>OX424576.1:59441495-60183995 GCA_949152435.1 Gastracanthus pulcherrimus
CGCAGGCAAATGAAAGAGAGGTCAAGAAGCATTTTCCAAATGAAAAGTTACCTGTGAAAAAACCGAAATTTAAAGTAGGACATAAAGTGCAGATAAGTAAGATAAAACATGTTTTTGAAAAAGGTTATACACCAAATTGATCTACTGAAATTTTCACAATATCACGAGTTGTAAAAACCAATCCGGTAACTTATCATGTCAAAGATTATTATGATAAACCCATCTCTGGCGGCTTTTATGAAACGGAAATTCAGAAAACTATGTATCCAGAAATTTATCTAGTAGAAAAAGTTTTAAAGAAAAGTGGAAACCGTGCATATGTTAAATGGTTAGGCTTTAGTAATGAGCATAATAGTTGGATAGATAAAAAAAAAATTATTTGATTTAGCCAAGATTTAACCAAAAATATTAATGTAAACGCAATAATGTAGGTACTAGTAAATAAGAAAGCAATCATACTATGTTATAGTATTTATTTATGTATTATTATGTACAAGTTTTAATCTGAATAAAATAAGTATTATAATTAAAGTAAGCTGCGTATTTCATTCAAACTTAAAGGAAGATCCACCCTGATATGTCACAAATAAATTCATTTTATTTGCAGTATTGGAGAGTCTGTCAAAAAACATTTGATCTCTTAGGATGGCTGATGAAATCTTCTCTGGTAAAAAGATTGAAAACTTTCGTCGAGCTCGGCTACGACCTTCTTACCGACTCTCGTCTTCACCTCCTTAAGGGCTGTCACCATGTACTGATGATCTTTTTCCAAGTCTGTTAGTTTCTTCCTCGGCAAGAAGTCGCGTTCAGCAATCTTATTAAGTGTAGATAGATCCATTCTGGAAAAAGTAAAAAAATGAGAACTTCTAAAAGAGAAAAGATTTGTTAGAGCAAAAAAAAAAAGAAAATTGGTGAGAATTAACTGTGAACTTACTTAGAAATTTAGTTGAGTCTTGGTTTCTTCCCGCAAGGATGATAATTCTCGAACTCTTCGATTACTCAAATGTGCTCCTCGTCGTGGTCTGTCTGTTGATATAGTCCATTCCCCACCACAATTTCTGTCCCTTCCATTGCCTCCTGTAATATATCCCTTCTCTCTCCTCCCTCAGAGCGTATCCCCTCCATTGATGGATCCCAGTCATGCATAAGCTCCTCTAACACATCATATTCATTTCTGATTTGTTCACCTTCATTGTCATAATGTGTATTCCCCTCTCGCCATACACCATTTTCATTGGCTGCTTCACCCCCACCTCGTATTTCCCCCTCTCTTTCATATTCTGCAACATCCATCCCCACTTGCGTTGCCCCACTTTCATTGGATACTTCATACCCCCTCTCCACTTCCATCCCTACCACTATTTCTTGTTTTTCAGCATCCTCCTCTATTCGAAGTGCAGCTTGCGCCATCTGCTCATCCATGATTCGAAAATGACCCCAAAGTAAAGTATCTGTACTCTGAGGCAATAAGAATCTCTTATCATCGTGAGGACTAACAGCAATTTTATTCTGTCTTTCAGTATGCACTATGTGCAATTTTGAACGAATGTTGCATTGATCACGTTTTACAATAATAAGATCCTGAAGACATCTTCTATAATCCTCGAAAGTTATTGTCTTCTTCACATACGCTGGATTTTATACCTTTGGCTCTTTTCACTGTCTCTCCTCCATCAACTAAAATACTGTACATTTTGCTTCGTAAACCTATAAATTCCATCATGATCTTGCCACAGCATTCGCCTTTCATTAATCCTGGGACTTTTTTATTGACACGTGGAATGTTAAACTGATTATTCTCATCATAATCGGAAGTATCAACCCTGTGAATGTCTTCTTTCATTATTTTATACATATTAATGTCCTCAACTTCATATATCAAACTATCAGTATCTGTATAAAGAAGTTTACATTTTTCTTCTATTCGCTGTTTCATATACGAGTCATGGAAATCATAAACTAATGTCTTGGACAAATCAAGGATACAAAGACCAACGTATATCGATTTCTTGATTGTGATACTTGTTCTCTTTAGCTAAATAGCAACTAAATTTTCATCAAAGATTGCACAGCTGTGAAAATGTGGTTGAGCTATGCGTGCTTTTGCCCCATATCTGCCTGTGAATTTATTTACTAATCGTACATCAACACGAGACCGCTCTCGCTCGATACACTATCCATAGACAGCGTTAATTAATAATTTATAGAAGAGTTTTTCAAACTCATTCTTCGCTTGCTTTCTCTTCTCAGTATTTAATTCGACATAAGGTTTAAGCCAGGCCTTCTGCTCGAAACTCAGAATTCTATGCACCTTTTTCAAACAAAGTCCATTATCCAGCGCCTGTTTAAGTATTCGATAGTGAATCGCATACTTTTTCTTATAGTTCAGAGTAGTGAGAAGTTTGTTCTGCTTTCAGCCAAGTGGTGCACGGTGCTCTGCGCAGAAGGGGAAGTCTCGATGTTCATCGTGTATTTCCTCAGGATACTCCAAGTCTACTTCAGCAATGTAACCTATATCTGAATCTGGTGGTGTATTGAAGAAACTTGGATTCGCCTCAAAGTCAATCCATTTGAATTTTCCAATCGGTAAATGCTGTACCATCGCCCACCCATACAGATTATTTATATCAAAATATAAGAGTGACTTCGTTTTCTGTTTCTCATCGTATGAAGAACCCATGTATGGATTGTTTGCCTTAGCATATCGATTACAACAGTGGCTTATTCTTCCCCGAATGCCTGCTTCAATAAACATTAGCATGTCAATATCTGTAAGAAGCTCTAATTCTACCTTCGTCATTTTAAGAGCTGCTGAAAATGTTAACCCTGGCGCCATGTAAAAGTGAGCAGGACATAAATCATAAGCTTTAAAAGATGTCTCTCGAAAACTTTCGAAAACGTCAGCCAATAGTAGAACATCTGTTTTTAAGTAAAGATCTGAATACTCTCCCAATGTTTTTATATTGAACTTATCCCAGACTCGAACAGCATGCTTGTAGTCTTCTTCAGCAATATGGGAATCCGTTAGTTTATTATAAAACTCATTCTTTTCTGGCAATTTTGTAGACGATAGCTTATCAAATGCTTCTACATAATCATATGGAAATATACCATTCCGTCTGAGAAGATCTATCATTTCAACTGTGAATCCATCTGATCTAAACTCTTTCACCGCTATAGGCACGTTTTGTAGATATGATGCGAGCTTTTCCAATGATGATGGTAGAAAACGCCAAGAATCTATGAATCTAAAGCTGATGTCGCAGTCATCTATGTATTTCGTGAACGAAATATATTTCTCCTTATTATGAGGTATTAGACTAACTCGTCCTTTTATCAATGTAAAAGTAGTGATCTCTTTCAAAATGAAGTGAGTATCATAATTGAGGTTAAGAAAAACAACGGGAATGAATCTTGAGTTCTTATAATTCAAATTACATGAATTGTGAGCTGCACCTCTGAAACTGAAGAGAAAAAAGAATTCATTTTTTTTTTCTTTGGGAATCACCAAATATTAATTTTAAATATAACTAAACTAATAACATACCGTCCTGTAAAATCACAATGGTCTCGCACTGCAAGTTCTTCATCACGGATTGATTTTCGACATATATGACAAACGGTTGACCTCTGGAAAGATAATTCTTCTAGAGCTGTGAGTTTCATTGGTTTAGGATTCTTGTAGAGATGATCTTCTCACTAATTGATTTTAGTTCTCGAACAAACCATTCTGCAGGTGTCTCTTGATCTCCAAATTTTTATCTGTAAGATGTATAGACAGATAATCTATCATCAAAGCTGCATTTTGTATAGTAACATGTTGTGTAAGAATGGGCTCTTTGATTTAGTCTTTAAACCATTCCTCTAAATTTGTTGACATGTATACTGTAGCACTTACACTCGTGAAATATTTAATATCGGTCGTTTCCTCTCCATATTTCTGCATAGAAAATTCCGAGATAAAATCTGAATTTATTTTCACAGCATTGTATTCTTCTAAGCATTCTTTTCCCTTAACTTTGAAGAGCTTTTGTACATCACTTAAGAAACTCAGAATGTTCATGTGTTTTATATTTACAACTACGCCAGTCTTGATTCGATTTTGGAATGCCGACTACACGTCTCGCCACTCTACACTAGCTTCTGTTTTCTCAGATTGTAGATTACCTCCTCGTTGAAGATGTTGTTCAAATTCAACTTGCACACACGAAAGATGAGTCATGCAAGTTTGACATTTCTGTTTCTCTCCTCTTGTAAGTTTAGATTTTTCAATTTTTTCAATTAATTCTTTTATGGTTGAATTACACATGTCCAACCAATAATGAATATCGTTATTACTTAAATCATTTATACTTTGTAAAGTATCACGAAGAAGCTGAACAAGGCGTTCAAAAAAATCGATGGATGCCATATTTGCTTTTTTCTCACTGTAATAGCACTAGAATAGCACTAGAATAGCACTTCACAAATTTGCACGATAGTCAAGACTAAAACTCGTTGACCGCGATAGATGAACAATGCTTGCCCAAGAAACTGCTTCCCTTTTTGTAGGCAATGTCGACGTAAGTAGAGGTAGAAAATTCAAACAACTGACCAAGGATAAAATGAAGAGGAGGGAGATTTTCTTAGGTAGGGATGAATTTTCTTTCATTTGACCAACTAAAATAGTTCTTTTTTTGGGAAGAGAAGGGAGATTTTCTGAGGGAGGGATGAATTTTCTTCCGTTTGAACCAACCAAAAGCAACTTTTCATCCCTCCAATCAAGAATAAACTTTTCTTTTTGAACGACCAATCCTAAAAGAGCATGAGGCGGAGTTTCTTGTTATAAAATCAGGGTGAGAGAATTTGCCTATTCATTCTCCGAGTTCACTTCGTACTGAACTATCAACTACAGAGCTGTAAGATGGTTAAAGCACGTGACTACGACTTGATGTTCAGAAATGCCATAGTGCAATTTCAAGAAGAGAATATTTATACTTGAGACATTCAAGGATTCCAAAGAATAGCAGAGGATTCTTTCATTTTCAAAGAAGTATGTTTTCTCAATTTAAAGAAAACTGCTTTTCCTACTGCCTACCTCTTTAAACTTCCTATGACATTGGAAGAACTGACTGCAGAAGAAAAATGTATGACTCACTGGGTGGAGAAGTATCATAATGGAATTGCATGGGACGCTGGAGATATTCCTTATCATCGTCTTCAACGAATTTTCCAAATTTGCTCGCAATTGTTAAGAAATCTCATACCAAATGTGTAAGTGATATATAATATGACTCTACTTTCATACTTTTTTCATACTATTTTTATACTTTTTCATACTTTTTCATATTTTTTCATACTTTTATCATATTTTTTCATACTTTTTCATACTTTTTCATACTTTTTCATACTTTTTCATTACTTTTTCATACTTTTTCATACTTTTTCATACTTTTTCATACTTTTTCATACTTTTTCATACTTTTTCATACTTTTTCATACTTTTATCATATTTTTTCATACTTTTTCATACTTCTTCATACTTTTTCATTACTTTTTCATACTTTTTCATACTTTTTCATACTTTTTCATACTTTTTCATACTTTTTCATACTTTTTCATACTTTTTCATACTTTTTCTTTTACTTATCTATGCTCGTATTTCTTACGTTTTTGTTTTTATTTATAGATTAATTTCAAACGTTGAAGACTTTGGATGTCCATCACTAGAAACGAGATCGAGCGATAAGCATTACGTATGTTTTAATCACATTCTCTGCATTAGAAGGAAACCGAAATATGCGCTGTACATAACGTTATCTCAATACCAGCATGGCTACTGGATTATTTGGATGCTAAATTTGGCCAAGATGAAGTAGATATCATTTCTAAAAGGAATATATACTCATGTGCATATTGGAAATAAATTTTTATTAAATATCCTGTAAAAAAAGAGAAGCTTGATGATTGAATAAAAAAAATTAAAAGAAAAATCATTGTACGATATTATTCTTTCACAAATATAAAATTAAAATATAATAGATAAAATCTATAGCAAACATAGGGTACATGTGGGTGTTACTGCGGATATTTTACATTAATTAGAATAAAGCATTGTTCATTATATAGACAATACACAATATCAATGTGCAAAACACTATTTTCCTTAGACTATTTTTTCTTAAACGGTTTTTCATTAAATATCTCAGCCGTATTTTATTTAAAAAAGGAAAATAAGAACATTTGTTGTATTTACAAAGATTTACATTGCTTTGAAATTTACTTACATTTACCTTATAAGGAAAACGAAGGAAAATGGAGGAAATGACCAGGGGAATAAACGAAAACAAGTTTAAAAAATATTTTTTCATTATATTCAAAAAAAACTTATTACATTAAAATTAATATATAATAAAATAAATATTTTTTACATATATATATATATATATATATATATATATATATATATATATATATATATATATATATATATATATATATATATATATATATATATATATATATATATATATATATATATATAAATATATATATATATATATATATATATATATATATATATATATATATATATATATATATATATATATATATATATATATATATATATATATATATATATATATATATATTATATATATATATATATATATATATATATATATATATATATATATATATATATGTGTAAAAAATATATATATATATATATTACATAATAACTAATCGATGAATGTCACATCTTCTACGATGCGAGGTTTTACTATTGATGGTCGCGGTGGTGGTGGTGGTGGAGGTGATGGTAGTGATGGTGGTGGTGGTGCTACTGCTGCTGCTATCTTCGGTTGAGTTTTATCCTGCACTCGGCTGTGCATTCGCAGCCAATCTCGTTTCGCTTACTTACTTTGAAGCGAAGCTTTGTCGTCCTTCACTTGATCTGAAAAGATAAAAATTGCAAAAAAAAAGTTTTAAAATATAATATAATATAAATATTAAAATATAATGAAATTTAAAATTTTTGTATTTCTTACCAATCTTTTTCGACCTGGAAGGTGACTTCATCGTATGCAAATGGGGTAGCGTCGAAGGCGTTTTGGGCCTCGGCTAGTTTTCAGCTTGATCTATAAAAGAAAAAAAAAAAAGCAAATTATTAAAATAAAAAAATAGTTACCTTCAGCGTTCCTCTTTCGCTCGTTGTTGCTGTTGCCGCTGCTGCTACTCGGCGATGAAATTTTTGGTATACGACCAACATCGTGTATTCTTTTTCCTTCGCCGCCTTTAAGCTGCCCCTTGAGCTCGAGCTAGAGCTGGAAGGTAAGCTTGAGGTATTATTCCCTCTTACAACTGTTGCATAGCAGCAACAGGGGGTAGTGGTGGTACTGAAAAATAAATAAACATTTAACATAATATTATTTTAATTATTATTAATGAAATTCTATAAAATGTTACTTACATGAATGTATCGCATCCATTGCCCATGACACATGGTCAAGCATCATGAGCAATGTGGGCCCGTTAGAAAACGAATTTCAAGTTGATATATTTTTTGAAATTTGAAAATTTACTGACTGACCCTAGTTTGCGCCCTAGAATTTATATCGTCAAAAGAGCGTACCCCTTCTTTCACTTTTTCAAGAAATTCTGCGATTGGTTAAAAATTCTCCTCCCATAATTAGAAAAACGCCTGCCATGCAGAAATTTTCCTCCCAGAGTTTTTTTAAGAACCACCTCCCTGTCGGTCACATCCACGCCTACACATTTTTTTCGTGAAAGTTTCTACAATCTTGATGTCGATAAAGTGCATCTCTAGAAGCTGGCGTCAAAGTTTCTGGGAAAAGTGCCACCTGCGCGACGTCCTTCAACGTGTACCAAGCTTTACTGTATAAATCGTTTCTCGCCGAAAAACTGGCAGCGTATAGGCCTAAAAAAAGCAAGCGTGCGCGTAGTAAGCCTTTCTCTAAGGGTCGTGTATTGTTGGGCACAATTTACTACTACCTGCACAAGGATCTTCAACACGCGCTATGCCTTACTGTAATAAATCGTTTCTCGCCGATAAACTGTCAGTGTTTTGGCTCGAAAATTGACTTTTCGAATACATGCGCGCAGTATGCCTTTTTCAAAAGGTTGTTTATTGCTGGGAAAAGTGCCACCTGCGCGAAGTCCTTCAACCTGTACCAAGCCTTGCTGTAATAAATCTTTTCTCGCCGAAAAGCTGACAGCGTATAGGCCTATGAAAAGCAAGCGTGCGCGCAGTAAGCCTTTCTCTAATGGCCGTGTATTGCTGGGGACAATTTACTACTACCTGCACAAGGACCTTTAACACGCGCTATGCCTTACTGTAGTATAGCGTGTATTGCGGAGAAAAAGTGACAGTGTTTTGGCTCAAAAATAGACTTTTCGAATGTATGCGCGCAGTATGCCTTTCTCAAAAGGTTATTTATTGCTGGAAAGTTATTTACTACTATCTGCGCGAGGATCTTCAAACTTGCGTCATGCCTTACTGTAATAAATTCGTTTCTAACGGAAAAAAACTAGCAGCGTATCAGCCTGAAGAAAAATAAATTTCCGAATGCCTGCGCACAGTAAGTTTTCTACCTTCGACGAAGACGTTCATTGCTAGCAAAGTCAGTGAGCAACGTTCTATCTATTTTTAAAAGCAGAGGAAAGAAAGGTTGACCCTTTCTTTTCATTCATTTTCGGCTACTTTCCATTTCCTACGCATGCCATCTGTTTCTTCGAAAAGAGGAGCAAAGAGGCTGCTCTTTTCCCTCTCTTTGGGTGGGAGTAAAACGCTTACGTATTCGGGCCTACAGAGTGGGGATAGAAAAAATCAGATACGAATTCTGCATCACTTTAAGAGGGGACAGTTCAGAGGCGGGGCTTAAAACACACACAATACGAATCCGGTTAAAATTGGAGAAGGGACCAGGCATAGGCCTTATAAACACTACAGATTCTGTATCACTTTGAGAGGGGGTAAATCCATTGGAGGGGCTTAAAACATACAATACGAATGCTCAAAAATTGGAGAAGGGACCAGGCATAGGCCTTATACACACGACCGATTCTGTATCACTTTGAGAGGGGGTAAATCCATTCTCGTGAATTTATGAATTTATTTTCACAATAATTCTGATAATTTGAGGTTTCATATTTTTAATCAATGTTTATTAGTGATGTTACGTTATTAATTGATTTCAATCCGTCGTATACTGGTTTATAACTGATCTGAAAGTGTGAATATGTCATTTGAATTTTTCCCCCTTTTTAACTACTTTTTGAAACGTGTAACAGCAATAAATTATGCTTTGTATCACAAATTTGTATTTTCTGAATATTTAATCATCACTTTCGTAAAAATGTAAACAATTGTGACGTGGTTCTATTCTATTTTGTATGATCTTGATTCGTTGATATAAAAGTAATTTACGTGGTTGATTGAAATTACTGCGGCTGATCCTCGGGCTTACCGATGATGTATATTATTCATTAAATAGAAAGATATCGCAATATTTGTCTTCCAGATGACAAATATTATTTCCGCTTTGATTGATTTTGTGATTGAAAACTTGACTAATTGATTTAATTTTGTAAATAGATAATTTAGGAAGTTTTTTTTTTGTTTTTATTTTGTCTACTAGATGAGAAGTTTCTCTCTCGGTTTATTATTGATATATTTATACTTGAAAGAGTTGAATTTAAATAGTCTATTTGTGAAAGTGATTTGTTGGATGCATTAAATTTTAATAATATGAGAAAAGTGATCAAGAATAGAAAAATCGTTGTTGTTCAGAAGGAGAATTTAGTTTTGTAAATTTTGTTTATTGGATTTGTATAAAATCAATTTATTTTTCGCGATTCGTCGAAATAATTTGATTCGCATAATTTAGGTTTGAACGATATAGAAGCAAAATTAATGAAGATAGATTCACTAAGCTGTGTTTAATAATTATCGGTGATTCGCGTCAAGCAATTACCAAATATTTATCGTCTTAGGTTATCCGTGACAATTCATGAAGTTCGTATGATTGGTGTTGTCGCTATTGTCCTCTCTTAGAAAAAGCGTTTTTCGTATAAAATTGTATGAAACGCGTTTTGTATACAAATATGGTACGCATTCATATTCGTATAATAAGGTATCTTATATAAATACATAAGTCGTTTATATATATGCGCAAAAACGTATTTTGTATAAATACATGACCCGTATAATTGCATTCGTATAATACGTATTTTGTATAAATACGTAGTCATGTAATTCTGTGGTTTCGAGGCACAACAACTCAAGCCCACTCTTCTTGAAAATTGAATTTTCGGTGTTTATGGTATCTATTTTCATATAAAATGTCAAAACTAAAATTTGCAAAAATTCATTTATTACTTTCTCTCCCTTTTTTCATAATATATGCTTTTCTTTAGTATTTTAAAAAACGGACTTAAGTCGTTCTGTCTTTTCACAACAGAATCGTGTTCGTATATTGCTTATTTTGTATGAATACGCAGTCGTATGATTATTTTCGGATCATACGTATTTTGTATAAATATGTAGTCGCATGATTATTCTCAGATAATATGCATATTATATCGATAGTACGTTTCTGTGTGTAGGAGTCCTTTCTCGAACAGGCCTGTTCTCTATTTTCATTAGTATAAACTGTACCTCATATGGAGATTTATTTTGTATATGCGTTAACGTACAAACATGTATACATTTCGACTCGTGTATAAACACGAATCCGTATAAAAACGGATTTCGACTAAAATCGTACATGTGTATTTCGACTCGTGTATATAAACACGTATCCGTATAAAACGGATTTCGACTAAAAACGTATATGTGCACTTCGACACGTGATAAAAAGAAGTATCCGTATAAAATCGGATTTTGACTAAAAGTGTATTTCCGTATGAAACGAATTTCGACTGAATCGTCTTGCTGTATGCAAAACGAATCTCGACTACAATGTATAATTTTCGCTCGAAACGAATTTCGTATAAAAAGGTAATCTGTATACGTCTATTTTTGCAAAAAGCGGATTTGTACGAAACCTATTTCGTATAGATATATGTGTCATATAACATAACGTCACAATTTTCTATATCGAATAATAAAATTCCTGAAAGGAGCTATGTTAATTTTTCAATGTATTTATATAAATACTTTGTTGTAACGCCGTTACCCTAAGCGGGTCCTAGGCGTAGTCGTCCATAGCGGATGGGTGAGTGCCTATCACCACTACACAGCGCGTCCTCAGGTTGCGGATAGAGGAACGACTCCTGAGAAAGAGGTTAGCTGCGAATAAAGTGAATAAGCAGTCGCGGACAGCCGATAGGCCCAGGCGTGGGTGTGATGAGCCCGCACTAGCGAGCGCATTCATCTAGAAATACTACGCAAGCACCACAACAACTACAAACACTATACAAAATCTCCTATCTTACTTTCTTCTTCTACCTTACTCTGTAATCTATCTCTTTTACCACACATTTCAAACAAAAAATGGGCCAAAAATCCTGCTGTCGTAGAGGATGCGGGAGCGATGACAACTGCCCTGAGAGGGGATGTGTAGAATGATTCGCCACCTGGTCTTACACAGCAACGAAGCCAGCGAAGGCGCGCTGCCTTGCAGGGAGGCGTTAAGATATGAGAACGAAATCGAGTGTGTCTGACGACGAGTTGACCATGTCCACGTCAAAGTCGGAAAGCTCTCATACTTAGTTCTAGGGAGGTATGAGGGTTATCACCCCCTAGACGGATGGACTCACCTGCGATCGGAACAGGATCCAAAACACGCGGGTTTAACTTACTATAATGGCTCAAAGAAAACAAAACCAAACCAAAACCAAAAGGAACTTAAGGGTGGGAACCTGGAATGTACGTAGTCTACACAGAGCGGGCGCGTTCCGGAAAATCATAAATGAAACAAAGAGGTACAATTTAGATTTGCAATACAAGAAACCCGATGGAAAGATAACGCGATGCTAGGATCCGATAACTTCACCTTTCTATATGGGGTCGCGAGCGGGCATTCCCTAGGCACCGAATTTCTTGTTAACAAAATCATCATACATTCCGTTAAAAGTTTCAATTTCGTGAATGACCGACTCTCGTATATCATCATCTAAGGAGCGTGGTATAATTACGTCGTTATTAACGTCCACTGTCCTGCGCAGGACAAAAAGGAAGAAGTCAAAGATCTTTATTATGAAACTATAGAGCAATTAATCGACCAATTCGCGTCTTACAACGCCAAAATAGTAGTGGTGGATTTTAATGCTGAAATAGGGAGAGAGGAAATATTTAGGCCCACTATAGGCAAAGAAAGTCTGCACGAAACCAGCAACGATAACGGTATTAGGGTCATAAATTTCGCGGCCGCAAAAGATCTTATAGTCAAGACCACGTACTTCAAGCTCAAGGATATACACAAGGCAACGTGAACATCGCCGGATGGGGCCACGCACAATCAAATCGATCATTTTCTTATTGATAAGAGGTGCCACACCAATGTACTCGACGTAAGGACTTATAGGGGGTAGCGGATTGCGTCTCGGATCATTATCTAGTAGTGGCCAAATTAAGAGCCAGATTACAAAGCGGGGTAGAGCGAATCAAGTACCAAGTAGAAGTTAGCAACCGATTTCAGGTGCTCGAGGAAACGGATGAACAGACGGGAGTAGATGATAATCCGAACAGGTTATGGAGGGCTATCGAAAAAACTATAAAAGGGGCCGCGAACAAAGTACTGGGTAAGAAAATAAGGCCGAAGAGCGAACCATGGTTTGACGAAGAGTGCGAACTCTGATTTGAAAGGCGCAAGAAGGCTAAACTAGATAGCGTACACAATGAAAGCGGTAGGGCCGTAGAAGAATACCATGAAATAAGAAAGCAAGTGGGTGTAATTTACAGAAACAAGAAGCGCGAGTATCAGAAAAATGAAATTAGAAAAATAGAAACTAATAGTAGGGAAAATAATCCGCGCGAGATGTACAAAGGAATAAACGTTATTAGAAAGGCTTTTCAGAGTAGATCGCAGTTAATGAAAGATCAGGACGGGAACCTCGTGACAAGCAAAAATGAACTATTGAAATTATGGAAAGACTATTTCGATAAGTTATTAACCCTTAGCGGCCACACGGGGTAACTAGTTATCCCAGGCTCAGAAAAAGTGAAATTGGAGGTCTAAAACATTTAAAACATTTAACCAGTTTTTAGAACGCCATCTATAAATTGACCGATAAAAATCATTAGAAATATTGAAGAACACTTCAACAAACATGAAACAATCGGTTACAAGTGTTAAAACACCCATATGTCTTGTACAACTAGGTTTTTCAGCGTGGGGTAATGAGTTACCCCATGTGGTCGCTATGTGGCCTGGCTGAGGTGTGGCCGCTAAGGGTTAAACGAGCATGAAAACTCCGAGGAAATGGGAGACGAAATCCACACTGCTGAACTCCATATGGACGAAACAACCTACAAAGAAGTAGAGGCCGCGATCAAACAGCTAAAAAACAATAAGGCCGCAGGAAACGATTCTATATCAGCTGAACTACTTAAATATGGGGGCACCGCGCTGACATCTAAAATTTTTGATCTTATATGTGCTACTTGAAGAAATGAAACAATACCAGAAAATTAGAAAGAATCCATCATACCGATCTTTAAAAAGGGAGATAAAACAGACTGCAATAACCACCGGGGAATATCACTTTTAGCTAGCTGCTAAAAAGTTCTGTCAAACGTAATATAGGCCAGACTCACACCATTCGCGGAAGATATAATAGGAGATTATCAGTGTGGATTCCGGCGCAACAGGTCGACGGGCGATCAAATGTTTACGGTAAGACAATTATTAGAGAAAAAGTGTGAATATTGCGAAACTATACACCAGCTATTTGTGGACTTTAAGAAAGCGTACGACTCTGTCAAACGAAGCAAAATGTATGAAATCCTAGTGCTCCTTGGCGTGCCAAAAAAACTCGTAAAATTAATTCAAATATGTCTTAACGGAACCACTGGAAAGGTCTGAGTAGGCGGTAATGTATCCGAATCGTTCATGATACGCGACGGTTTGAAGCAAGGTGACGGGCTTTCAACGGTACTCTTTAACTTGACGCTAGAGTATGTTGTTAGAAAAATGAAGGCTAGCGAGCTAGGCGCAACACTCAACGGAACAACGCAGATTTTAAGCTATGCGGATGACTTGGATATAGTGGAAGATAATGGTGAAACGGTGGCGAGAAACGCGGAAATCCTTATAAATACGGCTAAAGACACGGGGTTAGAAGTGAGCGAATCGAAAACGAAATATATGATCATGGAGAAACTGGGCATTCACGAAGGAGAGGGGGATCTCAGAGTCGGAAATTTCACTTTTGAAAAGGTTAGAATTCAGATATTTAGGTACAACTATAAATGATCGAAACGAAATTAAAGCCGAGATTAATAAGAGACTTCATTCGGGTAATGCCTGCTTCTACGCTGTAAATAGATTACTTAAGTCAAAGCTACTGTCGAAAAATGTCAAAATAAGGATATATAGGACCCTAATAATGCCGGTAATCTTGTACGGGTGCGAAACCTGGGCGCTCACTAAAGCGGAAGAAAATATACGGGCCAAAGAAAGATGAAGAAACTGGGGAGTGGAGGAAACTGCACAATGACGTGCTACATAATTTGTACGCGTCACCAAATATTAACAGAATAATAAAATCACGGAGACTAAGATGGACAGGGCACGTGGCATGAATGGGCGATGATCGTACGGCAGCGCGCATAATGAAAGGAAAACCGAAGGCAACGCGACCTCTAGGTAGACCTACACGCAAATAGGAGGATAACGTAATAGCAGACGTAACTGAAATTGGGCGGGAGGGCGCGAAATGGATGGGGTTGGCACAAAATAGGGAAACGTGGAAGGCTTGCGTAGATGAGGCGATAAACTTTCGAGTTCGAAATGCATTTGAAAAAAAAAAATTTATATAAATACTAAGAGTAACTTGCAAATCGTTCGCGTGTAATCCGCTCGTGTAATTCGAATTGAATTGAATTTACTAAAATTTAATTAAATTAAAGTGACTAATATTGAATTGAATTGAATTGACTAATCTTAAATTGAATTGAATTGAAGTTAAGTTGAATTGAATCGAGCTAAAGAATGAACTGAATGAAGTTAAATTGAATTGAATTGAATTGGACCGAGCTGAAATTAATTGAATTAAATTTAATTAAATCGAGTAAGTTGAATTGAATTAAATGTAATTTAATCCAGTTAAATTGATTAACATGACTTAAGTTGAAATGAGTTAAATAGAATTGAATGAAATTGAATTTCTTTAGATGCATTTAGTGAATTTGCATTCTATTTTTTGATGAATGAAGACGAAGAGAAAGATTATTGAAGTTTGTATATTATTATTTGTTTTGTGCTCGGCAGAGATAATTAAAGGGGTTGAGTATAGGATAGCAAAAATGATAAGGTATGCTTAAATATTGTTTTTTTTTTTTTTTTTTTTTTAAACGTCGCCATGTTAATAGTATTGGCTACTATATTTATTTTGTAAGTAGTATATGTTAAATTTATATAATATGAAAGTCAACTTATCTTTCTTTCAAATTTCCCATTTTTTTTTTAAATTGAATATATTTGTAATTCGCCTATAATGTTAAGGTTCTTTGAACAACGCTAATTTATTATAAGATCAAGATTACTGCAGTACGTATGTGACATCACAAAACTTTAAATCGTTCTATCTTAGTCCAATTTTAAAGAAATCATGTCACTCCAAAACGTTACAAAGAAAGGTAGCGAAACCTATTGAGCACCTTCTGCTTGGAAGAAATTAATGTGTGTATACTGCTCGACAGCAAGATTGCGTGTATACTGCTTGGCAGCAATGATTAGGTGAATACTGCTCGGTAGCAATGATTGTGTGTATACTACTCGGCAGAAATGTTTGTGTGTATACCTCACGGCAGCAATGATTGTGTATACTTGGCAGTAATGCTTGAATGTATAGTTGCTCGTCAGCAATAATTGTATGTATAGTAATAGTTGTGAAGCAGAAAAATTAAGTTTATTTATTATACGTATAGGTATCTACTTAGCAGAATTAAATTTGCAAATTTTGCATACAAATGCGTAATATATTTCTCACATTTCACTTTTCATTTCACTTTTTCACTATATAATAACTATTTACACAGAACACTTCACTGTAGATTTGTGTAATTGTATAAAATATATCTATTATTAATTATCTTCTCGTGTTGCTTGAAGATTGCGGCTGCGAAAGACTATTTTATGCACCGTCGTGTATGTGCTGTTCTTCGAAAACTAATCCGAGAAAACAATATTTCGATTTGAATTGAATGATGATATATTTTGCATGGATACAGGAGTTGAGAATGAATGTAAACGGTTTCAGTGTATAGGTTCCTTTAATTTTGGGACAAGAGACGATGTTTTTCCGTCCGTCGTCGCCAAGGTTCTGAACTTTTTTTCTGCTGCAGAATACATTGTATCTTATAGCTAGATATTTTGAGGAGGAGCATATTTTACATTTTTGAAAAGTTGAATCAAAAAATTTTCAAAAATATGAAGTTTCCGATTATTTCATGATATCACAGGCGCCATCTTGGAAAAATTTTCATGAAAATTTTGAAACATCAAATGTTTGAACAATAATATCATTTGCAACATGAATCCATATCAAGATCTTCTTTGAACCCGTTTTATTCTAAACAAGCATGTCAAAATGTTAAAAAATGTATTTCTGATTTTTCATCAAATTCAAACCGCCATTTTGAAATTTTCCAACGGAAATTTCAAAATTCTGACTTCAGAATCGGAAAGAGCGGACTATTTTACTTCAGAAAAGTGCTATTGGTTATTATTATTTTTTTTCGACAATTTTTTAGGCAAAAAACCAATCGACTATAAAATGGCCGCTTGGGAAGAAATGGGTTAAAGAGTTGACCAGCGTGAGAATATATCTCTGGTTTGGGGCAATCAATCAGCGCTCGGCGCTGTATCCCTAATAAACGCATTTGTACTCTTGCATAAACCGTGTCGCATGAAAAACAAAAGGATAATCCGGCCATTTACGTTTCAACAGGATGTATTATCAAGCTCCATTTTATATGATATTAAAAGATAATGAAAATAGAAGTATCAAATATTATTCTATACCGTAAGATATACATATATAAATAAGTATACAAAATACGCTCTATCGTACAATATAGTTTTTCATATTAAAATATAAAATGTGGCGCAGATGTGCACACCTTTTCACTACCCGGAGAGATAAGTTGTTATAATTCTTATTAATATATGAATAAATTTTTACTATTTTCTGTAGTAATGTTCGGACATACTTCTCTTTTATCAATTTTTACTATTTAATATAGCAATTTTCTAAAATATTAAATAGCTATTTTAGAATTCACATTCATAAAATTTTTTTTTCAATTTAATGTTTCCTGCATAGTTATTTATTCTACATATTATATTGTTTATATTTGTACACTTTAATTTTAAATAAAATTACCCTCCACAACTCCTACACATCCCCTCCAATAATAACGTTAAATTGTTTTAAAAACTACATTATTTTTTACTTATCTGCCCCTCCGCTCCTCTCCACACCCCTCTACGCCCCTCCACATACCCTTCTACATCCCCTTCACGTCCTCTTCACAACCTCTCCACATTCCCCTCCACTCCCTCCACGCCCTTCCATAGCCCCTGCACATCTCCTCCACATAATAACATTAAATTGTTTAAAAAACTACATTATTTTTTTACTTATTTGCCCCTCAACCTCCCTCAACGCCCCGCCACCTCCACTCCATATCCTCTCCACATCCCCTCAACCCCCTCTACATCCCCTCTAAAAAATTATGATATATCTTAAGTAAAAGTACCCCGAATCAGTCGAACAATCCGGATCGAATACATTACACGATTCGGCGGGATAACCCAAATCGACCAAGTAACCCGATTCGGACGGGTAACCCGACTCAACCGGGTAACTCGATTCGAACGGGTAACCAGACTCAACCGAGTAACTTAAATCGACTCGAGATTCGACCCGGATCCGAGTCTATATGTCGGATAACTCGAATTTTCGGGTACTCACACACCCATAGTCCGGTACTCTGCCTCATAACGCCACTTGTGCAATGTCATCACCCTTCTGCTTACTACCGTCCCATACACTTTTGCTTCGGTAGTGGGCGTATAGGTCGACATCAAGCACAACCCGGTAGTAGAGTTTAAATTCGAATATACCCATGCCATAGTTCATGGACATCCGAGTTATTACTCCCTGCCTTACCACTCTCAGTTCTCGAGTAGTGTTGATGACATCTACAAATCTACGTAAAGATATTCATCGACTCTCCCTGAGGATGGTCGATTTTAGTGAATTTTTGGTAATTTCTGGCATTTTATACTTGTTCTATTTCCTAGGTACGTAATCTATCGAAAAATCGAGTTGAAAAAAACTCGTGTTCTTGAGTGGCCTTGTTTCCGTGGACAAGCACCTAACCTACTCTATTTTCCCCTGTTTTTATTTGTAGATATTTTTCTTTTCCATAACCAAAAGGAAAACTAAATGAGTATTTTTTAATAAATATTAATTTATAAAGGGTTAAAAAAATTTAATTACGAAAAATATATAAATAAAAGTATATGGCGTTCCTGGGCATAATTTCTGTGGGCGATATTGAGCAAGAAATACATTTTACTAATCTTGGGGAATACTGTGTGATGCCCGGGAAAAAATCTTTCATATATATACATTAGGGGTCCACAATTTCCCGAATCTCAAATTATATCTTGTAACCCCTTCAAAATGTTGTAATTGGCTTAAAAATTAGTTATTTGTACTGGCCGGGCAGACAGTATATACAAGCAAAAAAAGAAGGTCCTCAGGAACCGACGTCCCGTGATTGACCAATTTAGAAAGCCAACTTAATTTTCTGAATGTTACGAACCTTTCCGGACTTTGCCGACAATGTCATTTGTGTTTTGCTACACTTCATCATTTAAATAACATAAGTGTAAGTTATATTATAAAATATATAGTGATTCATTCATTATTTATGCTATGTTGAAATCGTTCGATCCTTTCCGTTTTCTGCGGAATTGCAAGTATTCAAATAACTACTCAACAAGTAGAAAAATATCACTATAACAATAAATAAAGGTAATCAAAGTGGCTATTGTATACAATATTTATTCTATTTATATATATAAATGTTTATAATATTTAATATAAATATTTCCCGTATATTAATCTGCAACTACCCCGAGCAGAGCAGTTTGCAACAAAAAGTTTTCATAATAAAATCGTAAACTGTAAATCCCAAAACCCTAAATCCAACGACCCCAAGCTGAGCATTTTACAATATAAAACATTTATATAATATATAATTGTTAACCTTAAACCCTAAACGCAATGTGATTAATTTACAATAAAAAATGTTGATAATAAATCATTCACCTAAACCCTAAACCCTACTCCCAACTACCCTAAACAAAGCATTTTGCAATTAAAAAATTGTAATAATTAAACCATACGTTCTAAACTCAAATCCCAAACCCAACTACTCCAAGTTGAGTCTTTTACAAATAAATAATTTTAATAACAAAATCATAGGCCCGAAAATCTAAACCCAAATAACCCATGCTGAGCAATGTGCAGTGAACAAATTTATAAATAATAGAATAGTTAACCTTAAACTTTAAACCCTAACCCAAATAAACAATAATAATTGGGTTATTTGGGTTTAGGGTTTAAGGTCAGGGTTCAAAATTCTATTACGTAAGTTTGTTTATTGCAAATTGCTTGGCTTAGTTTGTTTGGGTTTAGAGTTTAGGGCTTACAATTTTATTATTATAATGTTTTTATTGCAATATGCTCAGCTTGGGGTAGTTGAGTTTATGGTATACGATTTTATTATGAAAATTCCTTAATTGCAAATTCCTCGACTTGGGTTAAACGGGTTTTGGGATATTTGGGTTTAGAGTTTAGGGCTTGCGATTTTATTATTGAAATTATTTATTCACAAATTATCAGCTCGGGGTAGTTGGGTTTAGGGTGTAGGATTTAGGATTTATGGTTTAATTATTAAAATCTTTTAATTGTTGAATGCTCCGCTTGGGGAAGTTGGGCTTCGCGTTTAGGGTTTAGGGTTTATGTTTTAATTATTAAAATTTTTTAATTGCAAAATGCTCAGTTTGGCGTAGTTGGGTTTAGGGTGTACGATTTTGTTATGAAAATTTTTGATTACTCGGGTTGGGTTAATTGGGTCTAGGGTTTAGGGTTTAAGGTTAATAATTCTACTATATAAATTTATTTACTGCCAATTGCCCAGTTTGGGTTATTTGAATTTGAGGTCTAGTACTTACGATATTATTTTTTTTTTGTTTGTAAACAAAGCACATGTAATTTTTACAGAGGTGCTTGTATCAATCGGCAGAGACTAGGATTCGAACCCGGGTCACCGGCGTGGGAATCCGACACTCTACCGACTGAGCCGCCGTAGGCCCCTACGATATTATTATTACAATGTTTTTATTGCAAAATGCTCAGCTCGGGTTATTTGGGTTTAAGGTCTAGTATTTACGATACTATTATTACAATGTTTTTATTGCAAAATGATCAGCCCGGGGTAGTTAGGTTTAGGGTTTTGGGTTTAAGGTTAACAATTCTATTATTTTAATTTGTTTACTGTAAATTGCTCAACTTGGGTTATTTGAGTTTAGAGTTTATGGTTAATGATATTATTATTATAATGTTTTTATTGTAAAATGCTCTGCTAGAGGTAGTTGGATTTAGGATTTATGATTTTATTATTGAAATTATTTATTTGCAAAATTCTCTGCTCAGGGTAGTTGGGTTTAGGGTTTACGATTTCATAATAAAAATTGTTAAATTGCAAATTACTCGGCTTGGGCTAATTGCGTTTACGGTTTAGGTTTTTAGGTTAACGTTTCTATTATTTAAATGTGTGTACTGCAAATGGCCTAGCTTGGGTTATTTGGGTTTTGTGTTTAGGGCTTAGGTTTTATTATTAAAATTATCTATTTGCAAAATTCTCAGCTCCGGGTAGTTCGGTTTAGAGTTTTGTTGACGTGGATTAAGTAAATATTCGAGTGAATGATAAATAAATTGTTAGACAGAAAATTACTTTACTATAGCTTTAAGTATTTAATACAGTAGCTTGACTGATCCCTGCAATGCACGAATCTCGCGCGACGGTTGCTTGTGGCTAACTAACGCTGAGAGCCTGTGCAAAAGGCGAAGCGACGGGAGAAAGAGATAGAGATAGCAGTAGGCTCTGTCTCTCTCTCTCTCTCTCTCTCTCTCTCTCTCTCTCTCTCTCTCTCTCTCTCTCTCTCTCTCTCTCTCGTTCGTCGCGCATCTGCTAGGTGCACCTGCTCGTGTTTTGGCTCCTGCATTTGCGCCCGCTCTGCTGCCTCCTGTGTCTGTGAGCCAGTCTGTTGTGGTGCCTGCACAGTGGAGCATACAAACTATAGCTGTGATAATAAATCACAGCTTCCACTGGTCCATCGGCACGGCTTTTCAACATCCAAACAACAACACCCGGCCAGGTGTTTTGAGGTTAAGTGAGGTGAATACGGCAGAGTGGCGGGAGTCAAGCACGAAGCATAATAAACTCAGAGGTGCCACTTCGATCTGGACACACAGCACGTAGCACCTATACTACCAAGGCGCCACCTGCCGACTCGAACTGCAACTACGCGATTACTGAGGCGACACCTGCTGCATCCTAGACACACCAGTAAGTGCTGCATATGCAATGTAACCTGTCATCCGGCGTGCAAGCTTCTTGCAGTGCTTACCCGCATGTAACGAAGTGCGCTACAGCTTCAAACCAAAGCTGTAGCGTGCCAGGCATGCATCGCTACGCAGTCACACGCGCGACGAACGCTAACAACATGAGTGGGAAAAAGAAAGAGCTAGCCGCGTCCACTCCGGCCAATAAAAAGCCTGCAATAGCTGCGCGTACCAATCAGGCGAGCAAGGCCACGCCCACCAACTCCTCACTCTCTCCGTTGCAGGGGCTAGGCCCCGCCCACACCAGCAGCCTACGCCTCCGGTTGGCCGCGCAGTCTCCTGTGACGTCACTAGGCCCGCCCACTTCCAGCACGGGAGCAGAGCACAACTGGGAATCCCCGAGTGACGTCACGGCCAAGAGTACGGATTCAAACCGTGCTTATGATACATCGCAGTCTTTCATTTCCAAGAACAACAAAAAAAGGGAACAACGGTCTCCTGCCTGGTGGAGTACGCGAATTCAACTTCAAAAAACATTGACAATGCACTTGCTAGACATTGCACCTCTATTGAAGGCAGATTGGAAGCAATTGTAAATAGGCTAAATACGTTACCAGCAGTACATACTTTGGCACTTTCAATTGAATCCAAGCTGCAAAAAATTGAGGAAAAACTGTCGAAACAACACTCCCAGCTGGAGGAGATGAAAAAAGAGAAGCAAGTGCTTTGCCAAGAAATAGACAATTTAAAAACCAAAAATAAAATATTACATGATAGTAACGTCGACACAAACAATTTGTTAAACAAAACTGAGGTAACTTATAATACGTTACTAGAAAAAATTGATAATTTAGAGCAGATTAATTTTGAGACACAAACAAAAATTGATAATTTTATAATAAATACTTTTGAAACACATTTCCAAAACCTAACCAATAAAATCAATAGAGTTGAAAGTAACAACAAAGAAATAATAAAGAATATAGGAAAAATAATAACAAAAGAAAACTTTACCTCTGCGTATACAACTACTATCAATAAAATTAAGAGTAACGTAGAAAGCATCCAAAAAATTAACCAACTCATACTTAACAAAATTGAATACCAACAAATTGCAGTGCTCCCCAGTACACAAAACAATACTGTTTCTCTGACAAGTACAAACAAATGTAAAAATAATAATGCGTCTATTACAAATAGTAATTTACTCGACAACTATAGAAATATAAGCGATACAAATGACAATTGTAATAACAATAATGACGGGTTCATCCAAGTTGTAAATAACAGAAAAAAATTATCTAGTCGATTGAATAATAACAATATTGACAATGATGATGCTGCAGCATCACCTGCACGAAGCACGCGGGTGCAAACGATTGCTGGAGGGACAATGCACAGTAAAAACATTAAAAATGGTATCACGGAGCTTAATTATTTCTAACATTTTTTACGGTGATGTCTCCAAACGTGTGGACGTTGCACACGCAATACTGTGCCGTATTCTTCCATCAACACGAAAATCAGAAATAATAAGCACACGCCTGCTTCGGTCAGAGGAACCGACAGCTGTGGCATCAGCAGATATAAATGGCGAACGCAGACGGTCACCATGGGTTGTTACCCTTTCCAGCAGTGCGTTAGGCGAGAAAATTATGCGAGCCAAAAATCTAATCACTGGCTTTCATGCTAGAGATGTCGAAACTGCAGCTCTTGATCAGGACAGAAGGGACGGGATTATTAATGGGAAAATTTTTATAAATGAATTATTAACAAAAGAATGTTTTATTAAATATAGAAGTCTCAAGGCCCTTGCAATGAGACTCAATTTTAAATACGTTTGGCATAGAGGGGAACGTTTCTTGGTGAAGAAGCGTGATGGCGACGTCTCTCATGAATTTTCATCTGTGGTAGATCTTCAAACAATAGTGGCATCAAATGCCACTAATCAACCATCACCAACCGTAGATAAGATAACAAAAAACGTTGATAAAGAAAGCGCAATTGACAAGACTGTTATTCCGTCAACAGGTCAAAAAGAAACTGTTGCAAAAAATTGACTATCTGCAGACACTGCTGGGGGGAGTTCACTGTAGGGGACTGAGAGCAGGTTTTGTCAATGTTACCTCTGTTATGGGGCACATTGACATGATTAAACAACACCTTTCAGCTCGTCCTCCCTACCATCTCTTTGGAGTTGCTGAGTCGCACCTTGACCCTGATGTTGGGAGTGATCTCATTCAGATCGACGACTATTCACTAATTAGACTTGATCGCAATAAACTAGGGGGCGGGCTGGTCCTGTACATTTATAACACTTTCAAGGCCAATTTACTATGCAGCTCTCCAACAACACAGGAGGGCAGGCCATTTATACCTGAATACTTAATGTGCAGTGTTCATCAGGGCAGCCTTCCCCCCTTATTTGTTGCTTTGGTATACAGACCACCACATGTACCGTTTTTACAGGGCTCTGACTTAACAGACAAACTAACGACACATACGCAAGACTTTAGTCATAAAATTATTATGCGAGATCTGAATGCGAACCTACTCGGAACGTCAGCCAATGCAAGATTTGTTAGGCGGTTGGCTGATGATCTCAACCTTCAAATAGTTGATCATGGTGCGACTCATCATCTCACAAACTCTCACACATGGATTGATGTGATCTTGACAGATAATAATGACGTTGTACTAAGCAGGGACAATTGGCCGGCGCCTTTTCGCAGTCATCATAACATCATAGAGGTCGAGATTGGGGTCGAAACTGCTGCATCCCCTGTGGCTGAATCTTTCAGCTACGGGAATTTTAAATCGATCCAGCAAGACGACCTCCTGTCTCACCTAGCTGACTGTGATTGGTCGCAAATCGATGGTCCCGCGGCGGGTGTATACAGTCAACTAGAGTGTCTCAGTGTCAACCTCATGGCTGTGATAGATAAAATTGCGCCGTTAAAAGAATTTACACCGAAAAAGAAAACGAATCCACCATGGGTTGATGCTGAACTGATACATCTATACAGAAGACGTGACTCTGTACGACGACGCTATGCGCCGACCAAAGACGACATACTGTGGTGAGAGTATCAGAACCTTGCAGCAGAAGCTGAATTACGAACGAAGGAAACAAGGGAAAGATTTTTACAAAATAGAATTTTTGAAGAAATTGATAATAAGAAAGATATCTGGAAAGAGCTTAAGGCTCTGGGCCTTCTTCCAAAGACAAGAGAGGAGCTTCATGGTTTCTCGCCGGAAGAGCTCAATGCCCACTTTGCAGGGGTGCCGATCTCCCAAAGTTAAAGTGCTGAAGAACTTAACAACGTCTTGACCACTGCTAGTGATGACGGCTTTGTTTTCCGAGAAGTCAGCTTTTCGGACGTGGTCCTGGCTGTTACCCATTTCTCATCGCAGGCCAGAGGAGAAGACGGCATCCCCCAAAGTTTAGTAGCTAAGGCTCTTCCGTTTGTGGGAGATCATATTGTTAAGATCTTTAACTCCTCTTTGTCCAGTGGCATTTTTCCGGGAACTTGGAAGGGAGCTCAATTGGTACCTTTGAAGAAGAAGCCTGTCCAATCTACGGTGTCAGATTTCCGACCAATTGCCCTACTGAGTTTCCTTTCTAAGGTCCTGGAAGAAATAGTATACGACCAAATAACTGACTTTTTACGAGAAAACCACACTTTGGACCCGATGCAGACTAGTTTTGGACAGCATCACAGTACACAGACAGCACTACTAAAACTGACGGAAGACATAAGATCAGGCATTAACAACAACAAAAAACTATTGTCTATTTTGTTGATGTTCGATTTTAGCAAAGCATTCGACACCATCTCACACACTAAACTTTTTCAAACTCATTCTTCGCTTGCTTTCTCTTCTCAGTATTTAATTCGACATAAGAATTAAGCCAGGCCTTTTGCTCGAAACTCAGAATTCTATGCACCTTTTTCAAACGAAGTCCATTATCCAGCGCCTGCTTAAGTATTCGATAGTGAACCACATACGTTTTCTTATTGTTCAGAGTAGTGAGAAGTTTGTTCTGCTTTGAGCCAGGTGATGCACGGTGATCTGCGCAGAAAGGGAAGTCTCGATGTTCATCATGTATTTCCTCAGGATACTCCAGCAATGTAACCTATACCTGAATCTGGTGGTGTATTGAAGAAGCTTGGATTCGCCTCCAAGTCAATCCATTTCAATTTTCCAAACGGTAAATGCTGTACCATCGCCCACCCATACAGATTATTTATATTAAAATATAAGAGTGTCTTCGTTTTCTGTTTCTCATCGTATGAAGAACCCATGTATGGATTGTTTGCCTTGGCATATCGATTACAACACTGGCTTATTCCTCCCCGAATGCCTGCTTCAATAAACATTAGCATGTCAATATCTGTAAGAAGCTCTAATTCTACCTTTGTCTTTTTAAGAGCTGCTGAAAATGTCAACCCTAGTGTCGTGTAAAAGTGAGCAGGACATAAATCATAAGCTATAAGAGATGTCTCTCGAAAACTTTCGAAAACGTCATCCATTAGTAGAACAACTGTTTTTGAGTAAAGATCTGAATACTCTCCCAATGTTTTTATATTGAACTTATCCCAGACTCGTACAGCATGCTGTAGTCTTCTTCAGCAATATGGGAATCTGTTAGTTTATTATAAAAATCAATCTTTTCTGGCAATTTTGTAGACGATGGCTTATAAAATGGTCTACATTATCATATGGAAATATACCTTTCAATCTGAGAAGATCTATCGTTTCATCTGTGAATCCATCTGATCAAAACTTTTTCACCGCTATCGGCAAGTTTTGTAGAGATGATGCGAGCTTTTCCAATGATGATGGTAGAAAACGACAAGAATCTTTGAATCTAAAGCTGATGTCGCAGTCATCTATGTATTTCGTGAACGAAATATATTTCTCCTTATTATGAGGTATTAGACTAACTCGTCCTTTCATCAATGTAGAAGTAGCGATTTTATTCAAAATGAAGTGAGTATCATAATTGAGGTTATGAAAAACAACGGGAATGAATCTTCAGTTCTTATAATTCAAATTACATGAATTGTGAGCTGCACCTATGAAATTGAAGAGAAAAAAGAATTAATTATTTTTTTTTGGGAATCACCAAAAATTAATTTTAAATATAACTACGAGAAACGGTTGACCTCTGGAAAGATAATTCTTCTAGAGCTTTGAGTTTCATTGGTTTAGGATTCTTGTAGAGATGATCTATCTTCTCATTTATTGATTTTAGTTCTCGAATAAACCATTCTGCAGGTGTCTCTTGATCTCCAAATTTTTGTCTGTAAATTTTGTAGACAGATAATCTGTCATCAAAGCTGTATTTTGTGTAGTAACCTATGCTGTATGCATCATGAAGTTGAAAAGCATTCTCATTCTCAGTAGGCTTCAATAAACATTCAAAATCAGCATAAATAATGAAAGGAACTTTTTCTCTCTTTTTGTAATCTTCGAAGTTGAGAATGTTATTCTTTGAGTCTAGCAGATTGATTCGACAATTATTCATACTTTTACAATGATTTTCATGAATTTCCAATCTTTTTTCATCATAGTAAACTTGTAAACATCTTTCACAGTGGTATAGTTTTTTATTAGTTTTAGACAGTTGAGAACTCAGAAGACGAGACATGCCTTTAATCCAAACGTAAGTTAAGATTTTGAAATTTTTTCATTAAATTCTTTTATGGTTGAATTACTTATGTCCAACCAATAATGAATATCGTTATTACTCAAATCATTTATACTTTGTAAAGTATCACAAAGAAACTGAACAAGGCATTCAAAAAGATCGATGGATGCCATATTTGCTTTTTTCTCACTGTAATAGCACCAGAATAGCACTTCACAAATGTGCACGATACTCAAGACTAAAACTCGTTGACCGCGATAGACGAACCGTGCTTGTCCAAGAAACTGCTTCCCTTTTTGTAGGCAATGTCGACGTAAGTAGAGGCAGAAAATTCAAACATCTGACCAAGGATAAAATGAAGAGGAGGGAGATTTTCTTAGGTAGGGACGAATTTTCTTTCATTTGAACCAACTAAATAGTTCTTTTTGGGAAGAGGAGGGAGATTTTCTAATGGACGGATGAATTTTCTTCCGTTTCAACCAACCAAAAAGCGGCTTTTCGTCCCTCCAATCAAGAATATACTTTCTTTTTTGAACGTCCAATCCTAAAGGAGCATGAGGCAGAGTTTCTTGTTATAAAATCAGGATGATTTTCCTATTCATTCTCCGAGTTCACTTCTTACTGAACTAACAACTACAGAGCTGTGAGATGGCTAGAACACGCGACTACTACTTGATGTTTAGAAATGCTATACTGCAATTTCAAGAAGAGAATGTTTATATTTGTGAGATTCAAGGATTCCAAAGGATAGCAGAGGATTCTTTCATTTTCAAAAAAGTAAGTTTTCTCAATTTAAAGAAAACTGCTTTACCGACTGAATACCTCTTTAAACCTCCTATGACATTGGAAGAACTGACTGCAGAAGAAAAATATATGACTCACAGGGTGGAAAAGTATCATCATGGAATTGCACGGGACGCTGGAGATATTCCTTATCATCGTCTTCAACGAATTTTGCAAATTTGCTCGCAAGGGATTGAGAAATTATACGTTAAGGGAGAGCAGAAAGTGCAATGGCTACGAAATCTTATACCAAATGTGTAAGTAATATATAATATGACTCTACTTTCATACTTTTTTCATACATTTCATACTTTTTCATACTTTTTTCATACTTTTTCATACTTTTTCATACTTTTTCATACTTTTTTATACTTTTTCATACTTTTTCATACTTTTTCACACTTTTTCATACTTTTTCTTTTACTTTTCTATGCTCGCATTTCTTACGCTTTTTTTTAATTTACAGATCAATTTCAAACGTTGAAGACTTTGGATGTCCATCACTAGAAGCGATATCGAGTGATAAGCATTACGTATGTTTTAATCATATTATCTGCATTAGAAGGAAACCTATACGCGCTGTGCATAACGTTATCTCAATACGAGCATGGCTACTGGATTATTTGGATGCTAAATTTGGCCAAGATGAAGTAGATATCATTTCTAAAAGGATTGCATGCTTATGTGTATACTGGAAATAAATTTTTATTAAATATTCTGTAAAAAAAGAGAAGCTTAATGACTGAATAAAAAAAATTAAAAGAAAAATCATTGTACGATATTATTCTTTCACAAATATAAAATTAAAATATAATAGATAAAAATATGTAGCAAACATAGGATACATGTGGGTGTTACTGCGGATCTTTTACATTAATTAGAATAATGTATTGTTCATCAGAAAGACAATATACAATATCAATGTGCAAAACACTATTTTTCTTAGACTATTCTATTTAACTTTTTAAAGGGTTTTTCATTAAATATATCAGCGGTATTTCATTAAAAAAAAAAGAAAAGAAAAAAAGAAAATTTGTTGTATTTACACAGATTTACATTGCTTTGAAATTTGCTTACATTTATCTTATAAGGAAAACGAAGGAAAATGGAGGAAATGACAAGGAGAATAAAAGAAAACAAGTTGAAAAAATATTTTTTCATTATATTCAGAAAAAACTTATTACATTAAAATTAATATATAATAAAATAATTATTTGTTACATATATATATATGTAAAAAATAATTATTTTAGTATATATTAATTTTAATATATATATATATATATATATATATATATATATATATATATATATATATATATATATATATATATATATATTATTATTATTACATAATAATTAATCGATGAATGTCACATCTTCTAAGATGCGACGTTTTACTAATGATGATCGTGGTGGTGGTGGTGGTGATGGTGGTGATGGTGGTGGTGCTGCTGTTGATGCTACTGCTGCTGCTGTCTTCGGTTGAGCTTTATCCTGCTCTCGGCTATGCATTCCCAGCCAATCTCATTTCGCTTGCTTACTTTGAAGCAAAGCTTTGTCATCCTTCACTTGATCTGAAAAAATAAAAATTGTGAAAAAAAAAGTTTTTAAATATAATATAATATAAATATTAAAATATAATGAAATTTAAAATTTTTGTATTTCTTACCAATCTTTGTAGACCTGGAAGGTGACTTCATCGTACGCAAATGGGGTGGCGTGGAAGGCGATTTCGGCCTCGGCTGGTTTTCAGCTTCATTTATAAAAGAAAAGAAAAAAACAAATTATTAGATTATTATTTTGAAAAAAAAAATTATTATTTATTATTTAATTTTAGCATAAAAAAATGAATAAAAAATAGTTACATTCAGCTTTCCTCTTTCGCTCGTTGTTGCTGTTGCTGCTGCTGCTGCTTGGCGATGAAATTTTTGGTATACGACCAGCATCGTGTATACTCTTTTCTTTCACCGCCTTTAAGCTGCACGGCGCGCTCCGATCAAGTTTAAATAAAGAGATCTTGCACCTCGCGAGTTTTTTTATAAATTATTCCTGGGATATCTTCCGATGATTTTAAGCCTAAAATGAAAATAATCCCTAGAGGGATTTTCAAATAAACTCGATATTTGATCATTTTCATAGGTTATCGTGACTATTTTCTATATTGCATCTTGTATTTAGATTTTTTAGGTTTTAAAAATATATTTCAACATCAGAAATAAGTTTATAAATGCTCAATAGGTATTAAAAATTTTAAATTCATAAAAATTTTCAAAACCGTATTCGAATTTTCTAACTTTGCGATCATTTTATTACATTAAAAAAATATCTTTATTATGTACAATAATTAAAATTAATGTAAACTATTATATTCACATAAAGTACGTTGCAACCTCTCTGTATATTCTGGATGGTTCTTAAAAACTTTATATTTCTCCCACACAGATTTGAAATCATCATGGACAGATTCCATAGCCTGTTCACTATAAATCCAAGTCCCGTCTGAACTTCTTCGCAAAAGTCAGGCACATGAAAAAATACTGCATGAATTTTGGGCGTTTGGTACATTTAAATGTAAATAACTTTGCTTGAAGGCATTAATCTTATCTTTGAAAGATGGGTCAAGATTTTTTCCAAATCAGGCATGTACGACATTTTTGAAGTGCTCAAAAGCATTTACATATTTCAAACATCCCACATTGTGATTTCGTGAACGCAGGAAATCAAGTTTGTCTAATAATATCTTGCACGAATTGCCATTAAAACTTGTATTACCCTGACGTATATCACGAGTGACATGGCATGATTGTGCCCATAGAAGAGCGTCTTTCTCGAATTCAGCCAATAAGTATCTATACAATGTATTTACTACACCTAGCATCAAATGAAGTTCAGGTGGAGGTATTATCTGAAGAAGTGTTTTGTCTACATCAGTTGAAAAAAGAGGCGGATGAATACAATTTTTATGATTCTTCGCATCTTTTTTGACAGATCCGGCTTGATGCCAGTTTATATAATTTTGAAACGTATTAATTATTGTCCTCGGTATTCCGCAGCTACTTAAATCATTTTTCGATGCGAAACACCAAGTGCAGGGGTAAAAGCTGCTATGCGACATGATGCCAACCATAATATTAGCAAGTTTTAAATCTGTCGCAATAGTTCCCTGAAAGTTGTTTATTTTTATTGCAGACCACAGCTGCGATACATTTTCATAATTTTCTTGAGAACTGTTTGCTAATGCTAGTATAAATAATTTGTTAACACCTGAATCTTTAAACCGTTTAGCAGAAATACCATCTTCGAACTTTTGCCGGTGTCTATTTAGCTTTTCATTTTCTGAAGTAGATTGAATGGATAAACATATCTTCAGAAAACCCCCGTCGATACCAAACTTCAAGTGAAATTCAGACAATGAGCATTTTTCTTTAATGTGTTCTATTAAACCATCAAGATTTGTGCAGTAAGCGACTGTTCCGGCTGCAGATGAAACTTTATCAGCCTTGACGTGAACAAAGTCAAAGTTTTTAGTACCAAAATAATCATCAACACAGTGACTTTTAATTGATAGTTTTTTTTTCAAATGCGGTTCCACGACCTTAGCATTTTTCGTAGCTACTCGTAAAGCTGTAGCAATCGCAAGTGTCTTCGTTTGGCTCAAATGTAAATTCGTCTGGATTTTTAAAAAATCGTCTGCAGAAAAAAGCTCAGGTTTGCTTAAAGCTTTGTTATTTTGTGAACCAATAGCAACCTTAAGAGGCTTACCGCGTGTTTGAGAAAGTGATAGAGTTGTAGTATTTTGTGTATTTTCTGTAATCATTTTGCGTTTAAGCAAAGACGAAATTACTTGATCTGTAGCTCTTGGGCTTGTTTGCATAATGTTTTCAGTCAAATTCTCCAAGCGTACGGTAAAGTTACATTTATGAGATTTTCCTTTTCCCAACAAAGAAAAGCAGTAACTACACCGGCTTTCAACGGAAGATGATTTTCTTTCATCTAGATTAAAATTGTATTATTATATTGTAGTTATTATAACTAGAAAAAGATATGTTTTAATAGCTTACTTGGAACTTTTATATTTGTCACATCAACAAGTATTCCATGTCGCTGAGGCATAACATTATTCTTTGCAAAGTTTGAAAATTTTCCAGGAGGGGGTTTTCTTGCAAGCTCACAAATATGACAAGCACATAAAACATCGTCGCTTAATCTAGCAGATTTCTTCAAAGGTTGAAGATCAGAATATTTTGGTAGATTCACACTTATATCTTCATCGTTTCTAATTCTGTATAAATCTCTTTTGCAACTACTGCATAGAACGAGAGGTAATCGGTCATCACTAGTATCGTACTCAAACTGTTTGTCAACAAGCACTATTAATTCTCCTTTTACAGGAATCATTACTTTAGTTTTTCCAAAGCAAAGTAAACAAATTTGATGACGATTTTCATCGTGTGTTCTTGCCTTCGGCATTTTTACTAACCGTAAAATCAGCATAAGTTTATTTATCGCAGTCATGGCAACAGAATACCAAATTTATCCTCGATGAAAGAAAAAAAAAAGAAACTTCGAGCGCACAGAAAATATTTGAAATAAGATGTTAAAAAATTTAATTTTTGAGCAGTATTTAAAATAATTTATATGCATTTTAAAAGTTTAATGAGTATTAAGAATTTATAAACTTATTTCTGATGTTGAAATATATTTTTAAAACCTAAAAAATCTAAATACAAGATGCAATATAGAAAATAGTCACGATAACCTATGAAAATGATCAAATATCGAGTTTATTTGAAAATCCCTCTAGGGATTATTTTCATTTTAGGCTTAAAATCATCGGAAGATATCCCAGGAATGATTTATAAAAAAACTCGCGAGGTGCAAGATCTTTTTATTTAAACTTGATCGGAGCGCGCCGTGTGGCCCTTGAGCTCGAGCTAGAGCTGGAACTACAGCTCGAGCTGGAAGTCGAACTGGATCTCGATCTCGATCTCGGCGAGCGAGCAACCGGTGCGCTCCCTTGAGGTCTTATTCTCTCGTACAACTGTTGCATAGCAGCAACAGGGGGTAGTAGTGGTACTAAAAAATAAATGAACATTTAACATAAATATTATTTTAATTATTATTAATAAAATTCTATAAAATTCTACTTACATGAATGTATCGCATCCATTGCCCATGACACATGATCAAGCATGATGAGCAATGTCGGCCCGTTAGAAATGAGCCACAGGATACGATCCTGCATTTTTCTTTCAAATTTCAAGTTGATGTATTTTTTGAAATTTGAAAATTTACTGACTGACCCTAGTTTGCGTCCTAGTATTTATATCGTCATAAGAGCTTACCCCTTCTTTCACTTTTTCAAGAAATTTTGTGATTGGTTAAAAATTCTCCTCCTAGAATTTTCTTAAGAGCTACCTCCCTGTCGGTCACATCCACGCCTACACATTTATTTATTTATGTATTTATTTATTCCAGAGTTACATATAACATTTGCTAAATTATAATATATCATATAACGCCGCAAATCCTGCAGAGGGAATTGGTATTCCCTGTTCGCAGGTCCGGATTAACAATAAAAATAAAAATAAAAAGTGCTGATTATTTTTACTGTATTCATTACAGCAAAAACCTCCAGCCATACTAAACCGTACAATGCAAGTACCATTCATTCATAAGGATAGAGTGGACTGGAGAAATGGAGTCATAATACGTCGGACTTCCAGACATGGATCATTCCATCCTTCACCATTCATTCATACATACTGTGGTTAGGTTATGAAGGTCTTCTGACTCTTCATCCCAACTCTATATAACATTATTAATAATTTATTAAAAATTTAACAGTGATATATAATCTCTCTTTAACATTTCCATATAAATCCTTATTAATTAATATTATCATTATAAATTGTGTTAAAGATTCTATATTTTTATATAGTTATTTTTATAACAGTATATAAGGCTTAATGCATCTTTAGTGCCAATATTTTTAATAAATCCAAATTGTTTTTTACTTGATATATTACTATGGCTTATAAAGTCTATAATTCTATTGTGTATGATTTTTTCAAAAATTTTTGCTATATTTGATATTAACGATATAGGTCTATAGTTTCCCATATCATTTTTCCCCCCTGCTTTATATATTGGTATCACTTCAGCCTCCTTCAGCATATCTGGCCAAATTGATGTTTCGATACAGCGATTAATTACATAAACCGAACTGTCTGCTATAGTTGTAGCTATAGTTTTCAATGCCTTTGCATTAATATTATCTACACCACCTTTTTTCGGTTTTAAATTGTTTATTATCTTTGTAATTTAAAATTCGTTTGTAGTTTTTATAAAGATTGTTTTTGGATTACTTTTAGGTAGTTCTAATTTATCTTTTGGTATCTTTATTTTCTTACTCAGTGTTTCTCCAAGTTTGCAATAGTACTTATTTATTTTGTTCGCAATTTCTTTCCTACTTTTAATTATTCTATTATCTTCAGTTTTCGACTGAGTAATAGTAGTATCGTATCTGATTTTATTTTTCTCAATTTTATTATTTATACAAGCCCAGAGTTCTTGGCTCATTTCTATTAATCTCTATTGTTTTCTTATCATATTCTATTTTTGCTGCTTTAAATACCTTATCTACAGTTTTAAAAAAATTTTTGTAATTGTCTTTGAGTTCATCATTATCTGGATTATGTTTTAGTCGTTTGTATAGTATTTCTTTTTTATTACAAGAGTTCAATATTGCTCTTGTTATCCAGTTTTTTCTGGGGATTTTCTTGGAGTTGCGCAAAATTGGTTTTTTGTATTTTGATTTTTCAATGCAAATTTTAATTTCTTTTATTATTTCCTTAATAGTTTCATTTGGATCTTTTGTATTTTTAAATTTTGACCAATTTATTTTCATAGCATTATTGAATAATTTTTTGTAATTATAATACCAGTCAATTTTTGTCTCTTTATTTGAGTTAGGTCTACCATTTTTTATTTCTAAAAATAATGGATAATGATCAGTTATGCGCATCATAAGTGTTAGTGATTTAGTGATAAGGAAGTCTGTTTTGATAAAAATGTTATCAATATACGTTCCTTTATCCGTAGTTATACTTGATGGCCTTGTGGTATTTGTAAATCCTGGGAGAAAATCTTTTTCCAATAGGTTGTTTAGGAAATGTACGCTGATAGCATTATAATCCTGTATAGTTATATTAAATCGCCAAATATAATATGATTTTTTGCTTTTCTTTTTTGTTCCAAATAAATTTTGAAATACAGATTAAATTCAGCACAATTCAGTCCGTGTGATCTATATAGAGATGACATTTCTAGTTGTTTATTATCTTTTAATGTAATTAGAGTGTATGATATTTTTAGTTTGCCTATTTCTATCGTTTCATTAGTGTGTATAATATTTTCTTTTACGTATACCACTACACCATCATTTTTATTAATTTTCCCGAAGTTATAATATAATTTGTAGTCCTTAATTCTATAATACTTATAATGAGTTAAATTCCATACCTCTGTACATACAATAACATATGGTTTTATCTTAAGACTTTTAATAAAGATTTGAAGCTTTTCAAAATTGGCATTTAGGCTTCTAATATTTAAGTATAAAATCAAACACAAACTTGTTTGTGAATGCTATTTTGTATTTCTTCAATTAAGTTTATTTGTGCTTCCATTATGTAGTTGCTGTTGGTTCTGGTGTAGGTTCTGGACTTGTTGATAATGTCAGTTATTCTTTGTTTTGTTGTTGTGTAGGGGAATTGGCTGCGCTCAGTTTATTCACTATACTCTTCACTGATTTTACCTGCCTTTGGTAAAGTAGTTTATTAGTTTGTATATTATGTATTTGTTGTAGTGCACTTGATTCATCCCATGCCGGTAATGTAGGCGCGACCGGGTATTCAATAGAATTTATATATTTTTTTATTTTATTTTTAAGTATACTACACTTGAGTCTGTCTGTTGGTAAATGATCCTTAGGTAAGCTTGTTCTGTATTTAGAATTGTTATAATTACAGTTAACACATTCCTTTTTGGTACTTTTACATTGACTCACATTGTGTGACGTTTATCAGATCATAAGCTTTGCACAATTGATGACCTACAAGATCTTGGTATTGTTTTCACGTATAAACTTGTTAATTTCTGGTGATACTTCCATTAGAACTGTACTGGTTTTGTTTTTTTTTATTAGTGTACATATGCAGTACTGAGCCATTGTTATTAAATTGCTTGAAATTTCTTTCATTGATATCATTTTCTATATCCTGTTCTTCCATATTTGTAGTATTGTTTATACCGATAATTTTTATTTTTCGATTACCTTGTTGTTCTATCTTGATTTCACAATTAATTAGGTTATCATTTAGAAGAGTCTCCGCTGTTTCTAGACTTTTCATATTCATACAAATAATTTCAATTTCTTTATCATTCTTCTTGCAAATGAACTTAGTTAGGATATTCTTTTCTGAAACTAAGAAGTTCGTGAGTAATTGCATTGTATTTTCCTGGCTGGGATCATTGGCCTTTATCGTTATTCTAGGAACTCGCTTCGGTTTCGTCCTAATATCACTCATCACTTCTGCATATGTTTTATTACTTATCGGTATCTCAGTATTTTTTTGTTTATGCAGTTCTATAAAGTCTTTCTGCAATTGGTTTTTATCTTGTAATTCTGTCACTGGTTGCTTGAGTAAGGTATTATCAGCTATTAAATTGTCCATTTCACTTTCATCTTCTTTGATTGTTACATTATGTTTTTCCACTATTTTGTTGTGTAGTTCTTGCAGCTATTCTTCTCTGATTTATTCAGATTTTTTCAGTTATATTAGTGCAATAATTTGTTTAGCCACAAAACTTAACATATGTTCATCAGATTTATAGGTTAGGTCTCTCAGAATATGATCTGGGTAAATTATCAAATGTTCACCTACGTATTTGGGATTTATTGTTTTATCGTAATCACTCTTATGGTATGCATTTCACAGATTATGCAAATCACTGTTTTAACTGTTTTAGTAGGGTGATACTTATAATATTTACGATCCGACTTATCCGGAGGTTCTTTCGCGTTTGACGCCATGATGACAAACATTTTTTTTTGTTTTTTTTTCGTGAAACTTTCTGCAATCTTGATGTCGAGAAAGTACATCTCTAGAAGCTGGCATCATATTGTCACTAACACAGCGATAGTTACTGGAAAACGAAGCACGAGGCTCTTCAATGCACACCATACCTTACTGTAATAAAGCTTTTGTAGCAAAAGGCTGACAGCGTATCGGCCAGAAAAAAAAAATTTACAAGTACTTGTGAGTAGTAAGCCTTTCTCTACGGTTATATATTGATGGAAACAATTTACTAACACATGCGCGAGAAACTTTAACGTGCACCAAGCTTTACTGTAATAAATTCTATTCTACCGAAAAAAAAATCTGGCAGCGTATCATCCTGAAGACAAAGAAATTTTCGTATGTCTGTGTGCAGTGAGAGTTTCGCTTAAGGTCGTTTATTGATGGGACAATTTACTTGTACCTGCGCAAGGATCTTCAAACTTGCGCTATACCTTACTGTAATAAATTCGTTTCTAGCGGAAAAAACTGGCAGCATTTTGGCTCGAAAATAGAATTTTCGAATGCGTGCGCGCAGTATGCCTTTCTCAAAAGGTTGTTTATTGCTGGGAAAAGTACCATCTGCGCGAAGTCCATCAACATGTATTAAGCCTTGCTATAATAAATCGTTTCTCGCCGAAAAACTGACAGCGTATAGGCCTAAAAAAGCGAGCGCGCGCGCAATAAGCCTTTCTCTAAGGGTCGTGTATGGCTGGGGTCAATTTACTACTACCTGCACAAGGACCTTCAACACGCGCTATGCCTTACTATAATAAATTCGTTTCTAGCGGAAAAAAAACTGGCAGCATATCAGCCTGTAGAAAAATAAATTTTCGAATGCCTGCCCACAGTAAGTTCTCGAAGGCCGTTTACTGATTAAATTTTCCTGCTATTGCTAGCAAAGTCAGTGAGCAACGTTCTATCTATTTTTAAAACTAGAGGGAAGAAAGACTGACCCTTTCTTTTCATTCATTTTCGGCTACTTTCCGTTTCCTACGCATGCCATCTGTTTCATCGAAAAGAGGAGCAAAGGGGCTGCTTCTTTCCTTCTTTTCTAAAAAAAAAAAAAATATAGTCAATGGATTTTCAAAACCAAGTGGGAGTAAAACGCCTACATATTTGGGCCTACAGAGTGAGGATAGAAAGAAATCAGATACGGATACTATACATCACTTTAAGAGGGGACAGTTCAGAGGAGGGGCTTAAAACACACACAATACGAATCCGGGAAAAATTGGAGAAGGGATCAGGCATAGCCCTTGTATACACTACGGATTCTGTATCACTTTGAGAGGGGTAAATCCGGGGGAGGGGCTTAAAACATACAATACGAATGCTGACAAATTTGAGAAGGAGACAAACAGGGATAGAGCTTATACACACTATGAATACTGGATCACTTTGGCATGGGAGGGGGTGATACCGAACCTGCATGAGCCAGTATGCCTACAGCCTATCTACGTGATATTTGCAATATTCTATAAGTGTAAGTTTTTTATAAGTTTTTTTAAGTTTTTTATTTTATTTTATTATGTATAGGCCTGTGTGAGAGACAATACACGCGCGCTCATGTGAATAATTATGATAAAATGATGTTTTAACTGAAATGACGCGATATGTATTTTATACGACGCAATTATGTACTTTAATCTGTGATAATTTGTACCTGACGAACATACGAGGGTAGTTCAATAAGTCTTTAGAATAAAGTATAAAAACAATTTTTTTTGGGTAAATTTTTTTTTATTTTTCAACATAATCTCCTTGGAGCTCTATACACTTGGTCAATCGCTTTTTAAGTTTTTTTAATCCTTCAGAAAAGTGCGTTTTCGGAAGTTTCTCAAAATAAGCACTTACAGAGGCAATGACGTCTTCGTTGTCCGTAAATCTCTGTCCACCGAGCCATTTTTTCAAGTTTGGAAATAAGAAAAGTCACTGGGGGCTAAATCTGGTGAATACGGTGGGTGTTCGACCAATTCGAATTTTAGTTCTTCAATTTTAGCCATTGAAACGAAGCATGTGTGAACTCGGGCGTTGTCGTGATGAAAGAGAATTTTTTTTCTCGCCAAATGTGGTCGTTTTTTTTTAATTTCTTCTTTCAGCTGCTCTAATAATGATGCATAATACTCACCAGTAATTGTTTTACCCTTTTCCAAGTAGTCAATAAGTATAATTCCACGTGCATCCCAAAAAACTGTAGCCATAACCTTACCAGCTGACTTTACGGTCTTTGCCTTCTTTGGAGCTGGTTCGCCTGTGGAAATCCACTGTTTGGATTGTTCCTTTGTCTCAGGAGTGTAGTGGTGTATCCATGTTTCATCCACAGTCACAAATCGACGAAAAAATTCCTCAGGATTCCGACTTATGCGCGCCAAAAGAGCCTCAGAGGCGACCACTCTATTGCGTTTATTCTCAGCTGAGAGCAAACGCGGCACCCATCTTGCCGATAGCTTTTTCATGCCTAATTTTTCATGTAGAATTGAAACAACTGCACCTATAGATATCCTTATGGCCTCAGCTAACTCACGCACTTTTAATCTTCTATCCTTCAACACCATATCGTGGATTTTATTGATGATTTCGGGAGTAGTTGCTTCTACGGGCCTTCCTGAACGTGGTTCGTCACTTATTGATGTACGACCACGCTTAAATTCATTTACCCAGTTATAAACCGTTGCTAAGGCAGGGGCAGATGTGCCATGAACTGAGTCCAATTCATTTTTTATCTCATATGGAGTTAAACCCTTTAAATGAAAATGTTTAATTACCGCTCTGAACTCGTTTTTTTCCATTTTTCTTAACAAGCAATCTTTTTTTTTTCAATTGGTTATAAAAACACGTAAACTCAGAAGATGTGGACTGTTACTGCACCATATATCTAGTCGGGAGTGGTGCTGACTGAAAACAGATGATTTGGAAATAAAAGACTTATTGAACTACCCTCGTATTTTGAAGATATGCAACTATGTGATATACTTTTATGTAACTGACTGTACATTGTTTTGTTTCTATAAACAAATAAATACATATCTATCTATTTACCAATATTCACGCAGTACTATATCTATACTCTAACTAGTGTGCGTGTGTGTGTGAGCATATAAAAACTCCCTCAACAGTTAACAATTTTATTATATAAATTTGTTTACGGCCAGTTGCCCAGCTTGGGTTATTTGGGTGTTAAGTTTATAAGTGTTTACGATTTTATCATTAATAGTACTTTTCGACACGGGTGTGGAAGTAGATTATTTGCCTCATGTGACGTTTTTTACTCGAGTGAAGCGAGACCTTTGTGTTCTTTTTTAGTCCTGGAATCTTGACCCCCCCCCCACCCTAGGGCTAGCGCCCTACGGCATGGCGTAGTTGGCGTAGGCCATAATATGACACTGACTCTACCACCGCTAACAGCTTTTAACATTTGATTTTGAGCACTTTTATTACATTAGATGAACCACAAATAATTATATGTTAATTTAGCCCACTACCAATTTTCTTTAGCGTTTATTCTAAGTTTATTAACAACTTCATCGCATTAAGTAACACAAAAACAAATTTCCTACTAAACAAAAATACCTGCTATTTTCGACGAATTTTCGTGGCAGTGTACGTATAACGAATTGACACGTTTAAGGTCACATTTAGAAAAGTAAATCAAATACTATATATAGAAAAATTAAGGGATAATAAGATATCTTGGGTATTATATGGCAACCGATTATTTATTTATTAATTTTTATTTATTTCTCCCCTCAATTCTACTTAAATGCACATATTTCAGGGGCCAACTTGAATTTAATAATTTTAAATGATAATAACCTAATTTATTTGAACTTTTTTACTTATGAGGGATCTTTTATAAAGATATAATACTTATGATTTACTATATAATAAATAATAAATGACTACGAGCTCTCATCTGCATTTTCAATACTTCCCTACTGCAAAATCTCAGGTGACATCTCAGGTGAGTTCTCAGGTGAGATCTCACCTGAGATCTCATACCAAAACCTCAGGTAAATTAGTGAAGCAAAAATTAGCTATGGGTTGAAATACGTAATAAATCGGCTTTTACGTCGGAATCTAGGTACATTAAAGTATTTTTGAGCTGATTTTTTGTTTTTTTAAACTAAAAAATAATGTTACATGAGATCTCACCTGAGATCTCAGATGAGTTCTCAGATGAGATCTCAGGTGAGATCTTATGTAACATTATTTTTTTAGTTTAAAAAACAAAAAATCTGCTCAAAAATACTGTAAAGAACCTAGTTCCCGATGTATCATCCGGATGGTAACACCTATAAGGTGCATCAGATTTTGCTAAAAGCTGATTAATTACATATTTCAACCCAGAGCTAATTTTTGCTTCGCTAATTCATCTAAGGTTTTGGGATGAGATCTTAGGTGAGATCTGACCTGAGAACTCAACTGAGATTTGGCAGCAGGGTTAACCTTTTTCTGATTTTAAATTAAAAATTTGCTGCCTATAAGCGCGCGGCACAATGAATTCAAAACTTTATAGAACCAATTATGATACATACACCTAGAAGGGAAGAGAACTACTTTTCCGACGAATGCATTATAAGTAATAATAGCAAATGAAAATCAAATCCACGATCAATTATTGTTTTTCAAATTAGGACGCTGCGCAAAACTACAAATTTTTTATTTAATATCAGAAAAAGGTTAAGTATTGAAAATTGAGATTAGATCTCGTAGTCATTTATTATTATATAGTAAATCATAATTATCATATCTTTATAAATGAGCCCTAAGTAAAGAAGTTCAAATAAATAAGATTATATTTAAAATTTTGAAATTCAAGTTGGCCCCTGAAATATGTACATTTAAAAATAGAATTGAGGGGCCAACTAAATAAAAAATAGTATATAATTAACCGCTTAGCATATAAAACCCAAGATATCTTATTGTCCCTTTAGTTTTCTATATATAGTACTCGGTTTACGCTTCACAATGTGACGTCGAGCGTGACAATTCGTTAAAATATATTGCCATGAAAATTTGTCGAATATGGCAGGTTTTTTAGTGAAAAATGAGCAAACTACAATTTTATTTAGGAAGAAAATTTTCTTTTCTGGTTTGCCTAATGCAATGAAGTTGTTAATAAACATATAATAAACGTAAAAAAAATTGGTAGCTGCCCTGGTGGAAAATTAATCTAGAACTATGTAGATCTATCTAGTTTGCCATGGGAATAATCGAGGGCCTCGATAAAACTAGATAATTTTCTACTAGGGTGGATATATTAATATACAATTGTTTTTAGTTCACCTAATGTAATAAAAGTGCTCAAAATCAAATGTTAAAAGCTGTCTGCGGTGGTAGAGACCTCTTAATGTTAACTTCAGGCAACCGCCGGCGTACAAATATTTCATTTTTAAGCCAATTGGAACATTTTGAAGGGGTTACAAGAAGAAACTTTGAGATTTGGAAAATTTTGGACCTCCGTAATAGACATATATGGCCATACGTCGCCATATATGGAAGACATTCTTGGGCATATAGGGTCATATATCGTCATATATAATAGATATATATGACCTTATATCAATTTTCCGTCTATATGGACATATATGGCTATATAAGATTAGATATTAGCATATATGGCCTCATATTGTGATATACAGTTATATACGGAATTTTATTTGCAATTTAGTATGCATCCATGTATATTGTCATATGTAATCATACATGGTTATATATGAGAATATATGGCTATATACGATTATATATGGGTATATAGTCCATCAGTTTGAGTATAATCATCCGCATGATACATCCAAAATTGGGCATTAGAGCTATCTGAAGTCCTTTTCAAGCCTATGATCATATATGGGCCGTCATATATAAAACATTTTTTCCCAGGTGACAAGAAATTATTGGGGTATCGAGGTTTTTTTTCCAGATAAATGTTTAAATATTATGTACAAATTGCTACAAAGACAAAATGATCCTTACAAGAAGATAGTGACTTCTGGAAATTAACTTCCAACGCTGACAAAATTAGAGTACCTATAACGGCTAATTGTCTGACAACTTTTGCAGCTGTGAATTAAAGCAACGACCTCGAAGCACGTTCAATAGCACTATAGTATGCAACAAATTATTGCACCTAAGAAACGTCCATTTAGCGGTGAAAGCAAAAAACGACTGGTGGGCGGTACTGGGCAATTCTCCCCTGATAGTAAATTTAGTAAATACATATGCTAAAGTAGAAGTAAATTTGCAAATCAATTATTGTCAGTCACAGCTAAGAAACAAACACTGGATTTTCTTGAACATTTTAATTTATTCTAACGTTGAGTAAGAAGTATATATTTAGCACTGTCGTTGACCCTAACATTCCTGCGAAATTTTCGTGCAGCTTTTGTACAACCAAAATACCCAACAAGCCTAATATTACCTTGTCTAAAAATATTCTCCGTAGTGGACAGCTTTTCTAAGCTTGTTCTTTTTACCATTGAACGTAAAATAATTTTGTTAAAAGTTCTCTAAGTAATATGAAAAACAAAATTTATTTTAAATCAAGTTCGTTTAATTAATATCGAATATCTTTATATATAGTTCTTAGGTTAAAACTTTATACAATTATTCTGTTGATTCAAATTATACAGTATGAATCGCATTTATGTATACATATCAATCCCATCATAAAATCAATCGTATATAGTTCAAAATCTAGAGGAAAGATAACTGTATAGCTTGCTCAATGATTCTGCATGATCGAAAAGCTTTAACTTAACTTTAATAGCCGAGAGAAACCATTTTTAGATAAAAGCACTTTACTTCAACGCTCGTAAAATATATAAAACGAAGAACGACGATGAAAGATTAAATTCTTTATGCAAGTCCATAATTGTTACGACGCAATAATAAACAGAGGAAAATACGCTTGAACGCGCACATTGCACGCAGGTCTACGAACCCACCTTTATTCTCACAACATGTAAACGTCTTGCTGAAAGGTCCATTTACTATCCGTATCACATATGTGCTGCTACTGCTGTTAACGAATATTGCAATAAATTGACGAAAACATTTTCTAAACACGAGTTTTACTTATAAAAAAACGTGATTTTAATCACGATTAAACAAAAATTAGATAAACCCTTCGTTAAATACCATTATTTGTACTCACAATTGGATTATATTCAAGAATAATTGAAAACAATTTTTAGGATTAAAAACATTTTTCAAATTGTATAATATATCACAAATGATTCACAGTTTAGGTTACGGGGTGATGACTTACAATTAACGAAAGCTTATTACAATAATTAATTTTTTGATTGCTTTAAGTATGCTAAGTGAATCGATATGAAATCAAGAACATAATAGCCCATATACCACCTATAATATCCGCGGCATTTTTATAACGGGAATATTACGGGGAATATCAGTACAATATGTTGGTGACAAACAGGCGACATTGCAGTAACTTCACAACAATATTATTATGGGTATTTTAGTTATTGTGATGAGAATGGGAAAGATTGCAGGAATATTATTACTATTTTAGAGTAACAATGGGAATACTGGGTAATCTTTCAGTGACATTCCAGCAATATTATTATTATTTCATCGAAAGTATATGTCATTTCCTTAACATTTTTTTAAATTTATATTTCCCCGTAACGCTAGTATAATTAATTATTAATATTAGTAATACCCAGGGGCGGCGTTACCGCCCCGGTGGCCATGGTAGACTCCAGGGCTCGCTCTCGTCCAGGTATGGAATTCCATGCCTTGGATCAAGAGATAAAATTGTTATTTTTTTCAGTAAAATCTACGTTTATTTTTTTGTATTTTATATAGGAAAAGATGACTTTTTCAAACATTAAACAGTTATACATTTGAAATTCGCGCTGAATTAAAATCAAAATGGCGCAGTTGATCTTCGTGCGCTCAGCTGTGCATGCGAGAGCACATCTCAAACTCTTAACCCGATTGGGTCTATAATGCCGTTGTAAATTCACTTGTGTTAGTTATGCTTACACGTATGGATTAGGATATATTCTATGTGGTAATAATACATGAGACAAATACGTTACAAGAGGGAAACCGAAAGACCCCTCAAAAGAACCAGCATGTCAGTCGCAACAGATTCGTGTTCAAGCCAATACCAGTACTACATCTTCAAGTCAAGCTCTGAAAGTGTCAAACAAAAACCACGACCAAAACTCAAACAGTTAAAAATTCTCGGAAAAGACGGATGCGGAAAATCAAGAGTATTGCGATCGACAGTCTCAAGTTACTAATAAAACAAATTACATCTCCTGTAAGTTTTTATCTTGAAATTAAGTACCGCATGTAATATATATAAAAGAATATTATTTATCCAGAAAATACAAGATTTTAGATTTAATTAAGTTTTGGTTATCCATTGCAATGCAACATTTTTAACGCTATATAAATATGTTTGAATATTATACTCAATAGCTGTTTTGTTTATTATTGTCGCTTTTCCGAGAATTGTTGCATTGACATTTCTATTTTAGTAATTTTAGTAGACCTTTTATTTTAGTAATTTTCATTATTCCATAAAATTGCAGAGTTTTTATGAGCCAAAACAAAGAAATTAACTTTTAAGGGTTGATAAACGAAACTTTTATATATTAGCGTATTGCTATTGTTTTCACAAAACACCCACTTTATAAAAGTTTATATTACCTTTGCTAGTCTGTGAACAAATAATTACAATTTTGTAAAAAATAGAGTAACAAATGTTTCGCCATGAGTTACAAAAATAAATTATAGTTGTTTCTTAGGAATTAGATTAAGATTTGCATTGAATAGTTTTATTGAAGGAATAATTTAATAAATTATATTTTGATTATTTGCAATTGTTCATTCATTTGATTACCTATCCTTTCAGAGAATCATTGAATAAATGGTGATTTTAACATTATTAATAAAAAAAATATTAACAATTGTGTGTCTATAAATATATATATATATATATATATATATATATATATATATATATATATATATATATATATATATATATATATATATATATATATATATATATGTATAAATAAAATGAGCGTCAAATTTCCAATTTTCAAAACAAGTTATCCTGCAATCTTGCACGAATATTACTGTAATATTTCAATATGAGATACCACGTAACAATCCCTGCTAAACAAGACGAATTAAAATGAATTAAATTCGATTGAATTTTAATCGAATTTAATAGTTTTGAATCGATGCTATCGACTTGCTGAAAGTGACCGATTAAAAATTAATCCAGATGGATCGATTTTAATCGTAATTGTTGTTAATACTCACTTTTTACATTCAAATTAATCGATTTCAATACAATTGAATCGCACCACTTTATGAATAAGATTTAAATGTGTTTTTCGAGATTCTTTTTAATCGGTTTCAATAAATATCTATAGTTACAATAGTGAATCGATCCCAATTAATATTTTTCGCATACATGTTTTATCCATTCGAATTGGATTCAATAAACACAATCATCAATCTTTTTGAATGCCTCAAGATAGAATCGACTTCAGTACAATATAATCGCGCAATTTTATGAATAAGATTTAAATGTGTTTTTTGAGATTATTCTCAATCGGTTTTAATAAATACCTTTGCCAGAAAACTGAATCCATCCCAATTTATAATTTTGTCATTCATTTTTTATCTATTTGAATTGAGTTCAATGAACACGGTAACCAATCTTTTTGAATGCGTAAACTCAGCGTAACCTAGTAATATCTTTTGATTGACTTGAATTGATGTAATACTTTATTGATTTTAATAAATAAAATATGCAATGACACATAATAAACTTATAAGTTATAACTTAAGCCATGGAAACGAAAGTTAATCAATTTGAATACTGTAATTTAAACTTGTTGTTTGTAGATTTCAATCATATTCATTAGTAAATAGTCGTTCGAATTGCTGAACTTATAGTGCGCTTGTTAGTAGTATATCTTTATATTGATTAGTAAGAATAATAGGGATTTATACGTAATAGTCTTAACGATTTTTAGAACAAATATTTTATTTATTATTTAAAAGCAATAGGCTGAAACCCGTTTGCTTACAGTCTCATCATATACGAGCATACATGATGTATTCGTATAAGAAAGATGATGTACGAAAATTTTTCACACTTTGGACAATATCGCCTTTTGGAAGATTTTAATTGTACAGGCTAATAATATAGGTACATAAATATTTCATAAAATATGCATGAATATAATTATAGGTCTTCAGTTCACATCATTTACTGAATTAGAAACTATACTTAATAATATATATTATACGCGGCCACAAAGCTGTTTAATATTTTTTCACAATAAATAACAATAAATATTAAATATATCTTGTAAATTGTTTTTGTCACTTAACATTTGTTACAAAATGGTAAATTTGCGGTAAAAAAGGCAAATAAATTCTAACAATCACGCTGAAGGTTCTCTGACTTTAATATCTTGACATATATACGCAATATTATAAACACGTAATATACTTTAAAGTACATCATTAGGGCAATAATCAAATGCACGAGCTATAGAAAATAACGAAACTTAGTATTTGAAGAAACTAGTAACTATTAGATTTCACGCAAAAGCGATATTGTCAAAGAATACTATAACAAACTTAAAAAATTATCATACAGTTGAATGAAAATGCTCTTTTCACTGTAGGTTTAATAAAATTATAAGTTTACAATATAGTATTCTTTGAATATATCGCTTCTACGTGAAATCCAATAGTTACTATAGTTACTAGTCTCTTAAAACAGAGAGTTTTCCGTCATTTTTGTGTGTGTTTGATTGCCGTAATAATTCACTTTAATGGGCAATTCTACTGAAGTAGTATAAGTGGATCATTTGTTTGAAATTCTTTTTTTAAGTTAGATATTGAATTACCAGTCGACACTGAAAGTAGTACTAGCTACAATAAAGCCTTTTTTGTTTACAATTATTGAGTAGAGATACCCTGACATTATGACAAATCAATTCATAAATAAAATAATCTCAATCCAATATCACTAGATAATAATTATTTTAACCGATTGAAACTTATAGAGATGGATTAGATAATTAATCGATTCCAATACATCTAAATTGAGTTTAATCTGCTCAATCGTTTGTAATCTAGACCAAGCAACAGAGATCAGAAAGTACATGATTCATGACAAAATTAATAGCAGGATCGGACCAATGTCATTATGTCTGGAAATAGTTGCTGATAGTGGGTGCATAGTTTGATACTCCAATTTTCATACAGCCCTCCGCAAAAAAAGGGTTAAAAATGTCAAATCGCTATAACTCCAAAATTATTCGTCGGACATAGTCCAGGTTTTGCACTATCAAAGAACATGTTAATACCCACTTAAATCCAGAAGAACAGCGCTACATATTAAAAATTAACAAAGTTATTAACATGTTCTTTGATAGTGCAAAACCTGGACTATGTCCGACGAATAATTTTGGAGTTATAGCGATTTGACATTTTTAACCCTTTTTTGCGGAGGGCTGTATGAAAATTGGAGTATCAAACTATGCACCCACTATCAGCAACTATTTCCAGACATAATGACATTGGTCCGATCCTGCTATTAATTTTGTCATGAAACATGTACTTTCTGATCTCTGTTGCGTGGTCTAGATTACAAACGATTGAGCAGATTAAACTCAATTTAGATGTATTGGAATCGATTAATTATCTAATCCATCTCTATAAGTTTAAATCGGTTAAAATAATTATTATCTAGTGATATTGGATTGAGATTATTTTATTTATGAATTGATTTGTCATAATGTCAGGGTATCTCTACTCAATAATTGTAAACAAAAAAGGCTTTATTGTAGCTAGTACTACTTTCAGTGCCGACTGGTAATTCAATATCTAACTTAAAAAAAGAATTTCAAACAAATGATCCACTTATACTACTTCAGTAGAATTGCCCATTAAAGTGAATTATTACGGCAATCAAACACACAAAAAAATGACGGAAAACTCTCTGTTTTAAGAGACTAGTAACTATAGTAACTATTGGATTTCACGTAGAAGCGATATATTCAAAGAATACTATATTGTAAACTTATAATTTTATTAAACCTACAGTGAAAAGAGCATTTTCATTCAACTGTATGATAATTTTTTAAGTTTGTTATAGTATTCTTTGACAATATCGCTTTTGCGTGAAATCTAATAGTTACTAGTTTCTTCAAATACTAAGTTTCGTTATTTTCTATAGCTCGTGCATTTGATTATTGCCCTAATGATGTACTTTAAAGTATATTACGTGTTTATAATATTGCGTATATATGTCAAGATACTAAAGTCAGAGAACCTTCAGCGTGATTGTTAGAATTTATTTGCCTTTTTTACCGCAAATTTACCATAATAATCTTATAATAATAAATTATCTTATAATAATTATATGACCTCAGAGTTAGTGTAAGATATAACCGCAAAAGAAATAGTCCGTTTCTAATCGCAACGCGCAAGATAGGTCTTTTCTAATCGTAATGCATGAGATAGGTCTTTTCTAATCGTAACGCGTATAAGATAAGTCTTTTCTCATAGCACCCATCGATATAAGTATTTATATATAGATTTTGTCTCTATATAACAAAATGTTGATTGAAATATAAAAATTGTACAAAATAACTTGATTTTCTTAGAAACATAAAAATTGGTAGACTGTATTTTCTGATTTTTTTACATTTTGGCCATCATTTTGACAAAACCATCTTGAATTTAAGAGAAATAAATCTTCCTATCTAATAGTAAAAACATTTCAGAAGTGATGTATTCCATCATGAAAGGATGATGAAAGTTTTCCAATACGTTGTCGATGCAAAAATAACATATTAAACGAATAAGAATCTAAATTTTCAGTTTCTTTCTTACTTAAACGATTATAACTTTGTTTCATTTTAGTTTAGCTCAATTCTGGTTTCATCTGAAAGCGCAACCTTAAAAGTGTAAGAAAAGATCTTTCCGATATTTTCTGGAAGCTTTTTCATAACAAAAAATGAAACTGAAAATTACGATAAAAAAGTGCAAGTTTCGTATGTAAAAAGTTACAAAGTTAAAAGTTTTCTAGATTAACATTCCAATTTTAATATAGCTCTAACAATATTTATGTGTTTGCTAATAGCAGATTTTTCAGGCGGGAGATCATACTCAACTTTAAAAGGAGCGAGGAATTAGTTAAGTTCTATCCAAATACAAGAGAGATTTAATGATTTGTCTCTACTCTAGTATTGAATGGGAAATAACCTTTACTTGGATTGCGATAGGTTAATTTTAGTAAATTTTATAAAAAACAGTGAATATCATACCTATGCTCTCTATTGGGATCTGATGCGGAGGCGTAACTCCGAGCCTGACGTCGTCATGTTGATCACGTGACCAAGACTAAACCGATCATTTACGAGAATTTCCGATTGCATTAGCTCAAGTCCACTAGAGGGTGAGACGTCTGTGTCAGATCCCAATACAATTGTCCTACAATGGTTCACCATTTTTGCGCCTGCAGCGCCCCATGTGTATTCCCAATAATTGATAAGTTTGCAGAAAAAAAGCTAGAATAATATTATAGTAAATACATTTTTTATAACAATAGACTATGTAACTTACACATTTATTATATTATTATTTTTTTTATTATGTTAATAAAAAACAACTTTTCGTAATTAGATTTTTACTAAATTGTATTTTTGCGGTAATTGACTGACCTTAAAGGCTTAATGATTTGGACGGTAGCACGAAAATGTACTAGAACGGGAAGTTTCTTAATCCACCTCTGTGTGTGTGTATGTGTGTGTGTGTGTGTGCATGTGTGTGTGTGTGTGGACGGATGATTATGAAGATTACTCTGAACATTCACGGTCAACATTAATGTTTCAAGGCTCAATGATTTGGTTATTTTAAAGAAAGGGAGCTGTAAAAAAGTTTGTATTGTTTTTCGATGCTATATTGTTTTTTCAGCTGTTTTTCGAATTTTGAGTTTTAGTATTTTGGGTTTTTTGGTATGTTTGAAATAATATCATCATTTCATTTTTATTGCATTTGAAAGAGTATAAAATTACTTATCTTTTCCGACACGAAATTTTAAATAAGCTATTCTCTTTTTTCTGTTATACACGAAAACGTCGTGTTTTGTTTAAAAGATGATATCTGGAAAATACAACATAGAAAATTTTTTAAAAAATGTTATCTGATTATGAATATGGATAAGAATATTTAGTTAAATTTTCAACCCTTTATACTTTACTCCTTACGAGAAGAAAATCATTTTGTAAAAAAAATGTTTTTTTTTTATAACTTAAGTAAAAGCTCATTATTCCTCCTGAAAATTTCCAGAAACGTAGCTTTTTACTATCTCTTGAGAGTTATAGAAACCCAGGTTACAACGACCTTCACATTCCGAGTTATTTGAGGTTATGTTTTCTTTTTAAATTTTCTTGATTGTTTATATCTCGAGAACGGCGAAGACATTTTTTGCAACCCAGGGCTCAAATTTTAGTTTTTTAATGGAGATTCTGAATTAAAAATAAATTTTGAGATTCATCGATCTGTTTTTGTTTTACAATGATTTCTTTATTTTACGATATTTAACGATATTCTGAAATCGACAAGGTAAATTATTTTTGTATTTTAGAAATAATATGTTTGTTTAATTCTTTCTTTCTATTTTATGTTTAATGACCACGTGTCCCCTCCTTTTTGGGACTCCGATATGTCACAATGCATATGTGATTTTGTATTTTACATTTGTATTTTATATACTTGTTTGTTGTATTGTCCGATGTCGGTAGAGCGAAAGAGAATTTTCACCGGGAATCGAACCTTGATAGCTTGAGCGTCTTTGATCGGTAGGCAAACGTCTTACCTACTGAGCCAAGGGGGGCTCTATGATCGCTTCATTTTCAATTTGAAAGAGTATAAAATTACTTATAAACGGTGATATTTCTGTATATTTTTATAACTTTTCCATTGATATTTTGAAATATTGATTGAAAAGGTATTTGAAAATTAATTAAAAAATGTAATCAGTATTTTTTATCTTTTATTTCTTATAAATCTGGGTAAAAATGATACGTATGAACGATCTAATTATGTGATTTTAAATGTTGTTAAATTCAAATTCGATATGAAATGTATAAAATTAAAATTATTAATCTAAAAGAATAATTGTATAGAAAATTGCTTAAGAAAGATTTAATTTATATATAGATGTAAATTAAAAATATAAATGTATAATAAAAAAAAGATTATGGATACAGCAAGTTGAATTAACTGTTGTGAATTAAACCATCAATGATAAATGAGCACACCTTTTTTAAGCTCCTAATTAGAAAGAGATATAGCAATTTAAAATTAATTTATTAGATCAAAAACTTTTATATTAGAACAATTAATTTAGTTTGAGGAAGCTAAGTGCCAATGAATTGGCAGCGGGTTTTAACATAAGTTTAAATGGATAATAAAAATTTTAAGCCTGAAAGTATTAAGGCTTAATGTTTTTATTTTCATATATATATATACATATATATATATATATATATATATATATATACATATATATATATATATATATATATATATATATATATATATATATATATATAATATATATATATAAAATTGGTTAGAGAAAAAAAAAATTTTTGTCTTCGATTTCACAGAGAATCGCCCAATATATATATGGATGATTCTCTGTGAAATCGAAGACAAAAAATTTTTTTACATTCATTTAATTTTTTTTTTCTCTAACCATATTTAACATGTATATAGGGTTCCTATAAGTGACTGTGAATTTATTCAGATTTTTTTTACCAAGTATGTTCGATTTGCAGTGGAACAAATACGGTAATTTTCTTACATTCGAGGAGCTTTATACCCTTGCGATAGAAATAGAAGCGATCTTAAATTCTCAACCTCTCTGGTAGATCTCGTCGGATCCCAACGACCCGATAGCGTTAATCCCGGCGCATGTTCTGATAGGTAGGCCCCTTACAGTCATGCCAAGTACTGATTTGACTTCCATTCCAGATAATCGACTATCCGTTTGGAAGTTCATCACCAAAGCCAGACAGGATTTCTGGAAGCGATGGCATCTGGAATACCTCCACGAGCTCTAACAGCGTAAAAAATGGCATGACTCTACTGGAGAACTAAGCGAAGGGATGGTCGTCATCCTGATAGACCGAAACCAACCTTGCACGCAATGGCAGCTGACAGTCGTTCAAGAGGTGCACCCGGGGACCGACGGACTCGCCAGAGTCGCCACCGTACGAACTTCTCGAGGGACACTGAAGCACAATATCACGCAGCTGTGTCCACTACCGACTTCATCCCCCAAATGAATATTAAAATGAAATTATATACACGCTACAACACAAACATACACATACACTGATCCACACATCACGATTTCGACGATCTTGCTCGATTCCTCGCAACGGGGGAGGCTGTTCCGTCGAAACTCCGGGCTTAGCTTCACCGAAGGGCGACGATGTCGAGCGGGCTCGTGAGAATCGACGTTGAGCACGTGGCGCCTTCTCCCGGCGCGCGACGGAGAGCAATCGAACGACGGGACTCGCTGTTGGCGCTGGCGGCGCCGCTGGCCTCGTGTCGCGCGCCGCTGGTTGACCACGCGGTCAGTCGCTTTTGAGCAGCCAAGCGAACGATATCGCCACGCCCGCTCTAGAGTGAATACGCTGACATCAGATCATTGTCACGAAAGCCGAACGTTCGTCCGATAATCCGCATATATCGTCGTTATCAAACTAGTGGGTGTAGTGCTCTATCCTTCCCTTTCTTTGTGTTCATATCTCTCTCTTTCTCTATCTTTCTCTACGCTTGGTGACGGGAATTCGGGTACGGGTCGCGACCGGTCTACAATCGCGTCCGCGCGCGAAGCGAAACGAGGGGCTATTCTGTGGTACTAAGGCCACAGTTTAGCCCATTCGATAAGTGATTGCTATCACTCACGAACATGAGACGAGAGATTCGGAAGGATCTCTCGAATACACCGCACACGTGCACACACGCAAACGACTGACAGTTAATCGTTCAATCCCGCAGCTTGTATATACGACGAGAGGGGTTTTATACCGCACGGCTTTCCCCTCTCGGTTTGAGCGATTAAACTCGTCATTTTCTCGATCAATCGACTTCTTCATTTTAACCCTTCCAACCACATCTCCTATACGAAATCAAGAAAATAAGAAAGCGAGAATCCACGCCTAAGGGGCTTCTCGCGCGACATTTCAGTACACTTTTTTCCACTGTGACCATTTCTGCCAGTTATTACAAGGTCTAATGTTTGTCAAATCGTAGGCTTTGCAATTTTGATAACCTACAAAAACTTTGTTATTACTTTCCTTGATATATTTATATATCGCGGCAGAAACTTCCATTAGAACGGTACTCCTGTTGTTGGTATTATTTGTGTACATAAGGTGAATGTCCCGATTTCTGCTCATATAAGCATTTTGTATCAGACAAAAAGGTTTAAAAAGTTATTATAACATTAATTTATAAAGCAGATATGATTATTATCTTAATTATGAATCGAACAATACAATGTAAATGCGTAAACACCATTTTAAAGATTTAAATTTTAATAATAGTCAATTAAAAAGCGTACGCAAAATGCACCTATTTCTTCTAACAGCAAAAAGCGGTGATTTCGATGTGTACCTATTTCTGATCACCGTTGATTTTGTAGACTTCATTCATATGATTTGTATCTTTTTATTGTATTAATATGTTAATACGCGTAAATACTTCACGATGCATAAGTAGAAAACAGTGTACAGATTGTATATATACAACTAAAACGTTTTTTTTTTGTGATTAGTAAATAGGGACATGCAGAATGCATCTGTGTCTAACCTCAAACTATCACTATTATCAAGTTTTTTAATCAGAATTTACAATATTTTTAATTCAGCACTGCAGTTTTTAGTTGTAATACTAAAAAGGTACAGATAGCTTGGATATAATATATATTAAAACAACCTTCATATATATAATAACAGAAAAACTTCCAGTGCTTAGAAATAGGGACGTGAGCATAAATTGGGACATTTACCTTGTGTAATACTTGACCTTTACTAGTAAACTGCTGAAAATAGAAGACAAAATTTATATATATATGTATATGTATCTTCCTATATTATATAGTTGTTTGTAAATCTTATAATATTTACGCCCTCTTTGCCCCTCCTCGCCCCTCACTTTGCCCTCCTCATTCTCTTCCTCAAAACAAGGTAATATCGTTTCAAAAAATACGTTATTTTGATCTTATTTTTTGCCCTCCTCGCCCCTCCTCGCCTCTTCTCTTTGTATCCTCCTCATAGCCCTCTTCCCAGCCCTCCTCATGCCCTCCCCATTTACTTATTTCTATTAATTATCATTTTTTATTTTTGTTTTTTTTTCTATATACATATTATACATATAAAAATTGTTTATAATAATAGTTGTGAATGTTTATAAATTTATAAAGTGTTTTATTCATTATACATATCAGTGAAGTTTATTCCATTTTACTGATTTTCTGATTCTTTGTTTTCATCAATAATTTCTTGGTTTTTCTAAAATATAATAACTTTATAAATAATATTCAGTATTAAAAAAAAGTTTGTTTTAATTGGCTGAAAGTTAAGGGCAACTTAATATAAATATTATTTGAAAATAGTATAATATAATAAAAAATAAAATTATAGGAAAGTAATAAACAAATTAAAAATCTAGATTAAAAATTATATAATATACAATTATACAATGACCCAAACTTTTCGGCTTATTGAGTAGTAACTGTTATATAATACCTCAATCAGAAATATTTCTGATCCCAGATCTAAATAATTTGCAAAAAGTATGCATAACTAAAATACATGCAATTTGTTTAGATTTATAAGACTTATGTTTTAAATGTTATATTTTTGATTAATGTAATATAAATTATTCTTATAAATCTAAATAATATGCAAAAAGTATGCACATTATTACAAATAAAATACATTTTACCATATTTAGATTTATAAGACTTAAATTTTATAAAATACATTTTTGGATTCATCTTCATTATTACTATTATAAATCTAAATAATATGTAAAAAGAATTTAGATTTATATCAGCGAAATTTTTAAGTTTTTCATAATATAATATAACAAGATATACTGTTAATTTAAAACAAAAATTAAATTAATGTAATATCTTATTACATTCAAAAGAATTATTTTTTTTAATTATATTCATTAATATTAAATTTACATAATATATAGATTATTACATACGAATTAAAAAGAGCTTAACAATATTACATTCAAATAAAAAACAAAATTAAAATAAATATATATGTTAAAAAATGCAATACTTAAAACTAAATATAAATAAATGTAAGTATGAGTTACATATATTTATTTATAAATGAATTAAATAAAACATAAATTTAAATGTATAAAAAAGCTTAATTAACAAAACAAAAAAACGCGCCAATCTATTTACCTCCCGGGTGGTGTAGAAAAATAGAAAACCTTCATAAAAACAAAAAATTTTATGATGCTTTGGGGGCTGGCGAGCGGATCGAGCAGGGGGGTACCCCCCTGGTATATATATATAATAAAGCTACATTTTTTGCTAAAAATAGAGATGATGATCAAATTATCAATTTTTGCGTAAAATGCACTCCTAAAATTCATTAAAAAAGCTTCAAAATGCAAGAAATGTTAAAATTACCGTATTTGTTCCACTGCAAATCGAACATACTTGGTAAAAAAAATCTGAATAAATTCACAGTCACTTATAGGAACCCTATATACATGTTAAATATGGTTAGAGAAAAAAAAAATTAAATTAATGTAAAAAAATTTTTTGTCTTCGATTTCACAGAGAATCACGCATATATATATTGGGCGATTCTCTGTGAAATCGAAGATAAAAATTTTTTTTTTCTCTAACCAATTTTATATATATATATTTCTCTGTGAAATCGAAGACAAAAATTTTTTTTTTCTCTAACCAATTTTATATATATATATATATATATATATATATATATATATATATATATATATATATATATATATATACGAGGGTAGTTCAATAAGTCTTTAGAATGACCAACAGATGGCGCGCGAATCGCTCCAAATCATCTGTTTTCAGTCAGCACCACTCCCGACTACATATATGGTGCAGTCACGGTCCACATCTTCTGAGTTTACGTGTTTTTATAACCAATTGAAAAAAAAAATTGCTTGTTAAGAAAAATGGAAAAAACGAGTTCAGAGCGGTAATTAAACATTTTCATTTAAAGGGTTTAACTCCATATGAGATAAAAAATGAATTGGACTCAGTTCATGGCACATCTGCCCCTGCCTTAGCAACGGTTTATAACTGGGTAAATGAATTTAAGCGTGGTCGTACATCAATAAGTGACGAACCACGTTCAGGAAGGCCCGTAGAAGCAACTACTCCCAAAATCATCAATAAAATCCACGATATGGTGTTGAAGGATAGAAGATTAAAAGTGCGTGAGTTAGCTGAGGCCACAAGGATATCTATAGGTGCAGTTGTTTCAATTCTACATGAAAAATTAGGCATGAAAAAGCTATCGGCAAGATGGGTGCCGCGTTTGCTCTCAGCTGAGAATAAACGCAATAGAGTGGTCGCCTCTGAGACTCTTTTGGCGCGCATAAGTCGGAATCCTGAGGAATTTTTTCGTCGATTTGTGACTGTGGATGAAACATGGATACACCACTACACTCCTGAGACAAAGGAACAATCCAAACAGTGGATTTCCACAGGCGAACCAGCTCCAAAGAAGGCAAAGACCGTAAAGTCAGCTGGTAAGGTTATGGCTACAGTTTTTTGGGATGCACGTGGAATTATACTTATTGACTACTTGGAAAAGGGTAAAACAATTACTGGTGAGTATTATGCATCATTATTAGAGCAACTGAAAGAAGAAATTAAAAAAAACGACCACATTTGGCGAGAAAGAAAATTCTCTTTCATCACGACAACGCCCGAGTTCACACATGCTTCGTTTCAATGGCTAAAATTGAAGAACTAAAATTCGAATTGGTCGAACACCCACCGTATTCACCAGATTTAGCCCCCAATGACTTTTTCTTATTTCCAAACTTGAAAAAATGGCTCGGTGGACAGAGATTTACGGACAACGAAGACGTCATTGCCTCTGTAAGTGCTTATTTTGAGGAACTTCCGAAAACGCACTTTTCTGAAGGATTAAAAAAACTTAAAAAGCGATTGACCAAGTGTATAGAGCTCCAAGGAGATTATGTTGAAAAATAAAAAAAAAATTACCCAAAAAAAATTGTTTTTATACTTTATTCTAAAGACTTATTGAACTACCGTCGTATATATAAAATTGTTATACAGATTGTTATTATACAGAGAATCACCCATATATATATTGGGCGATTCTCTGTGAAATCGAAGACAAAAATTTTTTTTTCTCTAACCAAATTTATATATATATATATATATATATATATATATATATATATATATATATATATATATATATATATATATATATATATATTTCTCTGTGAAATCGAAGACAAAAATTTTTTTTTTCTATAACCAATTTTATATATATATATATATATATGCATTTATATTTATACTTATGCATCGTGAAGTATTTACGCGTATTAACATATTAATACAATAAAAAGATACAAATCATATGAATGAAGTCTACAAAATCAACGGTGATCAGAAATAGGTACAAATCGAAATCACCGCTTTTTGCTGTTAGAAGAAATAGGTGCATTTTGCGTACGCTTTTTAATTGACTATTATTAAAATTTAAATCTTTAAAATGGTGTTTACGCATTTACATTGTATTGTTCGATTCATAATTAAGATAATAATCATATCTGCTTTATAAATTAATGTTATAATAACCCGGGAGGTAAATAGATTGGCGCGTTTTTTTGTTTTGTTAATTAAGCTTTTTTATACATTTAAATTTATGTTTTATTTAATTCATTTATAAATAAATATATGTAACTCATACTTACATTTATTTATATTTAGTTTTAAGTATTGTATTTTTTAACATATATATTTATTTTAATTTTGTTTTTTATTTGAATGTAATATTGTTAAGCTCTTTTTAATTCGTATGTAATAATCTATATATTATGTAAATTTAATATTAATGAATATAATTAAAAAAAATAATTCTTTTGAATGTAATAAGATATTACATTAATTTAATTTTTGTTTTAAATTAACAGTATATCTTGTTATATTATATTATGAAAAACTTAAAAATTTCGCTGATATAAATCTAAATTCTTTTTACATATTATTTAGATTTATAATAGTAATAATGAAGATGAATCCAAAAATGTATTTTATAAAATTTAAGTCTTATAAATCTAAATATGGTAAAATGTATTTTATTTGTAATAATGTGCATACTTTTTGCATATTATTTAGATTTATAAGAATAATTTATATTACATTAATCAAAAATATAACATTTAAAACATAAGTCTTATAAATCTAAACAAATTGCATGTATTTTAGTTATGCATACTTTTTGCAAATTATTTAGATCTGGGATCAGAAATATTTCTGATTGAGGTATTATATAACAGTTACTACTCAATAAGCCGAAAAGTTTGGGTCATTGTATAATTGTATATTATATAATTTTTAATCTAGATTTTTAATTTGTTTATTACTTTCCTATAATTTTATTTTTTATTATATTATACTATTTTCAAATAATATTTATATTAAGTTGCCCTTAACTTTCAGCCAATTAAAACAAACTTTTTTTTAATACTGAATATTATTTATAAAGTTATTATATTTTAGAAAAACCAAGAAATTATTGATGAAAACAAAGAATCAGAAAATCAGTAAAATGGAATAAACTTCACTGATATGTATAATGAATAAAACACTTTATAAATTTATAAACATTCACAACTATTATTATAAACAATTTTTATATGTATAATATGTATATAGAAAAAAAAACAAAAATAAAAAATGATAATTAATAGAAATAAGTAAATGGGGAGGGCATGAGGAGGGCTGGGAAGAGGGCTATGAGGAGGATACAAAGAGAAGAGGCGAGGAGGGGCGAGGAGGGCAAAAAATAAGATCAAAATAACGTATTTTTTGAAACGATATTACCTTGTTTTGAGGAAGAGAATGAGGAGGGCAAAGTGAGGGGCGAGGAGGGGCAAAGAGGGCGTAAATATTATAAGATTTACAAACAACTATATAATATAGGAAGATACATATACATATATATATAAATTTTGTCTTCTATTTTCAGCAGTTTACTAGTAAAGGTCAAGTATTACACAAGGTAAATGTCCCAATTTATGCTCACGTCCCTATTTCTAAGCACTGGAAGTTTTTCTGTTATTATATATATGAAGGTTGTTTTAATATATATTATATCCAAGCTATCTGTACCTTTTTAGTATTACAACTAAAAACTGCAGTGCTGAATTAAAAATATTGTAAATTCTGATTAAAAAACTTGATAATAGTGATAGTTTGAGGTTAGACACAGATGCATTCTGCATGTCCCTATTTACTAATCACAAAAAAAAACGTTTTAGTTGTATATATACAATCTGTACACTGTTTTCTACTTATGCATCGTGAAGTATTTACGCGTATTAACATATTAATACAATAAAAAGATACAAATCATATGAATGAAGTCTACAAAATCAACGGTGATCAGAAATAGGTACACATCGAAATCACCGCTTTTTGCTGTTAGAAGAAATAGGTGCATTTTGCGTACGCTTTTTAATTGACTATTATTAAAATTTAAATCTTTAAAATGGTGTTTACGCATTTACATTGTATTGTTCGATTCATAATTAAGATAATAATCATATCTGCTTTATAAATTAATGTTATAATAACTTTTTAAACCTTTTTGTCTGATACAAAATGCTTATATGAGCAGAAATCGGGACATTCACCTTATGTACACAAATAATACCAACAACAGGAGTACCGTTCTAATGGAAGTTTCTGCCGCGATATATAAATATATCAAGGAAAGTAATAACAAAGTTTTTGTAGGTTATCAAAATTGCAAAGCCTACGATTTGACAAACATTAGACCTTGTAATAACTGGCAGAAATGGTCACAGTGGAAAAAAGTGTACTGAAATGTCGCGCGAGAAGCCCCTTAGGCATGGATTCTCGCTTTCTTATTTTCTTGATTTCGTATAGGAGATGTGGTTGGAAGGGTTAAAATGAAGAAGTCGATTGATCGAGAAAATGACGAGTTTAATCGCTCAAACCGAGAGGGGAAAGCCGTGCGGTATAAAACCCCTCTCGTCGTATATACAAGCTGCGGGATTGAACGATTAACTGTCAGTCGTTTGCGTGTGTGCACGTGTGCGGTGTATTCGAGAGATCCTTCCGAATCTCTCGTCTCATGTTCGTGAGTGATAGCAATCACTTATCGAATGGGCTAAACTGTGGCCTTAGTTCCACAGAATAGCCCCTCGTTTCGCTTCGCGCGCGGACGCGATTGTAGACCGGTCGCGACCCGTACCCGAATTCCCGTCACCAAGCGTAGAGAAAGATAGAGAAAGAGAGAGATATGAACACAAAGAAAGGGAAAGATAGAGCACTACACCCACTAGTTTGATAACGACGATATATGCGGATTATCGGACGAACGTTCGGCTTTCGTGACAATGATCTGATGTCAGCGTATTCACTCTAGAGCGGGCGTGGCGATATCGTTCGCTTGGCTGCTCAAAAGCGACTGACCGCGTGGTCAACCAGCGGCGCGCGACACGAGGCCAGCGGCGCCGCCAGCGCCAACAGCGAGTCCCGTCGTTCGATTGCTCTCCGTCGCGCGCCGGGAGAAGGCGCCACGTGCTCAACGTCGATTCTCACGAGCCCGCTCGACACCGTCGCCCTTCGGTGAAGCTAAGCCCGGAGTTTCGACGGAACATGTACAAATGATCCTATGTGCCTTAAATGTTCAGAAATATACAAGACTAGTGAGTGTACAAATAATATCATAAAGTGCTTGAATTGTGACCATAGTAATGAAAATTACAATACAAATTATGTAATTAACCATTATGCCAATGACTATAATCTATGTAATATTCTGAAAAAAAAATTAAAAGGTAGGGGAGACCAGGGCATGACCGACACCCTAACTTTATCACAATTTTTAAATATGAATTTTTATGATTTCGGTAGAATAAAAAAAATAAATATGTAAAAAAACTACTTAAAAAACGAATGCCAATTAGTTAAATTATAATATGTAATTTTATATATTTCAAAACTTAAAAAACTTGCAAGCGTAAAAAATGACGGTTTGTCCCAGACCCGGGGTAAGTCTGTCATACTACCGGGGTACAAAAGTCATACCCAAATACATGTAAAATGAAACTAGAAATATTGCCAATTTTAGGTTAAGAAAATCAGCTGTTTCATTTTGATTTATTCCGCCGTACCGTTTTATGCGACGTTCGTTCCCCAGTTGTCAATGACGGTCACACCCCGAGTCAATACCTGTTTTATATTTAATATAATTTATAAAATATTCATCATAGAGGATTGATTAAAAAAGAAATTGAAAGTTCGTGAATTCAATTTTTAAATGTGTCCAATTACATATATTTTAAGTAATTTTTTTCAGTCTGACCTTCGATAGAAATTCGTTAGCTCTACACAGTTTTGAGCTCCGAAATTCAACTAATTTTTATTAATTCAATTTTGAAATTTTTAACAAAAAATGGCTAAAGGGAATAAATATACACTTATTTAATTATTATAAAAAATTACCGAGTCGAAACTCGTTTATTAAAGTTGAAAGAGGGGTGAGGGTTTTTTCGCTGAGACGCTCATACCCCGGTCTCCCCTATATAGAGTCGACTGATTACCCGACGAGACCTTCTTTACCACCGCTGAATATAGATTACCATCCGAAGAAGGTAACGAAGAGGACACAAGTACCGATAGATGTAAATCCATCAACTAGTTATAAAAATCAGCAACAGCTCCAGCAAGAACAGCATAAACAAAAATCTACAATAATTAGACAAACTCAAATATCTACATCACAGACAGTGAAAACAGTAAGAAAAACAAGAAAATAATAGTTAATAATGGATAATTATGATTTTTTAGATAAGACTGAAAAATAGTTAATACACAAAGAAAAAACATGTGATAATATTTTTAATTTTAACAAAGTTATTAATCATAAAAGAGATATAATAATGCATATTAACGTTAGGAGTATGAATGCTAATTTTGATGAAGTTAATATATTATTTGAGAGTCTAGTTAATTCTATTATTTCCTTCTATTATTATATGTACAGAAGCTTTTGAACAAGTCAATTACAATTTATATGAATTAAAAGGTTATAACTATGAATACAAGAGTTACTATAATGATAGTAGAATACATAGAAATGATAGAGTTATTGTTTTATTGATAAAAACTTGGTACAAAAAACTGAAATTGTTAAATCTGGTAGGATTAAAATCATAAATACACGAGTTACACTTAATAATGATAGTAAACTAGAGATTTCTGATATTTATAGATCGCATGGTATACTTAAGGCTGAATTCATGTTGGAGCTAAATAGATACTTAATCAAAGAGAAAAATGTTAAAAATCATTTAGTAATAGGTGATTTTAATATAGACATATTACAATGTGAAAACATGAGTCAAGAATTTCTATGTAATTTCTGTGATAAAGGATATTTGCCAGGTTTTATTGGCATTACAAAGCCGCCTACTACTATATGTAAAGGATCCTGTATCGAAAATATATTCATTAAAACTAGTAGACTAAATACATTAACATACAAACTTAAACATTCTTTAACAGATCATTGTCCTATTTTTATTGCTATAGATAAGATCAAAATTGAAATAAATAAACCACTAGAAACATTAGACTATAAACAATTAAGGTGATGTTAAACCCTGTGTTACTGGTAAATATGGGGAACCACTTTTTTCATTCATTTTTCAATTACATGAAAATATCTCTATGGAAAGTTGTTCTTTTTTATTGGAACAACAACTTTCCATAGAGATATTTACTCAAAATTGAAAATGAAATGAGAAAAGTGGATACTCGTATTTGTCGGTGACAGGTGGCTTTAGCATCACATTAATAAACATTGTTAGGACAATAAATTGGAATGAAAATATGACTATACACGATCCTAATTCAGCTACTGATATTTTGTTATTCAAAATAAAACAATACATAAAATTTGCAAAAAAAAACAGTAAATATAAACAGAAAGGGAGGAAAAAATATATTATAGATGCTATAATACAGTCACGTGAAACTAAAGAATTTTTATATAACCTATGGCAATTGGATCTCAAAAATGATCAGCTTCGTTTGCAATATAAGAATTATGCTAAAATATTACAAAGTAAATTTAGATGCTAAAATGAAATATCATAAAAGTCTAGTCCAAAATAATTCTAATAACCCGAAAATTTGATGGGTAATTATAAATACAAAAATAGGTAAAAAACGAAATTTAAGGAGGCGATAAGTTATATAAAAGTAGATAAAAATAAGATTAATTATAAAATTGAATGACTAATAATATGAATAAATATTTCCGTGAAATAGGTCGAAAATTAAGTGAAAAAATTGATAATCCCATAAATGAGGAGATTAAACAACCTGAAATGAATGCTAATTCTATTTTTCTCAACCCAATAAATGTAAATGAAGTAATAGGTATAGTCAATAATTTAAAATTGAAAAAGGGTGGTATTGACAAAATTCATGCTAAAATCTTGAAATCGATATGCAACCATATTGCTGAACCTCTAACGAATATTTTTAATACATGTATTGAGAAAGCCATTTGGACTGATGCTCTGAAAATGGCGGAGATTGTATCACTGTATAAATCAGGAGAAAAGCATAATATATCTAATTATATACCTATTTCTCTAATTTCTAATGTAGCGAAATTTTTGAGAGAATTATCTACAATAGAATTTACGATTTTGTAGCAAAGCATAATATTATATCTAAACATCAATTTGGTTTTAGGCAGAAAATGGGCACTAGAAATGCTTTAAATTATATAACTAATAGTTTATGCAATAATTTAGATAAAAATAAACCAATAATTGTAACATTCCTAGATTTGGCAAAGGCATTTGACACCGTAGATCATAAAATTCTACTAAACAAACTGTATCGTATTGGTATTAGAGGACAGGCACTGGATTTGCTTTCAAGTTATCTCAATAACAGACATCAAGCAGTGGTTATGGATAGGAATGAAAGTGATAATTTGTTAATAAATACGGGTGTTCCTCAAGGTACAATCCTAGGTCCTCTGCTTTTCATTCTGTATATGAATGACATCCTGAAAGAAATCCCCCTGGAAGAAATATTATCATATGCGGATTATACTGCTATAATTGCTACTGATGATAATTGGATAGAAGCTCAAGATAAGATGAACAAATCTGTAAACATAATCTGTAAAATATCTTATAAGTGTCTGTGGATTATATATATATATATATATATATATATATATATATATATATATATATATATATATATATATATATATCTCACTCCTCACGATTAAATAGGTCGTCTTCTTGGCTTCATTCCTCGCATTCTCAAGGAAAAAATTCATCACAGTTCTGATTTACCTGTGAAAATATTGAAAATCAACGCACTCAGAGTGGAGTACAATATTACCGCAGGTGTTTACATCAACAACAAAAAATTTCATACAGTCCATGAGTTATTTCCCAGAGTTCCACCAGGATATAAAATTTTGGAAGTTCCATCTCTGAGTATGATCGTGAAGCAGCTGACATGAAGCTTGCTGATAAAGCTTGGCAACGTGTCAAAGCCAAGGATTCCAGTCTTGCTGAAAAAGTATATGCTTTTGCTGTTACGAATGCTATCCAATTAAAAGTAAAAACTGGAATGGGTCTTAAATTAAGTAAGCTAGTGACGGCTGCTAAGAAATCACTGTCACCAAATAAATTTTCCCGCAAGGTTATTCAATCCGCCTTGAAAGGTGCACGTCAAGCTGTTAAGAAAGTTGGTGGTAAGAGGAAAGTTATCATTCCACGTGTTATTCCAATTCCATCAAAAATTGGTGGAGTTCTTCCGTTTCTCATACCGCTGTTCGCAGGACTAAGTGCGACCGGTGCTCTGGCAGGGGGAGTTGTAGGAATAGCTAAAGCCGTAAATGACGCTAAAGCTGCACAGAAAAACCATGAAGAAAGTAAGAGACATAATAAGGCAATGGAAGCTATTGTTTTACGCGAAGGTCTCTATCCTAAATCATATAAAACTGGAATGGGGTTATTTATGAAACCACATATCGGTCATGGTCAAGTCAATAAAGATAAAAAACTTCGATTTAATTTTGCCAAATCGTTCACTGACTGACTATGATCTTCTAAAATATGCTCGTATGTTGCAAATTCCACATTTCCGAGGTGTTTTTATGAAAATTAATCTGCCCGATGGTCCATGGAGTAATGAATCTGCTATTGTTAACTTGGATGACATGAAAAATAAAGGCACTCACTGGGTGTGTTATCGAAAACATGGTTCTAAAGTAATTTATTTTGACAGTTTTGGTGATCTTAAACCTCCCATATAGCTCATGTTATATTTCGACGTGAAAGAAGTAAAATATAACTATAAAAGATATCAAAATTTTGACTCATTCATTTGTGGTCATCTTTGTCTTCAATTCTTAGCCGGAAGACTATAAAAGAGAAGATTGCAGACGAATGGGATCATTCTCTTCCAATAAGTCATGGAAGATAGTTTCACTTTGCATCTTTCAGGAAAATCTTCTGTCCTAGAAGCACAATATTTTCCTTCAATTGAACTACCTCAGCATAAAAAATTTGTTTTGGGTTTAGTTGAACTTTTAACATTCAACTCGATTCCCAATGTGGACTATTCGAATAATAAACTTCATTTGAATGGAAATATTATCGCTACCCCGACTGGCAGTTGCGAGATTAATGCTATTAATAAATTTTTACAAGAAACTTAGAACTCTAAATGAATTGAATTTTCTTTGAGAACTAACAACAATACTTTCAGAAGTGGAATTATTTGCAGTAACCCGTTAGATCTCACTGCTCACGATTAAATAGGTCGTCTTCTTGGCTTCATTCCTCGCATTCTCAAGGAAAAAATTCATCACAGTTCTGATTTACCTGTGAAAATATTGAAAATCAACGCACTCAGAGTGGAGTACAATATTACCACAGGTGTTTACATCAACAACAAAAAAGTTCATACAATCCATGAGTTATTTCCCAGAGTTCCACCAGGATATAAAATTTTGGAAGATCCATTTCTGAGTATGATCTTGGGCTTTGCAGAAGACTATAACAAAATTATAGTTAGTTCAAGTGTGAAGCATGAACTCATTCTCACAAGATCTAGAAATTGACTGCAATAATTCAGGAAGGTACTGTAGCAAATAGTGTAACTTCATATGAAGACTACCAGGTAAAGATAACGAAGATAGAGTGGTTAATACCATATGTTATTGCATCTGATAAACAAAAGATCCAGCTGCTGAATTTCATTGGCAAAGATAATCCTATCTGTATGTGTTATCGATCTTGGGAGTTATTTGAATATCCTGTACTTCCGAGCACGAATAAACATGTTTGGACAGTGAAAACTTCAAATCAATTAGAGAAACCTCGTTTTGTCATTCTCGGACTACAAACCAAGAAAAAAAATTTGAAAACTAAAAAAGCCAGTCTATTTGACTATTATGAGATTAGTAAGGTGAGACTTTTCTTGAATTATCAATATTATCCATATAACAATATGAATCTCGACATATCTAAGCATCAGTTGGTTGTTCTCTATGATATGTATACCAATATTCAAATCACCTACTATGGAAGATATCCACAGCCACTGCTGACAAAGTCAGTCTTTATCAACCCTGAACCACTCATAGTTATTGACTGTTCACGGCACGACGAATCTATCAACAGCGCTCCTGTCGATGTCCATCTAGATTTGAGTCTAAAAGAGACTTTCCAGCTAACACTTCAGCTTATTGCATGATTTTACACGATTGCGTCTTTCAATATAATCCCATCAGTGGGGATATCAAGAAGCTTATCTAAACAGCATATTATCCTACACACTTTCATTTCAACACTCATTCCAAGATGGAGTATGCAGTAGACATGATTGGTTTCAAGCAAATGGGAGGTGATTATGTTTTAAAAGAAATAGCTATCATTCCTCTCAATGAAAGTGGTGATCCTATCGTTTGTCTATTCAAGAAACCTTTTTCATGGAAAAGACTCTCTGACAAATTGCAAAGGGAAAACGGATGGGCTTGACTACTCACAAATTGGATCATTACTCCATGGCTCTTTACACGATGCTACCAAAATTTTTGTCATGGGCGAATTTAAACATAAATGGCTGCAACGATTCAATTTTGCTGCAGTTCATAACATTCAGCAATACGGCTATCCGTCAAAAACCTGTATAGTCAAGTGCGTTACGGAAAGTACAAATCATAATCCCATTTACAAGACTGCCTGCGCACTTCACGCCATCAACTCATAAAATTATTCTATCACTCCTGTAAACATTTGCAGAGAAAATAAAGAAAACAAAAGCAGAAAACACTATAGGCATTCTGGTTCACGTGAGAGAAATGGAAGCTCTCCCACTCTCTCCATTTCGGATTCTGGATTATTCTGGGTGATTTAGAATCCAAACGGGTTCTCGATCACTTTGAGATGGGAGGGGGTGATCCAGAACCCGCATGAGCCACTATGCCTATAGCGTATCTACTTATACATAATTATATATAACTATATATAATTACATATAAGTATATATCGGTATATATAATCAGATCCAACCTTATAAAAAAATATATTATATATACTGATATATAATTGTATATAATTATATATAACTATATATAGTATATAATTATATATAACTATATATAGTATATAATTATATATAACTATATATATATAGTATATATATAGTTGTATACAACTTTATATAGTCATATATAATAGTTATTTTTCGACCGTCTGATCTGATTATATATATATCTATATATAATTATATACAATTATGTATAATTTTATATACCTAAAATTTTATTTTAATGTTTATTGTGACCAATTAACAATAAATAACAATAAATAACAATTAAGAAATAATAAGAATACAGATTATGCTAATAAATCACGTAATTTTATTCAGGAAATTTAGACATTTTTAAATGTAATTACCAAGTCGAACTAACATCCGTTGCGGGTTCTGGATCACCCCCTCCCATCTCAAAGTGATCGAGAACCCGTTTGGATTCTAAATCACCCAGAATAATCCAGAATCCGAAATGGAGAGAGTGGGAGAGCTTCCATTTCTCTCACGTGAACCAGAATGCCTATAGTGTTTTCTGCTTTTGTTTTCTTTATTTTCTCTGCAAATGTTTACAGGAGTGATAGAATAATTTTATGAGTTGATGGCGTGAAGTGCGCAGGCAGTCTTGTAAATGGGATTATGATTTGTACTTTCCGTAACGCACTTGACTATACAGGTTTTTGACGGATAGCCGTATTGCTGAATGTTATGAACTGCAGCAAAATTGAATCGTTGCAGCCATTTATGTTTAAATTCGCCCATGACAAAAATTTTGGTAGCATCGTGTAAAGAGCCATGGAGTAATGATCCAATTTGTGAGTAGTCAAGCCCATCCGTTTTCCCTTTGCAATTTGTCAGAGAGTCTTTTCCATGAAAAAGGTTTCTTGAATAGACAAACGATAGGATCACCACTTTCATTGAGAGGAATGATAGCTATTTCTTTTAAAACATAATCACCTCCCATTTGCTTGAAACCAATCATGTCTACTGCATACTCCATCTTGGAATGAGTGTTGAAATGAAAGTGTGTAGGATAATATGCTGTTTAGATAAGCTTCTTGATATCCCCACTGATGGGATTATATTGAAAGACGCAATCGTGTAAAATCATGCAATAAGCTGAAGTGTTAGCTGGAAAGTCTCTTTTAGACTCAAATCTAGATGGACATCGACAGGAGCGCTGTTGATAGATTCGTCGTGCCGTGAACAGTCAATAACTATGAGTGGTTCAGGGTTGATAAAGACTGACTTTGTCAGCAGTGGCTGTGGATATCTTCCATAGTAGGTGATTTGAATATTGGTATACATATCATAGAGAACAACCAACTGATGCTTAGATATGTCGAGATTCATATTGTTATATGGATAATATTGATAATTCAAGAAAAGTCTCACCTTACTAATCTCATAATAGTCAAATAGACTGGCTTTTTTAGTTTTCAAATTTTTTTTCTTGGTTTGTAGTCCGAGAATGACAAAACGAGGTTTCTCTAATTGATTTGAAGTTTTCACTGTCCAAACATGTTTATTCGTGCTCGGAAGTACAGGATATTCAAATAACTCCCAAGATCGATAACACATACAGATAGGATTATCTTTGCCAATGAAATTCAGCAGCTGGATCTTTTGTTTATCAGATGCAATAACATATGGTATTAACCACTCTATCTTCGTTATCTTTACCTGGTAGTCTTCATATGAAGTTACACTATTTGCTACAGTACCTTCCTGAATTATTGCAGTCAATTTCTAGATCTTGTGAGAATGAGTTCATGCTTCACACTTGAACTAACTATAATTTTGTTATAGTCTTCTGCAAAGCCCAAGATCATACTCAGAAATGGATCTTCCAAAATTTTATATCCTGGTGGAACTCTGGGAAATAACTCATGGATTGTATGAACTTTTTTGTTGTTGATGTAAACACCTGTGGTAATATTGTACTCCACTCTGAGTGCGTTGATTTTCAATATTTTCACAGGTAAATCAGAACTGTGATGAATTTTTTCCTTGAGAATGCGAGGAATGAAGCCAAGAAGACGACCTATTTAATCGTGAGCAGTGAGATCTAACGGGTTACTGCAAATAATTCCACTTCTGAAAGTATTGTTGTTAGTTCTCAAAGAAAATTCAATTCATTTAGAGTTCTAAGTTTCTTGTAAAAATTTATTAATAGCATTAATCTCGCAACTGCCAGTCGGGGTAGCGATAATATTTCCATTCAAATGAAGTTTATTATTCGAATAGTCCACATTGGGAATCGAGTTGAATGTTAAAAGTTCAACTAAACCCAAAACAAATTTTTTATGCTGAGGTAGTTCAATTGAAGGAAAATATTGTGCTTCTAGGACAGAAGATTTTCCTGAAAGATGCAAAGTGAAACTATCTTCCATGACTTATTGGAAGAGAATGATCCCATTCGTCTGCAATCTTCTCTTTTATAGTCTTCCGGCTAAGAATTGAAGACAAAGATGACCACAAATGAATGAGTCAAAATTTTGATATCTTTTATAGTTATATTTTACTTCTTTCACGTCGAAATATAACATGAGCTATATGGGAGGTTTAAGATCACCAAAACTGTCAAAATAAATTACTTTAGAACCATGTTTTCGATAACACACCCAGTGAGTGCCTTTATTTTTCATGTCATCCAAGTTAACAATAGCAGATTCATTACTCCATGGACCATCGGGCAGATTAATTTTCATAAAAACACCTCGGAAATGTGGAATTTGCAACATACGAGCATATTTTAGAAGATCATAGTCAGTCAGTGAACGATTTGGCAAAATTAAATCGAAGTTTTTTATCTTTATTGACTTGACCATGACCGATATGTGGTTTCATAAATAACCCCATTCCAGTTTTATATGATTTAGGATAGAGACCTTCGCGTAAAACAATAGCTTCCATTGCCTTATTATGTCTCTTACTTTCTTCATGGTTTTTCTGTGCAGCTTTAGCGTCATTTACGGCTTTAGCTATTCCTACAACTCCCCCTGCCAGAGCACCGGTCGCACTTAGTCCTGCGAACAGCGGTATGAGAAACGGAAGAACTCCACCAATTTTTGATGGAATTGGAATAACACGTGGAATGATAACTTTCCTCTTACCACCAACTTTCTTAACAGCTTGACGTGCACCTTTCAAGGCGGATTGAATAACCTTGCGGGAAAATTTATTTGGTGACAGTGATTTCTTAGCAGCCGTCACTAGCTTACTTAATTTAAGACCCATTCCAGTTTTTACTTTTAATTGGATAGCATTCGTAACAGCAAAAGCATATACTTTTTCAGCAAGACTGGAATCCTTGGCTTTGACACGTTGCCAAGCTTTATCAGCAAGCTTCATGTCAGCTGCTTCACGATCTCCATTTTTATCAGAGTAAGCTATGTCATATTCTTTGCATGTCTGATCAAGCGAATTAATTCCAGGATGACCTCTTTTCAATCGTTTTTTCAATTTAGTCCCGGGACCACAGTATTGATATCCAGGAAGACACATTTCAATAGGTAAGATATTGATCACGCAATCCATAACCTTTTGGTTCTTTTCCGAAATTTATGTACGATCATCTCTCTTCGAGTGTTGTTTTACAACTACAGATCAAAATATAAATATTGCGTTTATATTTCCCTAGTTCAATGTCAAACTAGACTTTGTCACGTGAACATGGATTTTAGGGAGCAGAACGTCAAACTCCCCATCACAAACTTTGATTTCGGAAAACAGAAGAGAAGAAAGCGTCATGGAAAATTACTACCTGATACTATACGAGCAGAATTCTGCGGGCCATCTAACTGTGGAAAAACGAATAGTTTATTGGCTCTAATTACACATCCCAATGGTCTTAGATTTGAAAATTCGTATGTATACTCTAAATCTTTGAATCAGCAAAAGTATCAATTTCTCGAAAAAGTTTTGTAACCGATAGAAAGTGTATCATATCTACCTTTTAGTGAGCATGAATCTGTAGTATCTCCAGATGAAGCCAGACCAAATTCAATTATGATTTTTGATGATGTGGCTTGTGAGAAGCATGACAACGTCAGAACATTTTTCTGTATGGTAAGACATAAAAGTGTAGACAGCTTTTATCTATGTCAGTCGTACGCTCATATACCGAAACACCTCGTAAGGGACAATATTAATATGTTAGTAATTTATCGTCAAGACGATGTTAATCTAAAACATATCTATGAAGATCATGTCAATACTGATTTAACTTTCAATGAATTTCGAAATCTTTGTTCTGAATGCTGGAAGAATGATAAGTATGGATTTGTTGTTATCGACAAAGATAGAGTGATGGATGATGGTAGATACAGGAAAGAATTGGACTGTTTAGCAATAAAAAAGAAGTTATGAATCCGAAACTTACAGTTCAATTGTAGACAGCATCTCGTTAGCATGTCAGACTTCAAGAAAGAAACGAATATTCTCAGCGAGCTCTTGCGAGAGCGTGAGGCTATTAAACAAAACTACTCTTTATTGAAAAAGGAGAGAGAAGATTTTGAAAAAGTTATTGGTGATACATTGAAACCAGTCATTACACCACTCGAGAAGCTCGTCGATTCGAAAGTCGAAAGCTTGCCACCTTCTAATCACATTTTGAATATAAACAGCATCAGGAAACCGAGGAAAAGATTAAGATTCGATCGATCAAGTTATATAGTAAACGATATAAATAAGACGGGTTCCGCATATGATGATGATGATGATGCAGATTTTTCTTCGACGGATGGCACAATGATGAATTCAACATTCAAATCTGCGCTTGGAGGAAATGAATCAATTGGATTTTTATCATTGTTAAATGAAAGACGCAGCAAAATCGACAACATATACGGAGTGCGGAACGTCAATGGAGTGTATATGATTGGCGATTCAGAAATTCAATTTCATGATAAAATGGTAAAAGTGAGAAATAATAGTTATCCTAAAAGTAGGGGTCTAATGGGATTACTCTTCAAAAAACAACCAGATGACAATCTTATAAGTTCAACAATTCGAAAAAATTATCGCAGCATTCTGGAAGCATCAAATGCTCATCGGAAAAGATACAGCAAAGATGAGAGTATACGCACTTCGAAGAGTAGAAAATATATGAATATCAAAAGACCCATGTTCCACAGCGATCGTAAAAATAAATCCACTACCGGAAGAGGCATCATACAGAAGTATAAAATAGCAAAGAAAAATTCTTCTATAGATCTAATCTACTGGGATGATCCAAACGAGCTTATCGAGCGACTGCGATTACTAGTTGCGCAACGATCTGCTGGAAATAACAATCACGACAATGAAATATAATTGATCATTGAGGAACTACGTGAAGCAGGACATATATATTGAAATGCAGCTTTTAGTATAAGATCAATAGCATCATGAGTCTCGACGTGTTCGGAAAAAAACATGAGGGCATGCAAGAAGTGAATCTCGGTCCACCAGGCATTGGTTACAATCTTACATTAGATGGTAATTTTGATTTAGAAAATAAAAGGTTATGTAACCTTGCTTATCCAAGTCAGCCTAATGATGCAGTCACCTTGGAAGTGCTACTGAAAATTATAAGTAAAGAAGTTAGAAATCTAACTAACATAATGGCTGTAATGAAAGTTGACTTAGAGATTCCCATAAACACTGAATTTAATAAAATCAATAATGTTCTTTCCCATCTTAAAATTCGAATAGATAATCTTGAGACAAAATTGAAAGAATGATTTGAAAAAATAATTCTGACTCAATAAAAGTTTCATAATCACGAATTTTTCTTAAACGTTAAACATATTATCGAAAAATGGAGCGACAAAAAATAGCTGAAGAGTTGCACAAACCAGTTCGCCGCATCTACAAGCGAAGAATATATGATATACGTGGAATAGATGAGACTTGGCAAGCTGATCTTGTAGAAATGATTCCATACGCCACGAAAACTGTCATAGATACATTTTCAAAGTATGCATGGGCCATGCCAATCAAGTCAAAGAGTGATAATGATGTTACTCTAGCTACGGGGTCAATACTGAAACAAGAACGCGTACCGACAAATCTACAAACTGACCAAAGAAAACAATTTTACATTTCAAACTTTCAGAAACTCATGAAGAAGTACAAGATAAACCTATACTCTTCCCATAGTAATCTTCATGCAAGCATATGTGAGCGTTTTAATAGAACATTAAAAAATGAAATGTGAATATCCTGCCTGTATTGGTATAAGCTTACAAATGAAGAAAACATCGGACAATAGGAATTGAGCCTAAAAATATTACGCAGGCAAATGAAAGAGAGGTCAAGAAGCATTTTCCAAATGAAAAGTTACCTGTAAAAAAATCGAAATTTAAAGTAGGATATAAAGTGCGGATAAGTAAGATTAAACATGTTTTTGAAAAAGGTTATACGCCAAACTGGTGTACTGAAATTTTCACAATATCACAAGTTGTAAATCCAATCCGGTAACTTATCATGTCAAAGATTATTATGATAAACCCATCTCTTGCGGCTTGTATGAAACGCAAATTCAGAAAAATATGTATCCAGAAATGTATCTGTAGAAAAAGTTTTAAATAAAAGTGGAAACCGTGTATATGTTAAATGGTTAGGCTTTAATAATGAGCATAATAGTTAGATAGATAAAAGAGCAATTATTTGATTTAATCAAGATTTAACCAAAAATATTAATGTAAACGCAATGATGCAGGTACTAGTAAATAAGAACGCAATCATATTATGTTATTGTATTTATTTATGTATTATTATGTACAAGTTTTAATCTGAATAAATAAATATTATAAACAAAGCAAGCTGCGTATTTCATTCAAACTTAAAGAAAGATCCACCCTGATATGTCATAAATAAATTCATTTTGTTTGCAGTATTAGAGAGTCTGTCTAAAAACTTTTGATCTCTTAGGATGGCTGATGAAATCTTCTCTGGTAAAAAGATTTGAAAACTTACGTCGAGTTCGGCTACGACCTTCGTACCGAATCTCGTCTTCACCTCCTTAAGTGCTGTCACCATGTACTGATGATCTTTTTCCAAGTTTGTTACTTTCTTCCTTGGCAAGAAGTCGCGTTCATCAATCTTGTTAAGTGTAGATAGATCCATTCTGGATAAAGTAAAAAATAAGAACTTTTAATAGAGAAAAGATTTGTTCGAGAACAATAATGGTGAGAATTAACTATGAACTTACTTAGAAATTTAGTTGAGTCTTGGTTTCTTCCCGCAAGGATGATAATTTTCGAAATCTTCGATTGCTCGAATGTGCTCCTCGTCGTGGTCTGTCTGTTGATATAGCCCATTTCCCACCACAATTTCTGTCCCTTCCATTGCCTCTTGTAGTATATCCCTTCTCTCTCCTCCCTAAGAGTGTATCCCCTCCATTGATGGATCCCAGTCATGCATAAACTCCTCTAACACATCATATTCAATTATGATATGTTCACCTTCATTATCATAAAGTGTCATCCCCTCTCGCCTTACACCATTTTCATTGGCTGCTTCACCCCCACCTCGTATTTCATCTCTGCACCCCCCCCCCCCCACCCGTATTTCACCCTCTCTTTCATCTTCTGCAACATCCATCCCCACTGGCGTTGCCCCACTTTCATTGGATACTTCATGCCTCCCCCCCCTCCACTTCCATCCCTATCACTATTTCTTGTTTTTCAGCATCATCTTCTATTCGAACTGCAGCTAGTGCCATCTGCTCATCCATGATTCGGAAATGACCCCAAGGTAAAGTTTCTCTACTCTGAGGCAATAAGAATCTCTTATCATCCTGGGGACTAAGAGCAATTTTATTCTGTTTTTCGGCATGCACTATGTACAATCTTGAACGAATGTTGCATTGATCACGTTTTACAATAATAAGATCCTGAAGACATCTTCTATAATCCTCGAAAGTTATTGTTTTCTTCACAACGCTGGATGTTATACCTGTGGCTTTTTTCACTGTCTCTCCTCCATCAACTAAAATACTGTACATTTTGCTTCGTAGACCTATAAATTCGATCATGATCTTGCCATAGCATTCGTCTTACATTAATCCTGGAACTTCTTTATTGACACGTGGAATGTTAAACTGATTATTTTCATCATAATCAGAAGTATCAAACCTATGAATGTCTTCTTTCATTATTTTATATATTCCAATGTCCTCAACTTCATATATCAAAGTCTGTATAAAGAAGTTTACATTTTTCTCCTACTCGCTGATTCATATACGAGTAATGGAAATCATAAACTAATGTCTTGGACAAATCAAGGGTACAAAGACCAACGTATATCGGTTTCTTGATTGTGATACTTGTTCTATTTAGCTGAATAGTAACTAAATTTTCATCAAAGATTGCACAGCTGTGAAAATGTGGTTGAGCTATGCGTGCTTCTGCCCCATATCTGCCTGTGAATTTATTTACTAATCGTACATCAACACGAGACCGCTCCCGCTCGATGCACTTTCCATAGACAGCGTTAATTAACAATTTATAGAAGAATTTTTCAAGCTCATTCTTCGCTTGCTTTCTCTTCTCAGTATTTAATTCGACATAAGGTTTAAGCCAGGCCTTTTGCTCGAAACTCAGAATTCTACGCACCTTTTTCAAACGAAGCCCATTATCCAGCGCCTGTTTAAGAGCTCGATAGTGAATTGCATACCTTTTCTTATCGTTCAGAGTAGTGAGAAGTTTGTTCTGCTTTGAGCCAGGTGGTGCACGGTGTTCTGCGCTGAAAGAGAAGTCTCGATGTTCATCATGTATTTCCTTAGGATACTCCAAGTCTACTTCAGCGATGTAACCTATATCTGAATCTGATGGTGTATTGAAGAAGCTTGGATTCGCCTCAAAGTCAATCCATTTGAATTTTCCAATCGGTAAATGCTGTACCATTGCCATCCATAAAGATTATTAATATTAAAATATAAGAGTGTCTTCATTTTCTGTTTCTCATCGTATAAAGAACCCATGTATGAATTGTTTGCCTTAGCATATCGATTACAATACTGGCTTATTTCGTCCCGAATGCCTGCTTCAATAAACATTAGCATGTCAATATCTGTGAGAAGCTCTAATTCTACCTTTTTAATTTAGGAGCTGCTGAAAATGTAAACCTTGGTGTCGTGTAAAAGTGAGCAGGACATAAATCATAAGCTTAAAGAGATGTCTCTCAAGAACTTTCGAAAACGTCAGCTAATAGTAGAACATTTATTTTTAAGTAAAGATCTGAATACTCTCCCAATCTTTTGATATTGAACTTATCCCAGACTCGAACAGTATGCTTGTAGTCTTCTTCAGCAATATGGGAATCTGTTAGTTTATTATGAAACTCATTCTTTTTTGTCGATTTCGTAGACGATAGCTTATCAAATGTGTCTATATAATCATATGGAAATGTACCTTTCCGTCTGAGAAGATCTATCATTTCATCTGTGAGTCCATCTGATCGAAACTCTTTCACCGCTATCGGCACGTTTTGTAAATATGATGGGAGCTTTTACCAACGATGATGGTAGAAAACGCCAAGAATCTATGAATCTAAAGCTGATGTCGCAGTCATCTATGTATTTCGTGAACGAAATATATTTCTCTTTATTATGAGGTATTAGACTAACTCGTCTTTTCATCAATGTAGAAGTAGCGATATCTTTCAAAATGAAGTGAGTATTATAATTGAGATTTTGAAAAACAACGGGAATGAATCTTGAGTTTTTATAATTCATTCGACATGAATTGTGAGCTGCACCTCTGGAACTGAAGAGAAAAAAATTAGTTTCTTTTGGGGGAATAACCAAAAATTAATTTTAAATATAACTAAACTATTAACATACCATTCTGTGAAATGACAATGGTCTCGCACTGCAAGTTCTTCATCACGGATTGTTTTCCTACATATATGACAAACGGTTTACCTCTGGAAAAACAATTCTTCTAGAGCTGTGAGTTTCATTAGTTTAGGATTCTTGTAGAAATGATCTATATTCTCACTTATTGATTTTAGTTCTTGAACAAACCATTTTGCAGGTGTCTCTTGATCTCCAAATTTTTGTCTGTAAGATTTATAGGCAGATAATCTGTCATCAAAGCTGCGTTTTGTGTAGTAACATATGCTGTATGCTTCATGAAGTTGAAAAGCATTTTCATTCTCAGTAGGCTTCAATAAACATTCAAAATCAGCATAAATAACGAAAGGAACTTTTTCTCTCTTTTTGTAATCTTCGAATTGGAGAATTTTATTCTTCGAGACTGGCAGATTGATTCGACAATTATTCATATTTTTACAATGATTTTTATGAATTTCTAATTTTTTTTCATTATAGAAAACTTGTAAACACCTTTCACAGTTGAGTTTGATCCAAACGTAATGGTATTTAGGCATGCTTTCATCACCATCAGCAAAATTATTTTCTTCATGCTCATCAATGTAAAAATCTTGAATGATGAGTAGATTTACATGTCTACCGTTCTTTTCTGGTTGATCATTATTTTCTGGTAGATTTACATGTTGATCTTCCACTTCTGCTAGATTTACTTGTTGAGCCTTCTTTTTTGACGTAACGTGACAAGGCGGTACTTCAATCTTTGAATCATACTTTCTGAGCATGTATACATTTACTGAAATATTATTCAATTTTTCGAATTTTGAAATATCTTTCAGTTTTATTGGGAACTGTATATCACTAAAGATCAACTTGTTCTCATGTAAACGATATTGATTAACTCTGTTGGAATTATTTTTGCTGGGATATAATACTGAAAGAATAGCATACTTGAAACACTGATTGTGATTGTTATGAACATTAACACATGCTTTTTTGTTTTCTATAAACTTTGGGAGAGGAATGAAAGAACTGCCATTGAATGGAGAATATTTTTTCATATTTATACACAAACTTTTAATACTCTTCATTGTCCAGCCGGAATCCTTTTCCTGAAATTATTCTAGTTGTGTAAGAATGGGCTCTTTGATATAGTCTTAAAACCATTCCTCTAAATCTGTTGACATGTATACTGTACCACTTTCACTCGTGAGATATTTAATATCTGTCGTTTCCTCTCCAATTTTCTGCATAGAAAATTCCGAGATAAAATCTGAATTTATTTTCACAGCATTGTATTCTTCTAAGCATTCTCGTGCCTCAACTTTGAAGAGCTTTTGTACATCACTTAAGAAACTCAGAATGTCCATGTGTTTTATATTTACAACTACGCCAGTCTTGATTCGATTTTGGAAAGCCGACTGCACATCTCGCCATTATACACTAGCTTCTGTTTTCTCAGATTGTAGATTACCTCCTGGTTGAAGATGTTGTTTAAGGGGTTATATCCCCCAAATTGTTTTGTTTTTTTCCATTTTTTTTTATTGGCTTAAATCTTGCCAAAACAATCCTAGAATCAAAATCTACAACGCCCAAGTACCGATTTAAAGTCAACATATTTTTAAATCAATTTTTTCCAAACAGCTTTGATGCTCCAAAATCACAATTTTCGCTTATTTTAACGATGCTCGCTTTTTTTAATTTCGCGGCTTTGGAAATTAGTAGAAGTTACCTACGATCGATATCGTGTTTTAAATTTGAATTATAGAGGTCGCTACATGACATTACGACGGTTACAGCGTCTTTACAGCACGTGTTTACTCACACTTGCCCTGTGTTTAGTCGATCATCCGTTCTCGTTGTTTACGTTGTTATTTTGAGTTTTGCTTTACTTTTTAACTGTGAATTATATTTACAAGTACTTAATTATGAGTGAAAAGGTGTACAGTGGCCGCAAAGGCAGTAAAATAAGAAGTACAAGTACAAAACGGAGTAAAATTAGTAATCGACGCTCGCCTAACCGTCATTCGTTCGAAGGCGATTCAGAGCACGTTAGTACCTCGGCTAAGAAATTGAAAACTACTGATTTAGACCGTGACCGCGATGTTGATAATAATTTCGGCTACTGTTTCATGAATTTTTTCGCTGTGTTTACTGCTCTTTCTGAATTAGTAGTAAGCAAAAAATGTAATGGTGACGTACGGTTTTTAGAGTCGAACAAGCGTGGACTAGGCTTCAAAATTATTGTGTCTTGTTCGAACTGTGGTGATGCTGATATTAACAGCTGTTCTGTAATAAATGGTCGTGCTTATGAGATCAACTGCCGTATTATTTTAGCTATGCGCATCATAGGCATAGGCATCAATGGTATAAAACAGTTCTGCTCTATGATGGATCTTGCGAAGCCTGTTTTTCAAACAACTTACAGTAAGATCATATCTAATATCGCCACTGCTACTTCATCTGTTCGAATTATATCTATGAATAAATCAGCGATTAAAGAAAAAGAAATTTCTATCGAACGAGGTGAAAAAGAAGGTCCCACGATGTCAGGCGATGGATCTTGGCGAAAGAGAGGATTTACGTCTGTTTTCGGATTGGTGACTTTGATTGGTTGGTACACTGGCAAGGTATTGGATGTGTGTGTAAAATCTAAGTACTGTAAAGTGTGTGAATATTGGCAAAAAAAAGAAGGTACTGCTGAATACGAAGAGGTAGACCCTTCACACAAACAGAACTGTGATACCAACCATGAAGGTAGTGCCGGGAAAATGGAGATCGACGCAGTTATAGAAATGTTCAAACGCTCAGAAAAACTTCATAATATCAAATATTTGAAATATATCGGCGACGGCGATTCAAAAACATAAGTGTCGGACACGTTCAGAAGCGCATGGGAACGCGTCTGCGCAATTTTAAAAATACAACGAAAGGTCTTGGCGGCCGAGGAAAGTTGACCGGAAAGTTAATTGATGAACTTTTTATTTATTACGGACTTGCTATTAGGAGAAACTACGATTCAGTCGAAAAAATGCGGAATGAAATTTGAGCAACGTTACTTCATAAAATGTCGACGAAGGAGAATACACAGCACGAGAAGTGTCCCGTCGGAGTAGACTCTTGGTGTTCTTGGCAGCGCAGTACAGCGCTTGGTACACTTGCAACGTATGAGCACAAGAGTCCAATGCATGAGGATGTTTTTAACGCAATAAAACCCATTTATAATGTACTCAGCTCCGACAACCTTCTGTCACGCTGCTTGGGTGCGTATACTCAGAACAATAACGAGTCGTTTAATGTTGTAGTGTGGTCAATTGCTCCAAAGACGATGTCATGCGGTAAGACTATAGTTGACATTGCGACTGACGTAGCCGTTATTATCTTCAATGACGGCTTCTCGGGTCTGTTTGCCGTTTACGATGCTCTTGGGTTGACTGTTGGTCCAAACATGTACGAGTTTTGCGTGGAAACGGACGCCAATCGCGTCAAAACCGCTGAGCATCGTATGTCCAATATCGCGAAAGAGGCCAGGCGCAGCATTACATCAGGCAAAAAAAAAGAAGAAGAGGAAATGAAGGCCCTGGAAGGACAATTATATGCTGCAGGGATAGCAAACTGAAGGTAAAAAAATTATTATGGACTATATTTTTGCGATTCTTAAGATTTATAGCATTTTGAAACTTCAAACGCGTTTTTCTCGAAACCATGTTTTCAAAATCGGCAAGCAGTAGAACTCAAAAAGTTTACATCCGATTGACTTAAAATTTTAACAGTTGCTTCTTTGTTTGATTATCTAATGAAGGACACACGATTTTAGCGATTAATTAATAAGAAACAATCGCCATTTCGCGAAAAAAAATCTAAAAATATAATCATTTGTACTTCACTAGCAAAACTCATGTAGATAATAGAAAAAAATTTTTTTGTTATAGGTGGAGTTGGACGAGATTTTTACTGCTCGCCGCGGAAGACCTTTTTGAAAAAGCGGTTCACGGTAATCACTGCACAGCCGCCATTTTGTAAAATAAATATGAATAAAAATTTTTTTTCTCTTCTTCAAGAGTTGCTTAATCCAATGTTATATTATTATTATGCCTTTAATCTCAAATGTCCTTTAAAAAAAATAATTAACAAAGCCTTGTTTTTTAGAGCATAAGGGGGATATAACCCATTAAATTCAACTTACACATACGAAAGATGAGTCATGCAAGTTTGACAATTCTGTTTCTCTCCTCTTATAAGTTTAGATTTTGCAATTTTTTCATTTAATTCTTTTACGGTGGAATTACACATGTCCAACCAATAATGAATATCGTTGCGTTATTACTTAAATCATTTATACTTTGTAAAGTATCACGAAGAACCTGAACAAGTCGTTCAAAAAGATCCATGGATGCCATATTTGCTTTTTTCTCCTTGTAATAGCACTAGAATAACACTTCATAAATGTGCACGATAATCAAGACTATAACTCGTTTACCGCGATAGACGAAGTGTGCTTGTCCAAGACACTGCTTCCCTTTTTGTAGGCAATGTCGACGTAAGTAAAGGTAGAGAATTCAAACATCTGACGAAGGATAAAATGAAGAAGAGGGACATTTTCTACGGGAGGGATGAATTTTCGTCCGTTTGAACCAACCAAAAAGCGACTTTTGGTCCCTCCAATCAAGAATATACTTTTTTTTTGAACGTCCAATCCTAAAAGAGCATGAGGCGGAGTTTCTTGTTATAAAATCAGGATGAGAGAATTTTCCTATTCATTCTCCGAGTTCACTTCTTACTGAACTAACAAATACAGAGCTGTAAGATGGCTAGAACACGTGACTATGATTTGATATTCAGAAATGCCAAACTGCAATTTCAAGAAGAGAATGTTAATATTTGTGACATTCAAGGATTCCAAAGAATAGCAGAGGATTCTTGCATTTGCAAAGAAGTAAGTTTTCTCAATTTAAAGAATACTGCTTTATCGACTGCATACCTCTTTAACCCATTTCTTCCCAAGCGGCCATTTTACAGTCGATTGGTTTTTTGCCTAAAACCGACATTTTGAAATTTTCCAACGGAAATTTCATAATTCTGACTTCAGAATCGGAAAGAGCAGACAATTTTACTTCAGAAAAGTACTATTGGTTATTATTATTTTCTTTTTCGACAACTTTTTAGGCAAAAAACCAATATACTATAAAATGGCCGCTTGGAAAGAAATGGGTTAAACCTCCGATGACATTGGAAGACCTGACTGCAGAAGAAAAATGTATGACTCACTGGGTGGAAAAGTATCATCATGGAATTGCATGGGACGCTGGACATATTCCTTATCATCGTCTTCAACGCAACATTTTCTAAATCGGCTCTCAAGGGATTGAGAAATTATACGTGAAGGAAAAGCAGAAAGTGCATTGACTAAGAAATGTTATACCAAATGTGTAAGTGATCTATAATATGACTCAACTTTCATACTTTTTTCATACATTTCATACATTTAATACTTTTTTCATACATTTCATACTTTTCCATATTTTTTTCTTACATTTTCATACTTTTTTCATATTTTTTCATACTATTCATACTTTTTCATACTTTTTCATACTTTTCCTTTTACTTTTCTATGCTCGTATTTCTTACGTTTTTTCGTATTTACAGATCAATTTCAAACGTTAAAGACATTGGATGCCCATCACTAGAGACAATATCGAGTGATAAGCACTTATGTTTTAATCACATCCTCTGCATTAGAAGGATACCTATATGCGTTGTACATAACGTTATCTCAATACGAGCATGGCTACTGGATTATTTGGATGCTAAATTTGGCCAAGATGAAGTAGATATTATTTCTAAAAGAAATACATGCTCATGCTTATATTGGAAATAAATTTTTATTAATATTCTGTAAAAAAAAGAGAAGCTTGATGATCTATTAAATCTCTTTTAAATTAAATCTCTCTTCCTTTTAAGTGGCGAAACATTACCAAAGAACTTGAAATTAAGGTTTCGTTTAAATGCTCAATCCGCTCTGGGGTGCTAGCTCGAAAATCATGGTCTTCAGTATCACTGTCCAAGTCAGTATAATTGTCTGAATGAATCGCATCAATTATTTCCTTTGGTTCAATATTTTTAACGCATTCATAACAATTGAAGCATACATAATCCGAACTCTGCACTGCTTTGTTAGGAAAACTTTGTCGAAGAAGTTCTGCTAAATTCTCCAATTTTCTAAATTTAACAGTGGCATCATATTCATTTTTTTTTGTGTAATCCAAAAAAGTTTGGACACTTGCGCCTCTTAGTTGAATAAATTTTAGCCATAATTCAAGAGAAATCTTAGTATGTATAAGTAATACTATATATATTAAGATAACTAGACCGGGTTCCTTAAATAAGCTAAAATAACTAACATTATCTACGTGATAGCAAAAGATGAGTTTTAGCCACCTTGCGGAGAATTCTAGTACCATGCGTTATACTCCTCTATGGTGTACACACACACATATATAAATAATCGTACACGTATTCGCCTAATGCACAGATTCTTGCTCTGCTATATACGTATAATCATTATACTTAGGGGTACATAAATTTTTTTTCTTATTTCGTTTATATCTCTTAAAAAACAAAAATATTCCAACTGTCATGTATATGACCATATAGGTATTGAGACTAGCTATCTATAAAAAAAAAATTGAGTAAAAAAAAAGATGGCTTTTTTGAGACAAAAGCATTTTTCATTGTTTATATAAAATGCCATATCATCCTTGATTTTTTGTAAAAAAATTGTTGAACTTGGCAGATCGAAAGAGTATCACCAACAGCATCGAATATGTACAGAATTATTTTCAAATATCCATAAAAAGACGAATTAGAACGATTTAAAAAGAAAAAAGTTTTCGATTTTTGAGAAACGAAATTTGAGGAGTCATTTTTTAAAAAAGCATAACACATGCAATTTTTATGCTATCGAAAAATCAAAAAATACGTATACGCTTATTTTCCGAGTAGAATAATATACTATAATTTGAGCTGATTCGGAGAGATAGGTGCTATCGGCCTGCATGATTAGAGATGAAATCGGTCATAGTTGTACATGGGACTGGGACATTCCACGTCGAGTCAACCGATCAAAAATTTGTTATCAGTGATCGATGGGTGAAATTGTCGCAAATTGTTCAAAAAACGCTGCCAACTGCTTTGGCACTATGCTTCCTCAAAGAGAATTTAATCAAAGTTATTATACTCGTATAAATGAGGAAGAGATGCGCTGTATATCCCATCATGGTTATTTTCCTGTTTAACAATGTTTATTTAGACACTTGTTCCCTACTGAAAAATGAATATTTTTCAATAAACATATTATCGTATATATCAGTGTGTCTTTGGTCAGCGATGTGTCATTGATTCTGTAATCTATTTTTATCTATCAAATCTATACCTATAAAAGATTCTAATTATTTGTTTCTTTCATTGCAAAAAAATGCATAAGACACAGAAACGCATCATTTTTTAAAATCACTCATTTAAAAATTTTACTACTATTTAACATATACTAGTTTACAAATTCCATCATCAAAATACTATAAAAATTATGCTTTTTCGATTATCTTTTATAGATAGATACAGATTCAATATTGCAAAAATAAATTGTGTCATTATTAAATCATTTTTAAAAGTCACAAAATATGAATCTTTTTAATATAATATTATCTTTCCAGTTTGTGGATGTCTTCGTGCAATATAATGCATACAGTTGACTAGAAGTTTAGAATAGTGAATCTCATATAATAATACGCAATATCTATAAGAGATAGACATACTTTTGGAACATCTGTTACAAACAAATATACGTATTTTTTCACAGTTATTCACAGTTTTTCACAGTTTTTATAGTTTATCACACTTATAAAAAACACGTATATTATCTAATAAAACTTGCACATTTTTTCACATTTTCTCACATATTTTTTCATTGCATTCTCTTATATAAAGGAAATTACAACTGTGAGAAATTGTGATAAAATTAGAGAAACTACGAAAAACTGTGAAAAACTATGTAGAAACTGTGACAAACTCTTTGTAATATCATATAATATTTTATTAAATCCTGTTCCAAATGTGAGCCTAATTTCACAGTTTTTTATGAAATTTCATGGTTTTACATACTTTTTTTACACATTTGTCACAGTTTTTAACAGTTTTTCACAATTTGAAATTTCCACTGGGGTATATGCTTATATATTGCCATAATACATTTATGCTCATACATGGAATAATATTAAGTATATATGATCATACATGAAGTCATTTTTGCCCGGGATATTCTATCTGACGAACCTAATGGATTTTTTCTATTCTGGGAATCTGAGAAAGGTAGTTATGACCTCGTCATAGGTATAGCGTGTACAATCGATAGAAAGTTTTTCTAACTAAAACATTTGAAGATCTCATAAAGAAACTCATAAAGAAATCAAGAAGAGACTGCATTCGGGAAATACATGCCTCTATTCGGTAAATAACTTACTAAAATCACGATCACCATTGCGAAAGACTAAATTCGAAATATATAGAAAAATCATAATGCCAGTACTTATATGCGGATGCGAAACGTGGGCGTTCACCAAACAGAAAGAGAATAGATTTAGAGTGTTTGGGAATAGAGTGCTTAGACAGATATTTGGCGGCAAAATGGATGAGATTACTAGAGAATGGAGAATTTTACGTAACCAAGAAGTACACAAGCTGTACGGAAAGCCAAACATTACCAGATTTATTAACCGTTTAACGTGAATAACGTCCGAAACCGTATAGTTGTGACATGCATTAGTGTTAGTAAATCATAGTTTCTACTTCATTTTCTTAAACGCTAAATTAAAATATTAATAATTTTACTTTTCATGAGTACTCAGTAACGTATGATCAATTATTTTTTAATTAAATGCAAATGTGCAAATAATGTAAACAATACTTGGTCAATGCTCTTTGTTCTGTAAGCTTGTAATGTAAAATACTACCCGACTTTAATACTCTTTGCCTATCTTCACGGTTGGGTTTCAGATACGGTTCAGAGGTTTCATACCGTAAAATACTAAAACACGTATTATACCGTAGAGCGGAATGTCTTGGACCAGCGGGGTTTCTTGAACCACTATTCTAAAATAACTCTTATCAGCTTTATAAAATATCTGGAACGTTAGTTGAACTGATCTACCCATACTAAATCTTTGTAAATATAATACAAATTGTATATAGTTGAAGATTTCTACTACAATATATAGCTTTATTCAAATGAATCACGAATGATGGCTAAAAGTAGTGACATCAATTAATATGCTGTCAAGTATATTGTTTAATTTTTATTTCTAATTCAGTTTCCTTAAACATATATAGTATAAAAATATACGGATAATAATAATATTATTATCTCTAATGTTTAAAATGTTTATATGTAAATATATGATCATCAGAAATAAGTCTTAGGTAATTATAGATTAGTGCATTGACAGTATCTTTCATTTCGATAAATAACTATCAACATACTTGATGGACCCGTCGTCTTACAGTTAAAGGTGAATACACGAGAATATATTGACAGGCAAATAAATAAATGTTATTTTTATCAAAATAGCTGAAAACAAAAATAAATTTTTTTCAAATCGTTTGGTGTTTAATAATTAAGAGAAAATGGAAACAAACCATGAGAAACTTATGTACAGAAGTCATAAATGTAATTTGATGATTCAGAAAAACTACATTTTTATGAATAAATAATACAATGATTTATAAAATATGCGTCATAAATTCAATATAAGTTGCTGTCGAAGTTAGCTGTTTTTCTATAGACTGCGAGAAGACGGGTCCGTCAAGTATGTTCATAGTTATTTTTCAAAATGAAAGATACCGTCAATGGACTAATCTGTGATTAACTAAGACTTATTTTTGATGATCATATATTTACATATAAACATTTTAAACATTAGAGATAATAGTATTATTATTATGCGTATATTTTTATACTATTTAATATTTTACTATGTATGTTTAATGAAACTGATTTAAAAATAAAAATTCAAGACAGTATATTAATTGATTTCACTACTGTTTTTAGCCGTTTCTAGGCATGTCAGGCACGCTACGCGCGCCACAAATTTATGTCAGCAATTCCTACATCCATATGAAATACAGGAAATGGATATTAATATATATTTTGTATACAATATTTTTATACGCATTTCTTATAATAATAAGTAGATGATTGCTAATCATGTTATATAGTTTTAACTTAAATACTAAACAATATGATTAAGAAGGAAAGATTAAATGATGATTTTATAGCCAAATATGTGAATCAAAGGGTCCTCATTTAAAAAATAAAAATGATTTTCAGTTGTAAAATAATGTAAAACATCGCATAAACTTTTAACACATTTTCTTACTTGATTTATTATCTACTGTATTTTTAATAAAAAATCATATTATGTATTCGTGAAACCTATTTAAAAAAATTGGTCGCTGAGATCGTGCGCGCATTCGTATACCTATTTAAACATTTCATTTTAGATTCATTTTAGTTCTTTTAGCCTTTTTGTAATTAAAAAGTAAATTGATAAGTTTGACTTTTAGGTTACGATGAATGTTTACTTGCATTTCTAAAGGAAATAAGTAATTAATATCTGGGTTTTTATAGGTTTATGTTATTATTTTGGGTGATGTTAGACCCTCGTGTTATCTGCAAATACAAGGAACCACCTATTTTCATTTAATTCTTAAATATGAGAAAATATACTCTCTGGAAATATGTTGTTTTTGATTAGGACAGCAACTTTCCAGTGATATTTTTACTCAAAACTGAAAAGTAGATGCCAATATAAGTATATTATCTATGATTTATTTTATTATTACTGTTCAATTTGTTTATAATTTGATAACTTCTTTTACTAAATTTAAAGGTATTTTTTACTCCATTTTTTACTCAGAAATCATCTGACATTTTTCATTAGGGATTCTTTATTCTTTTATTTACATATTTTGCCATGACATCATCTTATTTTTATATAAACATATATGTTTGATACTTAAGTTAAAACTATCTAATAATATCAACTTAATCACTTAGTCACTTTTTACACGTTCGCTGTCGTCCCACTCACACACTTAATCAAGCACTCTCACCCATTCCCCCTTCCTTTATCTCATTTTATCTTCTCATTAATATACTCTTCCGATTTATTGAGTTACACGACTATTTCGATAGTCTCTTAAATTAAGCATAATAACTACACGTATAAATACAAATACATGTATACGTACACTGTTAGAAATAGATGCATTAAATTTAATATACATGTAATGTAAGCAAATCTCAAGCCGGTTCATTAATTCCTTTTCAATGATGTACCTAAACTTTAATGTACAAACTTAAATTTAATGTACATACATTAAATTTAATGTAAATACATTAAATTCAATGTACATGATTTTTTATTAAACTTGAAAAATTTTACGTTACATTTAAATTAAATTTAATGTAAATGTACATTAAATTTAATTCAGATGTACATACAAAATTTTAATGTACCTACTGGAAATGTGCTTCTAGTACATGCACATGAAATTCATTGCATGCACATGAAATTTAATGTACGGATTTGAAATTAATCATTATTATTTTTTTTATATTCGCTAATTATTTTACATATTATTTACATTTGATATAAATATGCACGCTCGCATGATGCGCTTATTACTATAATTTATTCGCATATTCTTCGATGATAAATATGTTATCTGAAAAAAAAAACGATCTTGTGGGGAATCGAACCCGGGAACTTTCGCACCAGAAGCGGATGACCTACCGACTGTGCCACCGCGAATTCTTACGAATAGTCATTCGAATCGTCTTTATAAGCTACACGCAGTAATATTTTCTTATAATTATAATTTTTAGTACTGTTTTCTTAGTAACAACATATTATTTTACATATATTATATATATATATATATATATATATATATATATATATATATATATATATATATATATATATATATATATATATATATAACAATTTAATAAATCGATCGAGCATTAAAATAAAAAAGTAAAAATATTTAAAATACGAATTACTTTTAGTGTTCAAAATTAAATGATTCAAGTACAATTAAATACAATCTTTTAAAATATTTATAAAACATTTCCAAAATGTTTAAATTGTCAATTATGACGGCTTTTTACGTATTTTTTCCCACAACGGCCAGCCATTTTTACTGCTTTCAGCGTCCCCCTTTGTATTCCGAAATACATTTATAGGGATTATGAAGGGTTATCTTTTTGACCCCGGATCATCAGAAACCTGAAACTAAGATTTAATATCAAATTTTGACGAATGAATTAAAAATATTTTAAATAAGAAATTTAATATATTAAATAAGAAATTTAATATATTAAATAAGAAATTTAATATATTAAATAAGAAATTTAATATATTAAATAAGAAATTTAATATATTAAATAAGAAATTTAATATCCCTGGTAGAAACGTTAAGGAGTTCTTAGCTATTGTTTAAGTAATTTTATATGGATTAGTTAATATATCCTTAAGGAATTAGCTAAAAACCCCGGTACCTGGCGACGTTTTTTCGTTACGGACTAGTTAAAAACTCGTTAATTTAAAAAATATATTCAGAAGTAATTTAATAATGAATCAATTAAGTTTAGTTATCAGAGTAACTATTTGATAATAAGTGTTTAAATATAAATGATTAAAATGTATGTACATTCAGCTTTCAAATCTATCCCCACTTTATAAATAAATATCCCAGGTTATGGTGAAGTAAAACGTTTTCGCGCTTTTGCGAAAAACAATTCTACACAAAATATATATAAGTTTGTTCGTTTCGTCTGAAGAACGTTTACTTTGAAACGTTCAATTCTAAGTCGCATGAGGGGTTTTAGGGATAATTTTTTTTAGTTTCATGTTTTTTTGTACTCTTAACATCTATATTAGTTAGATATATGACACTATTAATGGTTATAGTCCGTTGATCGTTACATCATTTTTAGGTTATTAAACGATTTATATTTTTTGAAAATATTGCGTTTGCTACTCGTAACAATTATAGTTAATAAATTACTCAATTGCTTTAAAAAATTAACAATATAAATAAATTAGGGTTTTTAACACAAAAAACAATCACGTGTAATCCAATGATGAGACTCCGAAATAAATTGCAACTCCGATTTAAATATGCACCGCGGTGTAACGGTTTGCTGTATTTTGCTGAGAATTAAATTGGAGCATGCGCTTTTGATTTGATGTACGTGATAAATAAAAAATATTTTTAATTATATACTGCAATTTTTTTGTCTGTATAATTTAGATCTCTTAGCGAATCCTAAGCTTGATTTTATCCTTAATATTAGTTAAGATTAGCTAACGAGATTAGCTAATCGTTGATATCTTAAGTAATTCGACTCGTTAATTTTCTACCAGGGATATTAAATATTTCATTTTCATAAAACGTGATTTTTAAAGGATACATTTCTTTTATTGTAGATTTCGTAAGGGAATGTGAAAGAAAAATGACAATTCCCACGGTACGAGTACCAACTGGAAGTTTTTTATTTTCAATATACCATGCAAATATATTTATGGAAAATTGGATATATTAGGCCCTTCCATTGCGAATAAACAACAATTTAAAACAATTTCAAGTGATTTAATTGTTCTTACTACAAAGTTTTAGTTTCCCTTATAAACAACACGTATAAAACTCGTTGTGATAAGATCTATAAAATCGTTAGAATATTTGCCTAATTATTATTTATTGATAGTGTAAAGGCTTAATAAATCTTTTTTTTTTAAGAAAAATATTTACAGACTATTTTAAAAATAAATAACCTTTAACCGGTAACGTAGGGTAACGTATCTTCCCTTCCATTTCTTTTATTTATTTCTACGCTCATATGAAAAGTACTACTATAATGAGTATCTCCATACAATTTTAGCCCAATCCATCCATGCGTAGACTTGGAATCTTACGGACAGTGCTTAAAGTCTTCGAAAACAGTCTGGTTTGCCATGGAGGCATAGAACGTCCAAAGAAGGTAAAAAATATACAAATTGGTAGGTTTTTATATATACTTTGAGGAAAAAAAACCCTTATTAAAATAATTATCAAAATAAAAATTCTTAATTAATTTTTTTGTTTCAGATTTTAAAGGTGGTGTGCCCCCTTAAGAGTTTATAAGTACATGTAAGGAAAATCTTAAAGGAAAATTTAAGATATCTTTTAAAATAATTATTAACTACCGTTTCGGCTCCGATCAATAATTTAAAAAAATATCCTTAATTTTCGGATTTAGGGTTTATGTTTTAAGGACTAAATTGTTATTGCTTAAATTTTTATTATTGCATATTGCTTAACTGGGGGCAAAGGGGTAGTTGGATTTTGGGTTTTATTGTTAACTATTTATTAACTCCAAAATGTACTGCTTGGGATGATTGGGCTTAGGGTGTAGGGAATAAATTTTTATTGCTTAAATTTTGTTATTGTAAATTTTTTTGCTTGGAGTAGTTGGTTTTAGCGCTTAGGGATAGTAGAGTTTATTGTTACTGATTATAATAATTTTACACTTTTTTAATTTGTAAATTAAATATTTAATGTTGTATTGTATTTAATTTCTTGTAGATGTATATTAATATACATTTACATTCATTAAATTTAATGTAGAACCACATTAAATTTCATGCACTTATCCAGAAATCTGCTGTATGTTACAAGTCCATTAAATTTGTCTACATGTACATTTAATGTTATTTTTATCAGTGTATTCAGACATATTTACGATATATAAGTGCCGTCTTCTTTAATTTCATAACTTCACACCTCATACCCCTCCCTTTCCTCACGCCCTCCTTTTCATCAATAATATACTTTTCCGATTTATTGCGTACACAACTTTTTTTACAGTCGTACAAATCAAGCATAATCTATATACATAAAAGAACTTGCCCTGACTGACTGATTCATCAACGCCCAGCCAACACCACTGGATCGATCGGCTTGAAAATTTGTGGGTACGTTCCACCCACATAGTAGTTGCTCACTAAGGAACGGTTTTTTAAAATTCCACCCCCAGGGGATGGAAAGGGTTAAAATGTGATTTTTAGTTTTTTTACTATATTTCTTCAGTGAAAAAAGATTTTGAGACGGCTTTTGTGGCATAACATATAGAATGAGATTATATCGAGAACGATTTCTGGGTTTTATGAAATTCCACCCCCGGGGGTGGAAAGGGTTAAGATGTGTTTTTTCTTTCTTTTACTATGTTCTCCAATTAAAGCAGATTCATACATGTCTCACATACATAGTAAAGTATATAGTACCGATAAAGTGCCGCTTGATTGCTACGATGAGCCTTACCCGTAAGTGAAACAATTGAGTCTAGAGTATATATAAAGGCAGTAGATAGGCTGTAGGCATACTGGCTCACGCGGGTTCTGTATCATGCCAAAGTGATACAGAATCGGTCGTGTGTATAAGGCCTATCCCTGTTTGTCCCCTTCTCCAATTTTTGAGCATTCGTATTGTATTTTTTAAGCCCCTCCCCTGGATTTACCCCCTCTCAAAGTGATACAGAATCGGTCGTGTGTATAAGGCCCATGCCTGGTCCCTTCTCCAATTTTTGAGCATTCGTATTGTATGTTTTAAGCCCCTCCAATGGATTTACCCCCTCTCAAAGTGATACAGAATCTGTAGTGTGTATAAGGCCTATGCCTGGTCCCTTCTCCAATTTTTACCGGATTCGTATTGTGTGTGTTTTAAGCCCCGCCTCTGAACTGTCCCCTCTTAATGTGATCTAGAATTCGTATCTGATTTTTTCTATCCCCACTCTGTAGGCCCGAATACGTAAGCGTTTTACTCCCACCCGAAGAGAGGGAAGAGCTCTTTGCTCCTCTTTTCAAAGAAATAGATGGCAAGCGTAGGAAATGGAAAGTAGCCGAAAAGAATGAAAAGAAAGGGTCAGCCTTTCTTTCCTCTGCTTTTAAAAATAGATGGAACGTTGCTCACTGACTTTGCTAGCAATACACGTCTTCGACGCAGGTATGCGCTGTAGATGTGCACAGATAGCAGGAAGATTGCATCAGTAAACGGCCTTCGAGAACTTACTGTGCGGAGGCATTCGGAAATTTATTTTTCTTCAGGCCGATATGCTGCTATTTTTTTCCGCTAGAAACGAATGTATTACAGTAAGGCATGGCGCAAGTTTGAAGGTCCTCGCTCAGGTAGTAGTAAATTACTTTCCAGCAATAGATAACCTTTTGAGAAAAGCATACTGCGCGCATACATTCGAAAAGTCTATTTTCGAGCCAAAACACTGTCAGTTTTTCTCCGCAATACACGCTATACTACAGTAAGGCATAGCGCGTGTTAAAGGTCCTTGTGCAGGTAGTAGTAAATTGTCCCCAACAATACACGACCCTTAGAGAAAGGCTTACTGCGCGCACGCTTGCTTTTTATAGGCCTATACGCTGTCAGTTTTTCGGAGAGAAACACGTGGCCTTCCATGTGTATCAACGCTGTAGCGCTAAAAAAGGGAACGAAGTTGCGCTAATTAGGAAATTGATGAATTCTAACCTCAGAAAACTACTTTATGTTGTTATTTACCATTCTGAAGTATATATAAATGATTTTATTATATTTATTTATGTTTGAAAGATCATGATTTTACTTTGAAAAGTAAAAATGAAATAATATAAGTAATTATTGTAAAAACATAGTGCTCAAAATGGTAAATAATAGGTTATAAAAAGTATTATTTTCATCACAAGTTATTATTATATTCTGCTTATAATATGTTAGGTTATTATCTTATATTGTGTTTTCGATGTTGCCGAATCGGAAAACAGGATTTTAAAAACTATGTTCGTATGTATGTATCTATATCTTTAACTATAAAAAGGTTAAATCACGTTTCTGCTGACGTGGTATATAGGCATAACTTTTTATTTTATCAATTAAATTTGTGTAACAAAATACATTGATTTTGAACTGTTTTACGTTCTTACTATTTCTAGATACTAATTAAAAATTAATATAAAAATTATTTTGTGAAGAGAAAAAAAGATTGTAGGTTTGCAAATGACTTATGGTAGTTTCGTTTAAAAAATATAATGTTAAAAATATTAACCACACAACTTTTTATTTAAATTGAAGGTTTAATCTACTAAAATTGACAAGCTTTACGTTGTTAAAATTAATATTAAATAGCAATAGAGATAGCGCGCCAACTTCTCTACAATACCCTTCGCGCTGCGGCTGCCTCGCAGTGGGACCGCTGCTCACCCGAAAACAGACGACAGAGCTCCCATCGCAGTCAGGCGTCGCTTCTCCTGTTTTGTGGAGCATTAGGGCCAGTTGGTGCTGCGGCGTGCCCGACGGTTTTTCCATGTATGAAAAGTAAGGGTCAGTCTTTAATAAAGAAGCATATATATATATATATATATATATATATATATATATATATATGTTTACCACGCAAAACCTCGCACAGCAGGCCCTTACGCAAGTACTGAAAAAAAGGGTTCTTTCCATCAAATAGCGCACTACTAGAGTGAATTTATTGCCGAGATGTTTGTGCGTTTCTCGGCATGTACGGATAATAAATTTTAAAGTAGCAAAGGCTTGGTCGCTATCTCCGCAAAAGTGAAAACGAGCCGATGCATTGACCAAGCAAAAAAAGAAAAGCCTCGCGTAACACGGTCTTAAGAAAAGGGTGCTGCAGGTAGAAAAAAAAATCTCAGCAAGAAACTGCTGTGAATGCGCGCAAGTGACGGATAAATCTCAGCAGTAAACGATCTTAGAGAATGGTTTAGTGTGCGTTGAAGGTCGTCGCGCTTAGGTGAAAGCAAATGCTTTTAGCAATAAACGACCTTTAAAGTAAGGCTTACTGCGTGCAGTTATTTAAAAATTCTTTTAAGCCGATAGGCTCGCAGTATTTTCAAGGACGAGATGAGTCGATGTACACGAACTGATACGGCGGCTGCGCGAAAGGAAATCGTTCGGTATATTAAATCGTGGTCATTCTTTCACAGTAGTGTAAAAAGAGATTTCATCTCGAGCTGTTTATTTCGAACTTATTCGCCGGCGGCACGAAAGGAAATCGATCGTTAGATAAAATCTTAGACACTTTTACGGTCAAGAGCAAACATCGGGATGAGCGGCTTGTAAAAATATATATTTTCAGTCAAAAATAGATAAGTCCTGAAAGAAAACAAAGGATAGCTTCCAAACTTTAACGGCGAAGGAAAACTGAGGATAGCTGATAGGCAGGAGCCAATACGTTGACGGTGCACAGATACAAGGAAACTGCATTCTCAGCGATAAATCGTGTATGAAGATTTCTGGAGGAGAAGGGGGGTATTTTTGAAAATTAGAGGAGGGAACATTTTTTATGAACCGTAGGATTCTTCGAAAAAGTAGTGGGAAGGGAAGCTGCGAGAATGGGTAAAATTTCTGTAAGGGAGGTGTTTTGAGATTTAGGGAGGGAAATTTCTTACGAATTGTAGGACATTTCACAAAACGTAGTGGAAAGAGAAACTCAGTTTTCCTATATAAATATCACGGCGCTTGCTATGGCCCATCAGTTCAAGAATCGTATTTGATTTTTTTTTCTATCACTGAAAGAAATACGAAGAGAGTGTCCAAACTAAATGTAAAAAACATGACGTAAATTATGAAAAGTATTTTATTTTCTTTACTTCAAATACGTGAATAAATTTTCATTAAAATTCATTCTACCTCCTGCAAAATGGTATTTCGCGGATTAAACGAGCTAGGAATAAGAATCGTTCAGAATGAGGATAGAGAAGAAGAGCTTTGGGTAAGTGCTAAACTATTTTTTTTAAAACTTATAAATATGTTTATTAATTGTATTATTAATTTACTTTATAGCGTTTGAGCGAAGGAGAGATGCCAATATGGCAATACGTAGCCCAACGAATGGAGCAGGATATTTCTCGAGAAAAACAGAGAATGAAGTATAGAAGGCATATAGAAAAACTGCGTTAACTTAAGTTCAACGCTAGTAAAAGTGTAAAAGTTAGTTTCTGGATAAAATATATTATAAGACGTATATTTAAAATTGATATTATTACATGTTTTATTTTATTAATCCGTAAAATATCGAATTCCGTAATTACTCTTGAAGCATGGCGACGTGATAGATCGCTTTGGATATTTATAAACAGAATACAGTATTATATTATTAAATTCGAGAAGGCAATTTTTCCAAAGGATTCTTCATCAGTCTTTAGCAATGATACTGACTTGGAATCAGAAGAAGAATAAATTGTGTGCATTAATTTTGGTGAATACTTTTAAAACATAATGTGCAAATTGTACAGTTAAATATATTCAATTTGAGCATTGGTACAAATTTTTCTTTAAGTAATACATAAAAGTGAAAAAGGCGCTAAGAAGTGTAAAGTCATGTAAGGAAAGGTGAAAAGTAATGAAAAATTTTGAAAAGGTCACATAAAATGTGACTGAATATGGTCAATTTTGTTTATTATTATCGATATGAAAATAATGAAATTTACGTATGAGAAAAAAATGTACAAAAAGTACAAATATTTTTCGAAACCAGATCAAGAAAGAGAAGAAGAAAGTATATACAACACACACTAACGAGAGAAAAAAATGCAATCGTACCATCCACTACTATTAACTTCATATTTTTAAATGAATCGGGAACAAAAAATTATAAGTGTCGGAATACAACCTTTGCATAATTAACAACCACAGCTATTTATCCTGCTATCATCCAATTTCAGTAATATTGGCAGTATCGACGCAATTACTTAGATTAAAATTCAATACAATCTCAATGAAATAAGTGATTCTTTTTTGCTTCTGAATGCTTTTTAATAATAAAGCACAATATACCGAAGATAACCAAACAAAATACAAGAAATTTTATCAAGCGACTATTGTGTTACAAAAACCGACTTTCGAAGGATAGAAAAATGCTATCGTACAGTGGGATCGCGATATATTACCGCTCGCTGGGGCTGTAGGGGCGGAATTTTTTCCAAAAATGTAATATATCCGGATCTCCCTCCATGCGGTAGCTCCAAACCGAAGTTCTGCGTTCTACTGCACCACCGCGGCGCGCCGACGCTACGTGCCGTGGTGGGACAGCCAGTGTCTGTGAGTGAAAGTACGTCCGGAGGGGAAGCGCTCTGAGCGGAAACATATCGCGATCACACTGTATGTGTAGAAGAGCGTCGATTTCAACTGATGTTAAATGATATTATAAAATTAAAATTTCTTTTTTTTTGTGAATAGTTAAAAGAAGTTATGAACGATATTGATGTAACCTCTTAATATGGCTATGACTTTGTAAAAGTGTTTTTATTCCAAAATAATGATTTCAAAACTAATGTAAAATGTAAATCTAATGATTCGGAACCGGATGATTTTATAAAACATTACTTTAAAATTGTAAACTTAGAATACACATCACTTCAACTAGATTATCTTATTCAGGAAATGCGCAATTCTTAAAAACTTTATTTATGTATGAATACGTGCGCAATATTTGTGTGAAATTATAATTTTTGTATTTTTAATATAGTAATAAAGTATTACTATACACGGCGGTCCTCGATCAACTTTAATTAAAAAAAATGACAATCTCGGATTTTTTCAGGATATTATACCTTGACCATTTACTATCAATTTTATCCGAAAATGAAAATATTTCGTCGAGCCTCTTGAGAGAAAAGTCCATTTATTATTTATTTTTTTACTTTTTTTAGGCTTTTATTTTCTTAACGCTTATACAAAATCTTTAGATTAGTATAATTATAGTTTTGGACATATAGAAACATTACCAAACTTGAAAAAAGGACACAAATATGTGTATGTAGCATATAAAGTCAGAATGACCTTAACGCACTTAATAGTAAATACTATAGAGATAACCTGAAAATTACATCGTCTGACTCAAAGGTGAAAATATCCGTCTTTCAAACTAAACATAACATTGGGTATATTTTTGTTTCAAGTAAACTTGTCAGTCGTCCAGATACAGTTAAACAGGAAAGGTAAATATCGTAAGTTATCATGCCAATAAATTCGAGTAACCATCATGCACGAATGCATGAACAAAATCGTCTCGTGATTTGTTTATTATGCTGTGCAAAAAGTAAGACTATGATAAAGATATATCCAGCTTTAAAAATTAAATTAAAAGGTGTGTTTGAAGACTACGATTCTGATAATGAATGTCTTCCGCTTGTCGTCTGTGTTTCATGCAAACTAGGTGTATACCGCGGTAAACTGAAAAAAACAGACAAACTTCTCGCAATTCAGTTTCAAGAGAAATACACGATCAAACACAGATGATAAGTGTCAGTGACACTTATGCGAACTTGCAAGATCACCAGGATACAAAAACTTTGTCAAGGAATCAAAAGTGGGTATTAATAAAAAAAGTGTTTCCACGAGTAACTGAAAATCAACTCAAGATTTATGCAGTACCCTAAATAAAGTTTCCGATACACGTTGTTCGGCGTGTTTTTCTTTGTTTTGGTAAAGAATCAAGTCACGTGTGCACTCAATTAAGTCGTATAGACAATTTGAATGAATGTATCGAAAAATCTTTTCGACCAAAAGAAAAGGAACAGCTAGTATCCTTGCTGCTTAAAAGATAATGGATGAAAAACAAAAACTAAATACAAGCGATACTTCAGTGTCATTATCGTAGTCATCTGGAAAGCTGCTTAGAGTAACCATCAATAACAATGCTGCGAAAAGATTAACAGAACCATTGTTTAGTGCTGATGACTTCTGTAAAATTCTAAACAGTTTTAACTTAAGTTATAAAACCACTTGTGGAATCGCCGCAGCTATTCGAGTGGCTTCTTGTAATTTAAAAATAATTGAACCCAATTTGAAGAAAACATTATATTTTAATAATCATACTATAGATGAATATTTTGAAGTTAAAAAATTTAATTTCGTGAATGTTAAAGCTAATGTCACATCGGATGCAGCCGAAAGTGTTGTTTATTGCCCTATTCTCAATAATTTTATTGGACATGTAAACGAAAAAGTAGCTGAACGTGGATGTGACGGGACCATTGGTAATACACTTAATAATTACATGGCTTTGCAAAAATCGGGAGCTGATAGATCTCAGACTAAAAACTATAAAAACTGCATTTATCCATCATTGTTTACTACTAGTAAACATAGATTATTTTTAGATGTAATTTCTCGTCCTGAGTTGCATCTGATGCTCGGTGTAGTAAACACATCATTTACACATATGTTACGCGAATGCGAAGAGATAGCTTTAAATTGGGCAGAGAAATGCAATGTTCAACGGGAAATAACACATGGAAGTCCGGCTTTCAAAGGGAATTCATGTAAAAAACTATTAGATAAAGTAGACATTTGCGGGCGATATGTCGTATAGGTGGTTTAAAGTACGTTTCAGCATATCAAAATTCAAAAATGTTGTTCAAGCCTGCTTCACTACTAGTCTTGATCCCGATTTTGCGAAATACGTTGCAGAATTCAAAGCGAGCTATTTAGATTTACAAATTCCAGTTACTCCGAAAGTCCATGCTATTTTTTTTCACATTGATGATTTTTGTACAAAATATCATAAAGGCTTGGGATCTTATAGTGAGCAATCGATGGAATCTGTTCATTTTGATTTCAATGCTACTTGGATAAAATACAAAGTTGCGAAGAACAACCCTGAGTTTGAAAATCAATTATTAAAACCTGTTTGTGCTTACAATTCTCATCATGTATAAATACGAGTACAATGTTTTTTATATAAATATTTATCAACTGATTAAATTAAAAGTATTATAAATTTATTTTACAAGTGTATTTTATTATATATATACAGAGAGAGAGAGAGAGAGAGAAATGGAAACAAAAGTATTATATTTGAAATATACAATATATTTATTGTTTTGTTTTCGCAAAATGCTAATTCCTTTAAAAAAATTAAAAGTGTTTTTTGTCTCACAAGAGGCTTGACGAAATATTTTCATTTTCGGCTTAAATTGTTAGTAAATGGTCAAGGTATGATATCCTTAAAAAAATCCAGGCTGGCAATTTTTTTTTAATTAAAGTTTATCGAGGACCGTTCATATATATACACAATTGTTCTGTTTAGGCTGTAAAATAGAAAGGATTGAATATCTTACCTTATTCGTTTACCCTCCGCACTTATTTTCATTCAATTTCACACTTTTTTTCATTCATTTTCATACTTTTTCTAATTTTTTTTCATACTTTTATATACTTTTTTCATACTTTTTCATACTTTTTTCATACTTTTTCATACTCTTTTCATACTTTTTCATACTTTTTTCATACTTTTTCATACTTTTTTCATACTTTTTTATACATTTTTCATACTGTTTTATACTTTTTTATACTTTCTCATGCTTTTTCATTGTTTTTCATACTAGTCGCTTACCCTCCGCACTTTTTTCATTCAATTTCACACTTTTTTTCATTCATTTTCATACTTTTTCTAATTTTTTTTCATACTTTTATATACTTTTTTCATACTTTTTCATACTTTTTTCATACTTTTTCATACTTTTTCATACTCTTTTCATACTTTTCATACTTTTTTCATACTTTTACATACTTTTTTCATACTTTTTTATACTTTTTTATACTTTCTTATGCTTTTTCATTGTTTTTCATACTAGTATGAATAAGGTAAGATATTCAATCCTTTCTATTTTACAGCCTAAACAGAACAATTGTGTATATATATGAACGGTCCTCGATAAACTTTAATTAAAAAAAAATTGCCAGCCTGGATTTTTTTAAGGATATCATACCTTGACCATTTACTAACAATTTAAGCCGAAAATGAAAATATTTCGTCAAGCCTCTTGTGAGACAAAAAACACTTTTAATTTTTTTAAAGGAATTAGCATTTTGCGAAAACAAAACAATAAATATATTGTATATTTCAAATATAATACTTTTGTTTCCATTTCTCTCTCTCTCTCTCTCTCTGTATATATATAATAAAATACACTTGTAAAATAAATTTATAATACTTTTAATTTAATCAGTTGATAAATATTTATATAAAAAACATTGTACTCGTATTTATACATGATGAGAATTGTAAGCACAAACAGGTTTTAATAATTGATTTTCAAACTCAGGGTTGTTCTTCGCAACTTTGTATTTTATCCAAGTAGCATTGAAATCAAAATGAACAGATTCCATCGATTGCTCACTATAAGATCCCAAGCCTTTATGATATTTTGTACAAAAATCATCAATGTGAAAAAAAATAGCATGGACTTTCGGAGTAACTGGAATTTGTAAATCTAAATAGCTCGCTTTGAATTCTGCAACGTATTTCGCAAAATCGGGATCAAGACTAGTAGTGAAGCAGGCTTGAACAACATTTTTGAATTTTGATATGCTGAAACGTACTTTAAACCACCTATACGACATATCGCCCGCAAATGTCTACTTTATCTAATAGTTTTTTACATGAATTCCCTTTGAAAGCCGGACTTCCATGTGTTATTTCCCGTTGAACATTGCATTTCTCTGCCCAATTTAAAGCTATCTCTTCGCATTCGCGTAACATATGTGTAAATGATGTGTTTACTACACCGAGCATCAGATGCAACTCAGGACGAGAAATTACATCTAAAAATAATCTATGTTTACTAGTAGTAAACAATGATGGATAAATGCAGTTTTTATAGTTTTTAGTCTGAGATCTATCAGCTCCCGATTTTTGCAAAGCCATGTAATTATTAAGTGTATTACCAATGGTCCCGTCACATCCACGTTCAGCTACTTTTTCGTTTACATGTCCAATAAAATTATTGAGAATAGGGCAATAAACAACACTTTCGGCTGCATCCGATGTGACATTAGCTTTAACATTCACGAAATTAAATTTTTTAACTTCAAAATATTCATCTATAGTATGATTATTAAAATATAATGTTTTCTTCAAATTGGGTTCAATTATTTTTAAATTACAAGAAGCCACTCGAATAGCTGCGGCGATTCCACAAGTGGTTTTATAACTTAAGTTAAAACTGTTTAGAATTTTACAGAAGTCATCAGCACTAAACAATGGTTCTGTTAATCTTTTCGCAGCATTGTTATTGATGGTTACTCTAAGCAGCTTTCCAGATGACTACGATAATGACACTGAAGTATCGCTTGTATTTAGTTTTTGTTTTTCATCCATTATCTTTTAAGCAGCAAGGATACTAGCTGTTCCTTTTCTTTTGGTCGAAAAGATTTTTCGATACATTCATTCAAATTGTCTATACGACTTAATTGAGTGCACACGTGACTTGATTCTTTACCAAAACAAAGAAAAACACGCCGAACAACGTGTATCGGAAACTTTATTTAGGGTACTGCATAAATCTTGAGTTGATTTTCAGTTACTCGTGGAAACACTTTTTTTATTAATACCCACTTTTGATTCCTTGACAAAGTTTTTGTATCCTGGTGATCTTGCAAGTTCGCATAAGTGTCACTGACACTTATCATCTGTGTTTGATCGTGTATTTCTCTTGAAACTGAATTGCGAGAAGTTTGTCTGTTTTTTTCAGTTTACCGCGGTATACACCTAGTTTGCATGAAACACAGACGACAAGCGGAAGACATTCATTATCAGAATCGTAGTCTTCAAACACACCTTTTAATTTAATTTTTAAAGCTGGATATATCTTTATCATAGTCTTACTTTTTGCACAGCATAATAAACAAATCACGAGACGATTTTGTTCATGCATTCGTGCATGATGGTTACTCGAATTTATTGGCATGATAACTTACGATATTTACCTTTCCTGTTTAACTGTATCTGGACGACTGACAAGTTTACTTGAAACAAAAATATACCCAATGTTATGTTTAGTTTGAAAGACGGATATTTTCACCTTTGAGTCAGACGATGTAATTTTCAGGTTATCTCTATAGTATTTACTATTAAGTGCGTTAAGGTCATTCTGACTTTATATGCTACATACACATATTTGTGTCCTTTTTTCAAGTTTGGTAATGTTTCTATATGTCCAAAACTATAATTATACTAATCTAAAGATTTTGTATAAGCGTTAAGAAAATAAAAGCCTAAAAAAAGTAAAAAAATAAATAATAAATGGACTTTTCTCTCAAGAGGCTCGACGAAATATTTTCATTTTCGGATAAAATTGATAGTAAATGGTCAAGGTATAATATCCTGAAAAAATCCGAGATTGTCATTTTTTTTAATTAAAGTTGATCGAGGACCGCCGTGTATAGTAATACTTTATTACTATATTAAAAATACAAAAATTATAATTTCACACAAATATTGCGCACGTATTCATACATAAATAAAGTTTTTAAGAATTGCGCATTTCCTGAATAAGATAATCTAGTTGAAGTGATGTGTATTCTAAGTTTACAATTTTAAAGTAATGTTTTATAAAATCATCCGGTTCCGAATCATTAGATTTACATTTTACATTAGTTTTGAAATCATTATTTTGGAATAAAAACACTTTTACAAAGTCATAGCCATATTAAGAGGTTACATCAATATCGTTCATAACTTCTTTTAACTATTCACAAAAAAAAAGAAATTTTAATTTTATAATATCATTTAACATCAGTTGAAATCGACGCTCTTCTACACATACAGTGTGATCGCGATATGTTTCCGCTCAGAGCGCTTCCCCTCCGGACGTACTTTCACTCACAGACACTGGCTGTCCCACCACGGCACGTAGCGTCGGCGCGCCGCGGTGGTGCAGTAGAACGCAGAACTTCGGTTTGGAGCTACCGCATGGAGGGAGATCCGGATATATTACATTTTTGGAAAAAATTCCGCCCCTACAGCCCCAGCGAGCGGTAATATATCGCGATCCCACTGTACGATAGCATTTTTCTATCCTTCGAAAGTCGGTTTTTGTAACACAATAGTCGCTTGATAAAATTTCTTGTATTTTGTTTGGTTATCTTCGGTATATTGTGCTTTATTATTAAAAAGCATTCAGAAGCAAAAAAGAATCACTTATTTCATTGAGATTGTATTGAATTTTAATCTAAGTAATTGCGTCGATACTGCCAATATTACTGAAATTGGATGATAGCAGGATAAATAGCTGTGGTTGTTAATTATGCAAAGGTTGTATTCCGACACTTATAATTTTTTGTTCCCGATTCATTTAAAAATATGAAGTTAATAGTAGTGGATGGTACGATTGCATTTTTTTCTCTCGTTAGTGTGTGTTGTATATACTTTCTTCTTCTCTTTCTTGATCTGGTTTCGAAAAATATTTGTACTTTTTGTACATTTTTTTCTCATACGTAAATTTCATTATTTTCATATCGATAATAATAAACAAAATTGACCATATTCAGTCACATTTTATGTGACCTTTTCAAAATTTTTCATTACTTTTCACCTTTCCTTACATGACTTTACACTTCTTAGCGCCTTTTTCACTTTTATGTATTACTTAAAGAAAAATTTGTACCAATGCTCAAATTGAATATATTTAACTGTACAATTTGCACATTATGTTTTAAAAGTATTCACCAAAATTAATGCACACAATTTATTCTTCTTCTGATTCCAAGTCAGTATCATTGCTAAAGACTGATGAAGAATCCTTTGGAAAAATTGCCTTCTCGAATTTAATAATATAATACTGTATTCTGTTTATAAATATCCAAAGCGATCTATCACGTCGCCATGCTTCAAGAGTAATTACGGAATTCGATATTTTACGGATTAATAAAATAAAACATGTAATAATATCAATTTTAAATATACGTCTTATAATATATTTTATCCAGAAACTAACTTTTACACTTTTACTAGCGTTGAACTTAAGTTAACGCAGTTTTTCTATATGCCTTCTATACTTCATTCTCTGTTTTTCTCGAGAAATATCCTGCTCCATTCGTTGGGCTACGTATTGCCATATTGGCATCTCTCCTTCGCTCAAACGCTATAAAGTAAATTAATAATACAATTAATAAACATATTTATAAGTTTTAAAAAAAATAGTTTAGCACTTACCCAAAGCTCTTCTTCTCTATCCTCATTCTGAACGATTCTTATTCCTAGCTCGTTTAATCCGCGAAATACCATTTTGCAGGAGGTAGAATGAATTTTAATGAAAATTTATTCACGTATTTGAAGTAAAGAAAATAAAATACTTTTCATAATTTACGTCATGTTTTTTACATTTAGTTTGGACACTCTCTTCGTATTTCTTTCAGTGATAGAAAAAAAAATCAAATACGATTCTTGAACTGATGGGCCATAGCAAGCGCCGTGATATTTATATAGGAAAACTGAGTTTCTCTTTCCACTACGTTTTGTGAAATGTCCTACAATTCGTAAGAAATTTCCCTCCCTAAATCTCAAAACACCTCCCTTACAGAAATTTTACCCATTCTCGCAGCTTCCCTTCCCACTACTTTTTCGAAGAATCCTACGGTTCATAAAAAATGTTCCCTCCTCTAATTTTCAAAAATACCCCCCTTCTCCTCCAGAAATCTTCATACACGATTTATCGCTGAGAATGCAGTTTCCTTGTATCTGTGCACCGTCAACGTATTGGCTCCTGCCTATCAGCTATCCTCAGTTTTCCTTCGCCGTTAAAGTTTGGAAGCTATCCTTTGTTTTCTTTCAGGACTTATCTATTTTTGACTGAAAATATATATTTTTACAAGCCGCTCATCCCGATGTTTGCTCTTGACCGTAAAAGTGTCTAAGATTTTATCTAACGATCGATTTCCTTTCGTGCCGCCGGCGAATAAGTTCGAAATAAACAGCTCGAGATGAAATCTCTTTTTACACTACTGTGAAAGAATGACCACGATTTAATATACCGAACGATTTCCTTTCGCGCAGCCGCCGTATCAGTTCGTGTACATCGACTCATCTCGTCCTTGAAAATACTGCGAGCCTATCGGCTTAAAAGAATTTTTAAATAACTGCACGCAGTAAGCCTTACTTTAAAGGTCGTTTATTGCTAAAAGCATTTGCTTTCACCTAAGCGCGACGACCTTCAACGCACACTAAACCATTCTCTAAGATCGTTTACTGCTGAGATTTATCCGTCACTTGCGCGCATTCACAGCAGTTTCTTGCTGAGATTTTTTTTTCTACCTGCAGCACCCTTTTCTTAAGACCGTGTTACGCGAGGCTTTTCTTTTTTTGCTTGGTCAATGCATCGGCTCGTTTTCACTTTTGCGGAGATAGCGACCAAGCCTTTGCTACTTTAAAATTTATTATCCGTACATGCCGAGAAACGCACAAACATCTCGGCAATAAATTCACTCTAGTAGTGCGCTATTTGATGGAAAGAACCCTTTTTTTCAGTACTTGCGTAAGGGCCTGCTGTGCGAGGTTTTGCGTGGTAAACATATATATATATATATATATATATATATATATATATATATATATATGCTTCTTTATTAAAGACTGACCCTTACTTTTCATACATGGAAAAACCGTCGGGCACGCCGCAGCACCAACTGGCCCTAATGCTCCACAAAACAGGAGAAGCGACGCCTGACTGCGATGGGAGCTCTGTCGTCTGTTTTCGGGTGAGCAGCGGTCCCACTGCGAGGCAGCCGCAGCGCGAAGGGTATTGTAGAGAAGTTGGCGCGCTATCTCTATTGCTATTTAATATTAATTTTAACAACGTAAAGCTTGTCAATTTTAGTAGATTAAACCTTCAATTTAAATAAAAAGTTGTGTGGTTAATATTTTTAACATTATATTTTTTAAACGAAACTACCATAAGTCATTTGCAAACCTACAATCTTTTTTTCTCTTCACAAAATAATTTTTATATTAATTTTTAATTAGTATCTAGAAATAGTAAGAACGTAAAACAGTTCAAAATCAATGTATTTTGTTACACAAATTTAATTGATAAAATAAAAAGTTATGCCTATATACCACGTCAGCAGAAACGTGATTTAACCTTTTTATAGTTAAAGATATAGATACATACATACGAACATAGTTTTTAAAATCCTGTTTTCCGATTCGGCAACATCGAAAACACAATATAAGATAATAACCTAACATATTATAAGCAGAATATAATAATAACTTGTGATGAAAATAATACTTTTTATAACCTATTATTTACCATTTTGAGCACTATGTTTTTACAATAATTACTTATATTATTTCATTTTTACTTTTCAAAGTAAAATCATGATCTTTCAAACATAAATAAATATAATAAAATCATTTATATATACTTCAGAATGGTAAATAACAACATAAAGTAGTTTTCTGAGGTTAGAATTCATCAATTTCCTAATTAGCGCAACTTCGTTCCCTTTTTTAGCGCTACAGCGTTGATACACATGGAAGGCCACGTGTTTCTCTCCGAAAAACTGACAGCGTATAGGCCTATAAAAAGCAAGCGTGCGCGCAGTAAGCCTTTCTCTAAGGGTCGTGTATTGTTGGGGACAATTTACTACTACCTGCACAAGGACCTTTAACACGCGCTATGCCTTACTGTAGTATAGCGTGTATTGCGGAGAAAAACTGACAGTGTTTTGGCTCGAAAATAGACTTTTCGAATGTATGCGCGCAGTATGCTTTTCTCAAAAGGTTATCTATTGCTGGAAAGTAATTTACTACTACCTGAGCGAGGACCTTCAAACTTGCGCCATGCCTTACTGTAATACATTCGTTTCTAGCGGAAAAAAATAGCAGCATATCGGCCTGAAGAAAAATAAATTTCCGAATGCCTCCGCACAGTAAGTTCTCGAAGGCCGTTTACTGATGCAATCTTCCTGCTATCTGTGCACATCTACAGCGCATACCTGCGTCGAAGACGTGTATTGCTAGCAAAGTCAGTGAGCAACGTTCCATCTATTTTTAAAAGCAGAGGAAAGAAAGGCTGACCCTTTCTTTTCATTCTTTTCGGCTACTTTCCATTTCCTACGCTTGCCATCTATTTCTTTGAAAAGAGGAGCAAAGAGCTCTTCCCTCTCTTCGGGTGGGAGTAAAACGCTTACGTATTCGGGCCTACAGAGTGGGGATAGAAAAAATCAGATACGAATTCTAGATCACATTAAGAGGGGACAGTTCAGAGGCGGGGCTTAAAACACACACAATACGAATCCGGTAAAAATTGGAGAAGGGACCAGGCATAGGCCTTATACACACTACAGATTCTGTATCACTTTGAGAGGGGGTAAATCCATTGGAGGGGCTTAAAACATACAATACGAATGCTCAAAAATTGGAGAAGGGACCAGGCATGGGCCTTATACACACGACCGATTCTGTATCACTTTGAGAGGGGGTAAATCCAGGGGAGGGGCTTAAAAAATACAATACGAATGCTCAAAAATTGGAGAAGGGGACAAACAGGGATAGGCCTTATACACACGACCGATTCTGTATCACTTTGGCATGATACAGAACCCGCGTGAGCCAGTATGCCTACAGCCTATCTACTAAAGGCGATAGAGCCTTAAGAAGGCATTAGGAGTCTGAGAGCCCTAGCCAATCGTGAGTAATATCACTATGTTCCTGCATTATTTTCGATTGTTTGCGTTGGTTTTTTGAGTATTTTACGATGAGTGTGGAAATATCTTTTATATACATATAAGAACATGACCTAACTGACTGACTGACTGATTCATCAATGCTCAGTCAAAACCACTGGACCGATCAACTTGAAAATTTGTGGGTATTTTCCTTCTAAATGATAGTTACTCACTAAGAAAGGGTTTTTTTGAAATTCCACCCCTAAGGAGTGAAAAGGGATGAAATGTGTTTTTATGTTTTTTTACTGTATTTCTGCAAGAAAATAAGATTTTAAGTTCATTCTTGCGTCAAAATATCAGAAATAGGATTACGTAACAACTAATTTCTGGATTTTTTTAAAATTCTACCCCTAAGGGGTGAAACGGGGTGACATGTGTTCTAATATTTTTGTACTATATTTCTTTAATTTCTTCTACGTAACAAGATATTATTGAAGACAGAAGATTAAGTCGAATCATGCGCGAATTTTTTTAAAAAGTATAAATTTCTTCAGGTTGATTTTCAACTAAATATAATTAAGAAGCAAAATAAATATTTATAAATCAATCTATATCTATAAAAGAAGATGTCCGATACACCTACTCACTGACTCACTCACTCACTCACTCACTCACTCACTCACTCACTCACTCACTCACTCACTCATCAACGTCCAGACCAAACCACTGGATCTATAGACTTGACATTTTTGTGGTATATATCTCTTATGGTGTAGGGGTGAGATAAGGACCTATTTTTCCTCAATCCACCTCTGAGAGAGTGAAAAAGAGGTAAACGTATTTTTACGTTTTCATCGATATCTTCGGAATATCGAAAGTTATGAATTCGATTTTTATCCCAAAGGTTGCTATGAAACTACCTAAATATCAATTTATAGATTTATGGTCACCCAAAAGGGGTAAAATCCTTTCTTATCTAAACCATAACACATATATATTTTATTATATAATAAAATTTTAAGTCTCCAAGTCAAATAATAGATATTATTTACTTGTGAGTTCCACGCACTATTAGCACGGGCGAAGCCGTGACGGGGGATGCTAGTAACTACATATACAAACACATAATTATGTATTTCGACGTGTGTTCTATACAGAAGTACCGCCTACTTTAATTGTATCGCCTAACGCCCCCTCCCCCTCCTTATTGCCCCTCCTTTTTAGGCAAGACCGCGACACGGAAGCGCCTTATATTTTCATTAGTGAAATTCTATTTTTTTATCCCGATCCTGTACGTAGTTTTTAAATTGCGAGCACTTTTTGCTTATTTTGACGTGTTTTTACGTGTTTTTTTTTTAAATTCATGTTACACGATTATCTCCGCAAAATCTTAGTGAATCAGGCTCAAATTTTTTTGGGAACTCTCCTAAGTATAACAACTTGATGGTCTTATTTTGAGATTGATCCTGCAAATATACGCTGATTGCGGCGACTATAAAAAATCGCTAAAAACGGTTTTTGAGTTATAACTTGAAAACTAAGCTTTCTACGAAAAAAAGTTAAATAGAAAATTTGTAGATCTTTGAAAAATACGAATACGAAAACGAATTTTAACGTCAAAAAACCAGCTTTTTACCATATAACTTTACAGCTATACATTTTACATGAAACAGTTAAATGGAAAAGTTTTGTAGATCTTTGAAAAATACAACTTTTTTCCATTGACATCTATTTACGAAAAAACAGCTTTTTACCATATAATTTACAGCTATGCATTTTACATGAAAAAGTTAAATGGAAAAGTTGTAGATCTTTGAAAAATACAACTTTTTATCTTGACACCAAGACGCGAAAATGCTTTTAAATCAAGTTAATAGTCCAAAAACGATTTTTGACATCGAAAAATGTAGTTTTTTACTATATTATACAATCAAGCAAACGCGCAGCGCGAGCTGAGTACGGCCGTGTCTCTAATGCAAAACGCGAAGCGATGCAAGGCGCGAAGGAGCTTAAGAGCGAGCGCTTCGCTCGCTCTGAAGCTTCGGAACAGGCAAGTCACATGCGGCCGAAGGCTGCGTGTGGCGCGCTAGTTCTAATTCTAAAGCCTAAGCCCATCGCCCTCCCTCTTAATATCCCCTCTTTTTTCTTATTTTGTACCTTTCCGATTTATTGCGTTACAAACAGCCATCACTTTTTTTATGTAGGATATAGGATGGAGTACACGACTGTTTTGAGAGTCTTATAAATCATGCATAATAACTACACATACAAATACATAAATATGCATTTAGATATGTGTACTATACATAAGTACTACCTAATTTAATTTTAACTCCACACCCCCTCTCCCCCTCTTTACTTCCCCTCATTTCCTAATTCTAAATTTTTTCGATTTATTTCGTTACATGACTGTTTCCATAGTCGTAATGATCAAGCATAATAACTACACATACAAACACATCAATAAACATTTAGATATGTGTAAGATATATAAGTACCGGCAATTTTATTTTTATCACCTAACCCCCTCTCTCTCCTCCTTATTACCCCTCGTTTTTTTAATTATAAACTTTTCCAATTTGTTGCGTTATACGACTTTTGCGATAGTCGTAAAAATCAAGCATAATAACCTCACATATAAACACATAATTATGTATTTAGAAATATGTACTAAACATAAGTACCGCCAATATTATTTTTATCACCTCTCACGCCGCCCCCCCCCCCCCCCTACTTATTTCACCTCTTTTTTCTTATTTTGTACTTTTCCGGTGTATTGCGTTACACGACTTTTGCGATAGTCGTACAAATGGAGCATAATAACTACGCATGAAACACATAATTTAGCATTTATACATGTCTACTATACATAAGCGGCGCGTACATTAATTATATCAGCTCAACCCCTCTCTCGCTTCCGTATTTCCTCTCTTTTCTAATTTAAATTTTTCCGATTTATTGCGTTATACGACTTTTTCTGTAGTCGTAAAAATCATCATAATAACTATGCATGCAAACACATAATTATGTATTTACACAACCGACACAGAACACAATCTGGCAGCAATGTTTCGGTAAGGTTTCATTCAAGGTTTGAAACCTTTCAGAAATATTTCAATGAAAGCTTTTCCAAATGTTGTTATGTCCGTTCCAAGTATTCGCAAAAATATTTTATGAATCATTTTGGGTATGTTTCTCAAAAAGTTACTAGTGAAATCTTTTTAAAATGTTACAGAAACATTTAATAGTGTGTTCCCACGCAGCATGAAATATTTCTGGAATGTTTGTTATTCAGATTTAATACTTTTTAAATATTTGAAAGATTTCTGAAAGATTTCGTGAATGTTGCATGAAATATGTCATGAAATATTTCTAAAATATTATGTAAATGTTTTGGTGACACAACCCGAAAGTTCTATTCACATTACTACAATATTCAACGAAATATTAATAAAACCTTGTAGAAATATTTCTTGTACGATTTGTAGTTCATTGATTTATTATTATTATTTAACATTATTACATGCGACTGGGAATCGATCCGGCGACCTGCTGCGTGACACTCCAGCGCTGTAACGACTCCGCCATGGTGGAACTTTAAAATGCTTTAAAGAGATTTTACTTATTTGTTACTAGTATTAGTTACAATGATAACTCCGTGTAGTATATTATATTATATTGTATCGTATTTGGATATTATAATAAATAAATCCTGCATAATTTATGAGTAATCGGTATATACAAAAAGAATATATATAATATCTATATTTCTACGATTCTGGTAAAACAGAGTTCTGTATTGTACCTACTTTTCCTTATATGCCTTCTCTGTACTGAAAAACATAATTGTTTTTATTTAGAATAAAGTATTATGTAAATTTTAAACTATTATATATTTTTTATTATAATAAATATAATTTTAATTTTTTTATTAACGTTGTTATTTTCACCTCGATGAGTAAAAATCTATTTTAATATATTAAATTATGCAACAATAGTTAATAAACATGTAGTAAGGAGATAAATTGCTACAGCTTTAGATTTTAGATATGACGTTTGTTTCCTCCTGTAGGAAGTTTTAAAATAGTTTTTCCTATTAGAACGTATTCAAAATATATATTGTAGAAATTGAGCGCATTGGAGGAAAGATGTACAACTAACAGATTTTTTTGTCTATTTCTAGAAAAATTTAGAAAATTTAGAAAATCAATCTAAGGGAGTATTATTGGTACTCCGAGAGTCAAATCCGAGTTTGGTAGTTTTTGACATCCGTGGTCGGCCAAAGTGTGTATTTAAATGGTTGAGTGAGCGTGAAAAATTTTATTCGTTTACTTATATTAGCTCTCAAAATTGGTGATTCAACATTTGGATTTTTGCATTATATTTATGGAATATTATATATATATTTCTCAAAATTTCGTCGAAATCAGAATAGCAGTTTTCATGAATTTCACGATTAACTGTCGGAAACGTGAGTTCCCATCATAAGGTGACGTGTTAGAAACGTAATTATAAAATTCTAATCTTTTTTCTGGGTTGATGAAGTTTTCTAAAAATTTATATGAGAAAGTTTGAGGTTAGAACATACTAGTATACAACATTTCAGAGTATTCTGAACACTAATTCGAAACCGATAGTACTCCCTTAATTAAATCTTTTTCTTTTGTTCTGGCAATTCAACATTTTTTGCATAAAATAGGGCATTATTAACACGTTAAGATAGATGTAGCGTTTATTATCTCTATTTGTTATATCCAATAGAAATCCTTGAGGAATGAAAAATAAAGCACTTAAGGGGGTATGAGCGAAAAGTAATTTTAAACTTTAAGACCCAAATCTATTTTGTAATTGTTAATAAAGATTATTTGAAACCAGAGACAAATTTTCAGTATAGGTTGCCTTGCATTTCGAAAAGATATTTAATTCTAAAGTTCGCCCGTTTAGCCCGTTTAATATGCAGAAAACGCATTTTTCGCGTTTGAAATGAAAAATTCATGCATTTGTAGGAAACTTTTCTAGATTATTAAAGTATCAAATTAATCTTTAGCTTTCCAATTTTATGTGCATACAATACAAAAATAGGGTTGCCTGGCGTTTTAGAGAGATATTTATAGAATAACGCAAAAAAGTACTCAAAACAGAGAAACACCTTAGAGGTTAGAGTCAAATCAAGGTCTATATTGATCTTTTCAGAAAGAAATAAGATAAATATGCGTTTGATATAAATATGAATGTTCAAAGTTTTTTAAATATTTAATTTGTTAACATGATGCCTTGTCATAAACTTCTCTATTAAATAACGTTTTTTCGTAAGTTACTGTTTTGACTAGTATGCCGCTCGGACCTCCTTAATATTATTGTTTATTTACCATAAATCACAGAAGCAATATTTTATGAATCGAATTCAAACTTTAAGGAGATCTCCAAAACATAGTTTCGGCTGGAAATATGAATAACAAGTGCAGGAAATATCAAAAACAAAATTATTGGAATGTATGTAAGATATTTATACGAACATTCGTTAATTAAAAAATGACTCTAACGACTAACTTTGATAAATTTTAAATGATTGCTTCTAATAGCAAATTGTAGACGGAATTGTTTTAATTTATATGAATATGTTGACAACATTTCGGGTGTCTCTTACATCCTTCTTCAGGTCAAAGAAGAATTAATTCTATAACAAGCTTAAATCTATGTAACTTATCTACACTGCTCGCTGCATCCCACACACCGTGGTTGAAAATTCCGTTGGACGTATTCAGCCATCGAGTGTCGGTGAACGATCAGGTTGATTTTTTCCCACTCACAATGAGGCACTAACACTTTATAAAATAGCATGCTTTTATATTGCACTTACTCACTATTGCTTAAAAACATGCTATTACGTCGTTACTGTTAATTTGAGTATAAGTAGTAAAATAGGATGTTATAAAAAACTATTAAGTATACGGATTTCAAGGAATATGGCTTGGAAATCTACTAAGATATTGTTTTCTAAAGGTTTTCTGCGTTAACTTGTAGATGGTCACTGAGATCTCTCTTGGTGCAGTTACAAATACAGAATGCTGAATGTTTCAGTTGAGGCACCAATGAAATTTTAAGTTGAGCGGCTCAAGCAATTTTGTTAAAAAATTTATCATTATAGTTTTAGATGTATATTTTAAAATAAAAGAAGACTTAGATTGGTACTAAAATTTAGTTACGAGATAAAGAAAATAAAAGAAATGGATTATTTTACCAAATTTGATGCTCTTATGAGATTTAATATTTAATTTTCTATAACTGAGTTATAGTGCCATTTTAAAACTTATTTTATCTTAAGGGGGGGGGGGGGGTACACCCTGGAAGCGTCAAACACGGTGGTACTCGGCAAAATTCAACCGAAACGTGTTTGTCCTTTGGATTTTCCTTTTACATATGATTTGAGGCCCTTTCAGGACCACATTTCAATCGAAACTAAAATCGAGGAATGAGCACTTTTTTTTAATTCAATTTTGAAATTTTTTTTCATGGGTAATCTAGAAAATTTATTTTTATTATAGTGTTTAACAATTAAATTATACATTAATTACATATGTACAGTACACTTTCTCGCAAATATATACAGAAATAATCACAATTTATGCTTCAATGAAAGCATAATAAGATTAATAAGTATAAGAACTTTTCAAATGTGTTGTGAATTATATTCGCAGACTGCTCTTAATAATTTATTTGCATAATCTGGATGTTCTTTTGATACTTTATACTTAGCTCATGTTTTGGAAAAATCATAATGCACTGCTTCCATAGCTTGCTCACAAAATTCTTTTACATGAAAAAAAAACTGCGTGGACTTTCGGTGTTACAGATATACCTAAAGATAGATACGCATCTTTGAACGCATCTATATATTCAACAAATTTCGGATTTAAAGAAACAGTAAAGCAAGAGTCAACAACGGTTTTGAACTTTTCAAATACATCCACATATTTCAAACAACCCAGGTTACGGTTGGATCGCAAGAAATCGATATTATTTAACAATATCTTACAACTGTTTCCTTTAAAAGAAGGACTTCCGTGAGTCATTTCACGCTGAACACTGCAGTGCTCTGCCCAATCATTGGCTTCCTTTTCAAATTCTTTAAACATGTGTGAATGCAATGTATTGACAACCCCTAGTAACAAATGGAGTTCTGGCGGAAGAATTACATCTAAAATTAATCTATCCTTATTTGTTTCGATAATGGGTGGGTGTATACAATTTTTGAAGTTTTTAGCATTATGTCTCTGTTTACCTGCATCACACCATTCAATGTAATATTTGAGCGCGTTACCTACAGTACGGTATTCGCCAATGACGTGGAGACTGTTTTTGTTTGCATAGCACCAACAACATGGATACATTACTCGAGTGAGACATTATACCGACAAGAATATTCGCGAGTTTTAAATCTGTAGCAACGGTTCCTTCAAAATCATTAATCCCTAATTCCGACCATAGTTGTGTGACATTTTCATAATTTTCTTGAATGCATGGAGCTATACCTATAATAAACAATTTTTTTACACTAGAATTTTCTAATTTTTTTGCTGCTACACCATCACTGTACAATTGTCGAGTGCGTTTTTTTGCATTCTCTTGTGGTAAACTATTAAGCGTCGATTGTATACTCAAGCAAACTTTTAAAAAACCGCCTCCACCATCAATACCGAATTTTAAATGCTTTGCCTCAATACCACGTGACTCCGTTACAAATTCAATCAGTTCTTTTAAATTAGTACAATACACTACATGCTCCGAGTTATTAGAAACATCAACCCCTTTTACATGAGTAAAATCAAAAGTTTTACGATCGAATAGGTGATCCAAAATGTGATTATTATCTAATAATTTTCTCTTTAGATCAGATTCAATAATTTTAGAATTTTTCGCTGCCACGTGAATAGCTGTTGCAATGCCACTAGTAACTTTGTAACTCAAATTAAATGTATTTCTAATATTTTGAAAGTCTTGTACAATAAATAAAGTTTCTTTTATTTTTTTTTTTACTTTTCCTATTGTCAATTGAAGATGGTGCCCCCTTTGCTGTTGCGATAATTTTACTGACTTTGACTCACCTTTCTCCTTAAGAACCTTTTTTAACAAATTGGAAGCTATCTGCTCTTTAGATTTCAAATCTAGTGAAGTAACACAGCTTGAAATTTTGCGTACTACAGTAGCTTTTCTACAAATATGACTTTTACCTGCATGTATTTTACGAGTAGAAAAACATTTTCAGCAGCATTTCATAACTGGAGGTTTTCTTTTTTTTTTCTTCATTCAGCTGAGACTTACGTTGAGTTCCAAAAACATTATTGGGAATAATTTTGTCCTTGCCATTCTTTCTTGCTCGTTCACAAAAAAAAAACAATTACACTTTGCACTTGCATTTGATCTTGTATCTTTCTTCAACCTATATTGCGAAAATACTATTGGCGAGATCTTTTTTTCGTCGAGATTTTTACGGTATAAATTGGACTTGCAAGATGCACACACTACTTTTGGAAGGCACTCATTTTTTTCGTCATAACTTTTAAACAGTTTACATATTTTATCTCTCAAAGCTAATGTTATGTCAATAATCCGTTTACTTTTATCCCAACAAAGTAAGCAAATAACAGAGCGATTTTCCTCATGAGTACGAGCGTGATTTTTTATAATAATCGGCGGAATGGTGTTAAATAGACTGCTACAAAAGGACTGACTGAATTATTATACACTAACATCGTTGGAATTTTCAGATATATAAACACATGCTCGACAACACACTCACGAATATACGCGACACATATCTACGCTTTGTTTACAAATGATTTTGATCTTGACTGAAGGTATATTGCTATACACATTTTCATCCTTACAAGGTACTTATAGAATGTATTAGTGCCCAGTAGTATTCAGTTTCAATTAATTTTTTAAAATACTTTGAAAGTATATGATTTATATTAACTTTTACCACGGTAATATTTTCAACAGAAAAAAAAACATTATTTTAAATTTATATTTATAATGTAACATACACTTCTGTACATATTTTCGAGAAAGTGTACTGTAAATATGTAATTAATGTATAATTCAATTGTTAAACACTATAATAAAAATAAATTTTCTAGATTACCCATGAAAAAAAATTTTCGTCATTGACTACCTATAAAAAATGTTCAAAATTCAATTAAAAAAAGTGCTCATTCCTCGATTTTAGTTTCTATTGAAAAGTGGTCCTGAAAGGGCCTTAAATCATATGCAAAAGGAAAATCCAAAGTGCAAACACGTTTCGGTTGAATTTTGCCGAGGACAACCGTGCAAAATCATGCCTATTTTTACGATTTTTTTTTGATAAAATGAATAAAGATAGAGCAATTTTGTTTTCAGATATTTATTATACAAGCTTTGAAGAAGGCGGCTTATCTCCCGAAGTGCCTTAAAAAAAAGATGAAATCGGGTGGAAAATGTGCAAGTGATGCCGGATAACCTAGAACAAAATTTTTTATGAAACTGTGCTTATAGTTGGTTTATCTCGTAGCTATCATAGAGGTTTTGCGATTTAAAACTTTTTTTTTGAATTATTAGACTTCAAAATAAAAAAAATTTTTTCGCAAAAAAAAATCACTTTCAAACAAGCATAAAAAAAATTTCGAGCAAGATATCAAAAAACCCCTAGGACAACTACGAGATAATTATGTTACAAATCAAATGAACTTGAGTTTCGGCAAATCGGTCAAAAATTGTAGCAGTAGGGCTTTCCACCGTTTTAAAAACGTGGTTTTGAGAAAAAAGCGTTTGAAGTTTTTTTTTACTTATTGTTAAATCAAAGTAGGAAAAAAATATTTTACCTCTAATCATCTATTACAGCTCCATACTGTACGCCTTCCTCTTCAACAAATGATGCTTCAGACTTTTTTTGTTCATTTTTTAATCTTCTGCGAACATCTTTGGCTTCATCGCTTGTACTCTTTTCGGAGTACTCGATTCTCTCGCTGTCAATCTCGAAGCAGTAATTGTAACAATTTTCGCCAATTTCAAGTCCAAATGCCTCCATTATGTACATGATACTTTTGAAACCATCATTAAAGGTGCAAACTGCAATACTAGTTGCAATATCAATAACAGTTTTGCCGTTGGAGTGATGCTTCGGCGCAAAGTTCCAAACTACGCTGTTAAACGACTCGTTACTGTTCTGCGTGTAGCCGCCCAAGCAGCGCTCGAGTAAATCTCCTTTCAAAAGATCTTCATAAGCTTCTTTGACTGCTTGAAAAACTTCATCTTTCATCGGTGGTTTATGAGTAAAATCGTTTAGTTCTCCAGCTGCTTTAGCTTTTTGCCACTTGCACCACGAATCAGGACCAGGCGGGCAATTTTCGTGCTGTAGTTTATTGTCGGTCGACATTTTATGCTTTCAACCAGCCCAAATCTCTTTTTTCATGGCTTTATCTGAGTCGCAATTTCTTCTTATTGCTAAACCAAAATTTATGGCCAGATCATCAATCAGTTTGTTCGTCAGCTTACCTCGTCCTCCAAGTCCTTTCTTTTTTTTTCTTGTCGCGTAGTCGTGTGCCTACACGCTTTTGCACATGATCGACGCATTCCTTTTTTTTCACTTCGAGATCTGGGTAAGAATTACTGTCAGCAATACCTTTTTTTGTGTCACCATCCCCGATGTAAAATTCGTACTTGACTCCATGCAGTTCTTCAGAACGCTCGAACATTTCGACCACAGAATCAACTTCCATTTTGCCGGACGATCCTTCATGATTTTTCATGCATTCATCTTCATGCTCCTCAAGCCAATTGTCATACTCTTCAGTGCCTTTTTTCTTCTCCCAAAGTGAGCATGATAAACAAAATTTTAATTTCACTAAAATGTCGCTTACTTTACCAGTATACCATCCAATCAAAGAAACGAAACCAAACAAAGATGTAAAGCCTTTTTTTCTGCCAACTACCGTCGCCCGATACTGTTAAACCTTTTTCTTTTCTTACTTTCATTTCTTCGATCTCTTGTTTTGCTGCTCGACTCATCGATTTATCTGATACCATGTTACATGCATCTGCTATGCCAGTCTGTATTTTTGAATAAAAAGATTGAAACACCGGCCGTGGTAATTCCGTTATAGCGCAAAATTTTTTCAGACTGTACATGCCGAGTCCCATCAGTCTAAAGGCAAATATAATTCTTCTATTTATATTATATCTACTGTCAATCAAAGGACATGAATTTACTTCCTCCTTTTTACAATCATTCGAGCATTTCAATTGTATTTTGAAACCGAGTCCATGACACGAAATTTCAGTAAACGAAACGTCACCGTGACACTTTTTGCAACATAAATTCTTCGATAGAAAAGTAAAATGCCACAAATTTCAATGATGCGATAAGCAAATCCTCCATTGAAAGAGAAATCGGAATTATTCTCGGCTAGTTTTAATTTTTTTGCTGATACACTTACATTAGACATATCACATTGACGAGTATCATCGTAGCGATTTTTCGGAGGCTGTTTTCTTTTCTTATGACTACTCCGATCATTGATTTCTCGACTGCCTTTATGACGTTCTATTCATTTCGGCACTTCTTCCATGTTTTCACTACTAAATTAACACAAACAAAACAGAATTTAAGTATAAAAACACCAAAACTATTTCTCCGATGGGAGAGTAACTGTGCTCGAGCATGTGCAGCTGTTTACTGAAGTCTAACGGTTTTCTAAATAGCTTGGCGTCCTTAGAACGCCCTGTATAGGTAATAGAGTACGAAAAATACTACTTACCATTAGCCAAATATACCTGGCATTATTATACGATGGTTAAAGCATATTTATACCTGCTGCGCTAGCGCACCCGCTGCGGGTCGACATAGACAGTTGACGCGCTCTGAGGTACTTTTGTAAAATCGCTCATAACTCACAAAAAAAAATTTTCTTTGCTATAAAACCAATTGGACATAATTCTTACGATAATAATAGATCATTTTATGCAAAAAAAAAACGATTTTTTGAAAATCTCAGGGTGTACCCCCCCCCCCCCCCTTAAAATATACATCCAAAACTATAGTTGTACATTTTTTAACAAAATTGCTTGTGCCGCTAGTACCTAATTAAGAACCTCCCGACAATCTACCACTTACTTACTAAAGAAGTTTATTAAAAGTGTCCGTAAAATTTCGAAATATAGTTTCTGCAAAGTTGACCGGAATGTTTTTGAAATGTTTCGGTTACTCTTTTAATCTTTCTGAACCACATGATCGAAACACATTGTCGAAACACTTAGCAAACTTTACAGAAAGCATTTCAAAAAATGTTCCTGATAGGATTTTTGAAATATAAATGAGAATAATAAATCTGTATTAAGAACCTCCCGATATGTTTCTGAAAAGTTTTTGTAAAAATTCAAAATATAGTTTCTACAATGTTGGTCGAAATGTTTTTGAAATGTTTCGGTAAATCTTTTATCTTACTAAACCACATAATCGAGAATCATTGTCGATACATTTCAATAACATTTGATGGAATATTTTATGAAATGATTTATAACATTTCATGTAACATTTACAAAAATGTTTCGTAAAGGTTTTGAAAACATTTTCTTGAATTCTTAAAAAAACAATTTCATTGGACAAAAATAACATACAAAAAAACATTTCTAAAACATTTCAGAAATGTTTTCTGAAATGTATTTTGTTATCATTGTATAAACATTTCATGAAATATTTCTGCAAGGTTTTGTAAATATTTGATAATATTATTTCAGAAAGGCTTTGGCAAACTTTTTATAATGTTTACAAAAGCTTACAGTAAGCTTTCTTTGAAATATTTCCTGAAATATTTCACTGAAATATTGTGTGCTGAGTGGGAAACCTTATTGTACATAAGTGACGCGTGCATTAATTATATCAGCTCATTTCACCTATTTTTTCTAATTATGTACTTTTTGGATTTATTGCGTTACGTGACTATTTCGATAGTCGTAATGATCAAGCATAATAACTACACATAAAAATCCATAATTATGTATTTAGACATGTGTACTATACATAAGTGCCGCCTACATTAATTTTATGACCTTATCCCACCTCCCCCCTACTTATTTCACTTCTTTCTTCTTATTTTGTACTTTTTCAATTTATTGCGTTACAAACAGCCATCACTTCTTTATGCAGGATTCATGAGACATTTGTATAACGTTATATATTGTAGTAGAAATCTTTGACCATATAAAATTGGTAGTTGTCAATTTCAAGTTTATTTGTAATTGTTTACTATATTATTTAAAATGAAATGATAATCGGATCATTATTTGCATCACATTATATAAATCCTTTTGAAAGAGAATAACGGTTTTTTTTTAATTTATATTATTCTATTTTATATATTAATTCAATATTAACATATTTTATTGGATTTATGAATGGGGAATAATAATACTTATACTTGCCAACATTTTTCTATTTTTAAAGTTTTTTTAGAGAGATTTCTACAACGTTTTAAGAAACATTCGGTAAAAATGAAAGATTTGGTATAAATACTATCTTGGAAATCTATTTCCAAATATGGTTTTCTTATTTGGAAATAGGATTTGAATAGTATTTAATAGATTTGGTACATCCGGAAACGCGCAAGAAATAAAACGGTCTGTACCCCATTGAGCACACCATATTTATTGTAATACATGATTTTGGATTACGCACCATTTTATGCATATGAAGTGAAACCAAATACATTTGGCCGTTTTACACAGACATATAAAGTATATAGACTACGCATCAATACAGGGCCTCGAATTTCCAGTTTAGAAAGAGACAAAGTTATGAAAGATAATTCCGTACTCTTATGATATGACAAAAGCTAATAATATTTATATTGAAGCATTATACAATGTTGACATATTATCTTAAAATTAAAACAGAATTTAAATGATTTACTCTATTAATTATGCACCTCAATTTATGTTAAGATTTTTACATTATAGTCCATAATTTGTCATACTGGAATAAATCCTTAGATAAAGGTCAGCGTCAACAATATTTTAACTAAACTCTTCAAATGATTAACAACGCTTCTCAAAGTTTATACTTTTAATATATCCACACTCTTTAATTACACAATCATTTTTCTTATGCACATATGTGCCAGCATAAAGGAGGATTCTCAAGAGGAGTTATTAATAATTCGATCACAGTTTAAACTTCCAAAATTATATTTATTCAATTGCCTAACCGATATATTCCTGTGACATATTTACGCTAACAGCCGATGCATGTACTGCTAGTCACACGTCTGAACTTATCGATAGTCAAAGCTGCACTGCCTTGTTATTGTCGAGAGTGCCAACGCTGGCCATTTTTTTACGACCTCCTTCGGGAAAATGCACCTGGAACAGAAGCACATGCTCAACCTTTATGCGTAGCCGATTTCATTCGGTTCTCTTTCTTTCGTAATGCTGTAACTATTGCTTTTCATCAATCTTTATTATCAATTTAACATCATTATATTCGCCATCAATATTGTTTTATAATAATTAACATTACTTCTGTTTGTAACAACAAAGCACTGTTTACTAGTAGATAGGCTATTGGCACACTGACTCACGCGTGATTTCGATCACCCCCTCCCCTCTCAAAGTGATCCAGAATCCGTATGAGTTCTGGATCAACCAAGCGTGATCTAGAATCCTAAATGAAGAGAGGTGGGAGAATTTCCCCCCTCTTTTACGTGATCCAGTATGCCTATAGTGTTTTCTACTTTTACTTCTTTTTTGTTTTTTTTTCTTCACAAATGGTTGCTGGATTGATGGAATAATTTCATAGTGGAGAATAATATCTTTTAGGCGAGTTTCTTGACATCCCCACTGATGGGATTGTACTGATCGATGCGATCGTGTAAGATCATGCAATAAGCTGAAGAATTAGCTGGAAAGTCTTTTTTAACTTCAAATTCTAGACGTACATCGACAGGAGCGCTCTTTAGAGATTCGTTTTGTCGTGAACAGTCAATGACTATAAGTGGTTCAAAGATGATAAACTCAGACTTTGTCAGCAGTGGCTGTGGATCTCTTCCATAGTAGGTTTTTTGAAAGTTAGCATACATATCATAGAGAACTGCAAACTGATTCTGAGATATGTTGAGGTCCAAATTGTTGTATGGATAATATTGAGAATTCAAGAAAAGTCTCACATTACTAATCTTACAATGATCAAATCGACTGGCATTTGCATTCCTAATTGCTTTTTTCTTCGTTTGCAGTTCAATAATCACAAACCGAGGTTTCTCCAATTGATTAGAAGTTTTCACAGTCCAGACATATTTATTCGTGCTCGAAAGGAGAGGATATTCAAATAATTCCCATGAACGATAACACATAGAGATTGGATTATCTTTGCCAATGAAATTCAACAGCTGAATTTTTTGTTTATCTGGTGCAATGACATATGGCATTAACCACTCTATCTTCGATATTTTTATTCGATACTCTTCATAAGTCAGTATATTATTTGCTACAGTACCTTCCTGGATTATTGCATCCAAATCGTTTCTGGATCTTGCGAGAATGAGTTCATGCTTCATATTAACTAGAATTTTTTTATAGTCTTCCGCAAATCCAAAGATCATACTTACTCAGGGACAATCGGCCGGCGCCTTTTCCCAGTCATCATAACATCATAGAGGTCGAGATTGGGGTCGAAACTGCTGCATCCCCTGTGGCTGAATCTTTCAGCTACAGGGATTTTAAATCGATCCAGCAAGACGACCTCCTGTCTCACCTAGCTGACTGTGATTGGTCGCAGATCGATGGTCCCGCAGCGGGAGTCGACAGTCAATTAGAGTGCCTCAGTGTTAACCTCATGGCTGTGATAGATAAAATTGCGCCGTTAAAAGAATTCACACCGAAAAAGAAAACGAATCCACCATGGGTTGATGCTGAACTAATACATCTATATAAAAAACGTGACTCCGTACGACGACGCTATGCGCGGACCAAAGACGACAGACTGTGGCGGGAGTATCAGAGCCTTGCAGCCTAACAAAATAGAATTTTTGAAGCGATTGATAATAAGAAAGATATCTGGAAAGAGCTCAAGGCTCTGGGCCTTCTGCCATAGACAAGAGAGGAGCTTCATGGTTTCTCACCGGAAGAGCTCAATGCCCACTTTGCAGGGGTGTCGATCTCCCAAAATGAGGGTGATGAAGAACTTGACAACGTCCTGACCACTGCCAGTGATGACGGCTTTGTTTTCCGAGAGGTCAGCTTCTCGGACGTGGTCCTGGCTGTTGCCCACTTCTCATCACAGGCCAGAGGGGAAGACGGCATTCCCCAAAGTATAGTGGCTAAGGCTCTTCCGTTTGTGGGAGATCATATTGTTAAGATCTTTAACTCCTCTCTGTCCAGTGGCATTTTTCCGGGAACTTGGAAGGGAGCTCAGTTGGTGCCTTTGAAGAAGAAGCCTGTCCCATCTACGGTGTCATATTTCCGACCAATTGCCCTACTAAGTTGCCTTTCTAAGGTCCTTGAAAAAATAGTACACGACCAAATAACTGACTTTTTACGAGAAAATAATACTTTGGATTTTGGAGACATAAGATCAGGCATTAACAACAAAAAACTATTGACTATTTTGTTGATGTTTGATTTTAGCAAAGCATTCGACACCATCTCACACACTAAACTGCTGCGTAAGCTGATGCGCATGGGATTCTCCAGGAGTGTTCTCCTGTGGCTTAAGTCATATATTATGGGGAGACGACAGAAAGTCGTCACAAACACAAACGGGGATTCAGGTTGGCTAACTACCAATCTTGGCGTTCCACAGGGCTCAGTCCTGGGACCCCTGCTTTTCAGCCTGTACATAAACGACTTACAAGACGCACTCGACTTAGATGGTGTCGAACACATGCTTTACGCTGACGACTTGCAAACCTACACGCAAGTGACCCTGAAGGGTCTTCGTGATGGTATCGGTCGCATGTTGGCTGTAGCACAAGCAGTGTCGAACTGGGCAACGTCAGCTGGCCTGCGCCTCAATGTCGGCAAGACAAAGGCGATCATTTTTGGATCTGATCACAACATCAAACAGGTTCAGAACTTTGACTTGCAAGGCATTGAGATACAGACCTGCGTACACGTTCCCTTTGTCGATACAGTCACCAACCTCGGCGTGGTGATGGACGGAATGTTAACATGGAAGCCGCAACTGAAATCGGTCAGTAGAAAAGTAAATAGAGCTCTGTATAGCTTAAAATTATTCCGTTCAAGAACCACAGAGATACTGAGGAAGCAGCTGGCACGTGCACTGGTACTACTTCACTTAGACTATTGCTCAGTGGTTCTTCTTGACGTGTCAGGGGAGCTCCAGACACGACTACAACGTCTACAGAATGCATGTGTGAAATACATATGTGGTGTTAGGCGTGCTGAGCATATCACCGCCTACAGGAAAAAACTGGACTGGTTAGATCTGAAGGTGAAGAGGGAGTATTTTATGGGGCTGCTGCTTTACAAAGCGGTTATCATGCGGTAGCCACCATATCTCACTGCCCTCTTTGAAAAAAACCAGGCCAGGACTTCAAGTAGGGGTGGTATGAAAGAGCTCTCGGTTCCGGGGTCGCGCACCGATAAGGGCCTATTCTCATTTAGAGTTCAAGGTGCGTACCTCTGGAATTCGCTCCTAAGTAGTGTGAGGTGCCTGCCATCTTTTTGTAAATTTAAAACGGCGTTTAGCAGGCACCTTAAACAATTACATGGTGACGGGAATATCATAGAGGTGAACTTTTCGAGAATCGCATTATACATTATTTTTGTTCATCTATGTGTATTCCCAATCTGAATCTGACTCGGATATTTATTTAGACTATTTATTTATTTGAATTATTTATTTATTTAATTTATTTATTTATTTAGACTATTTATTTATTTGAGTTATTTATTTATTTAATTTATTTATTTATTTAAATTTATTTATTTATTTATTTGATTTAATTATTTATCTGGCTTATTTATTTATTCGACTTAGTTATTTATTAATTTATTTATTTATTAAATATTTTTAGTGTTAGGTGTGAATGTATTTATTAGCGTGATTGTTAAAGTGTCATGAATGAGTGTGTTTTAAATTTTGACGTGATAGTTTTACGTAAAAATTTAGTAAAGTATGTGTATGTATTCTTTTTATTTTTAATATGTTATCTCTATTGTATTTATTTTATTCTATGTATTATTTTTTGACGAAGCGTGTTTCTGTGATATCTGACTATGACTAGTTCATTATATTTAAATTTTATAAACTGACGAACTGATACAGCGAATAATATTATTTAATAAGAAATGCAATAAGTGAACGTTAATGTAAGATAACTAATACATAAAATTGACTGATATTTTAATTATTATAACTACTTGTACATGCAATTGTAAGATTTTCGTCATTTGATGAATAAAAAGTATATCTATCTATATATCTATCACAGGGATGGAAACGTCAAAGTTACCGTTTTCATCTACTAAAGTTTTGGTTACTACATTAACGCCAAGCCAGCCTGCATTTTCTAACATGAGAGTCTGATTCGGATTGAATGAAGTCCAACCTTTCATGAGACTGCTCATACCAACATTTTTATAGAACTACGTTATGGTAAAAGACATAAATCTTGATGTTGAATAGAAATACGAATTTCATCACTATTATCAAAGCTTAATGTTGAATATGGCTGATGTGCGTGAACCTCATAATGAACAATAGACTCATGGAATACGACACCTGCTTGAATGCTTAGAATTTCGTCCATTTTTCTGGAAGCAGCAGAGAATTATGCACGTAAATTTTTTCCTCGAACTTTTAGACCTTGGCTTTTCAGGAACTGAATGCTCTGCCGTGTTAACAGTTTGAGTTTCTTCGGTGGACTGATGACTAATTGTCATGATGGTTGGCTTATGTGCACACTAGGATAGAAAACGATGCCCATGATACCGATTTGATGTGAAGTCTAATAGTAATTTCCTCTCCTTGGAAATTCACCAAATTTCCATCCTGATCTACGATTCGAATTTGAAGATGGTCTATGCACTTGACACTGAGTGGTAGATATATGACATGAGACGGAACTTCTAAGATTTTATATCCTGGAGGAACTCTGGGGAAGAACTCATGGATTGTGTGAACTTTTTTGTTGTTAACATAAGCACCTGCAGTAATATTGAACTCTACTATGAGTGAGTTGATTCGCAATATTTTTACAAGTAAATCAGAACTGTGATGAGTTTTTTCATTGAGAATACGAGGAGTGAAGCCAAGGAGACGGCCTATTAAATCGTGAGGTGTGAGATCTAACGGATGACTGCAATTAATTTCACTTCTGAGAGTATTGTTGTTAGCTATCAAGGAAAATTAAATTCCTTTTGATTTCAAAGTTTCTTGTAAAAATTGATTAATAGCATCAATTTCGTAACTGCCAGTAGGAATAGTGATATATCCGTTCAGATGAAGTTTGTTATTAGAATGGTCAACATTGGGAATCGAGTTGAATGTTAAAAGTTCAACTAAACCCAAAACAAAATTCTTATGCTAAGGTAATTCAATTGAAGGAAAATATTGCGCTTCTAAAACAGAAGATTTTCCTGAAAGACTCAAAGTGAAACTATCTTCCATGACTGTTTGAAAGAGAATAATCCCTTACATCTACAATCTCCTCTTTTATAGCCTTTTGGTTAAGAATTGAAGGTAAACATGGCCACAAATGAACGAGTCAAAATTCTGATATCTCTCATAGTTGTATTTTACTTCTTTCACGTTAAAATATAACATGAGATCAATGAGAAGTTTAAGATCGCCAAAACTGTAAAAATAAATTACTTCGAAACCACGTTTTCTATAACACACCCAGTGAGTGCCTCTATTTAGGAAATCATCCAAGTTAACAATAGCAGATTCATTACTCCATGGATCATCGGAAGGCAGATTATTTCTCATGAAAACACCACGGAAATGTGGGATTTGCAACATATGAGCATATTTTGTAAGATCATAGTCAGTCAGTGGACGATTAGGCAAAGTTAAATCGAAGCTTTTTTTTTTAGTAACTTGACCATGACCAACATGAGGTTTCATAAATAATCCCATTCCAGTTTTGTATGGTTTAAGGTGGAGACCTTTGCCTAAAGAAATAGTTTCCATAGCCTTATTATGTCTCTTACTTTCTTCATGATTTTTCTGCGCAGCTTTAGCATCATTTACTGCTTTAGCTATTCCAGCAGCGCCTCCTGCCAGAGCACCGGTTGCATTTAATCCTGCGAATAGTGGAATGAGAAAAGGAAGAACTCCACCAATTTTTGATGGAATAGGAAGAACACGTGGAATGATGACTTTCCTCTTACCGCCAGCGTTTTTGACAGCTTGACGTGCACCTTTCAAGGAGGATTGAATAACCTTGCGCGAACATTTACTTGGTGACATTGATTTTTTAGCAGCCGTCACTAACTTACTACATTTTAGACCCATTCCAGTTATTTCTTTTAATTTCATAGCATTTGTAACAGCATACGCATATGCTTTTTCACCAAGATTGGCATCCTTGGCTTTAACACGCTGCCATGCTTTATCGGCAAGCTTCATGTCAGCAGCTTTACGAGCAGCATTTTTATCAGAGTACGCTATGGCATGTTCTTTGCATGCCTGATCAAGCGGATTAATTTCAGGATCACCTCTTTTTATTCGTTTCTTCAGTTTAGTGCCAGGACCACAGTATTGATATCAAGGAAGATGCATTTCAATTGGTAAGTTATTGATCACTTTATCAAGCAATCTATAACCTTTTGCCTTTTTCTGAGATTTGTGTACGATCATTTCTCTTCGATTACTGATTTACAACTGATAATCAAAGTATAAAACAAGAATTTATATTTCTAGAGCTCAATGTCAATCTCGACTTCTTTTTGTGAACATGGATTTTACTGAGCAGAAAGTTAAACTCCCCATCGCGAACTTCGATTTTGGAAAAGAGAAGAGAAAGAAGCGCCATGGAGAATTACTACTAGATAGTATACGTGCAGTATTCTGCGGTCCCTCTAACTGTGGAAAAACAAATAGTTTTTTAGCTCTAATTACGCATCCCAACGGCCTTAGATTTGAAAATGTGTATATATATTCTAAATCCTTGAATCATCCCAAGTATCAATTTCTCAAAAACGTTTTGGAACCTATTCAAGGTATATCATATTTACCGTTTAGTGAGCATGAATCTGTAGTATCTCCAGATGAAGCCCTACCAAATTCAATTATGATTTTTGACGATGTTTCTGAATGGGAAGACATAAAAGTGTAGATAGATCTATCTATGTCAGTCGTATGCTCATATACCGAAACATCTCATCAGGGACAATACTAATATGTTAGTAATTTATCGTCAAGACGATGTTAATCTTAAACATATCTATGATGATCATGTAAATACTGATTTAACTTTCAATGAATTTCGAAATCTTTGTTCTGAATGCTGGAAGAATGACAAGTATGGATTCGTTGTTATTGACAAAGATAGAGCGATAAATGATAGTAGATACAGAAAAGGATTTGACTGTTTTGCAATAAAAAAGGAATTATGAAACTCAAATTTTCAGTTGAATTGTAGACAGCATCTCATCAACATGACTAACTTCAAGAAAGAAAAAAATATTCTCAGCCAGCTCGTGCGAGCACGTGAGGCTATTAAACAAAAATTCTCTTTATTGAAACAGGAGAGTGATGATTTTAATAACGTTATTGGTGATACATTGAAACCAGTCATTTTACCTCTCGAGAAACTTGTTGACTCAAAAACCGAAAGCTTTAAGCAACCTTCTAATGACATTTTGGATTCTAGCAGCATCAAAAAATCTAATAAATCAAGAAAATGATTGAGATTTGATCAATCAAGTCGTATAGAAAACGATCTAAATCAGTCGATATCTATAAATGAAGATGTCGATGATGATGTTTTTCCTTCGGCGTATGACACAATAGTCAATTCAACATTCAAATCGACGCATGAAGAAACTGACTTTTTATCGTTGCTAAATGAAAGCCGCAGCAAAATCAACAATATATACGGAGTGCGGAACGTCAATGGAGTGTATATGATTGGCGATTCAGAAATTCAATTTGATGATAAAATGGTAAAATTGAAAGATGCAAGTTATCCTAAAAGTGGGGAAAGCTGACTGCACATCCCGCCACTCAACTCTAGCTTCGGTTTCCTCATATTGTAAACTACCTCCTTGTTGATGATGTTGTTCAAATTCAACTTGCACACACGATAGATGTGTCATACACGTTTGACATTTCTGTTTCTCTCCTCTTGTAAGTTTAGATTTTGCAATTTTTTCATTTAATTCTTTTATGGTGGAATTACACATGTCCAACCAATAATGAATATCGTTATTACTTAAATCATTTATACATTGTAAAGTATCACGAAGAACCTGAACAAGGCGTTCAAAAAGATCGATGGAAGCCATATTTGCTTTTTTCTCACTGTAATAGTACTAGAATAGCACTTCACAAACGTGCACGATAGTCAAGACTAAAACTCGTTGACCGCAATAGACGAACTGTGCTTGTCCAAGAAACTGCTACCCTTTTTGTAGGTAATGTCGACGTAAGTAGAGGCAGAAAATTCAAACATCTGACCAAGAATAAAATGAAGAGGAGGGAGATTTTCTTAGGTAGGGACGAATTTTCTTTCATTTGAACCAACTGAAGTAGTTCTTTTTGGGAAGAGGAGGGAGATTTTCTCAGGGAGGGATGAATTTTCTTATGTTTGAACCAACCAAAAAGCGGCTTTTCGTCCCTCCAATCAAGAATATACTTTCTTTTTTGAACGTCCGATCCTAAAAGAGCATGAGGCGGAGTTTCTTGTTATAAAATGAGGATGAGAGAATTTTCCTATTCATTCTCCGAGTTCACTTCTTACTGAACTAACAACTACACAGCTGTAAGATGGTTAGAACACGTGATTACGATTTGATGTTCAGAAATGCCATACTGCAATTTCAAGAAGAGAATGTGTATTTTTGTGAAATTCAAGGATTCCAAAGAATAGCAGAGTATTCTTTCATTTTCAAAGAAGTAAGTTTTCTCAATTTAAATAATACTGCTTTATCGACTGCATACCTCTTTAACCCATTTCTTCCCAAGCGGCCATTTTACAGTCAATTGGTTTTTTGCCTAAAACCGACATTTTGAAATTTTCCAACGGAAATTTCATAATTCTGACTTCAGAATCGGAAAGAGCGGACAATTTTACTTCAGAAAAGTACTATTGGTTATTATTATTTTCTTTTTCAACAATTTTTTAGGCAAAAAACCAAGGGATCGAGATATCATACGTTAAGGGAGAGCAGAAAGTGCACTGGCTAAGAAATCTTGTACCAAATGTGTAAGTAATATATAATATGACTCTACTTTCATACTTTTTTCATACATTTCATACTTTTTCATACTTTTTTCATACTTCTTTCATACTTTTTCATACTTTTTTCATACTTCTTTCATACTTTTTCATACTTCTTTCATACTTTTTCATACTTTTTTCATACTTTTTCATACTTTTTCATACCTTTTCATACTTTTTCATACATTTTCATACTTTCTCATACTTTTTCATACTTTTTCATACTTTTTCACACTGTTTCATACTTTTTCACACTTTTTCATACTTTTCCTTTTACTTTTCTATGCTCGTATTTCTTACGTTCTTTTTATTTACAGATCAATTTCAAACGTTGAAGACTTCGGATGTCGATCACTAGAAACGCTATCGAGTGATAAGCATTACGTATGTTTTAATCACATTGTTTTAATCACACTCGAACTGGATCTCGAGCTAGACCTCGATCTCGGCGAGCGAGCAACCGGTGCGTTCCCTTGAGGTCTTATTCCCTCGTACAACTGTTGCATAGCAGCAACAGGGGATAGTGGTGGTACTGAAAAATAAATGAACATTTAACATAAATATTATTTTAATTATTATTAATAAAATTCTATAAAATTATACTTACATGATTGTATCGCATCCATTGCCCAAGATACATGGTCAAGCATCATGAGCAATGTGGGCCCGTTAGAAATGAGCCACCGGATACGATCCTGCATCATTTGCAAATTTGTCTTGCTATTTGATGCCATCTCGAATTTTTCTTTCGAATTTCAAGTAGATGTATTTTTTGAAATTTGAAAATTTACTGACTGACCCTAGTTTGCGCATTTCCTACGCATGCCATCTGTTTCTTCGAAAAGATGAGCGAAGAGGCTGCTCCTTTCCCTCTGTTCTAAAAAAAAAATATAGCCTATGGATTTTCAAAACCAAGTGGGGGTAAAATGCCTACGTATTCGGGCCTACAGAGTGGGGTTAGAAAGAAATCAGATACAGATACTACATCATTTTGAAAAAGGACAGTTCAGAGGCGGGGCTTTAAACACACACATAATACGAATCCGGGAAAAATTGGAGAAGGGATAGACCAGGCATATGCCTTATACACACTACAGATTCTGGATCACTTTGAGAGGGGTAAATCCAGGGGAGGGGCTTGAAACATACAATACGAATGCTGAAAAATTGGAGAAGGGGACAAACAGGGATAGGGTTTATACACACTATTAATACTCGATTACTTTGGCAGGGCAGGCGGTGATACAGAACCCGCATGAGCCAGTATGCCTACAGCCTATCTACTGAAGAAATTAGATCATGACCCAGTGTACGCAGCTGTATTATAAGGAAATGGAGCGTATGCTCGAGTGCGGTTACGTGATCGAATAAGATAAATCAGATCTGAGTGTTCGACAGTAGTATTTACCACATTTTGGAGTGCAGCACGTGACTAAACCGGGTAAAGCTCGTCTAGTCTTTGACGCTGCCGCCAAAAGTTAGGATGTAAGCTTGAATGATCAACTTTTAACCGGTCTGGATTTACTCAAATCATTGCTAGGAGTATTATTAAGATTTAGACAAGGGCCCTTTGCAATAAAGGGTGATATTAAAGACATGTTGCTAAAATTAAAGTAAATAAAAGTGGTTGCGAAAGTCAACGATTCTTGTGACGCAGGAGAGATCGTACCAATGAGCCAAAAGAGTATGCTAAGATTTCGATGTTATTTGGAGCTAAATCGTTGTCAAAGTACTGGTCTATATATAAAGGATCGAAACGCAGCTGAATTTGAGACTCATAAACCGGAAGCCGTGACAAGTATTGAGAAAGATTTCTATATGGACGATTATTTAGTTAGCATATATAGTGAAGAAACGGCAGTAGCTTTGGTGCGCGATGAAATTGAGATTAACGCGGCCGCAGGATTTATAATGCATGGGTGGGCGAATAACAATGACGCAGTAGTAAAGAGAGTTATTGATCAGGCAATGAAAAATAATACAGTAAATATAGGTTTAGATCAAGAAGAGAAAGTTTTAGGTTTATTTTGGAATACTAGCACAGACGAATTTAGCTTCAAAATTGATAAAAGGAAAATACCGCATGAAATATTGATTTATCGTAGAAAACCGACAAAACGCGAGTTCCTAGGAATACTAATATCGATTTTTGACCCACTAGGTTTTTTTGCACCATATTCGATACAATCACGAGTAATTATTAATTATGCAGCAAATTTGGATTAGTGGAATCAAGTTGGATGAGGAACTCAAAGATGAAGAATTTGTTTCCTGGAAGGCTTGGCTTGCAAATTTAGTTAAAATTAGGGAGTGTCGCATAACTCGTTTCTATTTCCGTGACTTTTCAAATGAAAAGTATATAAGTCTCCACGTGTTTTCAGATGCAAGTAAAAAAGCTTATGCGGCAGTAGCGTATTGGCGATTTAGTCAGTTAGAATACAGTTTCGCACATGTATCATTCATTGCGGCAAAAATTAGAATTGCGCCAGTAAAACCAATGTCTATATCGCGTTTATAATTACAGGCAGCGTTACTCGCGAGTAGACTAGCGAAAATGATCGAACAAGAGCATGATTACAAAATTAGTAACGAAATGTTTTGGACTGACTCGAGTACTGTCTTGCTATGGTTGCGATCAGACCCGCATTTACAACCAACTTTTGTTGCACATCGTTCAGGCAAAATTCTAGAAAATGCGATTATTAGTGAATGGAGGTGGATTCCGTCATGTTTAAATCCGGCTGATGACGCGACTAGGAAGATTGATTCAGCACTTGATTCTGATAGTAGATGGTTCACGGGACCAACCTTTCTACGAAAGCCAGTTTCGAACTGGCCAACGATGAAAATTAATCTTAAGCCATATGTGAAATTGAAATGAATAACATTTCAACTCTCGTAGTCGCAACTCAAATAGAACAGAGATCGGATTATCTTCATGAATTTGATAGATTTTCATCGTGGCACCGCCTTTTAAGAGCAACTGCGCGTTTACTAGCAGTAACAGAAAAGTGGCGTGGTAGAGGTTCGAATTAAATAACGTTAGAAATCCTAGAAAGTGCCGAATTCTTATGGATTTGTGAAATTCAACGATCTTGTTTCTCTACCGAATTAATATCATTAAGAAAAGATGAACCTATCAGCGAGCATAGTAAAATTGTATCTTTGACACCATTGTTAGATGAAAAAGGTGTGTTACGTGCAAACGTACAATTGCGAAACATTCCCAGAGTTCTTTTTGAAAATCAGCCTATTATTTTAGGTATTAATCATTATGTTACGCAATTAATAGTCAGACACTATCACGAAAATTTGAACATAGCAGTTACGACATTGTAATAAATGAATTAAGACAGAGATTTTGGATCACAGGTTTACGAAATGCTTTACGAGCGATTACAAGCAAATGTTTAAATTGTAAAAAGTTACGTGCACGCCTTGCAAATCCGATGATAGGTGCCTTGTCAGCAGGTCGACTCGCATTCAGACAGCGGCCTTTTACACAATGCGGAGTACATTACTTTGGCCCAATATTTGTAAAAATAGGCAGGCGACGTGAAAAGAGGTGGGGCGTAATATTTATATGCATGACCACGCGTGCTGTACATCTTGAACTTGCGCATAGCCTAGACACTAATTCGGCCATTATGGCACTGCAACGTATGGCAGCTAGACAAGGAACGCCGAGTATAATGCATAGTGATAACGGTACGAATTTCGGAGAAGCTAGCAAAGAACTGAAGCAAGTGATTTTGGTAATAGACACGGAGAAACAAACAGAGTATGAAATTAAAAATCATTTTCTGTGGAAATTTAATCCCCTAGAAACTCCTCATATGGGAGCGGCTGATCCGTTCCGTAAAAGTTGCTCTTCAAGCAGTCCTAAAAGAACAGTGTCCTGATGAAGAAGTCCTTGCTGCAGTGTTAAGCGAAGTTGAACATACAATAAATTCTCGCCCGCTGACAAATTTGTCAACCGATCCAGGAGACGGAGAAGCACTAACACCAAACCATTTCTTAATTGGATCATCTTCCGGAAAGATACGATTCAAAGTTATTGAGACTCAAACATTTCAAATTAGAAAACGGTGGCGAGAAGTGCAACATTTGGTGGATTCCTTTTGTAAAAGATGGTTACATGAATACCTACCGTTATTGCTTACCCGTCAAAAATCGTCTAAAAAGATTATTATTATTAATAGATAAACATTCTACTAGGAATATGTAGCGCAAACGAATTGTTTAAAAAATATTTATGAGTCCGGATGATCAAGTTCGTATAGCCGAAATTCATATAGAATTCGGAAATTTTACACGAGGGGTACGATACTTAATAAAGTTAAACGGGAATGAAGTACAAAAACTATAGTTTTGTACTGTGGGGAAGTATTGTAAGCGATATACAATATCATGTGTATGCAACCGAAGTCATCATGTGGGGAATAAAGACGAAGAGTTAAGAAGTTTAGTTTTGCGCTGTCGCAGCCGCGCGCGCGCGAAGTGGCGATGCCCACTGGACCCTATAGACATTTGTTGTTTCAAAATTCTCTACAGACCATGGTTTTCGTCCAATCACAATAATTTTTATTTAAATTGAAGTTTATTAAAATTCTAAAAGACCCATAAGGCCAGATTTTTAAAAAAATGTTATAATAATTAATTAAAAATCTAAGTTAAACAATAAACCCATAAACCTTAAGGCATTAATGGCCATAGGCAAATGGGCGACTACTGAAGGAAGCTATATATATTTGTAAGTGGTTTTTGGGGTCGCTGATTATGAATCTGGCATTAGTTTTGCAAAATTGATTTGTTTAAACAATTTGTTTAAACAATTTATTGCAAAATTATCTATTTATTCAAAACGACTTTAGTTTTGAATTTTACGGGCATAATTACTATAACCAATCATGTTCAAAGCATAAACAATTTTTTTTGGAAATTCACTACTCTAAGGTGGGCAATTTGCAATTATAGAAAATTAAAAAAAAAGTGTCTATAGACATTTGTTCTTTCAAAATTCTCTACAGACCATGGTTTTCAACCAATCACAACAATTTTTTTTTAAATTGAAGTTTATTAAAATTCTAAAAGATCCATAAGGCCTGATTTTTTAAAAAATGTTATAATAATTAATTAAAAATCTAAGTTAAACAATAAACCCATAAACTTAAGGCATTAATGGCCATAAGCAAATGGGCGACTACTGAAGGAAGCTATATATATTTGTAAGTGGTTCTTGGGATCGCTGATTATGAATCTGGCATTAGTTTTGCAAAATTGATTTGTTTAATCAATTTGTTTAAATAATTTATTGCAAAATTATCTTTTTATTCAAAACGACTTTAGTTTTGAATTTTACGGGCATAATTACTATAACCAATCGTGTTCAAATGTTAGGACATCTACGTTTAGATGCTGTGTAAATGAGCTACGACCCATGGAAGGTATATGTTTCTATACATTATTGGTTGTTGCTAATTTTGAATATGGTTTAAAATTTGCAAAATTCGTTTGAATAATTTGCTAAAACAATTTATTGCAGAATTAATTTAGCCAAAAAATGATCACAGATTAGAATTTTACCTGAAAAATTGCTGGAATATCATATATAAAAGTTTAAAAAATTTTCCATTTATAAATTTATTATGAGTATTCAATTTAATCATTAATATTATTATTATGATCAGATTAAGCAACTAAAAATACATAAGAGAAAGTGATATTTACTCCAGCACAGGGTACTTAATTCCCCGTATATGTGCAACAGCGTTCATTACCGCACCAGTAGTACTGCGCTTGGCCGCTAGGCGGCGACGACACCAGTTTTCGTATCCATCAGCGAAGTAGCGTCCTGAAAGGCATATAATGATGCACTAATCCATGAATTTTTACCGTACTTTTTCGTGTTAAAAATTTGCCGTCTTAGAGATCACGTTCGAGTGGCAGGCTAACGGTTAAATATTATTATAAATAAGCATTGAAATTAGACTTAAAAACTAGAATAAATATTAGGATTTTTCAGCGATTATCGTTGCAAACAATTTTTCATCAGCCGTTGTCACGGCTACTGTTTGCATAGGTAATTTTTACGGTCTTTTTCAAACAGACATTTTCACGACTACTCTGGCGATTATTGTTGCAAACAGTTTCTTATCAGCCGTTTTCACGGCTACTGTTTTCATATATAGTTTTCAGGTTAATTTTCGAGCAGTCATCATCACGACTGCATCAAAGTTACCTTTCATTTATCCCCTCTAAGTGAAACCTAACAATGAATACTTTTGCCATTCAAAACGGTATATTGTGTGATATACTGTTGAAATTAGACAATAAAAGTAGAAGTGTAAATTGCTTGATTGATTATATTACAGCGCTATATGAGCTCAGCGATGAGGAATCAAGCATCGTTAAAAAAAAAACTTGAGAGTTCTTTTATGGTCACTTTCAATTTAAAACTGTCTGCTGTACTTTATAATGAACACATATTTAGGAAAAAATATGTATCTTGGATAGCAGCTAACTTTGTTGTGAATTTTGATAACAACCTGAAGCGTGGAAGACCTGTCACTGATAGTTTTGAAGGCAGTTCGAGACCTATGAAATACAGAATAATATAGTCTATTACTAGTAGCTTTTCTCAGGAAGAAATAAAAAAAGCTTTTTATAAAAATTTACGAGATTCTGGGAAAAAGCATTTAATTAAACAAATTTAAGATCTTTTAAGCGATCCCAATTGTTCTATGAATAATTCTGTTTCAGAGGAAATAATTCCTTTCACCGAAGATGAAGCAATAGCTCTGATTCAAGATGCAAAATTGTCGAAATGGCAGTATGATACTATTCGCAAACAGGTAAAAGGAAAAAATGTTGATATTTTCATACCTTATAAACAACTTTTTTCAGCAAAAGAAAATTGTTATCCTATATCTTCTAGTCTCTCCATATCTGAAAAAGGTGGGAGCGTTGATTTACAACAACTGTTGAATCATACATCTAAACGTCTCCAACAGATACCGGATATTTTATCTAATTTCAAAACTAGTGATGCTGAATACTCTCTAGTTTTGACTAGTATATAGGGATGTGACGGATCATCAGATCATAGCCAGTTTAAGCAAATATTCTCCGATGGAACTTATAGCTCAGATGAAAGTATTTTCATGATGTGTATGGTACCACTTATCTTAGAAGTCAATACTTCAGGCAGTGCAACAGTAATTTTGCGTAACCCTCAACCTGGTTCGACTAGGCATTGCCGGCCAATCAGTTTTGAGTATGCCAAGGAAATCAGTGTGAAAACAATGGCTGATGTTAATGCTATGAAAACTAAGATCGAGTCAATATTGCCTTCAATTATAAATACAGATGTAAATCAATTCAAAATACACCACTCATTAAAACTAACAATGATATATGGAAAAGTATGCCAAGCAATAACAGGTACTCCTTCTTGTGCAACGTGTTGCATTTGCGGAGCAAAACCTTCACAAATGAACGATTTGTATAAATTGGCTGAAAGAACCGAAAATGAAGAAAATTTTGAGTGTGGCCTTTCATCTTTACATGCAAAAATACGATTTATGGAAAACATACTCCACATAGCATACCGTTTGGATTTTTGTAAGTGGCAGGCAACATCAGATCAACAAAAAAAACAATGCCAAGAAACAAAGCTTAGAATTCAACACCGATTCAGACAAGAAACTGGCCTCATCGTAGATTATCCACAACAAGGATCGGGTAATTCTAACGATGGTAATACTGCTAGGAGATTTTTCCGTGACCCAGCACTGACAGCTGCAATTACAGGTGTCAATGAAAGTTTAATTACAAGATACAGTGTAATACTACAAGCTCTTGCTTCTGGATCTAAAATAAACTCCGACAAATTTGACGATTATGCAAAAGAAACTGCTAAGTTATATGTATTTTTGTACGATTGGTTCTACATGCCTTCATCTGTGCATAAAATTCTCCTCCATGGTGCGAACATTATAAATCACTTTCTCATTCCAATCGGCATTTTATCCGAAGAAGCTCAAGAATCACGGAATAAAGATTTAAAATACTATCGTCAATTTAATACTCGAAAATGTTGTAGAATCTACACGAATATAGATCTATTGCATAAATTATTAATATCTTCTGATCCTTATATATCTAGTTTAAGGCACAAGGCAAAAAATTTAAAGCTTGATGTTGATGATGCTGTTAAGAACTGATTAATTTTAACTTGAAATGAAGTGATACAATTTTAAAATTGCTCAGCTTAAGGTATTTGGGTTTGAGGTTAACACTTTTTTTTTTATTTGGGTTTACGGTTAACACTTTTTTTTTAATTTTCTTTAATTACAAATTGCCCACCTTGGAGTAGTGAATTTCCAAAAAAAATTGTTTATGCTTTGAACATGATTGGTTATAGTAATTATGCCCGGAAAATTCAAAACTAAAGTCGTTTTGAATAACAAGATAATTTTGCAATAAATTGTTTAAACAAATTGTTTAAACAAATTAATTTTACAAAACTAATGCCAGATTCATACTCAGGGACCCCAAGAACCACTTACAAATATATATAGCTTCCTTCAGTAGTCGCCCATTTGCTTATGGCCATTAATGCCTTAAGTTTATGGGTTTATTGTTTAACTTAGATTTTTAATTAATTATTATAACATTTTTTAAAAAATCTGGCCTTATGGATCTTTTAGAATTTTAATAAACTTCAATTTAAAAAAAAATTATTGTGATTGGTTGAAAACCATGGTCTGTAGAAAATTTGGAAACAACAAATGTCTATAGGGCCCAGTGTGCGATGTGCCGCTTCGTGGCCGTACGCCTCGAGCACGGTGAAAATTTTCTATCCGTGGCCGATTGAATTTAGGATGGGAGGTGATTCCCCCTTGAGTTTTCACGCGCACGGTGCGGCGATGTGCCGCTTCGTAGCCGTACGCCTCGAGCACGGAGAAAATTTTTGATCCGAGGCTGATTGGATTTAGGAAGGGAGGTGCTTCTCCCTCAACTTTCCACACTCTTTCTATGGTGTTGAGCCTAGCCGGGCAAGTAAGTCCAACAGCACAGGTAACTCTGTAATGTGGGAACATCTCTTTGTGTTGGTTAGCTGAATCACATTTGCAGTTTGATGTAAAGACTATATCTTCAATAACTACAATATCATTATAAGATGATTGTTGTTTAAGTGGATACATTGAATTAGTGAAAATTTGTTTTCCTCTTATTCCTCTGTCAAAGTAAAAAATCGTCTTGTTCGATCCTAGGTAGTTGATATCTCCGTATGTCATTCTGTGACTTGCTGATTTGTTAATCTTCTGTCCAGGTGCAGCCGTTACTTCCATTTTTCTAGCTTTCTTGTTGGTCTTTTCAGCCATTTCATCAATATTGGTGAAGACCGTTTCTACTGGTTTATATTTTTCTATATTTGGATCTTTATTAACATCTAAATCATTATTTGCTCCTTTAACAAATTTTATGTATTTAATATTCGCTTTTCCATTTTCTGTTTTGTGTAACCATATATTTATTATTTCGTTTGTTATATTATATAAACTATTGCTGATTTTTGGATATGAGTTTATCATTTTATTGTAATTGTAGTTGGTGATACGCCGATGTTTGCGATTATTGTATGATTTACATTTGCCCTTAGCACAAATATATGTTCTAATATCAAGCATTATACTATTAGCCAATACTGAGTCTTCTCTGGATCCATACATACTAACGTCAAGTTTGTTTTCAATGAGAGCTGCTTTTCTCTGCTGCAGTAAAAACTGTAATTTAGTGGATATTTGGCACTGGTATACACATTCATCTCGTTTGCACAGCGATAAGAGCGATATTTAATATATTATAATATTCTAGATTCTTGTCGCCTTGTTTTATTTTCTTAAAAAACATTTAAATAGATAGGACTCTATGCATCTGACTTTTTCAACTATCGCCCATATTTATCTAGATTAAATATAATAACAATTATTGCATAATTGCACTTCTTCTTTATTTTGGATCCAATTTTGCATTTCTGACCTGGAATTTGTATATAGTGATCCCAAAAACTAAGTAATTTTTCTCGGATCCCACAGATATAGTTTTAGTGATAGTAACTGTTTTCAAATGATGTTTTTTTTTATACTGCACATTCAAATAAAATCACTTTTCAAATAGCGTAAAAATCACTTTTCATCAATGGTATGACATTAACATGTCCAAGTACTTGAATATTTTTATTTAGTTACTTTTCCTTGTACTTAAAAGACGAAGAGTAATATACTTTTTGCTCATCAGTGGTCAAAATTCATACCAACACGGAATCACTTGGGTTAACACCTTTTATCTATATATTAATTAAATAAGATTGTACCATTTAAAAAATGCATTGGACGATTAGAATTAGCATTTGTATAATTTTTTAACGCTTAGTACAATTAGAAAAATGCATTATTTTTGAATGGTAAAAACTTGTGTAGTTTAACCTCATAATTGCCATTTGTATTGTTATTGATGGTGAGACCTTGTAAAGGTCAGTTTAAGGTCGAACCCTGAAATTTCGGCTGGCCAGAAGAGAAAACAGTGAGCACATTCGCATCGGATGGTGTGACGTTCCAGTGCGACCTAAGGAGAAGCTGGCCATTTTAATCTCCGCACCCAAATATTTCAGGAGGAAAGCGGTCAACAGAAAAGAAGTTCAGACAAAAGTAATTCAGGGCAGAGGAGGTCACCTTTCTGTACCATTGACCTTGACCTCGAGACAATTCTTCAAGGTCATTTCAAGGTTATGATGGTTTTTTTAAATGGGACCCTATAATTTTTATCCCGGATTCTGACAGAGAGAGAAATTCTACGTTGTAAATGGTATTTTTTGCCTCTCACGATGGGGTGCTTCATTAGTGTGAGTCCCCTTAATGCTCACTACTGTAACCATTATGGTTGTTATCTTCATAGTAAATGTTCAATGAGGCTGCCATTTGCTTGAAGGCACAAATTTGCTCTACTTTGGAAATGTCGTGTGAATATGATTGACCATCCATTACCACCTGTGACCACGATTGACCATCCATTACCACCTGTGACCACGATTGATCATCCATTACGACTAATTTGTATTATTTTCTATTAATTAAAAATTTTAAAGTTTACTTTTGTTTTTTGAGAAGATCTAATAATAGTATAAATATTTTAAATTTGAAGTAGGTGTCTTATGAATACTCGTATGTAGTTTAGTAGTTAAATCAATACGATTTTTTCACGTTTATTTTATTTGGGATATTGAATTATTTACATTATATCACGTTTGAGTAAACATTCAATGTTGCTACTTTTGCGAAAGTCTTTAGAATTATTCTTAACATTTCCTTATTTTAATATTATTAAAACTAAAGCAAAGTTTTCAATATGGCCGATTATCTAGCCAATGAAATTGTTGATATGATAATGGTTTTAGGAGAATGCAATAACGTTACTCGTGCTGCGGCAAGGCTTTACGTTGAACGCTATCCAGACAGAAGACACCCTGGTGATAAGACAATTCGTAGTTTAACTGAAAGAGCTCGCGAAGGTCATCTTACTCGCCAACGCAGGTGTCATGAATACAACGAAAATGATGCCCGAGTTGTGACTGTTCTTGTAGCTGTTTATCTTGATCGTCATATTAGTAGTCGTCAAATTGAAAGACAAATTGGTATGCCAAGAAGAACGGCTTTGAGAATCCTGAAAGCCCTTAAATTTCATGCGTACCATATAACTTTAGTTCAAGAATTACGACCAAATCATACCCAAATGCGTGTTGAATTTTGCCAATGGGCTTTACAAATGATACGCGAAGATCGTCGTTCTTTTAGGTATGTTCTGTTTTCTGATGAGGCCAAATTTTATAGCGACGGACATCTTAACAGACACAATTGTCATTATTGGTCTGATGAAAATCCGCACTGGTACGGAACTGTAGACCATCAAAATCGTTGGAGTCTTATGGTATGGTGTGGGATTGTGAATGGTCATTTAATTGGTCCTTACTTTTTTGAAGATAATGTTGATAGACACAGCTATTTGGAGTTGCTAAGAGATCAGTTACCAGAACTTTTAGAAAATGTTGACTTAGCGACACGACAAAGGATGTGGCTTCAATAAGATGGTGCTGCGCCGCATTTTGCATTGATTGTACGTGAGTTTTTGAATACTCATTACAATGGTAGATGGATCGGACGAGGAGGCCCAGTTGCTTGGCCTCCTTGTTCACCTGACATGACATCTCCAGATTTTTATTTATAGGGCTTTTTAAAGAATGTTGTATTTGAAGAATGGCCAACAACTAGAGAAGATATGCAAGACCGTATTACCCGAGCTTGCGCAGCAATTCCTAGACAACCCTTGTTACGAACAGTACGACATTTCCAAAAGCGAGTAAATTTGTGCCTTCAAGCAAATGGCGGCCACTTTGAGCATTTACTGCGAGGTTAACAATCTTAATAGTTACAGTAGTGAGTATCGAGGGGACTCACGCAAATCAAGCACCCCATCGTGAGAGGCGTGGGGACTCACGCTAATCAAGCACCCCATCGTGAGAGGCAAGGGGACTCACGCTAATCAAGCACCCCATCGTGAGAGGCAAGGGGACTCACGCTAATCAAGCAACCCAATGGAAACAGAACTTACTACGTCCACGTCATTGTTTCTAGGTAGTGCTAAAAGTAAGGTAAGGTAAGCCCTTTTACTTGACCTTGTAAAGGTCAAGGAGTAAAAATTGTTAAATACCATTTGCAACGTAGAATTTCTCTCTCTGTCAGAATCCGGGATAAAAATTATAGGGTCCCATTTTAAAAAAACCATCATAACCTTGAAATGACCTTGAAGAATTGCCTCGAGGTCAAGTTCAATGGTACAGAAAGGTGACCCCCTCTGTCCTGAATCACTTTTGTCTGAACTTCTTTTCTGTTAACCGCTTTCCTTCTGAAATATTTGGGTGCGGAGATTAAAATGGCCAGCTTTTCCTTAGTTCGCACTGGAACGTCACACCATCCGATGCGAATGTGCTCACTGTTTTCTCTTCTGGCCAGCCGAAATTTCATGGCTCGACCTTGAACTGACCTTTGCAAGGTCTCACCATCAATAACAATAAAAATGGCAATTATAAGGTTAAACTACACAAGTTTTTACCATTCTGACCTTGAAATGACCTACTGGAGGTCACGAAGCAAAATAAGCCGTAATAATTCAGATAAAAAGCATATTATCGTTTTTCAGACGTTTGACCTTGATTTTTGACCTCTCTAAGGTCACAGAACAAAATTTTGTCAAAGACATTTTCGATGTAAAATTTTCCGCTCTTTTTAATTCCGGGATAAAAATTAGGGGTTTCCATTTAAAAAAATCAAGTTGACCTTGAAATAACCTTGAAGATCAAGTTCAAGGTTAAGTTCAAGGTCACCAATGTTTGACCCCCTTGGCCCTTGTCAACTTTTGTCTCAACTTTTTTTCGATACCACGCTTAGGAACGGAGAAATTTAGGTGCGGAGATTAAAATGGCCTACCCTGTATGTATATAAACACAATAGTAAAAGTTTATGAAGTCCAAAGTATATGTCTGTCTCTTGTTAAAGTGATTAAAAATTTAAAATTACTGGAACTAACATGAGTTACGGATGCATCAGAACAAGGATGCATCTTCGAGAGTGTTAAAGGCGAACGTAGCGAGCTCGCCAGGGGAATCGGGGCCGCGTAGCGGTCGTCCATGTCATCCTTGTTCTGATGCATCCGTAACCCACGTTAGTTCCAGTAATTTTATATTTTTTAATCACTTTAACAAGAGGCAGACCTATACTTTGTGCTTCATAAACTCTTAGTTTTGTTTATAAATATATATATATTTTGTTTATATATATATGGGTCATTCTGATACTTTTTTAAAAATGCGTGCGCAGGGGGTCTTCGAAAGTTACGGACGATTTTTTATATAAAAGAACTCATCAAAAAAGGCTCTCAAAAAAATTTTCGATTCGTAAGATCCCTTGTGCGACCTAGAGTATTATGAATTTTCAAACGTGGCCAAAAAACGGCTATTTGGAAAAAAATCGAGGGCGCTCCCATTAATACCAATTTAATGGTACCAAAAAAATATTTCATCATCTTTTTACGAAATTTAAGTAAAAAAATATTAGAACCCATTGGCAGCTCAATGGGTTACCCCTACGGGGCTGAATATAAATAAAAAATTTTGTGTTTTTTAGATTACGTTTGATTGCTTGCCATTATACGAAATCGATAAGGATTTAGGTCTACCTCGTCTCAATTTCTTTGTCTTTAAAAGACCTTTAATTCCTAGAAAAGATATATTAAATATTTAGTAAGATATAGTTAATTTCAACGTGAAAAAAAATCACATCTGGTTTAGTTTTGAGAAACTTCCGGTTTACACCCACATAGCTTTTAGTCCATCATTATGTCACATATGATAAATTATTCCCCATCGAATGCTGTAAGCTTAAAAACTAGTGATAAAAAACGGTTCCCATGGGTTTCAAGTGAAACCGACATCCAATAATTCAAGTTAGCTAATTTCAACGTGTAAAAAAGTCACTTTCGGTTTATTTTTGGTCTGTTACGTTGAGTGACGTATCTTTCGATTGTACACGTAAGAAATAATCAAATTCGAGTCACACCGCAGCGGCAAAGAATGTACTTACGAAATATGCATCAGTTATTAATCGAATGAATCAAAAATGCTCGCGAAAGCATTTTGTAAGATTTTCAACTGACACAATTACGTTTTTAAGTGCATTTATAAAAGTTATATTTAAGAAAATTTGGTAAATATTATAAAATTTATGAAATTCGGCAAGCATATAAATTCAGACTGTACGTCTCAAGAATCTGTTCGAATACAGTATCGAGCTTCGTATATACAGAGTCGACAATTGGTCAACAAAACGTCCGTTCGCAAGGCCAAAATAAGGCTGTATCGCGATCATTTCGCATCACTGATTATTCACATTTGGTAGAAAGTACAGCACTCTACCATTTTATCGAATCAACAGAAAAAATTCACAAAGTCAAAAATATTTTATATAACTACGGATACCCATTTTATAAAATAAGAATACCAAAGAAAAGAACTAAAATAATCTCCAGAACTATTCATAAATCTACAGACAATTAAGGACAAAAACCAGAAGTCACCGAAGGAAAAAAGTAATTAATCTGAAGAATATTCAATAATCCATCGACTCGAAGTTATACTGCGTCAAACGTCATTGCAACGTACTCGTTAAATTTGGAAGTGGAACGTTCTCCAGCTAATCAAGAAAAGAGTATCAATATAAGAACTGGAATGCAGAATAATCAAAGCATCATCATTATAATTGATAAATAAATAGTGAGTTATATAGACTTTTATATACATTTAAAAGATTTTCTATTTTAAAAGTAGTTAATATTCTTCATTAAATAAAATGTTGTAAATGAATTAAAAATATTCTAAAGGAAGTTATAAAAAAAGAATCATCAAGAAAATAATGTTATTGTAGTAACATTTTCAAAAATATAAACTATTACATCCGCTCCTTTCAATATTCCACTCGTTCAGGATATTACACGAACTGTTAAATATGTAGTGATTCAAATTTAAGATATTCACACACATATATAAGCGTTTTCATGAATTATATGACGTCGTCCACGTCAATCAGGAAGTCAAAAAATAAGCGGTCATCAAATGTTGTTCAAACTTTTCTTTATACATTCGAATACATTAAGTAATCATATTCGTAAAGTTTTAGCCGTTGAAATGAGTGTTTGCGACCTCCATGAATTATTTTGTAAACAAAGTAATATTTAAAAAAAAAAATACAAGCTATTTTAAAAAAAAATAAGCGCTGTTCTAAACCCTTTATTGCTCTTTTAAAGCGGCACAGTAAGTCAAATACTCTAGTCTGTGACTCAGAATAAAAGTTCACATCAAGCTCTTTAATTTAAGCGGTTGGAGCATTTTTAAGGCCATATATATCAAAAGTTATGACCAATCAAAAATTACGCAAAAGTTCAAGCTGCAAAAATAAGAATTTGAAAAAGGTCAAAATCTAGAGAAAAGCATGTAGATTTTTAGTAACGGTGAAGTACTGGAATTGTAACCAATTTTAGGTTTAAAATGTCGTCATTTTCATATATGTATAAGCTATTGTAAGACAAAATTTATTTTTGCCCTGATTAATTATTTCGGATTGGGAGAGCTTCTGTAAGTAAATTAAATACAAAAAAATACATAAAGATGATGTACTGTACTATATGTTTATAATCATTTATAACATTTTTTTATGTGGTTGTATAGCAAAATTCCTGACAAAATTAGTTAAAATTCTCTCCAGCATCCCATGACTGCTTGATAAATAAAAATACGCATACAGAGGTTAACATTCTCAAAATATATTTAACTTGTATTGTATGCGAGTAACAGAAAATAATACATATAAGAGCGAACAAGTTATCTGCATGAACGCGATGATCGGTGGCGTTGCTCGCTCGGTTTTAGGTTTCTAACCTTGCTTTATTCGACTGCACGTTTACCTCTAACTACATCTATACATGACGCACTTGCGTGCGTACACTATATTATATGATTAATGGGGTAATACTTATAAACCCGCTATTGGTATAAATTACATCTGTTTTATCGACTGATCAGATGGGCCACGTGTTGCTGTTTATATATACCAGCTGGTCATATCGTTTAATTACATATAGAAGTAAATACTTTCATTATGAACAAGTATCTAATAAACTTACAGCAGTATCCATTTAGATAAGCATATTTAATATTTTATACAAGTAAAATATGTTTTGAGTATGTTAACCTTTGTGTGCGTATTTATGTTTATTAGGGAGTCATGGAATGCTGGAGAAAATTTGAACTAATTTTGTGAGGGATTTTGCTTACAACGTTACGTTTTGTCAGTAAATTTGACGGACAAAATGTCAGCAAATGAAGTATTTAAAGGGTGATGTATACTAACCTTAAAATCTGCTTTCATTTTTATGCTGATGTATGAAGAAAATATTATATCTGTACTAATTAAATTAGTCAGATCAAAAAGCATAAATCTTAAAAGATGATAAATAATTAGCACCAATTAAAACGATTTCCAATTCAAAACTTGAGATTCAGAAGTTTTCTTCCTTACAACTCATTTTATTTAATAGTTTAAATAGAATCAAAAGTTCAATTTTTCTACGTAATTATGAATGACTATTATTATTGTATTATTATTTAACTTTTAAATAGATGTATTTTATGATCTAACATCCATCCAATATCTTAAAACAATATATTTTTAAATGTATTTCCTTATGTTTAAATAATTAAATAAACCAATTTTTTATGTGACCAATATTGTATTAAGTGTAATCGAGAAGCTTCAATTTAGGTTTCGGCATGTTTTATAAAAATAATCTGGAAGATGTGCAAAAAACACCTATTTATTTGAAAGTACACATCCTAATCGCTTAATTTCAAAGATTACCATGTTTGTACTAGTTTACTGCGACGAAGGCACGGGATTTTGGCAACCTGCGTCGTCAAGGAGGGAGAGGAAATTAATTATGTTAATTGGATTTGGCATGATTTCGTTCTGGATTCAATGTGAAAAGGAAGAAGGGGGGGGGGGGGAAGATCGAAGGTGAAGGCAAATAAACACACTCCACTCGAGTTAAAATGATCTTTCAGAATCAGCGAGATATGAACGAGCGGAACGTACTGATTGTCTATTGCGCATCGCGGCAAATCCGGAATTCCCCGTGAAGCGGGAAAATGGCTATTCGATTCTTGATAAAATGAGCGTAGGAGTCGGCCGATACGATGCGGTCCGTCGATCATCGATGACTAAGCCCTTTGCATGAGGCGATCGGGTCTTTTAAAGAATCGGTCCTCTGTGTTCGGAAGGCTTTTCGTGTACGTGTCCCTAGGAATCCGTGGTCAGCCCCGACCGTCCGCGCCGGTGGCGGAAAGCTATTGCTTCTTTAGGACAAAGCTTTATGACGAGGTCCGCGTGCGTGGGGGCCTACACGTGCTCCTATTTTTATGATAAATCCGTTGGCTTGTCTCGCGTTTCCGCCTCCTTCGTCTTAATATTTATGACTGGACACGCGGGCGACGAATTGAACTGCATGTCCGTGCGCGTTCCTGTGCCTTTCGCGTTTCGCAGAGAAAGTCGATAAGTTTTTAAGAAACGTCATGTGTCGCGGCTCTTGATTCTAAAAAAGATGTAGTCTTTTTAATAAAGGTCGCGGCGAGCAGACGTCAACTGATATTCTTTTGTAATAATAAACATTTATAAACCAATACAGTTTAAATGACAAAATGTCTGTTAAATTAACGGTCGTTTATCTGTAATTTTCACTGACAAACGATTCACTGACAAAAAATGTTAACAGTTCACATGCGTGTTTTTTACCGTGCACATAAGAAAATGTTATAAATGATTATAAACATTCAGCACAGTACATACATTTTATGTTAATAATGATAAAAGGAAAATATTAATAAAAATATTTGTTATTATTAGTTTTTAATTTTTTTGTATTTAATATACAGAAAATCTCCCAATCTGAAATAATTAATCAGGGACAAAAATCAATTTTGTCCTATAGTTAAAACCTAAAATTGGTTACAATTTCAATACTTCACCGGTACTAAAAACCTACAGGTTTTTCGCTGGATTTCGATCATTTTTAAATTCTTATTTTTGCAGCTTGAACGTTTACGGAATTTTTGATTGGTCATAACTTTTGAGATAAACGCTGCCAACTACTTTGGCACTATGCTTTCTCAAAGATAAATGAATTAAAATTATTATATAAATATGGAAGAGCTGCGTCGTACTGTCCATCATGGTTATTTTCCTGTCTAACTATTTTCCTTTAGTGATTTGTTCCCTACTGAAAAATGATTATTTTTCAATAAACATATTATCGCATATATCGTATATCAGCGTGTCATTGGTCAGCGATGTGTCTTTGATTCTAAAATCTATTTTTATCTCTAAAATCAGATGACATCTATACCTATAAAAGATTGAACTCATTTTAAAATTTTACTACTATTTAACATATACTAGTTTACAAATTTCATCAAAATAGTACAAAAATTATAATTTTTCTATGTTCTATTAAAGATAGATACAGATTGAATATTGAAGAAATAAATTATATCATTATTAAATCATTTTTAAAAAATCACAAAATAATAATATTTTTAATATAACATTATTTTTCCAGTTTTTCGATTTTTTCCTGCAATATAATACGTAGAGTTGGCTAGAAGTGTAGAATAGTAAATCTCATATATAATAATGCTTAATATTTACAAGAAAAAAGCATAACCATAAAGCTTAGAGATGTCGTGATATACAGGGTGAAAAAGAATTGTTTAAATTGATTAATCTCTAATACCTCAGAAGATAATGAACCAAATCGGCTCAAAAATATCCAACCAATAACCTGACACCTAACCAATACAAGAATACATTTGCACGTGCACGCGCACACACACGCACACGCATACATACACACATACACACGCAAACACACACACATACACACACACACACACACACACACATTCAGACCCTTTTTAAAACGATTTTCACTGAAACTTTTAAGCGCTAACCGGCTATTGATAGCAAATATCTGCGCAAAGTTTGGAAAAGTTATACTGAATATTGAACAGATGGTGATATGCCACATAGTAACACACACACATACATATGCACGCACATGCACACACACGCACACACACATACATAGAGAAATTTTTGCAGACTATTGTATTTGGACTCCTCAAAGCATAAACATGTCAATACGTTAAAAAAATACAAGAAGAAATTTTTACTATAACAAAGCTTTCTCTTTGAGAAAGTAATACGGCTTTAAAAATGCTCCGACCGCTTAAATTGAAGGTCTTGATGTGAACTTTCATTCTGAGTGACAAACTAGAGTATTTGACTAGACTTACTGTGCCGCTTTATAAAAGAAATAAAGAGTTAAGCGCAGCATTTATTGCTTGCTCAAAGAGAAAGCTTTGTGATGCTAAAAATTTATTTTTGAATTTTTTTAAGGTATAAGTATGATTTATGCCATGGTGAGTCCAAATACAATAGTCTTAAAAATGTGTGTGTGTGTGTGTGTGCGTGCGTGCGTGCGTGCGTGCGTGCGTGCGTGCGTGCGTGCGTGCGTGCGTGCATGCGTGTGTGTCTGTGTGGTTTCATCGGGTATAGCAGGGTCGCGCATCTCCATCTCATCCCTTGGTGGTTGGGTCGCTCCCACGTCTTTGTCTTCAGGGGTCTTCGATGACTCTTCTACCGGATTCACGCCCGGTACGAATATCTTCAAGTCTTCGGCCTGGACCAGTTCTTCTACTTGTCCCGTGGTGCCGAAGAGCTTGTATGAGTTGGGCCCGTGCACGCCTATTATGATGTACGGCCTGTATACTTGGGTGCCAACTTTCCTGTGACACCCTCGGTTGCCGAAGACAGGACTCTATTTTTCCACCAGACTATGTCTCCTAGCGGAAACTTTTCTTCTCTGCGTCCAACATCATAATATTTCGCATGTCTGATCCGTTTGACCTTGAAACGCAAAGCGGACTGTTCCCGCGCTTTGCGCAACCTTAGCATGCAGGTGTTCCAGGCTTGCGTCAATTCTTGCTATACCGATTCCGACGAGGAACTTTCCTGTTCTCTACGTACGGTGCCGGGGGGCGTCGGTTGTCTGCCATAATTAAGCATCGCTGGGCTAAAACCGGTGGAGCTATGCTTAGCCGTGTTCATAGCGAAGACGAGCTCCGGTAGATGTTCGACCCAAGTCTTGTGGTTCTCGGTTATATAGGACGCAATCATTGTCTTAAGGGTCCTATTTTCCCTTTCCATGGGGTTTGCTCTCGGGCAGTACGGGGGGGGGGGGGGAGGGGGGGGGTGATATAGTAGATACGTTGTTGCAAGAGATATTCATCGACAGCCTTATTTTTAAATTCTGTGGCAGTATCCAAATGGAAAGTCTCTGATGCTCCGAACCGCGTCACGATCCTCTCGTGAAACTCTTTAATGACGGTCCGGACGTTTGCTTTTCGGATGGGGATACATGCCACTCATCTGGTGAATAAATCTTGGAACACCAAGATATATTCGTACCCACCCCTACTCCGTGGCCATTGTCCGGTGATATCACTGGCTACAATTTGCGATGGTCTCTCAACCATTCACAAACCCATTCTCCCGATAGGTGGCATCTGAACCACTTTACATTGTTGGCAAATCATGCACTTGTGGACGTATTCCTGTACGTCTGCGTACATGTGTGGCCATAAGTATTGCTGACACACTAGGGCATAGGTCTTTTCTCGTCCGAGGTGCCCAGCGGTCGGACTATCGTGGTTTTCTCATGGTATGGTATGCCAGTGTTCCTTTGGCACTACCAACTTCCAAGCATCTTCGTCGCCCACAGTGTCCTCGATCTCTTCGTCTGGCCTGTAGTGGTATGGGTTTCCCCCAATGACCTTCCAATTGGGGTTTTCTCGAGGGTTCGTGGCTATTTTGTCGAGGGTAGTTAGGTACCATGGTCTTTTGTACCCTCTGACCAACACAAAGAGCCTTTTTGTGTCTCTACCTCCTCGTACATCCTGGACAATGCGTCCGGGACGTAATTTAGAGCACCTTTCTTGTGGACTATTTCGTAGTCGTGACCTTGTAGGCGTAGCGGTCACCTCGCCAGACGGCCGGTTGGGTTTTTCAAATTGCATAGCCAGGCCAGGTTCAAGTGGTCTGTTACTACTCGAAAATGGTAAACCTCGATATATGACCGGAATTTCTCGATGGCCCATATCACTGCGAGACACTCCCGCTCGTGTACACTGTAATTCCTGTTGGCAAATTCTAGTACCCGCTCTCCCTCTTTCGTTTCCTGGAGGAGTATTGCACTAATTCCAGTGTTCCTAGCGTCAGTGTTGACCACGAATTGTTTATCCGACAGAGAGCTCTGTGGCAGGGCAGAGGATACGCATCATGTTTCATCTGCGCATTAACCTTGCGGTAGTCGACGCAGAACCTGTAGGTGCCATTCTTTTTCTTTACCATCACTACTGGGCTCGGCCAACCACTATTAGATGGTCCGATTATCCCTTGATCTAGAGACCGGTTAATATGTTTGCTTTATGGGCTGGGCTGATTCAATAGCTATATGATGCTTGATGCCACACGTTAAGCCACAAGTGTCTCTTTGGCCTTGCAGAGATTCATCTAGGAGACTCTCTAGCTCTTGGCGTTGCGACTCCATGACATGGGCAGTAGCGACTGATGATATGGCGGCTACGCCAGCGTCCAAACTAGCTGCCTCCAGCTGTACTCTAGCTTGGGTGCCCTTGAAATATAGTACGTCTTCATCTGGGTCAAGTATCGCCCTAAACTTCTTCACGAAGTTCACACCTACATCACATTCGTCCTTTAGGTGTGGGACGATACCCACGCGTACGTCCCGCGTTTCTCCTGCGACCGTTATAGAGAGTATCACATGACCTACCAGTGGGCGGAACGATCCATCTGGAAGTTTCACTCTTCCTGCACATTCATCATCTCATCTTCGGGATAAGACCTGGGGGGTTGTGTTCGTGTGTCAGAGTCTATCGCCGTCACTTCAGCTTCGGCTATTTGCGCTGCCACAGAGATGACCTTTTCTTCTGTCGTCCCTTTTGGCTTATCATCTCCTTCGGGGAAGGTTGTGCTCGTTCGGGTTGTCTGTCCTTCTGTACTATGCGTTGGTTTCCGCTGACTTTCGCTCTCTTTCCTCTCTTCCGGGAGATTTGAGATTAGTTGTCCGTCTTGTACGATCTCGCCTTCGGGTGAGGACTCACCTTGACGTGACTGGATATCTGTTCTCCCCTTTGGCCCTTCTGGGCCAATTGGGATTGGGGCCGTAGAGACCGTGCATCCTTCTGGATGAGTCGTGAGTGTCTTTGTCGGAGCTGTTTCCTCTCCTTCTCCTGAGAGGATAGAGCTCTGACGCCCCCTCAAATACCAGGTCTCTGCAGTATCTGTGAACAGTTCAGAGAGTGCTGCCAGGAGTTCTTCGTCCGATAGGTTGGTCAGTGTGTTGCAGTCTTCGATTCTAGCGAGAAAAGCATCAATGCTCTGGTCCTTCTTGCCAGAGAATTTGATATTCCATTTCCTAACCACTTGACCAACATCTCGTGGGTTACCACCACACTCTATCGTTTGGCCGAGGGTCTCTGACAAGGGTCTTGGGCTCGACCTGCCATGGTCTCGTCGTCCCTCATCAGGTATGTTGAAGTGTCTTTGGTTGGCATCTGAGCGGTCTGCCGAGTGATCTGGGCTCGCTCTGTCTCTCGGCCGCTCGTCACTAGGCCTATTCTCACTTCTATTCTCAGTTGTGCGACGCTGCCGCTGATCGCCGGTTGTTGTAATCCTTCGACTATGCTCCTCGCCCCCACAGGCATTACTCGCCGTGGGTGGGTGTGCCGGTCTATCTTCACTATCGTCTATATGTGTGTCTTCAAATAGCTTGTATGTGTCTTGGAAATTTATCGATCGCCGATTATCTTCATGCCTCGTACTGGACAGGATTTGATCTTTCTTCAGGGTTTCGACCTGCTATTTGAGAGATCTCGTTTCCTGAATTAATTCCGCTAGTGTGAAAGTAATATGTCTTTTGGTATTTTGAAGGGATTTCCTTTCGCTGATTCCAGTGTTATCATCTCTTCACTTTACGCTCCTGTTTCACCAGATGTGGCGGTGTGATCGACACTCTCGGAATGATCTCGTTCCTGGGTACAATTCAGTGTGTTTGAGCTTCGTGCTCAATTTTCGCACGTTAACATTTTAAAAGTACCAAAAACATAAAAAAAAATTAATTTTCTAATTTTTTTGACTTTAATTAAATTTTTAATTATTTTAAACTATTGATTGTTAATAAATTATGCCATTAATGCCGGGTTTTGGTGGGTGCCATGTATAACAGGATGCTCAATCATTAATAACTATTAATTAATTGACTGTGCTAGCGTTCTACAGGCGTGCGCCACACGCAACGCGTATGCGCGGCTTATCGCAGCTCTTACCTTCGAGGTGGCCTGCGGCGACTCGCCGCTGTAGCCTTACCCCGCTGTAGCCTTACCCCGCTGTAGCTGTGCAGGCTTTTCCCGCGTATACACCGAATCAACGAGGATTTGGCTTCGTGCGGAGTTTCCTCAACGTACTGGTTTTCACGACCTGTAAGGAGCGCGAAAACGCGAAGGCTAATATTTTGGGCGGGTTTGGGTATATTAATAGCACACTGATTTTAATAAAACAATAGAAGCTATATTCTAAAACGATAATAAATAAATATTTTACAATTACTTTAACATATAAAAAGCGAGTTGGTAAGGACAAAATAAAAATCGCGTAGGTCGAGCGTCGCTTGCGTGTTCAATACGACTGTTACTGAACACGCCGTCGGAATCGGAGAGGGTCGCGATCGCGCTCGTTCCGTGGGCTGAACGGAGCCCTTTTGTCCAGAGGGCACGGCACGCTATTCGTAGCGTGGCCCTATAAACGTCTGCGGTTGCCGCGGGCTAGCCCTTACCTCTACTAACTGGAGTGCGACGGTACGATGAGGTGACGCGCCGCTAGCGATTTCGCTCGCTGCTTCTGCCCGGCGAGGATCTCGTTGCAGCTTCTCTGCGCTTCGCTTCAGCTTTGCTTCTTCGGCGTCCTTCATCGCACCACCACAGCGGCTGATGGTCGGTGTCTGCCAAGATGGCGTCGCAGCTCTTTTCGCGAGGCAGACGGCGTGAGAAGTCGAGCGGTAGTGTTTCTTCCTCTCCGCCGCCGTGACCCCCCACTCTTTCTCGCTCTCGTCTTCACACCTGTCGCCGCGCGTGGGCATGAGATGGCGTCTCATGCACCTTTGCATCTTCCCGTTCGCGAAATATACGCGGCACGTTACAATGTATGTATATATAAGTATATATATATAAGTATATATACATACATTGTAACGTGCCGCGTATATTTCGCGAACGGGAAGATGCAAAGGTGCATGAGACGCCATCTCATGCCCACGCGCGGCGACAGGTGTGAAGACGAGAGCGAGAAGGAGCGGGGGGTCACGGCGGCGGAGAGGAAGAAACACTACCGCTCGTCTTCTAACGCCGTGTGCCTCGCGAAAAGAGCTGCGACGCCATCTTGGCAGACACCGACCATCAGCCGCTGTGGTGGTGCGATGTAGGACGCCGAAGAAGCAAAGCTGAAGCGAAGCGCAGAGAAGCTGCAACGAGATCCTCGCCGGGCAGAAGCAGCGAGCGAAATATATATATATATATATATATATATATATATATATATATATATATATATATATATATATATATATAGACATATACAAATATCTCATGCCCAAACGCGGCAAGAGGTGTGAAGACGAGAGCGAGAAGGAGCGGGGGGCCACGGCGGGGGAGAGGAAGAAACACTACCCCTCGACTTCTCACGCAGTGTGCCTCGTGTATATATATGTATATATATCAAAACATAATAATATCTTAAATTTTACCGTCATAAAACCTCAAAATCTCGACCCTACACGTCACAATAAATCACTATTTTAAATATCATATTTATTAAAGGAACTTTGATCCTCACACGATTTGAGGTGACACGGTGAACGAAATTTTTTTTGTCGACGGTTATTCGACTCCTTTTGACATGTACTACAAAAAGAGCGGAGCACATTTTGGTTAAAATTTTTTTTGTTTTCTTTTTCCGAAATCTAATCAAATTCTGAAAGTCCAAAAGTTACATGAAGAATAAAACATTTATCAATCTTCAATTATCGAATGAAATAGACTTATTTAAAATCATAAAGCAAGTGTCGAAATATATTATTTAATTCTTCAACAACCCCAAATTCCGAACGAGACGAAAGAAGAGACGAGGGATACTTCAATAAGTAAGTAATAAAAAATAAATAGTACACATATAGATTTAAGCTAGTAGTAAGAGTGCTATCTCAGGTTTAAAAGAGAATCTTATATATTTCAAAGGCAGAGCTTAACACTAGATCATATTAAGTTATGCTTCCTGATTTCTCACAAATCGACAAGTCAGCTTAAAAATGTACGATAAAAAACGGTTTCCGCGGATCTCAAGTGAAACAGACATCCAATGTTTCGAGATAGTTACTTTCAACGTGTAAATAAATCACTAGCGGTTTACTTTTTAGATACTTTATTATCTGCCATCGTATGCTGTGAACTTAAAAATGAACGTTAAAAAACGGTTCCTCCGGATTTCAAGTGAAACCGTCATTCAATAATTCAAGTTAGCTAATTTCAACGTGTAAAAAAATCACTTCCGGTTTATTTGTAAGATACTTCTGGTTCAGACTCGCATAGTTTTTGTTCCATTATTATGTCACATAAGATCAATTACTCCCCATTTTATGATGTAAGCATAATAATAAACGATAAACAGAAGTTACCGCAAAATATTGTGTGAAACAGACATCTAATGTTGATTTTTATAATATTAATAATAAAATCATCATTTGTTCTTAGTTTAAAAAAAAGATGAAGAAACATTTGTTGAGTACATGCGCATGATTGACGAGACATTTAATTATATTTTACAAAAAGTTGAACCACTTTGCACCCATGATTGGTGCAATTTACACACACAGCCTATACTAGCAGAAGATTTGTTGTGACTCTAAGGTAAGTAGATTAAAAAATATATACATTGTTATTGTTTATTACATAATTGAGAATCTTTAATTTATTATATCAAAACTTTTATTTATATTAATATAAATATACTAGTATACTTATCTACTTATCATATACATGATATAAACTCTTACTAACAATCAATATAAGAAATTAATAATTTGATACATATACTTTTTTTGTTATTAAATAGAATAAACATTTTAATTTCTAGATACATTTATTTCTTTTTGATAAATGTAATAATATTTCTAATTTGATATACGTTTGTCAAATTTCGAATTTACAATAGTAGTTGAATATTTTGCTTACTTGAATAACATTAGTAATGTTTAAAGAAGAAAATTTAGAAAACAAACTACTTTAAAACTAGCTTGCGGCGTGACTAGCCGCTTCTGCGTTTCAGAGCGAACGACGCTTTTTACATGTAAAGCACAACCGACGATGTTCGCGCATCGCGCTCACCTTTTATTTGTATTGCTCCCCGTTGATTTGATATTATATTAAAAAGAATAATAGGAAATAATAATTTATATGGTTAAATAATAAAGTAGTTTTTCTGTAAAACCACCCGACAACAAAATTTATAAGGATCCAATCTTTTCGATCTAATTTTAATTTTAAATAAATATCTCTCTGAAATGATGTATTACGAGTTAATTTTCGTATTTGATAGTGAAAAGGCGGACACACTCTTATATTCGCGGTTGAATTCGATCCCGGGTCTTCACGAACCGAAAGCAGACGTTTATCCACTACGCCACGGCCGCACTGGCTATTTCCTTGCGCTTTAGTCTTTATATTGCTTCGAGTTGCATTTCGGCTGACTAGGCATATGTCACATGTCATACGTAACAGTTATTATCCTAATTAAAAACAATAATATATCTGTAATAAGAGATAGCTTATTATTTATTAGTAAAGGCGTACAATTTTATAAACAATTGTCTGTCCCTAATCACAGATATATTATTTTATAAATTTCTTCTGTTAACTTTGTAGAGAAATGTTCAAGGAAAAAAATAAGCCTCGAAACATTAAAATTGATTAAGATGTGAAAAAAAATTGGTGTTTATCTGAATAATTGTTAATGGATAATATTTATACTTGTGACATCACGATATTATTTAACAATTTTTGTTTCATATAGTCATGGACTATTATTAGGTATATTTCATTAGTTTTATCATAGGACTTTATAAGCAATCATATAATTTTTTGTTTTATGACCTATATCTAGCGAAAGACCCTCCTTAATTATAGAATACTCTAAAATCATTACATACAATAAAATTATCAATCTCTTGGTGCAATGAGAGATTAATTGACACAAATATCAATTCCGTTATCTCGTTGTTATTTAATATCACAGCTTTAGACCTAATGAATCGGAGGAAAAATGATTTTATATCTATCGTCACATAGAATTATTTACGAGTCTAAACTAACTACGGTGAACACGGCGCTACGGTGGGAAACGGTATATAATCGAGAAGGGAAGAAGTTAGTACTCAGGGACACGAATTCAACAGAATATACGGCGATGAAATCCGAATGCAAATGGAAGACTCGCGTCGCGATGCTCGACAACCGCAAGCGACGCTAGATTTCCGATATATATACCCACACACACACATATATACATATATATATATATATATATATATATATATATATATATATATATATATATATATATATATATGTGTGTGTGTGTGTATATATATATCGGAATCTAGCATATATATATATATATATATATATATATATATATATATATATATATATATATATATATATATATATATATATATATATATGTGTGTGTGTGTGTATATATATCGGAAATCTAGCGTCGCTTGCGGTTGTCGAGCATCGCGACGCGAGTCTTCCATTTGCATTCGGATTTCATCGCCGTATATTCTGTTGAATTCGTGTCCCTGAGTACTAACTTCTTCCCTTCTCGATTATATACCGTTTCCCACCGTACCGCCGTGCTCACCGTAGTTAGTTTAGACTCGTAAATAATTCTATGTGACGATAGAACACTTGCAAAATCGTGCTGCGAATTCGCGCAGCTGGCGCTCAATATCTTGTACACAAATCGAATAAACCTCAAGTGTTTATACTTTTATCCTAAATTCCTGTGTCGTAAATTATTTAAAACCTCGCATAAATATAACATTAAAGCCTGCATGAGCAGCGCAATAATCTTGGCTAATATAGCTAAAATTATTGTCATAATATAACTATTCATTGCAAACTTATATTAACCAATAGTAGGCACGCTGCATTTTAAGAAACTCAATAAAACAAACAGCTTTATTCATCTTTAGGAGATACCAAGGCACCTTGGACCAGGTGGGTCTTTCCACATTTGAAATCGCCGACCTTTGGATATTCTATTTTTGGAAAATATTTTTCGAATATCTGCTGTATTGTAGCAAAATGACCCTTGACTCTTGAGCCTGCGAAGAGCCCGTACACGAGGGAGTAGGTCAGAACCGTCCTAATACTTTCAAGTTAAATGTATGCGTGAGAGCTGCTTACGGGGGAGGGAAAATCAGCAAGAGTGATAGCATGTTTTTCTCGTTGGAACATATCCTAGGACCATCTCGCGCCCAGATTTGAACTAAGAGTCCTTATTTACCGAACCGTGTTTCTATAAACGTCCATATTCATTGTCTCTACTTCTGTTGCCGACTAATGCCACCAGCGTAATTTGAGCCCCAGCGAAGCTAGGGCAGTAACACGCAGACAGCGTTAACCGGGAAAAAAAGTAGAGAGATGAGCATCCGCGTCGCAGTTTCTAAACGTCAGATAATGTGGCATTTTATTCCCTGACAACGGGTAATAAACACAATACTTTACGGCAAGGTATGAGAAAATAGTACATTATGCAACAGGGGAATAAAGTCGAAGATTAAACCCGAGGGTGGATTTACTGCCCGAGCCAAGCGAGGGCAGTAAACACCCTCGGATATAGTCGACTTTATTCCCATGATGCATATAGAACTTTATTTCCGATTTAACTGTAGCCACTTTACTGACTTTTATTGAAAATTTATATTAATATTAATATAAATATAAAATTGAAAAGAGACAGAAAGCCAGAGAATCTGAGAATTTACTTTATTCCCGCTCTTGCGTGAATAAATGAATTTGCGAGAATAAAGTGTCATTTTCGACCCGCTTTTCAGGTCAATAAAGTGGCCTTTATAGTTAAGACGTAAATAAAATAATTTATTTGTATTTTTAAAACCAGATTCTACAGAAAATATATTTTTTTCATTTCGTTTATGTAAATTAGTGAGTTTTCTGCTTAGAATTTGTTTAATAGTACATTATGTACCAAGGGCAAAAAATCGTCTTTTTTTCTCGAGTTACATATAGTACTTTATGCCCATCTCAAAGAGGCCAGTTTTTTACTTAGAAAACGGGACTAATGGACTTTTAAAAGACAATATTGTTAAAAAAACAATCGAAAATCAGGGTTATTGGTAGAACTTGATGAAATAATGAAATTTAAACTAGTTTCTAGTGAAGTCACTTTTTTCCGCTAATGTTTTTTGCGGACATAAAGTGTAATCTTGGTCTCGCTTTTCAAGGAAAATGTAGCCATTTTCATTGAGATGGGCATACAAATATTTTTGTCTCTTAAATGTCTTTTTTTTCAGCAATAATGTTTTTTCATTATTTTCCTATGTTAGATATATAAGAAACTTCAATTGCATTGCGACACGTGTTAACATCGTCTACATGGCTCTGCCCGGCGAGCGCACAATTTTTAATATATAGAATCGATATAATTTCGGAACTCTTGAAATATAAATAAAATACAAATTAAGGACCACTCTAATGCCCATGTTAGGGGTCAAAGTGACTCCCATGGGTCATTAGACGTCAAATCTCTCTTTGGTGCAGGAAAGCTGGTAAATCGTGGTTTTTCCAAATATTTGATCCAATCAAAAGTAGTATAGGTTGAAGGTGTACATAAGTTCCTGACCTTGACATTGACCTCCATTTTCAGGGTGATTTGAAGGTCAACTTGTTTTTCTGAAGGTCAAGGACAATATCACCAACTTCTGCCCCAAACAACTTTTGTTTAAATTTATTTTTGCTATCTCTTTTTCTTTATGAGATAAGTGCTTGGATTGATTAAAATGGATCACCCTGTGTATATATATATACACGGAAAAAAATATCCGGCTATTCCTGCAAGAAGAGCCGAGTCATGTTAATTTTCTAAACAGTGTCGCTTGTATCTCCCCCATGCGTGATCTTGGATACTCTACAGATACGGCTTAAGATTTTACCAAGCCAGCAACTTGGAGATTTGCGCCTGTTTACGTTCGCGTAACCTCATATTTCGATAATTTATTCAGCTATATATAACTATATATTAGTTGAAAAACAATCTACTTGTGTGCTTTCATACATTTATCATATTTTAAAGTCAATTGTATTGTTATTTTTCTTCGCTCTCCAACAAATTTAAGCAGATACACGTGTGTGATGAAAATAGCTTAAGGGGGAGTCTGTTTTACCGGCTTCAACAAATCGATTTTTTTTGTCTTAAATCTATTCAAAAACTATCCAAGAATATGTCATCAAAATTTCAGAGGCCAATTCGACATATTTCCGAAGCTAGAGCAGTTTTAGTGGCCGAGCATCGAGCAGGTGCGAATGCTCGGGCAGACCCGGGCGCGCGCGCTCCGCCCCTCGATGTATTCTATTATTCGACTATACTCGTATATACCTGAAAAGGTCCAACCGTCCTTTGAAACATTATTTGGAGTTTCTAGAAGGTTTGTGTTGAGCAGTAGTAGGGAGAACGGTATACAATATAACGGTATACTATAGCTCTCGGCATCGGCTTCTACACTGCTGTATGTAGCGTCAGCTTTCAGTTTTACTTTTGATTTTGCCGAGTACACATCGAAATGTCAAGCTACCCGCAAGGTGATCGATCTAAAAGACAGCGTGCTGCGGAACTGCGAAAGCGGAAATTTCACGGCAATCGTTTTACAAGTGTTTCATCGGACAACGGAGACTTACACACGAGCCGCAGTGAGCAGAAGTTAATGACAGCAAGCAGCAATGATGTCATTATTCATTCTGCGCACTGCTACCGTATTATTGAATTTATATCTGTGTTTCTCGCCATTTCGGAAATCGCAATTTACAGATCATGCAAGCAAAAATTAACGTTTGCAGAAAGCGGTCATCGAGGCCTAGGATTTAAAATTATTGTCCAGTGTATGTATGGTCGGAGCGAAATCCAGTCAGGACCATTGATAAATACCGGATACGAAATCAACAGACGAATTGTTTTTGTTATGAAGCTTCTTGGTATCGGACGAGAAGGGATAAACGTATTCTGCGGCCTTATTCATATGTTTGCAGGTTTTGCAAAATCAACTTACCAACAAATCGTTGAGCATTTGCACGCAGCATCGAAGACAATGTTCAAGAGTACCTGCGAAAAAGCCGTCAAGGAAGAAAAAGAAAAAAACGTTGAACCTGAAAGACCTGCGAATCATTTGAAGGTTTCGGGCGATGGATCGTGGAAAAAGCACGGGTATACTTCCTTGTACGGTGTAACAATGCTTATCGGATATTACAGTGGCAAAGTAATCGATCTCATTGTAAAAAGTGGATATTGTCATTCGTGTGCCATAAGTAAAAATACTTTGGACGAAGACGCATTTGAGGAGTGGTATGAGAATCATAAAGACTCATGCTCCTCAAATCATGCAGGTTCGGCAGGGAAGATGGAGGTGGATTCCATAATGGAGATGTTTTCGAGATCCGTCGAGAAATTCGGAGTCATGTACACTAATTATATCGGCGATGGCGACTCCAAAACTTTTACTGGAATCTTAAATAGCAAACCTTATGGGGACGAGTGCACAGTGACGAAAGATGAGTGTGTTGGACACGTGCAAAAGCGTATGGGTACTCGTTTACGTAATAAAAGAAAAACCGAGAAACTCGGAGGAAAGACGCGGCTAACGGAGAGTGTAATCAAGAAATTGACGATATACTACGGTCTGACAATTCGTCGAAATATTGATTCAGTGAAAGATATGAAGAAAGCTATTATAGCAACATTAGACCACTACTGTTCCACGGATGAAAATCGTCGGCATGAAAATTGTCCAGAAGGCGCCGAGAGTTGGTGCGAATGGCGCAACGATATAGCGGCGAATAATCTTGCATCTTACAAACATCCGGCGAGATTAATCGACAAAACCGTGGAGAAGCACATTTGTCCAATTTATGAAGAGCTCTCTAATGACGATTTAATGAGGCGGTGCTTAGGCAGCCACACTCAAAATTCCAACGAATCGTTCAATTCGATTGTGTGGCGCCTAAGTCCGAAACATTTGAATTCCGGCTATAAAATCGTCGAAATTGCAGCATATATGGCTGCAGGCATTTTTAACGAGGGCTACTCTGGTGCACTTTTCACCATGCAGCTCCTCAATATCAGCATCGGGCAGCAGTGCAAAAATTTTGCTGACGCCGTCGATGCTGAGCGCATAACGCGGGAGAACCGGCGCGCATCATTTTCTAGCAAGAAAGCTCGTACAGCCCGAAGATTGAAAACCCTCAGCCAAAACGAGTTTTTTGAAGAAGAGGAAGAACTAATGTATGGCCCAGGGATAGCTGATTAACCTCTAATTACTGTAAGTACCCAAAAACTTATATTTTTTTGGACCGAAAACTTTAAAGCGCGTTTTCTCGAGTTTTCATTTTTACGATTTTAGAAAATGGTGCCGGTGATAGCAAAAAGAATATACGTCCGATCGAAAAAAATCAATGTGATCTAGCTTCAGTATTAAATTATCTTCTATTTGAACTAAAAAAGTTGAATAAAAGTATTATTTAAACCACTTTTTTTGCAACTTAAAGTGAATTTTCTGTTTCAAAAAAGTGATTTTTTTTCAAGATTCGAAAAAATTTGGAATTTGACAACTTCTTCGGTATTTTTTGAGTTGATATAGAAAAGAAACTTATAAAAATTTAAGAAAATTTTGTCTCAACTGTTTCAGACGCAACGCACGACCTCCATCACCGGCACCGATTAGAAAGTGCAGACTCCAGGCGCTCCGGCAAAATGGTCATAACTTGAAGAAATTTTAATATTTTTTAATAACAAAAATTGTTTTTTAAAGCTAAAGTATTACTATATTTATGTTCTCAAAATTTCGTTTATCGCAATCATTTCCTTCCCTTTCAAAAAAATCGTTGAAAAGACGCTTTTTTTCGGCTCTTAAAGCAGACTCCCCCGTTAAGGGGGCAGGCCTGGGTTAAACCCAAAAATAAAGTTTTTTTTTACAAGTCCAGAAAACTTTATATGTTTAAAAGCAGTCATTCTGAAAAATTTTATGCTATCAAAGCACAATATTGTCTTAAATTTTACCGTTGTAAAACCTCAGAATCTTGACCCAACACGTCACAATAAATCACTGTTTTCAATACCATATTTATTACTTTGATCCTCACCGGATTCGGGGTAACCCAATGAACAAAAAATTTTGTTTTGACGGTTATTCGACTCCTTTTGACATATATTACAAAAAAAGCGGAGCACTTTTTCGTTAAAATTTTTTTTATTATTTTTTTCGGAGATCCAATCAATTTTTTTAAAAACTTTTTTAATATTTTTTAAAAAATTGATTGGATCTCCGAAAAAAGTAATAAAAAAAATTTTAACGAAAGAGTGCTCCGCTTTTTTTGTAATACATGTCAAAAGAAATCGAATAATCGCCGAAAAAAGAAATTTCATTCAGCATGTCACCTTGAATCGTGTGAGGATCAAAGTTCCTTTAATAAATATGGTATTGAAAACAGTGATTTATTGTGACATGTTGGGTCAAGATTCTGAAGTTTTACAATGGTAAAATTTAAGGTATTATTATGCTTTAGTAACATAAAAATTTTCAGAATGATTGCTTTTAAACTTAAAAAGTGTTCTGGACTTGTAGGAAAAAAGTCTTTTTTTGGGTTTAACCCAAGCCTACCCCCTTAAATTGTTTGGGCGCAAGCTTAGATTGAGATTTCTACAAACCGATCCTGTAAGATTAACAGGAATCAACATGTTGTGTACCCAAATTACTGTCATATAAATATTACGAGATATTTTTATCCGTGTAATATTACATATATCTATATCTCTGATATATTAATATTTTAATAAATCATCAAATTCAGTTTTTCATCAATCTTTTAGCGCTTCCGTAATTATGTAATCGTTTTTGTGTTGCAATGTATTTTCTTTTATTATCTCATATTACATATTCATTACTTTTTTATAGTTTAAAATTATTTTTGTCTCTCGATAGTCTAGTTTCTGATGTTTTCCCCCATTTTTTTTTATTTTATCTTAATTAATTCGAAGAAATTCTTTCCTGGTAAAAAAAGCTTTCGCTTTGAGAAACCAATATTTTGCTAGCATATTTTTGGTTTTAATACGTTTTCTAATTCAACTAATTGTCGTTTCTGATGTTCTTGCTACATTTTTTAAAAGTATTTCGTTATTATTTCATCGTGGGCAAAATTTTTTGTTGTTTTTTGTATTTCATTTTGCTATTGTTTTGTGGTCATTTTGATCTTACAAATTCAAAAATGTTCTGGAATATTTTAATGTTTTTAATACTTTTTTATGTTGTCAAATTTGGTTTCTGATGTGTTTCCTTCATATTTTCATAAGCATTTCTTTATTAGATCAACGTGTTTAAAAAAATTTATTGTTTTTTGAGTCTAGTTTACTTTCTTTGTGGTAATTCTTTTTCTACATAAAAAAAAATATTCAGCTAGCATATATTTTATATTTTTAATACATGCCTTTAATGTTGATTCAACGTGAATTAAAGACATAAAACAAATGTAAAATGTATTATTTCTTGCATTGCAGGTAAAAATAATCGTAATAAATTATGAAAATTAATATTAAACATAATATTATGTTGTTCATATGCTTTTTAACTTGAGTCATCATTTCGTATAAATGGTTATTTACGAAAATGGGAAACATTTCACGTGAATTAAAGACATAAAATAAATGTAAAATGTAAAATTTTATTTCTTGCATTGGAGGTACTAATAATCATAATAAATCATAATAATTAATAAGAAACATAATATTATGTTTTTTTAATTATGCTTTTTATGTTGTCTGAGTATTTCGTATATCGGGAAATTTACGAAAAACTGCCAGATGGCAAGTATGAGTGTAAAATGGTACGAAGCTAAGCGGGCGCTCCGATGCTCTAATAAACGTCTTATTGTGATTTTTTAACCTCTTAAAATTTTCAAATATCACTATCTAAATTCTGATTATCAATTTAGTCTTTCACGTAAAAGAAGTATCTGTTAAAAAAAGATTCATATATATATATATATATACTATATATATATACTAGGGGGGCTGCGCCCCCTGCTCGCTCCACTCACCAACCCCCACATCTTACAACAATAGTTAAAATTATTTGTTTGCATGACATTATTAATTCTTATAAGGAAATAATATAATTATTTTTTCTATTTTTTCCACACCACCTATGAGGTAAATAGAAAGGTGCGTTGATTTTTTTGTTTTGTTTAATTTACTAATAATCATATTTAATAATGTACTGATAAATAAATGTCATTTATTGACATGATAAACTCACATATATTTTTCATGATTATCATTTAATTATCAGAATCCCCTTCCCACCTCTATTGAAAAAGATTAACTTTAAAATCATTACGATAACCTGTATAATAATTAACGTAGATAATTCTATATTATATTTATCATTCAAGTATTTGTTATAATTTTTAATTTATTCATTTGCAATAGAGATTACTGTTCTGTCTCCTTCCTATCTCCGGTGTGTATACCCGTTAAAATAAAATTTTATAAAACACTATTTAACTTGTAAAATACATCTATATATACCACTTGTGTATATTTAGATCTATTTATCAATTTAAAATTAATATGTTCTACTTAATTTTTTGTCATGGGTATAAAAAAGTAATCATATAAATATACTTTTAAAAGGAAAAAAACTTGTTGAATTGAAAAATATTACAATTACAAAAACATATAATAAAAATTTTTAATAAAATAAAATGAAATGCTTTCTTACCTAATAAGGTTGTGCTTATAAAATATTACTATACCATGTCTTGAAATAATATTAAATAATCACGTTATTAATTATATGATTACTTTTATGATTGGCTAATGTGCTTTGAATATTTTATTAATTTTAATAATTAGTTATAATATGTGAATATATGCAACATTAAAAATTTGAAGTGGAAATATGGCGTATTCGAAATAAATAAATGATTAACCAAATTTTATAACCCATACAATACACGCAATATTTATAACACTTTTCCAAACATTCTGTAAGATAATAATATAAAATTGGATCATTGTTTTCTACCTTTAACATTAAAATTTCCGAGACCTGCAATCGTATATAACATGGTACGTTTTCCCAATTTTTGAAAATTTCTAAATCACCATCTTTCCCAACAAAATTGTCTATTTCATTATTTAATTTAGTGTAATATAAATTTTTATCTACAGAATGTAAATAATTTTCATATTCTTCTTCCTGTTCTAAATAGTCATCAATTTGTTCGTTAAAATCTTGTAAATTTTGCAAATCTTCGGCATTTTGTAAATCCTCTAACTTAACGTAACAATTTTGAATTGGATCCCACTCCATACTATCGTCAATTTGTTCATCTAAAGCCTCTAAAGATTCTAAGTTTCGTAAATTTTCCATTCCTTCGTTATGATCTTGATTTAATTACCGTTCCATGTTATTCATCTTTATAATTTTCGAATATATATTAAAAATGTAATGAGAACTGTTTTTCCAATAGTTTATTTTATTTTTATTTATTAATAGATATATTTTAATTATATTTTAAAAGATGATGTTAATTTTCAAAAATTTCTTGCCATACTACATTAGCAATTTCTGTTAAATTTTCAGACTCATTTTGAATACATACTTTTTCTGAGTCTTTACATCTAGATAAAAGAACATATAATTGACCATGAGAAAACAAAGGTCTTTTTATAAATATTCCTATCTCATCAAAACTTTGACCTTGGGATTTATTTATAGTCATTGCGAATGCTAATACAATAGGAAATTGTTTTCTATAAAGAATAAACGGTAATGATGATGATTCTCCAGTATTTAAGGTTATTCGTGGAATGAATACCCTATCTCCAACTTTTTTCTCCTGTTATTATTTCTGCTTTAATATTATATTTAAATAATTTTATTATTTTTAATCTTGTACCGTTACATAAACCATCAGTAATACTTAAATTTCTAATCAACATTAAATTAGACAAAACAAAACAATCAACGCACACATCTATTTACCTCCTGGGTTGTGTGGAAAAAATAAAAGAAACTTTTATTTAAATATTATTTTACAAAAAAATTGGATTGATAATTGAAAACTATATCAATAAAAAATTGTCTTGAAATCCTAAAACAATTTAACTGAATTTAATTTAAGTTTTTAAATGTTTTTCAAATAATGTAACCACTCCATATAACACAAAAAACGCAGCTATCTATATATCAATTTTTCTATTTACCTGAAAGATCGTTTCTATCTATTTATAAGTCTGGGTATTTTCCTTTTAATCATTATGAGAGATTTTTTAAAAACATTATATAAAACTAAATACAATGAGTGGGGGAAGAGCGGGGGCGGAGGGGGCACGAGGAGGGGAAAGAGGGGGTGAGGGGGATCAAATGAGGGGATGAGGGGGTGAGGGGGGTCCATGTGGAAGTCTACAAAAGTGAAAAATAACGAAAAAAGTAAAATTTAACGCTATTTTGAGGAGATATCGTAAGTGGATGGGCTGAGGGGGGGTCGAGGGGGATGAGGGGGGGGGGCTGGGTGGTAGAGTTAGCGAATTAACTATATATAGGTATATATATATACATATGCGTGCCATCACACGAGAGGAGAAGAGATGAGCGAGAGAGAGAGGCAGTTTCTACAACAGCTGGGGCTCTATTGAGTTTAAGGAGAAAATTAGTTTAAAACTCCATCAGTAACCACCTTTTTTGTCATTTGTTTGGTAAAATCAAATAAAAAATATGTAAAAACGTTGTTTGTTTACCACCGGGGTTTTCGGAGAGAAGCAGAAGGATCGAAAGTTGAAGTGTAGCAAGCGAATAAAAACATGTTACATATATGAAGGTTATACATACAGATAATCTCGGTTTGATTTGATTTTTGTTGTTATTAGGAAAATGGGAGTGATTCTAATAATAACTGAAAAGAACAATAGACAGCGATGTGTGTACAACAAATGTAATTGTGTAATTAAAAAATGTGAATGAATTATTCTAATAATAGAAACTGAAGTAAACAATAAACAGTAATATGTGCATAAAAAAATAATTGTATAATTATAAAGTGTTAATATATTAAAAGTATAAAATATGAGAAAGGTTTAACTACTATTATTTGAAGAGTTTACTAAAAATTTTGTTGCCGCTAAACTGTATCTAAAAATTAATTCCTGTTTGACAAATTATTGATAAATATAAATATTTTAATATAAATTAAAATATATAATTAATAGAATGGATTATTTAAATTCTGTATTAAGTTCAAGATAATATGTAAATTAGTAGCTTTTTTAGTAATAAAATTTGTCCAATTTTATGAAACGACTAAAATTTACTTAAAATATCGTCAATGCTCACATTATGTATTCCAGTTTTCTAAATTCTCAATCAACATAGACAATATTTTGAGTTTAATTCGTGAATCGCGCGTTAACCAGCTGAACTTTTATTTCGTTATTAGAGTGCGGTATTAACGCCGAGAGGGTGCAGCGAGATACCAATTGCCGTGGTAAATTTGCGCCCATATGAGTTAGGAGTGTGTGAGGCGAGTGAATGTTAAAGTACACTTAGTTTTGTAACAATAACCATAATAGCATTTATTGCACGTCATTAATTCAACTTTTAATAATTAATTATAATAATACTTGACTATGTGTATATGTGTGTATAAAAGTATTTCAAAAAGGCTGACACGTGGTGAGAATCTTAGTGTTTCACGCACGGTCGTGAAGGTGCTCTGGATAGAGCCGCGAGTAGAGTGGAAGAGAGCAAAAACCGGGCGAGCAAGGAGTTTTTCTCTTCGTACGCCTCCTCAAAAGTTGAGGAAAAAATTACGCGGAAGGGAGACGTCGGGCTCGACGCTATACACCCTGCGAATCGACCTCCCGCCGATATGTCACGGCCAGTAACGCGACGGACAAGTAACCCGAGGCGAGCTCCAATAGCCGCATGGCGCGAGGACAACAATTCGGTTATTTCTGATATTATATGGGAACTAAATTATTTTGAAGTCTTTTTTACGTAAGGTACGATTTTGAATCTACACATAATCAAAATGTATTGTAACGTACTAACTATAAATCATTACATAATATTATGTAAATTAAGAATTTTAATATTCACAGCTGGATTATTATGAATACAATGACAAGTTATTTTTTTATTAAATTCCAGGCAATTTTCGCCTCAAGGATATGAATATGATAAGGTTCGCATACCATCAATATGGTTAGGTTGACTTTTTATTAAAATAAAGATTCAAAAAAGATTTTGCAGTTTTATTGTAGAATAAGAATACATTACGTGAATGTACGAAAATAATTACCTGCATTGACTATTATCACATAACTGAATTAAAATTAATCTTAAAATGTTGTTTACATATAAATCAATTATTCAGCAAACTGGAATAAATCCTGAATAATCTCACAAGTAGAAGATAATATCTTTTAGTTGTGGGTTTTTATTAAGCTTTGGGAAAATGTCCTTTGGTACCTAATAATGAAGTCCAGAACCCGTAACTTGATCTCATATGCTCCAGAACTCGAGATACAACTAAAAACATTAGCATTGCTCATATGTATATGCAATATTAAAAATATTATATGTATATAGGTAGGTATACCAGCAATATAATAATGAGACACACTGTATCTTCTCAACAGTAGTTTATGTGATCAAACTGAGTACTGACTATCATATTTAGGTACCAAAAAGCACCTTGCACAGCTTCATCAAAGTTCGTGATCTGCAGCTATGATACTTTTCTTGTCAGTGTCAACAATATTATTATTAAACATTGCATAATAGTGCAATTTAAACATTATTAGCTTTTTTCTAGAATCTAGATTGAAATATACATTTACAGATTTTGATTGTTTTTAGACTAAGAACAATGGGGAGTGTGTCAGAATTTTGACTTTCGACTGATATCAAAAGACTCAAATTTACTAAAAATATTGTTTACGCTCATTTTATACAAGACTTAGTTACTCTAGTTTTCGAAGTTCTCGATCAACATGGACAACGTTCTAGCAAAAGTTTAATTCTGATATTTAATAATAATTCATGTAAAACTTTTCAAGCAAAGTACACTTTTCTATTCTACTAATTAAAATGTGTTGTAACTTACTAACAATAATTTTTAATCTGAGAATGGAAACTGACAATATTCATATTCACATCTCGATTATGATGATCAAGAATACAATGACGAGTAATTGTATTAAGTTCTAAACAATATTTTAGTGGTGTACTAATAAGGGGAGACCATGGAGTCCGGGTCTTGGATTTTGATGCAACTTTAGGGACCTGCTTTTGGAACCTAAAAATGAAGCACAGTGCCTGTAGTTTTATCCAATGGGACTTTAAATTTGAATTAGAGCCAAAAAACATTAGCATTGCTCATATAGGCAATGCTAAAAATCAAATATATATAGATATATTATCAACATTAATGAAATATGCAGTATCTACCATACAAAGGCCCATTGGATAAAACCACGAATATTGGGCTTCATGTTTAGGTATTAGAAAACGACTCCTAAAGTTTCATTAAAATCAGTCACCCGGACTCCGTGGTCCCCCTTGTAAGTACGACGATCGAGGTATAAATATTAATATGGTTAGCTTGAATTTTTAAAAAGAAGATTCAGATAAAGTATTTGTAAATTTTGATTGTTTGTAGAATAAAAAAGTGCATAATTTGAATGTATAAGAATGATTACTCACATTCACTATTATCATCAATTATCTGAATTAGTTGTAAAATATTGTAACATATGGATCAAAAGTTCAGTTAAAATTACCATTTTAACATTTATTAAATATTATATTCTGATCTTAAATACAATCAAAATCTTTAAAAATTTATTTCAATCTAAATTCTAAAAAGTAAATCTAATCAAAATTTGTATATTTCACTACCTTATAATGTTTTGATATTATTTTAAACTTCATACAGAAATTACACAATCCATTTTTGTTATTTGTATATTTTATCTTCTTTTTTTCTATTTTTTCTTTCTCTATCTATATATAAAAATACTTGTCCTGACTGACTGACTGACTGATTCATCAATGCCCAGCCAAAACCACTGATCCGATTTACTTGAAAATTTGTGAGTACCTTCTACCCACATAGTAGGTGCTCACGAAGGAACGGTTTTTTGAAATTCCACCCCCAGGGGATGGAAAGGGTTAAAATGTGTTTTTTCGATTTTTACTATATTTCTGCGGGAAAAGAAGATTTCGAGACGGTTCTCGCGGAAAAAAGTCTGGAATAACATCAGGAAAAAAGCAATTTCTGGGTTTTTCGGAATTTCACCCCCTGGGGGTGAAATGCGTCGAATATGCATTTTTCGTTTTTTCACTATATTTCTGCGGGGAAAGAGATTTCAGTATGGTTATTGCGGCATTATATCTGGAATATCATTACTCAGAAAAAAATTTCTTAGCTTTTTAAATTTCACCCCCAGGGGGTGAAATGTGTCAAATGTGCATTTTTTACAGCTGTACTATATTTATGTGGGGGAAAGAGATTTCAGGATGGTTCTTGCGGCATCATATCTGGCACGACATTAGGAAAAAAACAATTTGAAAAAATCACACCCTCCGTGCGTGCAAACGGTTGAAACGCTTCTTCCATTTCTTACTAAATTTTCGCAGAGAAAAAAATTTCAGTATAACAGAATGAGACTGTTTCCGTGTCGTAACTTTCGAAATGATAATACGAAGGGAACGTGCAGTGTTGATATCTCTCATGAATTTTAAAGTATGTAATACCGATAAAGAGCCGCTAGATGGCTACGCTGAGCTTCAGCCACAAGAGAAATAATCGAGTCTCATTATATATAGAGGCGATGAAGCCTTGAAAAGGCATTAGGAGTCTGAGAACTCTAGCCTATCGTGAGTAATATCACGGTTTTCCTACGATGTCACAATGATTGTGGAAATAGTGAGCATAAATGGCGTTATGACGCTACATAAAGTAGTTCCCATGTTGGCGGATGGTGCTTGTCTCTTCAATGCAATATCTTTTCATCTGTACGACACTCAAGTTTTGTCTCGGGAGATTCGCATTCAGATTGTAGATCATATTGTTAACAATTGGCAATATTTTTTGATCATGTCTCATGATGATATAGGAAATAATTATAGAAATTCTGAGGAATACTCGATCGATATGTTAAAACATTCCACTTATGGAAGTTTATGCGAGTTAGTAGCTGCTGCACAAATATTTGGTTTCACTTTTGAGGTATATCGCAATGGACATCTGTATGAAAGATTCGGTGTAGAAGGAAGTCCCATTAAGAGACTTCGTTTCACATTAGACGTATCAAACGGACATTTTGATTTTTATTTACCTTGCAATGACGCTACAACTGTTCAAAATAATTCTGATAAAATACCGAGTCCCGCAAAGCGTATGGAAATTTCTGATCCAATATCCAGTTCTGCTAAGCGTAATAAGAAACGTCGTGCAAGATTCACAAATAACGTAAGGAAAAATCAACTCAAAAGAGCTGCTAACAAATATCAGATGAATCATCCGGAAGTTCATAGAGTCGCTGCTTCTTCTTACCAGCAAAATCATCCGGAAGTTCATAGTGCCGCTGTTAGTGTTTATGAACAAAGCCGTCCAGGATTACGCTCAGAAAGGCGCTTACTTCCATGGAAGATTAAAGCTCTTTCCGGAATGAAATACGATCCAGAGATATCATATGAAACCGATAAAACTGTATCCATCGGTACTATGAGTCACAAATGCAAACACTGTGGCGCTTTAAAGTATAAAACTGAGCCACCCGGAATGTGCTGCAGTGCCGGCAAAGTGCAACTGCCACCTACTTTGCGTCTTCCCGATCCACTTTTCAGTTTGATCATGGGCTCTCACCCGGACCATGTACATTTCATGGACAGGATTAGAAATTATGATAGCTGTTTCCAAATGACATCTTTCGAAGCCAAACAAATCAAGGAACATGGATTTATGCCTACTTTCAAAGTACAAGGTCAAGTGTATCATTTAATTGGTGGTCTACAACCTTTGCCCAACAAAATCCTCAATTTCTACAGATTTATTTTATTGGAGAGGATGAAAGAGAGGTACGTATAAGATCTGGTCACATCCCTGACGTACGCCAGGATCTGGTAAAACAACTGCAGACGATGTTGCATCGTTATAACTCCTACATAAAGGATTTGAAGACTACTCTCGAAAAAATACCTCAAAATTGTAAAAACTTCGAAGTTGTAATTCATGCTGATAGGAAACCAGCCAATGCTCATCGTGGCCGATATAATGCTCCAGCAGCAAGTGAAGTTGCATTGGTCATAGTTGGGCAGCAGTTTGAAAAAAAGGATATTGTATTACAACGTCATGATGATAAGTTACAAAAAATAAATGAGGTTCATCGTTCGTATAATGCCTTACAGTATCCTTTACTGTTTTGCCGGGGTGAGGACGGTTACTGTGTAGATGTTTATCAGATCGATCCAAAAATAAATTTATCTCTTAAAAAAACAGTATCTGCAATGAATTTCTATTCATACCGCATCATGATCCGAGAAACAGAGATCAACCATTTACTGTACTGTCGATCTCTCTTTAATCAATTCTTAGTAGATATGTACGCGAAAATTGAAACAGAACGATTAAACTTTATTCGGAACAACCAGGCGCAACTTAGAGTAGACAATTATATGCACCTAAAAGATGCTATTGGAAGACAAGATACCGATGTCGCCGAACTAGGTCAGATGGTAGTGCTTCCATCGTCTTTTACTAGATCACCATCACGTGTAATCCTCGATGGAGCGACATTACAGAAGCATTACTACATGGCCAAAAGTCTTACGACCGGCATGATATCATAGCTAGGGTCTTCCATTTGAAAGTGAAATCGCTTATAGCATTATTAACGAAGGGTGAATTATTTGGAGAAATGAAATGTTACATGTATTCTGTTGAATGGCAGAAGCGAGGTTTACCTCACATACGTATTTTATTGTGGCTTAAGCTACGTTTCACTCCAGATCAGATAGATGATGTTATTAGCGCAGAAATACCAGACCCAGCCGAAGATCCTCTTCTTTATGAAATCGTCAAGGCCAACATGATCCACGGACCTTGCGGTAGCTTAAATAACAGGTCGCCTTGAATGAAAGAAGGTTGTTGCAGCAAAAAATTTCCTAAAGAATTTCTGCAAGAAACTCAAACAGGAGATGATGGATACCCAAAATATCGACGTAGGAAATCGGAAGATGGTGGTTTTATTGTTGAAATCAATGGCATCACCATTGATAACCGCTGTGTCGTACCATACAATCCTGTTCTTTCGCGGATTTTTGAAGCTCATATCAATGTGGAATACTGCAACTCTGTTAAATCGATAAAGTATGTTTGTAAATATATCACCAAAGGCAGTGATCAGGCTGTATTCGCTATAGAAGATAAAAAAGACGAAGTTAAAATTTATGAAAGTGGTCGATATATCAGTAGTTCCGAGGCAGTATGGAGAATCTTAAGTTTCCCTATTCATGAAAGATTTCCAACAGTCTTTCACCTCGCTGTTCATTTAGAAAATGGTCAACGCGTCTACTTCGATCAAAAAGATTCTAATCGCTTGAGGAATATCATAAATCATCCTCCTAAAACTACACTTCTTGCATTTTTTGAATTATGCCAGGTAGATAGTTTTGCAAGAACGCTTCTTTACGTTGAAGTTCCATCTTATTACACATGGAAGAAAGATAAATTTGAAAGAAGAAAACGTGGGGATGATGTCAGTGGCTGGCCTGAAGTAAAGAAAGATACGGCTCTAGGTAGAGTATATACCATCCACCCTAATAACTCTGAGTATTATTATCTACGCCTTTTGCTTCACGAAGTTCGAGGTTCAAAATCTTTTTTGGAATTGAAAACTGTTGATGGCATTGTACAACCTACATTTCAGGCAGCGTGTAAAGCCTTAGGTTTATTAGAAGACGAAAACCACTGGGATGCAACTTTGGAAGAAGCAGTACTTTGTGACTCTCCACTCAGATTGCGAAATTTGTTTGCGGTTATGTTATTATTTTGTCATTTATCTGATGCTTCAAGTCTTTGGGAAAAGTACAAAGATCATCTTTCAGAAGATATTCGGCGTGAAATGGAAGCTCACGTACAAGATGGGATCATCAACTCAATGTTGAGTAAAATTTATAATAAATGTTTAGTTTGTCTGGAAGATAGTTTGTTGTCAATGGGTGGACAATGTCTGCAGCAATATGGTCTGCCTCAGCCATCTAGAGATGAGTTATCTCTACAAAACAGAGACTATATTCGAGAAATCAGTTACGATACGAATGCTCTGGAACAAATTATAACTGATAGCGAAATTTTACTGAACGATGAACAGTCTCACGTTTACAGAATAATTTTAGAAAGCGTCGAGAAAAGTATCGGTCAAATGTTTTTCCTTGATGCTTCTGGAGGAACCGGTAAAACATTCCTCATTAATCTTTTACTTTCGAAAATAAGAAAACACAACCGTATAGCCTTAGCTGTTGCTTCTTCAGGAATTGCAGCTACATTGCTGCAAGGAGGTAAAACGGCTCATTCTACTTTTAAATTACCTTTGAACTTAAATAAACTCCAGACACCAATTTGTAACATTTCAAAACAGTCTAATATGGCACAAGTTTTGAAAGAGTGTAAGTTAATAGTTTGGGATGAATACACAATGGCCCATAAAGGTGGATTTGAGGTTCTCAATAGAACATTGCAAGATATAAGGGGAAATGATAGATTGATGGGGGGAGTCACTATTCTATTAGTTGGAGATTTCCGGCAAACATTGCCTGTTGTACCTAGAGGTACACGTGCGGATGAAGTGAATTCTTGCATAAAGAAGTCATATTTATGGCCTCATATTCAAAAACTTTCTCTGCACACAAATATGAGAGTTTATTTAAATAATGATGAATCTGCCGGAATTTTCGCAGAAACACTACTCCAAATAGGCAACGAAACTTTCCCGTCCGTAGAAGATCAGATTGTTATTCCATCAAATTTATGTATGGTAGTCACCACATTATAAGAACTTATTTCCAAGATATATCCTGATGTGAATAGTATAAAAGATAAACCCATAGATTGGTTGTGCGAGCGAGCTATTTTAACGCAAAAAAATGATAAAGCAGCTACCATTAATGAGCTACTCTTGAATGCTTTTGAAAAACAGATTGCTGAATATAAATCATTTGATTCTGTTATTGAAACCGATGATGCTGTCCACTACCCTGTTGAATTTTTAAATAGTTTGATTCTACCCGGGTTTCCACCTTATAGATTGAACCTCAAAGTTGGAGCGCCTATAATGTTGCTGAGAAATCTTTGTCCTCCTAAATTGTGTAACGGAACTAGACTACAAATAAAAACTCTTCGTAAATATGTTATAGAAGCTACAATAATCACTGGAAGTGCTCGCGGGGAATCAGTTCTTATTCCGCGAATACCTCTAATCCCATCAGACTATCCGTTTGAGTTTAAGAGAATACAGTTTCCAATCAAGTTGTGCTTTGCCATGACCATCAACAAATCTCAAGGGCAGTCATTGAAAATGGCTGGCATCGACTTGATAGAAAACTGTTTCTCTCACGGACAGTTTTATGTGGGATGTTCTAGGGTAGGCTCCGCCAGTAATCTGGTAATATTAGCTCCAAAAGGCAACGTCGCTAACGTAGTTTACAGAGAAGTTTTAGACTAAGACATTTTTTATTGATTTATTATTACAAATGAAACAGAAAATCATAATTATATGATTGAATGAATTCTATTAACAAATGAATTCCAGACACTCAAATCGCGGGCGAAGCCGCGACGGGGGACGCTAGTCTCATATATTTAACTAAGATATGAATAACTGATTAAAATAATGAATCAATAAACCGAATTATGAAAAACCAAAACATCATTGCCCTTTCTTTTGTATCATTCTACCAGTGTGTTTAGTTCAAATTAAAATATCATTGCATTTATAAATGGCATTTGAACGAAATTTTGGATAGCCTTTCGCAGATCTCTGTTTTATCACCAAATTTCGTTCAAATGCCATTGACACAAAACGTAAAATTTTAACTTGAAACTTTGCACACTTATAGATAATTACAACACGAAAAGCAATTATCTAGCTTTTCATGAATCTGTTGATGTTTTAATAATAGCCAATATTTTAGAATTCTAAGGTCGGTAAAGTAGGGAGGATAAAAATTGACTTTGATAACCATTGACCTGCTTATCCATATAAACTTAAATTACATTTACAGTATTGTAATTTTGCAACTTTTTCTACTTATTGTAACTCTTTATAAATTTGTATAACTTCTTGGCATTTTTTGATAATTCTTTATGATATTTTCTGAATTCAGTCGAAAATATATACAAGGAAATTACAAAAACTTACGAAAACTTGCAAATAATTACTAAAAGTTACAAAGAATTACAAGCAGTTACAAAGAGTTACAAAATGTTACAGTGAGGTTTAGAAATAAAAATACAATCCTGGTTTGTTGCGACTTGTCATTAATAATTGAAAGTGATTATAATAATAAAACTGAAGTAAACAACAATATACAGTAATTAGTGCATACAAAAATATTACGATTTAAAAGTTTAATTAAGTTATCGTAAACAAAAGTGTTGAGAAAACATTATTTGTAAATTATTCACCATTGATGAAAACATTGATTTATCATTTTTATTATCTAATAATAAAGAAAAAAAGTTATTTTAAAATGTAGTAATTATTAAACAATTTTGTAACAAATGTTATATAATGTTTCATATACTAAACTGTTTAAGCATAACAATTTAAATACCTAATTTTAGTTTTATTTCATAACTAGCGTCCCCCGTCGCGGCTTCGCCCGCGATTTGAGTGTCTGGAATTCATTTGTTAATAGAATTCATTCAATCATATAATTATGATTTTCTGTTTCATTTGTAATAATAAATCAATAAAAAATGTCTTAGTCTAAAACTTCTCTGTAAACTACGTTAGCGACGTTGCCTTTTGGAGCTAATATTACCAGATTACTGGCGGAGCCTACCCTAGAACATCCCACATAAAACTGTCCGTGAGAGAAACAGTTTTCTATCAAGTCGATGCCAGCCATTTTCAATGACTGCCCTTGAGATTTGTTGATGGCCATGGCAAAGCACAACTTGATTGGAAACTGTATTCTCTTAAACTCAAACGGATAGTCTGATGGGATTAGAGGTATTCGCGGAATAAGAACTGATTCCCCGCGAGCACTTCCAGTGATTATTGTAGCTTCTATAACATTTTTACGAAGAGTTTTTATTTGTAGTCTAGTTCCGTTACACAATTTAGGAGGACAAAGATTTCTCAGCAACATTATAGGCGCTCCAACTTTGAGGTTCAATCTATAAGGTGGAAACCCGGGTAAAATCAAACTATTTAAAAATTCAACAGGGTAGTGGACAGCATCATCGGTTTCAATAACAGAATCAAATGATTTATATTCAGCAATCTGTTTTTCAAAAGCATTCAAGAGTAGCTCATTAATGGTAGCTGCTTTATCATTTTTTGGCGTTAAAATAGCTCGCTCGCACAACCAATCTATGGGTTTATCTTTTATACTATTCACATCAGGATATATCTTGGAAATAAGTTCTGATAATGTGGTGACTACCATACATAAATTTGATGGAATAACAATCTGATCTTCTACGGACGGGAAAGTTCCGTTGCCTATTTGGAGTAGTGTTTCTGCGAAAATTCCGGCAGATTCATCATTATTTAAATAAACTCTCATATTTGTGTGCAGAGAAAGTTTTTGAATATGAGGCCATAAATATGACTTCTTTATGCAAGAATTCACTTCATCCGCACGTGTACCTCTAGGTACAACAGGCAATGTTTGCCGGAAATCTCCAGCTAATAGAATAGTGACTCCCCCCATGAATCTATCATTTCCCCTTATATCTTGCAATGTTCTATTGAGAACCTCAAATCCACCTTTATGGGCCATTGTGTATTCATCCCAAACTATTAACTTACACTCTTTCAAAACTTGTGCCATATTAGACTGTTTTGAAATGTTACAAATTGGTGTCTGGAGTTTATTTAAGTTCAAAGGTAATTTAAAAGTAGAATGAGCCGTTTTACCTCCTTGCAGCAATGTAGCTGCAATTCCTGAAGAAGCAACAGCTAAGGCTATACGGTTGTGTTTTCTTATTTTCGAAAGTAAAAGATTAATGAGGAATGTTTTACCGGTTCCTCCAGAAGCATCAAGGAAAAACATTTGACCGATACTTTTCTCGATGCTTTCTAAAATTATTCTGTAAACGTGAGACTGTTCATCGTTCAGTAAAATTTCGCTATCAGTTATAATTTGTTCCAGAGCATTCGTATCGTAACTGATTTCTCGAATATAGTCTCTGTTTTGTAGAGATAACTCATCTCTAGATGGCTGCGGTAGACCATATTGCTGCAGACATTGACCACCCATTGACAACAAACTATCTTCCAGACAAACTAAACATTTATTATAAATTTTACTTAACATTGAGTTGATGATCCCATCTTGTACGTGAGCTTCCATTTCACGCCGAATATCTTCTGAAAGATGATCTTTGTACTTTTCCCAAAGACTTGAAGCATCAGATAAATGACAAAATAATAACATAACCGCAAACAAATTTCGCAATCTGAGTGGAGAGTCACAAAGTACTGCTTCTTCCAAAGTTGCATCCCAGTGCTTTTCGTCTTCTAATAAACCTAAGGCTTTACACGCTGCCTGAAATGTAGGTTGTACAATGCCATCAACAGTTTTCAATTCCAAAAAAGATTTTGAACCTCGAACTTCGTGAAGCAAAAGGCGTAGATAATAATACTCAGAGTTATTAGGGTGGATGGTATATACTCTACCTAGAGCCGTATCTTTCTTTACTTCAGGCCAGCCACTGACATCATCCCCACGTTTTCTTCTTTCAAATTTATCTTTCTTCCATGTGTAATAAGATGGAACTTCAACGTAAAGAAGCGTTCTTGCAAAACTATCTACCTGGCATAATTCAAAAAATGCAAGAAGTGTAGTTTTAGGAGGATGATTTATGATATTCCTCAAGCGATTAGAATCTTTTTGATCGAAGTAGACGCGTTGACCATTTTCTAAATGAACAGCGAGGTGAAAGACTGTTGGAAATCTTTCATGAATAGGGAAACTTAAGATTCTCCATACTGCCTCGGAACTACTGATATATCGACCACTTTCATAAATTTTAACTTCGTCTTTTTTATCTTCTATAGCGAATACAGCCTGATCACTGCCTTTGGTGATATATTTACAAACATACTTTATCGATTTAACAGAGTTGCAGTATTCCACATTGATATGAGCTTCAAAAATCCGCGAAAGAACAGGATTGTATGGTACGACACAGCGGTTATCAATGGTGATGCCATTGATTTCAACAATAAAACCACCATCTTCCGATTTCCTACGTCGATATTTTGGGTATCCATCATCTCCTGTTTGAGTTTCTTGCAGAAATTCTTTAGGAAATTTTTTGCTGCAACAACCTTCTTTCATTCAAGGCGACCTGTTATTTAAGCTACCGCAAGGTCCGTGGATCATGTTGGCCTTGACGATTTCATAAAGAAGAGGATCTTCGGCTGGGTCAGGTATTTCTGCGCTAATAACATCATCTATCTGATCTGGAGTGAAACGTAGCTTAAGCCACAATAAAATACGTATGTGAGGTATACCTCGCTTCTGCCATTCAACAGAATACATGTAACATTTCATTTCTCCAAATAATTCACCCTTCGTTAATAATGCTATAAGCGATTTCACTTTCAAATGGAAGACCCTAGCTATGATATCATGCCGGTCGTAAGACTTTTGGCCATGTAGTAATGCTTCTGTAATGTCGCTCCATCGGGGATTACACGTGATGGTGATCTAGTAAAAGACGATGGAAGCACTACCATCTGACCTAGTTCGGCGACATCGGTATCTTGTCTTCCAATAGCATCTTTTAGATGCATATAATTGTCTACTCTAAGTTGCGCCTGGTTGTTCCGAATAAAGTTTAATCGTTCTGTTTCAATTTTCGCGTACATATCTACTAAGAATTGATTAAAGAGAGATCGACAGTACAGTAAATGGTTGATCTCTGTTTCTCGGATCATGATGCGGTATGAATAGAAATTCATTGCAGATACTGTTTTTTTAAGAGATAAATTTGTTTTTGGATCGATCTGATAAACATCTACACAGTAACCGTCCTCACCCCGGCAAAACAGTAAAGGATACTGTAAGGCATCATACGAACGATGAACCTCATTTATTTTTTGTAACTTATCATCATGACGTTGTAATACAATATCCTTTTTTTCAAACTGCTGCCCAACTATGACCAATGCAACTTCACTTGCTGCTGGAGCATTATATCGGCCACGATGAGCATTGGCTGGTTTCCTATCAGCATGAATTACAACTTCGAAGTTTTTACAATTTTGAGGTATTTTTTCGAGAGTAGTCTTCAAATCCTTTATGTAGGAGTTATAACGATGCAACATCGTCTGCAGTTGTTTTACCAGATCCTGGCGTACGTCAGGGATGTGACCAGATCTTATACGTACCTCTCTTTCATCCTCTCCAATAAAATAAATCTGTAGAAATTGAGGATTTTGTTGGGCAAAGGTTGTAGACCACCAATTAAATGATACACTTGACCTTGTACTTTGAAAGTAGGCATAAATCCATGTTCCTTGATTTGTTTGGCTTCGAAAGATGTCATTTGGAAACAGCTATCATAATTTCTAATCCTGTCCATGAAATGTACATGGTCCGGGTGAGAGCCCATGATCAAACTGAAAAGTGGATCGGGAAGACGCAAAGTAGGTGGCAGTTGCACTTTGCCGGCACTGCAGCACATTCCGGGTGGCTCAGTTTTATACTTTAAAGCGCCACAGTGTTTGCATTTGTGACTCATAGTACCGATGGATACAGTTTTATCGGTTTCATATGATATCTCTGGATCGTATTTCATTCCGGAAAGAGCTTTAATCTTCCATGGAAGTAAGCGCCTTTCTGAGCGTAATCCTGGACGGCTTTGTTCATAAACACTAACAGCGGCTCTATGAACTTCCGGATGATTTTGCTGGTAAGAAGAAGCAGCGGCTCTATGAACTTCCGGATGATTTTGCTGGTAAGAAGAAGCAGCGGCTCTATGAGCTTCCGGATAATTTTGCTGGTAAGAAGAAGCAGCAGCTCTATGAGCTTCCGGATGATTTTGCTGATAAGAAGAAGCAGCGACTCTATGAACTTCCGGATGATTCATCTGATATTTGTTAGCAGCTCTTTTGAGTTGATTTTTCCTTACGTTATTTGTGAATCTTGCACGACGTTTCTTATTACGCTTAGCAGAACTGGATATTGGATCAGAAATTTCCATACGCTTTGCGGGACTCGGTATTTTATCAGAAATATTTTGAACAGTTGTAGCGTCATTGCAAGGTAAATAAACATCAAAATGTCAGTTTGATAAGTCTAATATGAAACAAAGTCTCTTAATGGGACTTCCTTCTACACCGAATCTTTCATACAGATGTCCATTGCGATATACCTCAAAAGTGAAACCAAATATTTGTGCAGCAGCTACTAACTCGCATAAACTTCCATAAGTGGAATGTTTTAACATATCGATCGAGTATTCCTCAGAATTTCTATAATTATTTCCTATATCATCATGAGACATGATCGAAAAATATTGCCAATTGTTAACAATATGATCTACAATCTGAATACGAATCTCCCGAGACAAAACTTGAGTGTCGTACAGATGAAAAGATATTGCATTGAAGAGGCAAGCACCATCCGCCAACATGGGAACTACTTTATGTGGCGTCATAACGCCATTTATGCTCAATATTTCCACAATCATCGTGACATCGCAGGAAAACCGTGATATTACTCATAATAGGCTAGAGTTCTCAGACTCCTAATGCCTTTTCAAGGCTTCATCGCCTCTATATATAATGAGACTCGATTATTTCTCTTGTGGTTGAAGCTCAGCGTAGCCATCTAGCGGCTCTTTATCGGTATTACATACTTTAAAATTCATGAGAGATATCAACACTGCACGTTCCCTTCGTATTATCATTTCGAAAGTTACGACACGGAAACAGTCTCGTTCTGTTATACTGAAATTTTTTCCTCTGCGAAAATTTTTTTCTCTGCAAAAATTTTTTTCTCTGCGAAAATTTTTTTCTCTGCGAAAATTTTTTTCTCTGCGAAAATTTTTTTCTCTGCGAAAATTTTTTTCTCTGCGAAAATTTTTTTCTCTGCGAAAATTTTTTTCTCTGCGAAAATTTTTTTCTCTGCGAAAATTTTTTTCTCTGCGAAAATTTTTTTCTCTGCGAAAATTTTTTTCTCTACGAAAATTTTTTTCTCTGCAAAAATTTTTTTCTCTGCAAAAATTTTTTTCTTTGCGAAAATTTTTTCTCTGCGAAAATTTATACACCTGGCGATTTTATAAAGGAATCATGGTTTTACAGACGTAAATGATACTTTGCCATAAGAGCCCATGCTATAATTTCTAATTTAAAAAAAAATCTTTATTCAGTCACCGATTTCATTTATTTTTTGTTCATGATGGAAAAAACAAAATTTTTTTTGTTTGTATATTATTGAAATTGTTTACTAAGTATTAACATTTTAAGTCTTGGTGGATCCTCCAGGACACATACATTTTTTTCGTCTATTTTTAAATTTCATGTGATAAACTTGAAATTGTGCAAAATAATAAATATGTACATTAGATCAAAGTTAGCCATTGTCGATATCGTAATGAAGAACTAACCTATTTTAACCACAAAGAAGCTGAGAAAACTAAAAAAAAAAAAAATTTATATTATATATCCGTATCCCAAGTCTCAACAATGGTCCCTGATTTTTTTTATAAATTTAGAATCCCCCGCAAAAGCATCCGCTAGGCGGGAGCAGGTGCTACTAGCACGTGCGCGGTGCTATGTGTGATGTCCGTGTCAGTATTTGTGATATGTCTCTTTATTTGTTTTAGTCTGGCTGGATTAGCAGTAAACCACTTTACCCACCCTACATGACATCACGGATATTGACACAGACAACACACATAGCACCGGAGAGTCAATAAAATTAGACTTTAAAAATGGAACTTAGTAACATTTTATACCTAATTTATAAGAATTTTGAAATATTTAAAAAATTTCAAATAATACCGCAAACCATTTGATGAATTTAAGAAAACGTATTACATTCAATTCTGAATTTTATTAATTTAATCCAATAAAGAAACAAGCATAGTAACATTGAAATTCCATTCACTGGAATAGTTGTGAAATCTCTATAAAAAATACCTTTCCAATAAGTAAAATCTTGGCAGGTATAAGTTTCATTATTATCCACACTATAAATTAAAAGAAATAAGTTATTACCAAAATAATTCGTTCAATTATGAATTTCATAAATAAGCTCGAATTAATTAAAATAGTAAAATAAAACTAATATCCTATTTAAAGAACATTAAAGTTTAAAATATTTCTATTTTTTACTAATTCGGATAGTCTCAAATGAAAGCTAAAGAAATACATGAAATCGATTAATAAATTGTCAAGTATTGTCTTTTTATTAGTAAATCAATTTCCTTATTTTATTAATTAGTATGAAGTATACAAATTAATAATACTTTTCAAATTTAATATTGTCAGACATTAAATTTGACATAAGTAGATGTTGATAAGAAATAGGTCATACAATCGAACCTCGATCGAACATTGATCTATAATAGTACCTATATAGTGCACATATGGTGATTAATTTTTCTTGTAGGTAAACTAACTGATATTTTTTTGCAATCAAGCCAATATAATATAACGGACACACAGTTTATGCCGCATTTACAGCTCTGTCTTGCTGCCGTCGTTGACAGCTACGAAGCTTAGGTGACTCAAGCAGTGTTCGAGGTTATTTTTTCCGAACTCGAACAATGTTCGAAGTTTAACTGTTATTCAATATAAAATATAGTGCATTGACGGTCTCTTTAATTTCGACATATAACTATGAACATACTTGACGGACCCGTCATCTCGCAGTCTATCGATGGACTACCTACCTTATTCAATTCAATTTTTTATCATAAACTTCCAACGCGTATTACTGAGTATTTTTATATTCCATTTATTTTATTTTTCTTATAATAAAACATTACCTATTTATGTATCCTTTAAAAAAAATAAAATACTACCTCAAAAATTACAGTGCTGTTTGTGTTTTGTGACATAATAAACAACTTACTATTTGTTGCATATAATACTTTGTTTTATTTTTTACCTCATGCCTATTTGCATGGGTTCCTCATTATTATCAATATTGCCTTATTCATTAAATACATAACATATACCAAATTGCATAAAAAAATTGTATTCATATATACTTCCATCATCTATGATTATGCTGAGTTGTTTTACTTAGATATATTACCTTCTATTCTACAAACATCGTAAACTTCGAGACGACGGGTCCGTCGAGTATGTTCATAGTTATATGTCGAAATTAAAGTGACCGTCAAGGCACTATATTTTATATTGAACTACAGTTAAACCTCGAATACTGCTCGAGTTCGGAAAAAATAACCTCGAACACTGCTCGAGCCACCTAAGCTTCGTAGTAGCTCGACGGCAGCAAATCAGAGCCGTAAATAATATATAAATTGTATGTCCCTAATATTATATTGGCTTGATTGCAAAAAAGATCAGTTAGCCTACCTACAAGAGAAATAAATTGCCATATGTGCACTACCAGTAATGCGAGTGTAATGTAGTGAGACTATTATAGATCAGTGTTCGATCGAGGATCGATTGTATGACCTATTTCTTATCAACATCTATTTATGTCAAATGTAATGTCTGACAATATTAAATTTGAAAAGTATTATTAATTTGTATACCTCATACTAATTAATAAAATAAGGAAATTGATTTACAAATAAAAATACGATACTTGACAATTTATTAATCGATTTGATTAATTTCTTTAGCGGTCATTAGAGATTATTGGAATTAGTAAAAAATATAAATATTTTAAACTATAATGTTTTTTAAATAGAATATTAGTTTTATTTTACTATTTTAATTCGAGCTTATTTATGAAATTCATAATTGAACGACTAATTTTGTTAATAACATATTTTTTTTTAATTTATAGTGTGAGTAATAATGAAACATATACTTGCCAAAATTTTAGTTTTTGGAAAGGTACTTTTTATATACAATAAACTTTAAATGTATTTTATTTCTTGCCCACATATAATTATGACATATAGTACAACCTGTTGAAATTAAATTGTAGTTTAATTGAAACAATTAAAATTTTTATAGTTGGTATCTTTAGATAGTTTGTTATATATTTATGTTACTTAGATTGCTACTGCTGATGATACGACTATAGTGTATGTTTGATACGCAAGTGTGTTCAGATCGCGTCCGACCTCCTTGCACGCCGTACCTTTACGTGCAAGAGTATCTACCTTACTTTCCCGCCATTTAAATAAATCTCATCTCACAACATATATCGGAGTTCTTCTTATACATATCAACTTCCACTACCTACTTAACCACAGGTTATGGGCCCAGGTGCATCGTCTGAGTGTAAAGTGCAACCGAATCAAGAAACCGCCGTGAGAAGAGAGCCGCGCTGAATCAAAATGGCGAACCGAAACTTCGTTAACTTTCTACCAGTAGATCGATTGACTGGCCAAAGCAACTACCACTCATGGTCTAATGCCATGAAGGCTTTTCTGTAGTCAGAAGAGTTATGGGACATCATTGAAGTTCCGACGTCCGGCGCATTAAGCACCGATGAAAAGAAAATTAGTAAGGCACGCGAAAAATTAATTTTATCTGTCGACCCGGTTGTATATGTTCATATATCGGAAGCTTCCTCCGCTCAAGAAGCATGGAAAAATCTAAAAGCAGCCTACGATGGTTCTGGCTTGGAGAGAAAGGTGAGCCTGCTTCAGGAAATGTCCACAACCCGCCTGGAAAATTGTTCGTCCATGGAAAATGATCTAAATAAAATTATCACGGTATCACAGCAATTGAGGAGCATCGGTACGAAGTTGTATGACGATCTAGTTGGCGCGCTTTTGCTCGCAGATATAGACATTTGGCATAGGAGGTTAGGGCACTTAAATCCAGCCTATCTACAACAGCTGAAGAATCACGCAGCGATCGGGAGCGATCAGGTGAAAGGAATCAATTACGGCGACACCTACTCTCCTATCGTCCCATTCACCTCGCTTCGTCTGCTATTTGCCCTCGCAGCCAAGCTGAACTTAGATGTCGAATACTTCAATGTCGACACTGCTTATCTACACGGCGACCTTGATGAAGTAATTTATTTACAACAACCAGAAGGTTGTATAAAAGACAGCGACAATGAAAAGGTTTGCAAATTAAATAAGGCTCTGTATGATCTTAAACAAGGCAGTCGCCAATGGAACAAAAAGCTCGACGACGTATTGATCAAGATGAATTTATCTCGTTCTAAATTCGACTCATGCATCTATTTCTACATTAACAAAATTAAATTAATTTTAGTTACTGTATTCGTCGACGACATGTTGGCGTTCTCAAAAAGCGTCGACTATATTCAAGAACTCAGAGAGTCACTGCAAGCAGTCTTCTCTATAAAAAATCTTGGGCCAGTTAAAAGATGTCTCGGGATCGGTGTAAGCCGGAATCGAGAAAACGGCATAATCAAGCTGAGTCAAACCATCTATGTGGACAGCATCCTAACCAGATTTAATATGCAGAACTGCAGGGAAATCTAGACCCCTATGGAGATCTCAGCTAACTTGAGTGCGACCTCCTCTAGTAAGAAAACAGACAGCGAAAAGTTAAAAAAAATTCCTTATCAAAATGCTGTCGGCGCACTCATTTATCTTGCTCAAGCGACATGTCCGGATCTAGCGTTCGCAGTGAGCAGCGCAAGTCGTTTTAATAACTGCTTCGATACCGTCCACTGGAAGGCAGTCAAAAACATTTTCAAATATCGGAAGAAAAGCAGGGACCTTTGCCTGCACTTCACAAGAGACGCAAACGATCGGCTCACCGGCTATTGTGATGCCAGCTGGACATCAGACCCCGACGACCCGCGGTCTACTTCCGGATATGTTTTTCTACTGCAAGGCGGAGCACTCAGCTGAAACAGCAGACGACAGCAGACAGTGGCACTGTCAAGCACAGAAACGGAGTACCTATCATTAACGACCGCCAGCCACGAAGCAATTTGGCTAGGAAATCTCGCAATAGAGCTTTATATACAACCCAAGCGACCTGCTCTTGTGTTCTGCGACAACAAAGGTGCCATTGATTTATGCAAAAATGAGCGCGTCAGGTCACGCATCAAACATGTGAACGTACATCACCATTTCCTCAAGGATAAAATATTAAATGGAGATTTAGACGTCCAGTTTGCACCGTCGGAACAGATGACGGCTGACGCACTCACGAAGGCCATGCCAACTTCAAGACTGGATAGATTTAATGAAGAAGTTGAACTGAAGAATTGTTAAATTTATATAAATACATAAATGTTAATTATTTTCATAAGAGGGAAATTTTAATTGAGTGGGAGTGTTGAAATTAAATTGTAGTTTAATTCAAACAATTAAAATTTGTATAGTTGGTATCATTTAGACAGATTTTTATATATTTATGTTCCTTAGATTGCTACTACTGATGATACGACTATAGTGTATGTTTGATACGCAAGTGTGTTCAGATCACGTCCGACCTCCTTGCACGCCGTACCTTTACGTGCAAGAGTATCTACCTTACTTTCCCGCCATTTAAATAAATCTCATCTCTTAACATATATCGGAGTTTTTCTTGCACATCTCAACTTCCACTACCTACTTAACCACATAACCAAATAACCGTGAAAATTATTAATCTCAACAAACACAAAACGCAGCATCAGCACAAAGCAGAGAATCCAAACAAATTCACCCCATACAAATTGCTAAACGCATAGTTCCCCTGTACCCCAAGGGTGAAATTCATGAAATTAAACATGCAGGCAGAAAAATAACTGCTATAATAACATACAACAGAAGAATACCCAATGAAATCTTAAAACATGATGTATTTAACGAATGATGAATTTAGAACCGATCATTCCTAATACACATGTATACAAACAAGCTAACTTTAAAAATATTCCCACTGATCTAAGCGAATAACAAATTTTAAATAATATTGAATTAATATCCCCTGTCGTTTATCTTAAAATAGTAAAAGTTAGAAGATACTATAGAGAAGAAACCTCATCAAACTGTCATACCAAAACTGAAGATAAATCTAAAGAATCGAGTACCCTATATTGATACCTACAAAAACCGTACAAAATAAGTTTTCAAGGTCAAGTCCTCTATCAACATACATACTTATTTTGAGTAAGATATAATGTTGAATTATACCTTCCCAAAGTAAAACTATGCACAAATTGCTTTCGATATGGGCATTTGAAATCCTGTTGCAAATCCAAAAGTAAATACATCAAATGTGGTTCTACAGAACACGACTCAAACTCCTGTACCATTTCACAAAAGAAAATCAGTTGCATTAACTGCTAAGAAATAAATCACCTTCCAACAAACCCAGAGTGCAAATCAAGAAAAATTGAACAAAAAATCTGTGATATGTCGATAAAACACAATTCATTCAAACAAGAAGAAAATAGAGAATTAAAAGCTCATACGTCTGACAGAAAAAGGTTTAGGTTCTCAGAGTTCCCAGAACTTAATGAAACCTCCCAGAACATTTCACCTACTGAAACTAAAGGCGAAAACCCATCTCCATCAAAAACTCGTAGGAAACACTTCTCACAAACAACGAAAGAATCTTCTCCTAAGAAAACAGCAAGCAAGTCACAGTCCACGTCTCCTACACAATCTAAAAAATCCTTCCCTTAAATTATTGAACACAAAAAATCACTTATATCATCGTATAACCTTAACATAAACCTCACTTACTTAATAAAAGAGAATAATATTGTAGATTGTAACTCGCAATTACAAGACATAAACGAATCTATACCAAGAATACCTACAGTCATCATCACCAGAAAAAATTATTCACATGCTGATCTCCTCCCAAAATAAAATTGACCAACTCGAAGGTATCTCTGAGCAAATTGAAAACACAAAATATTCCCAATTAACACAAAATTCTCAATATTTTCAACTAACCCGTCAAGCTTAAAATAAAAACTACTTAATAATAATCAATTAACTAATAAAATTAAAAGCTAAAACAAAGAAAACAAAAAATCAAATTTCCCGTCGTTTACTCTATAATTTTCGGACAAAATATTCCATACTTGCATAATCTATAACAATAAACTTTTCTTAACAACTCAACCATATAAAAACACAACATGGACTTAGAAACCTTAAATATTCGTCAATGGAATTGTCATAGCCTAAGTAATAAACTAGGAGATTTAAAAAACATAATTGCAAACTACGATATTATTACCCTCTGTGAATCATGGTTAGATGCTAGCATGTCTATTAATATTCCAAATTACCAAATTATATGTCAAAATAGGAAAAAAGGAAGCCATGGAGGAGTTGCGATTATAATAAAAAATTCAATTCTATACCAAAGGGAATATACTATATATCACGAAGAAAACTCGATTAAAACTATTGCTATATGTATACCAATAATACTTAACTCCAAAAACAACAACACAAGTTAAAAACTTTTGATAGTATCATTGTACAGAGCCCCGACTAAAGAAACTCCACTGCACCTATGGAACAACCTTTTTAACTCTACAAAAATTTATAAATATATCTATATAGGAGGTAACTTCAACGCCCATCACCCAGTATGGGGATCCAACAAATTTACAATTTCGGGAGATTCATTAATAGAATCAGTTTTTAACTACGACTTAACAATAATAAATGATGGATCGCATACCTATTACTATAACACAAAAAATACAAATGATAATGACTTGACCATATTATTTAATAACTTGATCGGTTCGTCAAACTGGCAAATATTCCCAGATCGACTAATGAGTGATCACTTCAACACAAAAATTTCCACTTTCGATACACATAAAATTAATACAGCAAAAACCAACTTGTTTATATATGCTGCATTCTAGGATACTTATATTAAAGAAAATTTTTCAAAAATTAAAAATTGAAGCTATAAACAACAATATATCTTACTAATCAAAGCTATGAAAATCTCATGTAAAACTAATTTAAATTATGAAATAAAAACTAAACAATTATCGAAATTTTTGGAATCCAAACAACAATAATGACAATGAATTCGAACCTATAGAATCACAAAGAAACAACAAAAAAACATTCAATAAATTAAAAAATCATCCCTCATCTGCTCCTTGGTGGGAGGATTCATGCTCCATATTAGCCGCCAACAGAAGAAATGCCGGACACAACCTCCTTAATAATCCGAACATAGAAAATCTAAAACAACTGAAACATATTAAAAATGACACAAAAAAAAGAACAAAAAAAATCAAAAATAACAAATTCAGAATTTTTACTGAACCTAAATACTATTTGGAATAGAGTTCACAGATTTAATAGATCTATTAACCCGAAGAACTAATTCTCCAACATTGACTTAGAACTTATTAGTAATGCAAAGAAATTTATCATAGAACATTATCCTCAAACTGTGCCAATCGCAACCGAATGCCCCGAATCTATCCTGCAAAATAATGTCAATCCTCCATACACCGAACTAGATGAACCCTTTTTAATTGAAGAACTTGACCTAGCAAGCAATGCCACTAACATCAAATCATCACCAGGACTGAATCAAATAAATAATCTAATGCTCAAACATACTCCAACCTCAGTCAGAGAAATTTTGCTTCCGATCATTAACTACCTTTTTGAAAATAATAAATTTTCAGAAGAATAGTACGATTTCTTAGTCACACTAATACCTAAAAACTCCAAAACTAAATTCAGACCAATATCATTAGCTTCATGTATCCTAAAGCTTTTAGAAAGAATGATTAATACAAAACTAATTCACTATAACGAAAAAAACAACTTCATCCCAGAAAATCAAAATAGATTTCGAAAAGCAAAATCTTGCTCACTTACTTTAGCACAACTTATAACAAAAATTCATTTAGCTTTTAATAAAAATCAAAATTTTTGTGAAATTTTCCTCGATATTAAATCAACCTTCGATGATGTTTGTCCAATAATATTACAAAGAATTTTAACTAAACTAGGAATTCCACCCAAAATTAAACAATTTATCTACAAACTTATGACTAATCGTCGCCTTTTCTTTAAAATTGCAAATGAACTTCTAGGTCCCTATACAAAAAATATAGGAGTACCGCAAGGATGCGGAAGAACTCTTACAACTTGCTGACGATACCACAATTATTTATGAAATACCATGCATACAGACAGGAATCATTAAACTAAAAGAATGCCTTATGAAGATAAGTGATTACTTCAAACAACTAAAATTAACTATCTCTCTTGAAAAGACAAAACTAGTAATTTCTACCAAATACAAAAGTTGTCAAATATCTTGGTTTATATATTGACCACTCACTTAAATGGAACGAACACTACAAATATATTATAGGCAAATCAACCAAATTAAATAACCTATTAAAAATATTCAGAAAACATGGTGGGTAGGACCATCTATGTATATACAAGTTGCTAGTTAGAAGTACGATCGAATACAATCTATACATAACACACTGTAAAAACACTAGTCTAAAAGATAAACTGCAAAAAATACAAAACCAAGCTATAAGATTTGCACTTGGTTATCGCAAGTTAACTCCACTAAATGTTATTTATGCAGAATTACAAACCACTAATCTTTCACTTAGACTTTGCCAACATTGCGACAAATTCATCTTAAAAACCTTAACCATTAAAAATTCTTCGCTTACTTCTGACCTTAAAAAACTAGCAGACAACTTCGGTATTCAAGATAAATAAAAAATTAATAACAATTTTCAACTGTTAAAATCTTACAAATTTATTCAAGACAAAGTCAACTCAAGAATTCAAACACGTATACACCCGATGCCATACGATTACGAATACAAAGCTCCCCTGAGTAAACCAACGATCAACCATTTTACAGGCAAGAACATTAAAAGATCTAGCAATCCCCAAGATATATTCCTCTCTTTATTTAAAGATAAAATGTACGAAAAACTAACTATATTCACAGATGGATCTAAAATGAAATGCTCTGACTATGCAGGATTCGCAATGAACATTTCATGTACTAGAGAAAAATGTATGTACAAACTAGATAGTACTGCATCTATATTCACCACTGAAGCATTAGCAGTATTAAAAGCAATACAAATCATCCAAACAAAACAAACCCAAAACTCTGTTATATCCACAGATTCCCTGAGTGTATTAGAAGCAATCCATACCTTCTCGTCAATTAAATAAAAAAGACATCACACCTAATTCTAAACATAACTACACTGCTATACGTCAATAAAGTCACTGGAAAAATAATAGATTTCGCATGGATTCCATCACACACTGGCATCATTCATAATGACACTATCGATGAATTTGCAAAAGACGCAACAACTAATGGCAATCTCATAAAAATCCACCTACATTACACTGACTTCCAGCAAGACATTAAACTAATAAATAGAGAAGCACACAATTCAACAATTAAACAAGAAGCACTTCACAAAGGAAATCACTACTTTTGACACTACTTTGACGAAAGCAAAACAAAGTGTTGGTTCCACAACACACTAGCTACAGGATTTTACACAGTAACACTAAACAGAACTAGATATAATCACTATTAATTATCAGCTAGCCTACACAGAAAAAACATTGTTAATTCTTCATCTTGCAGTTGTGGTTACATTGAAGAAGACATTGAACATGTCCTGTGGCAATGCCCAAATTACGATGATCAAAGAAGGTCGTTAATTATAAAAATTAAACGAATCAGACAAAAATCTAAAACAGCTTTACAATTATCTGTCTCAGAAATCATGAAATTTTATAGTTTGATCAGCTCGCGGGATTACACTTTTTTGGAGCTAGATATAATCCTTTGTTAATCGTGTATTTAATTTTTACCCATCTTTTTTTTTGACACCCGATAATCGGTATCTCATAAATTTATAGTTTGACCAGCTCGCGGGATGACGCATTTTTGAAGCTAGATTTAAGTCTTTGTTAACCGTGTATTCAAACTTTGCCCATCACTTTTTTAATAATCGATATCTCGAAAATGTAAAGTTTGATCAGCTCGCGAAATAACATTTTTTTGTAGTTACTACTAACCCCTTAGAAATTATAAATTTAGATTTTTCGATATGCGGCAACCAATATTTTAATTAGCTCGCGGGGTTACACTTTTATCGCACAATTCGATGTTGACGGGTCCGAGGCTTTAATGCTACTAAACTGTGCTGCTTACCTTCTTTTTCTTAGCGGTCCGAGAATCGTGACTAACCGTGCACGTGTACTCTTGGATATGATATAGTTTGGATTAAATATCGCTCTTCCACGAAGAAGACTTTCTGCGAAAAAAATTGCAGTCGTAGCACCTCGACAGACATAACGGTGAAAGTAGTGCGACATAACACACGTGCACAATCGTTTTAAACAAAAGTCGCGTTCGAGGAATATGGAGAACGCTTATGAAAATTTCTCGGTATTAACAGAGTCAGCGCGAAATCTGAATCACCACTGTCGTGGCTTGTCTGCCAAAGACAAAGGATATATGAAGCTATAGCGTACAGGTTTTAGACAAAGATTGTGTGGCACCCACATTCAATCCCCCCACCATGTATGCTGCATGGACGCAGTATTTAACGAGTTACATGCGCGCATCTTGTCAGTATCTTTTGGTCAGTGAAAGTCGGCTAACCAAGTTCGTAAAAAAAAAATGGCGAGTATTAGTGTTAAGTTTATAGTAAAAATATTAGGGCATGCTCTTAATATTGCCAAAGTAAAAGAGTCACATATTCGTACAATGTGTGGTGGAGCATTATATTCCAATTTTCAACAGTTATCTGTGGAGATTTTATGCAAAAAGCTGTATTTCCTCTTGCTCTATTGTAGACCAACAACGATGTTTCACATGTATTGTGTTGGCCTTTTCCAAAATCAACATCTTCTCTCGATTGCCGTGAATGCGATACGGCAACGCAATGACCAAGCGGATCCAATAGCCGCTCGAATGATTCATCGTTACCGCAAGTACTAATTTTTTACATTTTAAAAGATTCTCATTTTTTTTTGCAAATAATTTTTTTATAACCAATGTTTTAATAATGAGACCGATGTTAAACGATATCGAGGGGGACGAGTTTATATTCAGACGTGATGAACAAACCTTACCGTCGACAACAAATGAAAACAATCGTAAGTATCGAATGTGCTATAATGATTATATTTTTTCCAATTATTATTGTTCATTCCCATTCTTCAATTTTAGAAGCTTAGATGTGTTCTGCTGTAGATCAAAGACAGTCGACAGAAGGTACATCATCCGTGAACAATGGTAAGTACGAAGGTAGTTCAATAAGTCTTTAGAATAAAGTATAAAAACAATTTTTTTTGGGTAAATTTTTTTTTATTTTTCAACATAATCTCCTTGGAGCTCTATACACTTGGTCAATCGCTTTTTAAGTTTTTTTAATCCTTCAGAAAAGTGCGTTTTCGGAAGTTCCTCAAAATAAGCACTTACAGAGGCAATGACGTCTTCGTTGTCCGTAAATCTCTGTCCACCGAGCCATTTTTTCAAGTTTGGAAATAAGAAAAAGTCACTGGGGGCTAAATCTGGTGAATACGGTGGGTGTTCGACCAATTCGAATTTTAGTTCTTCAATTTTATAATACTCACCAGTAATTGTTTTACCCTTTTCCAAGTAGTCAATAAGTATAATTCCACGTGCATCCCAAAAAACTGTAGCCATAACCTTACCAGCTGACTTTACGGTCTTTGCCTTCTTTGGAGCTGGTTCGCCTGTGGAAATCCACTGTTTGGATTGTTCCTTTGTCTCAGGAGTGTAGTGGTGTATCCATGTTTCATCCACAGTCACAAATCGACGAAAAAATTCCTCAGGATTCCGACTTATGCGCGCCAAAAGAGCCTCAGAGGCGACCACTCTATTGCGTTTATTCTCAGCTGAGAGCAAACGCGGCACCCATCTTGCCGATAGCTTTTTCATGCCTAATTTTTCATGTAGAATTGAAACAACTGCACCTATAGATATCCTTGTGGCCTCAGCTAACTCACGTACTTTTAATCTTCTATCCTTCAACACCATATCGTGGATTTTATTGATGATTTCGGGAGTAGTTGCTTCTACGGGCCTTCCTGAACGTGGTTCGTCACTTATTGATGTACGACCACGCTTAAATTCATTTACCCAGTTATAAACCGTTGCTAAGGCAGGGGCAGATGTGCCATGAACTGAGTCCAATTCATTTTTTATCTCATATGGAGTTAAACCCTTTAAATGAAAATGTTTAATTACCGCTCTGAACTCGTTTTTTTCCATTTTTCTTAACAAGCAATTTTTTTTTTCAATTGGTTATAAAAACACGTAAACTCAGAAGATGTGGACTGTGACTGCACGATATATCTAGTCGGGAGTGGTGCTGACTGAAAACAGATGATTTGGAGCGATTCGCGCGCCATCTGTTGGTCATTCTAAAGACTTATTGAACTACCCTCGTATTGCTCTTGTCAATGTAAGACTTTTAATAATTTAGAATTATAATGGCACGCCCAATACTTCAGTTTCAGAAACATGCGAGGCTGTATCCATGAACGATAATAACGATGTTACACCAAATCGTAAATATTGAATGAACTATGATAAAATAATTAATTTTTCTACTATTAATTACAACGATACTTTGAATTTTAGAAGCTGGATCATCGATGGTTGGGCAAAGATCAATACTACTACCACCAGATCAAGATGATTTTATCAATAGGAGTGGTATACGTAGAAAACGCAGAAGACTAAGTAGCAGCAGCAGCAGCGGTAGCAACACAGACACAGCTGAAGACGACGACAACGAAGAAGAAGGTAAGACTATAAAATAGATAGAGATTGTTTTGATTTGTGTTTACCTAATATATAAAAAATGTTTAATCTTAGAGGTAATTATTTACAGATTGGAGAAGGAATGCGCCCTCGATTCGTGATTCAAAATGAATCAGTACGCTTCTACCGTCGTTTTGGATATGAAGGAAGAGAAATCCAAGGAATCATACCACAGCCTCCGACGAACACAGATATTTACAATTGATTAGAAGGTTGCGTGCGAGATCTCCATCAATGTCTTTGTAACAGAGCTGCAACAACCGATTTCATAGGAATAATAATCAATTCGGAGCAATTCAATCACGGTCCACTCTGGTTGTCGTTCAGACCGATTAGGGATTTTGTCGTTGAAGATCTTTGGAGAATGTTATTTAGTGCAGTGCAAAGTGCAAGTGAATTTAAGGTTAATGACAGACTATCGATCAATTGTGCAATTGTTGATGGTGTCGCGGGACGTGGGCGAGTACGTTTAACCGAAGAATCAGTGAATAAAAGGTCTATTCTTACAATCAGTAATGATGATGATCTTTGTCTACCGCGCAGTCTAGCTGTTCCCTATGCCTATGCAGTTAGAGGCCAAATACGTACAGGTGATTTACATCGATATTGGAACCTGATTCGTGATAGTCAATCAAGAGCTCAAAAAAGTGCTGCCAAGGAAATTTTAAATTTGGCGAACGTTCGGCTACCAATTGAAGGATGCGGGCTCGCAGAAATTCGTAAGTTTCGAGATTTTTTTACCACTCGCGGTACAGCCATAGTAGTTTACAACTTTTCGACATTTGCGCGTGGACGTCCACCGTTTTATGACGGATCGCGCTTTGTCATCGACACTTACGGATGTATAGTTCATACATTATGAATCATGTATTACGAACGCTCAAAACATTACCAACCGATATTAAACCTCATTGGAGCAAGCGGTAGCACAGGCTTATTGCATGTAATAAAAGTTATTGGCGTGTCGAGGAGCATAGATGTTCCAACAAGTGTCACAAGTGTTTGTCATTGCCACCGTGTAATATGGCGGAAAATCTAAAAAAATGCGATATCTGTTTAAGATATTTTTTTTTGTGATACGTGTTTTGAAAATCATCTTAAAATAGGATCTTACAATAAGAGTAGTAATGTGTGCAGTAGAATAAGAATTTGTCGCATTTGTTTTAAAACAGCTCGCGTAAACAATGGAAAACCACATGAGTGCGGTAGAACTTTTTGTAAAACGTGTAAATTACGATTACCAATCGAACATCTGTGCTACGTACAACCAATCAAGACAGATGAACGTGTAAAGCCAATTTTATTTTTATTTTACGATTTCAAAACTCAACAATCTACATCTGTGTTGGGTGACGACGAGAAAAAAGTTCACACTCCAAACTTATGTATCGTGCAACAAGTATGCTCATACTGTATGGAGAATGAAGATGTCTTGATCAGATGCGACTTTGGTGGTACTCGGGAATACGTGTTTAACGATGAACCGGTAAAACAGCTGGTTGATCTTGCATTAGCACCAAGACAGCTATATCAAAAGGTTATATGCATAGCGCACAACTCGCAAGGATTCGACGCACAATTTGTATTCAAGTACGTTGTTGAGATATACAATGAAGAACGAGTCATACCGTCCGTGGTGATGAGTGGTTCGAAAATAATTTGAATGCAGATTTTAAAAGCTAAATTTATCGATAGTTTAAATTACTTTCACATGCCTCTAAGTAGTTTACCAAAATCGTACGGATTATCTGAAATGGAAAAAGGTTATTTTCCACACATGTTCAATACGCCACAAAACCAATCTTACGAAGATGCTTTATCACCTCTGGACTCGTATGCGCCAGACGCCATGGGCAGCAAGGAAAGAGCGAATTTATTTAATTGGTGCGACGAGCAGTTACAAAGTGGTTACACTTTCAATTTTCAAAGAGAAATTGTTAAATATCGCAAACAGGATGTATCGATTTTGAGATTGGTATGTTTAGCTTTTCGCAAAACTTTTATGAAATTCGGTGTGGATCCTTTTGCCGAGTGTACGACTATAGCCTCTTCTTGTATGCGTGTGTTTAGGAAAAAATTTTTGAAAAAAAATTTGATAGGTGTCGTACCGCTATGTGGTTACAGATGGGTAGACAATCAATCTGAGAAAGCTGTGTACTGGCTCTCTTGGATGGAGAAGCGTGTCCTCTGTCGCCTTAACCAACACGCAGGACGAGGTCATGAGAAAAGATTATCAGTAGGTATCGTCGTCGATGGCTACAGTTTACCGCGTGACGGTGAGAATTTCGAAGGAATTGTGCTCCAGTTTCACGGCTGCATTTGACACGGCTGTTCTCGTTGTTACAGGGTAAACCGAGATGCGGTTTTGAGGGAGTGTGATTCGATGGACGACAGGTACGAGAGAACACTGGCAGTTGCCAGCAGGATAAAGTCAGGTACTTACCATCAGATCGAGAAATGGGAGTGCGAGTTCGACAATGAAATCTCACAAAACGAGGAGCTCAAGCGTTTTGTACGGGAAAATACGAGTGTTGTGAACCGAAAACCGCTTGATCCGCGGGATGCGTTTTACGGCGGTCGTACAGGTAATATGGTGAAAGTATTTGATTGCCAGGACCAGGAGAAGATTAAGTACGTCGACGTGTACTAACTGTATCCATTTATTTGCAAGCGCGGTAAATATCCCGTCGGCCACCCCAAAATTTATGTCGGTCGAGAGGAGTGCAGTCAGTTGGTTGGTCCGTGTAACGACATTTCACGAGTAAATGGTCTGATTATGTGTGATATACTACCACCGCAAAATTTGTATCACCCGCTACTCCCGGTAAAAATGCACGGTAAATTGATATTCCCACTGTGTAGGACGTGTTGCAAGCAATTGATTCAAGACGATTGTCCTCATCAAGATCCCGAAGAACGTATTTTACGAGGAACATGGGTGTCAGAAGTGGTGAAAGCAGCAGTCGCATTGGGCTACGTCGTCAAGGATGTTTCTGAAATTTGGCAGTACGAAATGACGCAGTATGATCAAGTAGAGCACAAAGGTGGTATTTTCGATGAATATATTAACGAGTTTTTTGCTCAAAAATTGGCTGCATCAGGATATCCGCCCGACTGCATCACGGAAGAGGACAAAGAAGACTATGTGAGAGAGCTGGATCGCGTCGGGGGTATAAGTTTGAGCAAAGACGAGATTTGTTTTAACGCCGGGTTGAGGTCTGTCGCAAAACTGTGCCTGAATTCTTTATGGGGTAAGTTTGGTTAACGCGAGAATTTAAAAAAAACAGTCGTGGTAAAGAGTGCGGAGATCTAAACGGACTTACTTACCAGTGCAGAGGTGGAGGTCCATGGTATATTGCCCGTTAGCGACGATACCCTCTACGTCAATTGGTGCTACAGAGACGAAGCCCTGACATCGTCGTTGCCAACGGCAAACGTGGTTCTGGCTGCCTTCACTACAGCACATGCACGTCTAAAATTGTTTTAGTATTTACATGCTTTGGGACCCAGGGTTCTCTATTATGACACTGATTCGGTTTTTTACGTTAGAAAAGGTGATTCGAGCTGTAAGCACGAGCTGCCAATCGGTATGGCACTGGGCAGTCTGACGGACGAGCTTGCGGATAAAGGCCTCGGCACGTATATCACGACGTTTTTGTCGGGTGGTCCAAAGTTTTACGCGTACAAGTGTAGAAAACCGAACGGAGAAGAAGAGTGCGTGTGCAAAGTGAAAGGTATCCGGCTGAACTACGCCAACAGTCAGCAGATCAATTTCGATACGATTCGAGAAATGATCACAACCCTGCACATGAAAGTAGTGTTGTCGAATTCCGCTATTCGTAGAACAGAGTTTCACGACGTAATAACGCAAAATGAGACAAAAACGTGCAAACCAGTGTACGGCAAGCGAAGATTCGTAGCGTTGAACCGGAGTTACCCGTACGGCTTCAAGAGCTGCCCAACGGCGACGGACGAGGTACAGTGAATTTCAACGAAGCAATATGCAATTCAAACTGATTGCTCGTGGCGACACGTGGAGCGGAAAAAGCTGTTTGGGCGATCGCCGCGCCACCACTGAGCTGATTAGCCGGGGCGAAAAAGCTGATTGGCCGGCCGTCGCGTCACCACTGAGCTGATTGGTCACGAGCCTCGTCATAGCAATCACGGTCTCGTGAGCGGGCGCGCGGGCCCCCACCGCGGGCCACGACCCCCTCGGCAGAGGAAGGGGCATACGAGAGCGTCAGTAGCAGTTATGGACGTGCGATGGAAGCATCCGTTTATGTCTATGCTGTGCGGCCCCACAAAGCTGCGGTAAAACGGTGTTTGTGAAAAAGTTTCTACGTGATCTAGATCGTATGTGCGACACGCGAATCCAGCGCATCATTGTCTACTACTCAGAGTGACTAGTAGGCTACCGTGATCTCGACAAGAACGTTGAATTTCGTGAAGGTCTGCCTCAAACTAGCGACTACGCCGGCGATCCGAGACCCAAGCTAGCGATCATCGACGACTTGATGCGCGAGTCGTCGTCCAGTGGAACTATAATCGACATTTTTTCAAAGGCGTCCCATCATCATTCACTCTCGGTAATATTCATTACTCAGAACGTCTTTCATCAGGGTAAAAGTCAACGCGATATATCTTTGAACGCGCAATATATCGTTGTATTCAGGAATTTGCGAGATAGATCTCAGATACAACATCTCTCGCGTCAACTGTGTCCGGAGAATTCACGATTTTTGCAGGAATCTTACTGGGACGCCATTTCGAAACCGTATCGCTACCTCTTGCTAGACTTGAAACAGAACACACCCGACAATTGTCGATTTCGCACCTGTATCTTTCCGGACGACGAGCAGCACTACGTCTACGTGTCACGCAACAAACAAAAAATCAAGGGCGGTGATACGTCGAATCACGTTCCGATCGTATCTCTGTGATGGTCCCGTCGCAGCGCAGCAGCAACAGTAGCAAAAAGCGTCCCTTTACACACAAGGAGGCCTGCATTTTGAAGGCTCTGTATCATCTGAACGAGAAGCAGCGAAAGGCTCTCTTGCAAACGGCTGATGCAAAATTGATTCGACATATTTGCGAGTGCGCTCTGAATGTGCTGATTGGTAACGTGCCTCTGGGGAGAGGACGCAAGTCGCGCTTACGAAAACACATGAAAATTCTACGAAAGTTGTCCGAACCTTGCCTCAGTCTGACGAAAAAGAAACGACTCATAGTACAACGCGGTGGGCTTTTACCAGCGCTACTGGCTCCCGTTATCCACACTGTGTTGACCAATATTCTCAGTGGTTAAAAACAGAAAGAAAGGAAAAAAAAGAAACATGGAACATGTCAGAAAGATGGTACTTGAGCCGCAGGAAAACGTGGATCGTTTGCAAAGTATTCTCGCAAACGGAGGAGGAGGTGGAAGTGGTAGTGGATACACGTTAAAGTCTGTACAGACACCAGGTACCGTGATTACTAGACTGGATGCAGAAATGAACGAAATACTAAATTCGACTGCTTGCAAGGACGAGCGAGAAAAATGGGCGCGATACCGTTCTATTCTGCAACGATATCTTCATTTCAAAGACAGCAAGAGCAGTAGTGGTGCTCGTGATGGAACGGGTAATTTGAAAATGAAAAGTTTACCTGTATACAATGAGCAGCAGCAGCAGCAGCAGCCGCAAACTGACGATGACGACGACGACGACGACGGGGTTACGTCGGATTTGGAGCGAATCGAGTATCGTTGAGAGTGTACCCGCAAAGTTTAGAAAAAAAGCTTGTCAAGTTGTGCAACGCTTACGGAGCAGTGGTAGCATTAACTGGGATACCCATGGTGATGTGACGATAGGTGGCGTTTGTATACTCGGTGCCAACATAATTGACTTGATGAACGATGCTATGAGGAGCAGAAAAGGTACGCCACGTTCTGGGCATATTCAATTTGCTATTGCTTTACGCGAATCGTTTATCCCCCGCGAATTCATCGGTAACAAACGAGTTTGGGATAACGTAGTTTCTCGTACGCCACCACCAGGTGGCTCTGTGATTTTACTCCCTCCAAAACATTCTACGTCAGATGGCTCTGCTGATAAATTTCATACACCACGACACGAGCCAGCTGCTGCTGCTGCTGCTGCTGCTGCTGCTGCTGCTGCTGATGCTACTGCTGGCCCCAATAATGCCAGCAACAACGTAGTCAGTAGCGCAGAGGATACCGAGCAGGAGGAATCGGAAGATAACCGAAAACGAAAGACTACCAAGGAGTGTGTTCGAAAGATAAAGACGAGAGTTGCATCACCCAGTGTACAGGTTACGTCATGGCATCGACTGAGTGGCCAGTTCGATCAGATGAAGAAGAGGCATTCGGTACAAAAGAATAAGACAAAATAGTAGAACGGCATGGTTTAGAAGAAAAAAATAGTGCATTGGACGCCATGATTGATCTATTACCGTTCGAAATGCACGTACCTGGTTACAGATTTTGCGGACCGGGTACTAAATTGGCAGAACGCATCTAACGCGGCGAAATCGGGATCAATCCGTTGGACGATGCGTGTCATGAACACGATCTAATCTATTCGGACAAAAAAGGAGATCGACGCAAAGCCGATCGAGTTTTGGCAGAATATGCTTTCTCGCGAATGCTCGCAGACGAAGCACCCACGGATGAGTGAACACTGTCTATGATGACAGCTTGCTGCATGGTTAGCAAGATAACCTTTGAGAAATTTTTTTCGCGCATCAAGTGTGCACTGAAATAACGTCAAAATAAAAGCAAAGTGAACAGGGAGTCAAAAAAGGACAAAAAAAAGTTTAAAGTTCAGATTAAAAAGGAGAGAAAAGATCAACAATGAGTGAAAAATTTGGAAAACTGTATTACACCCCGCCGTATCCAACTGCGTACGCGGCCGTGGATAAACTTTTTCAAGCCACTCACGGTAGAAGCAAGAAAACCGATCGCCAGACAGTCACTGAATGGCTTGAGAGCCAGGATGCGTACAATTTGAATCGACCTGTTAGACGACGATTTGCACGACGCAGTTACAATGTGCGAAATTTGGATGTGTGGGAAGCTGATTTAATGGATATGAGAGCCTTGAAAACTTACAACGATGGTTACAGCTAAATTTTGACGGTCATCGACGTTGTTGGTAAATATAGTTGGCTAAAGCCGCTCAAGGACAAAACTTCTAGAAGCATCGCTGAGGGGATTCTTTGCATCTTATCGAGAAGTGATGGACGAAAACCAGAGTGCCTTCAAACGGATAAGGGTAAAGAATTTAACGGTTGCGAAACGCAAGAGGTTTTACGTAAGAATGGCATAGCTCATAGAGTGGCACGGCGTCCGGATACAAAGGCAGCTATCGTGGAGAGATTGATAAGAACCATTAAGGAACGAATTTGGCGATACTTTACTCATAACAATACCCAAAGATATATCGATGTTTTGCAGAAAATCACAGAGTCGTACAATCACAGTAAGCATTCTGCGACAAAGATGACTCCGTCCTCTGTGACCTTATACAATGTTGCCAAAGCACGAAAAAATATAGAACTTCGCTACGGTAACCACGATTTTAAACCAGTCAGGTTCAAGCTCGATGATTTGGTTCGTATCAGTCGTGCGAGAACTGTCTTCGATAAGGGATCCGAAGGTGGATGGACTTTGGAGATTTTTGAGGTTACGCGCATCTCACTAACGCGACAACCACCTGTGTATTTTTTAAAAGATTTAGCAGGCGAAGACATTGACGGACATTTTTACACCGAAGATCTGAGTAGAGTGCGAAAAGATTTGAGTACGGTATCGTTCGAAATCGACAAAATTTTACGTAGTAGCGGTAAGCGTTGCTCAAAGAAATATTTCGTTAGTTGGAAAGGATACCCCGAAAAGTTTAATTCTTGGGTCGAGGCCAGCCAAATTTCTCAGAAATGAAGAATCAGTTTTACATTATTTTACCCAGCAACAGCAGCATGAATTATTTCGCGGAAAACACTACGACGCATTATATTACTCAGTTGCCACAGCAGATCCGGTTACAAGGTTCATGGTCAGTTGTGGTTACAGAGGTTCATATTCCGCTGACGTTTCAACACGTGTCGTCGGACAAAGAAGACATAGCGATTTATTTGAAACGAATTCCCCTCTCGAGACTCGAGTCGAACCAGCTCAGAGTGGAAAATTTTACCATTGCTGGTTCGCTGATTCGACCAGGTAACTAAAAAGATGTTTATACTCTAATAGAGGAGATAAATAACTTGGAGTGTATCAAACGTCATTTGGAGGTGACGGTTGAGTGTGGTGGTTACGTGACGGTCAACAGAGTCTGCGCAAAGACTAGCTGCTCGCAATTCAGTCACGAACTCTGTTTATCGCGGAAACTGCGAAAAAATTTGGGTTTTGAAAGGACAAAACGAATTTTTTTCGCTGGCGATAAATGCGCGATAGAGGCAGATAGACCGGCGCGACTCTCGAATGGTTTACCAGATATGCTTATGATTTACAGGGACATCTGTGAGCCATACATGACAGGCGATGTTCTGTCGCGATTGCTGAGGGCTGTATCGATGAATACCGAGAATGACGAATATGGTACTACGAAAATCAAAAGTTTGTCCCCACTAATGTACTTACCATTGTTATTCAGCTCATTTCAGATCATTGAAATTGATATAAGAGATCAGCGTGGTCAGCCGATACCATTCGATTGTGGGACACACACTGTAACACTGCATTTCAAGAGAGTCGATTAGATGGAGCGCTACGAAGAATACTTCAACAATCAATTTGGTTACGGATACGGTGGAGGGGGTACGTATAGTGGTGGCGTTGGATGTATTTACGTTGACTATCCCTACCAAAGAGGCCACGGTGGTATTGGCTCTTTTTTAGCCGGCATATTTCACCGAGTTCTCACACTCATCACTCGGGGAGCCAGGGCTGTTGGTAAGGAGGCTGTGCGCACAGGTATAAACATCGTGTCCGATTTCGCGACGCGTAACACACCGATCAGAGAGTCGCTTCATAAACGTACCAAAGAATCCGTCGCAGTTCTCAAAAGAAAGGCTGAGGAGAAGTTGGACAAGTTGATGGAGGGGTCAGAATATAAAATGTCGCGATACGGGAATCCGTCTCAGTTGCAATTGCTTGGTGGGTCTATCACTGACGGTAAAATAAAGAGTGGTGCGAAAAAACGTAAGAGAAGTAGAAAACGCAAGACAAACGGCGGTGGGGATAGTGGTGTGAAAAAAGTGACAGAAGGAAGAAAAAGCAAACAACCCATAAGAAGAAGAAAACTAGAAGAACAACGAGAGATATTTTTGACAGATAAAAAAATGGCTTTCTTACACACCCACTCGTGCGAATGTTTAAAGTCGGAGTTACTATTGTTTGAGATCTCTCCGACCCAGACAACAATCGAGAGTTCGCATTGGATACAATATAAACCAATATCTCCATTGACAGATGACACACCTATAGAATTTGTGCTCCCGGGTAATAGCGATGAATACATTGATCTTGCTCACACTATGCTCACCCTTCATGTGAGTTTGAGATGTAGCGTGACCGAGGACGATATAGCAGATACAAATAAAGCAGCATTTAGAATCGCAAAAACCAAAACGGGATCTGTTAATAATTTCATGCATTCGATGTTCAATCAAGTGGATTTGTTTTTTAATCAAAAACCTGTATCACCGCCGACCAATGCGTACGCTTACAGAGCGTACATTGAAACGCTGTTGAATTATGGACCTGCTGCAAAATCTTCTCATGTATTGTGGTGTGACGATACCGCTAAAAATATGGACGATCTGCAGAGGGGAATCAAGGACTTGTACCACGTCGGAAATTGTTGTCAGCTACAAATTCTGTCGACATGATTGGACATCTTCACTGTGATGTATTTAATCAAGAAAAGCTTTTGATAAACGGTGTAGAGGTGCGAGTGCATCTAGTCAAGTCTCGCGATATCTTTTGTCTAATGGATCCTACAGGATATTTTTCAATACATATAGAGGAGGTAAACCTCTTAGTCAGACGCGTAAAGATTAGTCCGGGTGTATTATTACGCCTGTAGAGGTTAAAGCTATTACGATGCACAGCGGTATACACGGTGAAACTTTGGATAATATCATACTAGCCAGTTATACCTCGCTCGCTAACGCTCGCTCGGTTAAGGGTCACTTTTTAATGTGCATGTTACATCTTGTAAGAGTAGTATCCGACCTACGTTCATATCTTCGCGCGGAGAGACTCAGGCGACCTCTGGAGGGTACGAACGTCACCAGCAACTCCTAACCTTCTCGTCAGTAGCCTGAAATACCGATGAAACGCCTTCGTTCCCGCGCAGCGTGTATTTGTTTACAACGACTTTTTTGCGTTCGTCGCAATTTGCTTATTGCTAAAAATGGCAGAACGAACCGAACAGCGAATTTGCATAAAATTTTACTTTAATCTCGGTAAAAGTTGTGCGGAAACTATTGAAATGTTACAAAAGGCCTTTAAAGATGAGTGTATGGGCAAAACACAAATAAAAGAGTGGTATAGGCGGTTCAAAAGTGGCCGCACATCTGTTGACAGTGTTCCTCGTTCTGGTCGACCTTCGACGGGAACATCGTCGGATAATGTCGAGCGTATGCGTGTCGCAGTTGAACAAGATCGTCGTTTGACTGTGAGAGAACTGAAAGATGAACTTAGAATACCAAAAAGTACTGTTTGGCGAATTTTAACCGAGAATTTGGGAAACCGGTGACTGGCTTCTTCATCACGACAATGCTCCAGCGCACGCATCAAACCTTGTGCAGCAGTATTTATTGAAACACAGTGTTGCGCAACTCCGCCAGCCTCCATACAGTCCCGATATAGCTCCCTGCGACTTTTGGCTGTTTCCTCGATTGAAAATGCCGCTTAAAGGACATCGATTCGACAATAAACAGACTGTTGAAACTAATGCGACGAATGCACTAAAAGCGATTCCGAAGTCTGACTTTCAAGAGTGCTTTAATAAGTGGAAACATCGATATGAGCGTCTTGTTCAATCAAATGGGGACTACTTTGAAGGATGCCACCCCCCGGATGACGAAGAATAAATCAAGCGCCGAGAAATCGAGGTAGGTCGGATACTTTTGGGACAGACCTCGTATACACTACTAAAGTGTTTAGAATTTCTTGCCGAGAAATAAGAAGCTATTCTCAACTATTTAAATTATTTTATGCTCAATATAATTTTACATTTATAAACAGTTTTCAATATAATTTTATAAACAGTTTTTACGTATAGTCTGCAATTATTGTTCTATTGTTACTTATATCTATCCATTTATTAAGCACGAAATCGCCAAGATACTTTATTAGATAAGGAAACGGGGCTAAACGGAATGTAATAATCTGACTAATTAGTAGTATTAATGAAAAAAATAAATGTCGCTATAATTTTAGGAATACGTTAAGAAATTTTTCATGGGATTATGTGATTTTTTTCTGATTTTTTTAATCAATTTGTTCGAGTTACAGAAGGTCGAAGTTGGCTTTCCTAGCATTTTTGTTTCCTCCTAGAGGAAGCTTTGTATTAGTAAAATTTTGAGTTTTGTTAAAACTTCGCCAAAATAAGTTTGTTAATGTCTAGAGTTTGAATCACGTGATTTTAGAAAATGTCCATATGGATGTGTGTGTGAGTTCCTCCGTTCCTTTCCTTACCTCTCTTTCCCTCTCTTATTCTTTCTCTCCTTACTCTCCTTTCCTCTATTATATACTTTTCTCTCCTTTTCTCTCCCTCATTTTCTCTCTTTCCCTCTATCATTTGCTCTTTCTCCTTCTCTTCCATTTTTTCTCTCTCTCTTCCTTACTCTTCTGATGTAGGTATTTGATTGTACTATTACTTCATTTCTAGTTCACTTGTGCACTTGCCCTGTATTCCGTTTTACTGAATAATAATATATTTATTGTAAGTGGTTTTTGTAAGATTTTCTTATAATTAAATTTGTTTGAAAATTTCAATTAACAATATTCATTTAGTATGTCAGATTTTAATAATTTGTGTGAAATTGTTGAACAATTGACGATGGAGAATCCTTGTAATTCTGCGACAAATACAAGTAAGTTTTCAATTACACTAATAATAAGTAATTTAAGATGAGTAATTTAAGATTATAAATTTTAAAATTTTAATTCTTTTGTTGATTAAATTTATGTTATTATTATTAATGCCACGTGTGAAATTTCACACGTATTTATCAGTCTAGTCTATTCAGATTCCTTTCTTAATTATACTCAAAATTTGTGTTATATTTCAATTAGCCTATTCAATACAAATTTTGTGTATAAATAGTTTTTGTGTAAGAATACATTAGTAATTTACAGAAAATTTTGTCTAGTATGTTATTTATTTCAAATAGTTTTGATATTGTTATTTATGTTTGATTGAAAATTCTTACAAATTTTCATCTATGCATATGACGAATTCATAACTTTACAATTTTTTATTGAAATAATAACATTTTTTAAATTTTGTGTTCTTTGTTCTAGCAAATAACGACTTGCCTTCGACTTTGCCTTTGCCTCCATCAAAGATGATTGAAAAATTACGCAAGAATACTTCGAACATCAAAAAGAGGACTTCGTTACCATCAAATAAAAGTAATTAAGTATTTTTCCTTATAAATTAAGTATGTTCACCGGCTCCCCCTTTCCCCGAGCACCCCCGCGCGTAACCTGCTAGCTTCGTGTTTATTTACATTATGCTTAATTTCTCAGATATTCACTCGGAAACGTACGTTGAAATTTTGCGACGGTTTTTTTATGATGATGACGAATATGTCTCATAGTTTTTTATTTCATTCTGTTATCTTTAAAAACATCTCAGTCTATGTCAATTCAAATAGCTATGAAAATTTATTTTTAACCTTTTACATAATATTGTAGTAATATTTTACAAACTTTCCTGTGAAAAACTCTTTGAAATATTATATTTATTAATATCCTTCATGCTGTATGTGATGTGTATGTAAACGTAATTATTATTTGTTTTAGATAATAAGTATATGCCCAAGAATTATTATAGAAAGTCTAATACAACTGATGCAAATCATATGCCATTTTTCAAACAAAATAATGGAAATCCGTACTACAGTAATAAATATTATTTAATATAGTGTTTAATAGTAATTAAATTATTTAAATGTACTAATACAATACGTTTTTTATTTCAGAAACTAAAGCTGCAAGAATTTTTCAAGAAAAGGTAATTTTATGAGTTTATGTATTACTGACAAATTTAAAGGGACTCAATTATTATTTAATTATTTAAAAAAAAATGCAATTAATAATAATTTTTAATATAAAAAAATACTAATATTTAAATTAATTTATATTTAAATGAACTTTTAATTTACAGAGCCTTATAGAGGTACGCAAGGTGGATTGCGACATCGTCGTAATAGATTCAATAAAGTTCAACAAAATATGCAAAATATATTTGCTGCTATATTAAAAGCAGCAAGAACCTCATAACATGTCTATTACATGTTACTCTACACAATACTTTATAATGTAGATAAAGTTTCATAATAAAAATTATTTTGTATTAAAATATTATTATGATTGATCTTTTACTTTAATTTGTTGTCGTATGAGACTTCTGATGAAAATTAATGAAAATCGACTCCTACTCCCGAAAAAAATACGATTTTTTATAATGTAAACATATAAAGATAGTTTTAAATTCAATAAATTTATTAGCTTTATAAAAATATTGAGTTAACAACTTAAATCTAGAGAAAAATGCAATAAATTGATAAAACATGATATTTTACATCGTACTAATATTGATAACTCCTAAGCCTGTGACTGTGTGAGTGCGTGAGCGTGTACGTTTGCGTGTGCGTGTGCGTGTACTTGTGCTTGTGCTTGTGTGTGTGTGTCTCTGATGAAAAAAAACCCTCTGGTATTACCACATGGTTTGACTACATGGCAATTTTATGTTGTAAACTATACTAATTAAATATTGTTTTCTACTAAATTGAATAAATTTATTAATTACAAATTTTTATTGTATAGATTCAGTTAATTATACATGTATTTTTAAAAATAATTACATTTAAATATATATTTACTTTTCGTAATTTTTATTAAAAATGATGGTAAGTTCTTTTCCTGAGCATTCCAAATATTCTTCGAAGTCATCTTTACCTTAAATCATTAAAATAAGTTAAAGTTTTTGAAAATTTTTAAAAGATTAAAAATTGTAAATACTTACAGTTTTTAAAGTGCCATATATGAGATTTAAGACCAATATGTATATTACAATTAAATTCCTGAATTATATTATTGATTTCTAAAACAATAAATGTATAAAAAAATTAGTTAATGTAACTTCGTAATGTAAAAATATTGCTGTAAAAAATATCTATAAAGATAGTTACTATTATTAATTTGATTTAAGCAGTATTTATTTGAATTTTCTATCTGTAAATCCGTGTAAAAGTTAACAATCAAAATAAGTTTTCTTTTTCAGAATAATTTAATTTTGAAATAATTAGATTTTTACATGGATTTACAGCTAAGAAATTCTAATGAGTATAACTGGAATCCAGGTAATGATTGCTGGAACTATAACTATATTCATAGATATTATTTACAGCTATAATTTTTTAAAGGGGAATTTATTAAATATCATTATTATTTTAAATTCATAAATTGCTTTGAATGCTTACCTTGACATAGATTAAATGCATGCTTTGTAATAGACCTTTCTTTGTTTGTTTCAATTTTTTCTTCAAAATTTTTCCTTTTAAAACTCCACGTAATTTGTCATAACCTAAAAATGAAAATGAACTATAATATACAAAATAATTTTAAATATTTTACTGTATATAAAATATACCAAAATTTTGTTACAAAACAATTTACTTTTGATAACAAATGTAGCCATTTAAGATAATCGAGTAACAGCAAGTATTAACCGATGTATACACACACTTATAAACAGTTTAATTATATATTGACGAGTTCTAATGTTTACATACATTTATATGGAAGGTAGCAATTTGATACATATTGTTTCAGTATTGAAGGAAAATAGAAAGGTAAATGGAGATAGATAGTTTGGTTTGAGATCATTTGTAGAAGAAGTTTGCTAGATTACAGTTTGTGGAATTCGTAGCTGGAACAAATTAAAGTTAACAAGTATAAAATTGATTCTAATTACTGCCAAAATGAAAGATGTAAAAAATAAAATGCTAAGTGAAAATTCATTAGGGAATGAGACTAAAAAACGTCAGAAAGAATCCAGTAGTTCAATAACTTTTAAAGACGCCGAAAAAGTGATTACAAAGTAAGTTTTATTTCAGTTTCTTTTTACTTATATATGTTTACTTACTTTTTAGTTTATATACTATAAACACATACACTCACGCACTCACATACTCACACACATACACACAATTCACACAATCAAATCGAACATTACTCATAATGTATACAAGTGTGTCTACTAATTGTTAGTTTAAATATATTTATTATGTGTTTTATAATATGTGTATTATGTGTTTATTTGTTGTAAGTTTAAATATGAAAAATTACAATTTACATTAAAGTATATGGGTTAGTTCTTTTACAGACACAATTTTTCACCCATTCATTCACACATACTTGTGCACTCACATACTTTCTCATACACGCACTCACATATACACACATACTCACACGCCCTTACGTACATACATATATACACACTCGTATACACATATATACACACGCACTCACGTACACACATGTACTCATTTGCACTCACATACGTACATATTTAAATAAATGCACACACATTCACACACAGGCACTTTCATACACATACTTACACACCTACGCACAAAACACACAATTAATTCGAATATTACTTATGGTATATACGAGTGTGTGTACTAATGCGTGAATGCAGAGTTTATTATGTATTTTATATAATAACATTATTATGTGTTTTTTAATTGATAGTTCAGAATTTTCATAGGCTTTGATTATATAGAAATATTTGTTTATTTTTTATTTAAATTATTTAGTATTAAATTAGCAAAAATATTGAAATTTTAAGCAGAAATATTACTAAATACAGTATATTAACTTTTGCATTTGGACCTTTAGAACTCGTGTTACTCATAAAAGTGGCATTAAAACTTATGCAACTGGAAATCTATTCACATCTGATTTAATTGATTCTTCAGGAGAAATACACTGCGTCGTGTATCATCCAATGTAGAAAAATTTTTTGAAAAAGTTGTTGTAAGTGAAATTTATCTTTATATTTATTTTTTACAAATGTTGTATTCATCCGTACAAAAAAAGTCTCAGTTCAACTTTATACTTTATTTGTAACTTTGAAGTCTATTTTTAAAAATTAGCTGTTTCATCAGCATTAAACACTGAAAATTGTTATTTGAAATTTTTCGTACGGGCAATTACATGTATTTTACACAAAAAATACTTATTATTTTGCCATATAAGTTATCTTTTTTTAATTCTGTATCTGTATATGTAATTTCTTTTTAATATTATAGCTCATTTATCATTGCTTTTTTGGTCAACAAAGTTTATTTATTTAGTAACGTTCTATTAAAAGCTTCAAATAAGACATATAATCATTTCGATAATCTGAAATCGAATTGAATTTATATGAAGCATCAATTATAACAGAATGCACGGAAAAAGGTGTTGATTTACCTTCAAATAATTACAATTTTATAAATTTAATGAATTTATCTGATTGTAAAACGGATGATTTTATTGGTAAGTAAACAAAGCAATCACTTTTTTACCTCTTTAATAATTATCGAGAATTAATAACAATTAGTTTTGTTTAAATTTAGATGTCATTGGAATAATCTTTAATATTGGCCCTGTGGAGGAATTTTTTTGTAAAAATGGAGTCAAATTTATTAAACGAGAAATTGAATTAAGTGACGAAATCGAAAATAAGGTTTGTAAAATTTTTTATAGTATGAACTTTTAAATTGATTATTGATTAATTTCATTCTTTTCAGATAACTATTATATTCTGGAGGTCAGATGCAATTGATTTTTCTAAAGAATTAAATTCCATATTAATTGTAAAAAAAGGAAAAATAAATGAATATAATAATATAATTAAATTATCTGTTGTTAATACAACTATTGTGACAGATGATGTGTCTGATGTTCTAGAAGGAACAAGGTAATTTTTTGAATAATAAATTACTAAAATTGTTTTCATTAATTAGTTACTATTAGTTTGATCTTTTTTATGTTATAGACTACAAGAGTACCTTCAGTAAAAAATGAAATGTTAATGATGATAGTCAAATAATACAATATTGTAAAATAATACTGTAATAATATAATACCGTAAAATAATACTGTAATAATATAATACTGTAAAATAATACTGTAATAATATAATACTGTAAAATTTAATTTTATTACTTAATATTGTAATAAATTTAATAATTTAAATTATCTTTTTATAATTTATTTGTACTCTTTAAAAAGTTATATGATTCCAGAAAAAACATTAGTACTGAATCCATACTAAAATCGTCACTGAAATAATTACGGAAATGTCTACTAAATCCGGACTGAATTTGTGTCGACATCCGTGACGATTATTATTCCAATGACGATTATTCTTTCAGAGACAATTTTTTTATTGTTTTTGTACGGATGTTTTTTTTTGCATTACTTAACTACGAAAATCTCTCTTGCTTGGTCAGCACTTGTAGAAATGTTTTGTTAAAATTAAATTACATGTTCAGAAGTTAAAAGTTATTATTTTTTAAATTTGCAATAAAACTTTCGTAAGAAAACTCTTTATTACGGTTCGTGTAATAATGTTATATATTTACATATACATTTTTACATAGTAGTCACATATAAGAATTTATGTATTTTAACTTCATACTACCAGTGTATGACTTAATAAAAAAAGGTATGAAGAATTTTCCGCAAAATTTCCAACGCACATATTTATTTCATACCAAAAGAAATAAAAATGGCTATTTCACAGATTTTTAATCTCAGCTGAAATTTTCTCTACGTGTTTAATGAAAAAATTTACAATTACAATGTACTTAAATGTTGAAATAGACAAATACAAATGTTATTGTAAAAGTCTGTAAGTGGTTTTCTTAAAACTTTTTTTAGTAAATATAATAACCAGCAAAATATTGTCGCATGATTATGATTTGTTTTTGTAAAGCTTACTTATCTTTATATAACTCTTGTATTTTGAAGGTCAAATGTGTGTGATGTTTTACAAAATTATTTTTTGCTTATTTCCAAAATCTACGCTTGCTTACAAAAGCACATAGATGTATTTAGAATAATAGGTAAGGTAAATGTAAACTGGAAAATTGGACAAACGAAAATCAACATGTATGTGCGTAAGAAGAGAGAGAGAGAGAGAGAGAGAGAGAGAGAGAGAGAGAGAGAGAGAGAGAGAGAGAGAGAGAGAGAGAGAGAGAGAGAGAGAGAGACAGAGAGAGAGAGAGAGAGAAAGTGCGCGAAAGAAGGCGAGAGAGAAATGAGAGAATGGGAGAGTGTGAAAAGGAGAGAGAGAAAATGAGAGAGAATATATTTCTTATTATTTTCATTATCAACTGTAAAAAAATGTTAAAACTATTCTTATATCTTTGTAATTTGATTTCATTGTTAATAAATTAGTAACAAATTTATAAATTGACAAAATTTTAACTTTATTATTACCTTAAATTTTTAAAAAGAACAAAATTATAATGATATCCTTTCAATATTAATTTGGATAAGTAATTAGAAACCTTAACAATAAGAAATATCTTGCTAAGTATCATAAAAATCCTAATACTCTATACATGATGCAAGATAAGATCTCTGATCTTTGTGCAAGTGCGGGAGTATGTACGAGGCCCGTAGAAGCAACTACTCCCGAAATCATCAATAAAATCCACGATATGGTGTTGAAGGATAGAAGATTAAAAGTGCGTGAGTTAGCTGAGGCCACAAGGATATCTATAGGTGCAGTTGTTTCAATTCTACATGAAAAATTAGGCATGAAAAAGCTATCGGCAAGATGGGTGCCGCGTTTGCTCTCAGCTGAGAATAAACGCAATAGAGTGGTCGCCTCTGAGGCTCTTTTGGCGCGCATAAGTCGGAATCCTGAGGAATTTTTTCGTCGATTTGTGACTGTGGATGAAACATGGATACACCACTACACTCCTGAGACAAAGGAACAATCCAAACAGTGGATTTCCACAGGCGAACCAGCTCCAAAGAAGGCAAAGACCGTAAAGTCAGCTGGTAAGGTTATGGCTACAGTTTTTTGGGATGCACGTGGAATTATACTTATTGACTACTTGGAAAAGGGTAAAACAATTACTGGTGAGTATTATGCATCATTATTAGAGCAGCTGAAAGAAGAAATTAAAAAAAAACGACCACATTTGGCGAGAAAAAAATTCTCTTTCATCACGACAACGCCCGAGTTCACACATACTTCGTTTCAATGGCTAAAATTGAAGAACTAAAATTCGAATTGGTCGAACACCCACCGTATTCACCAGATTTAGCCCCCAGTGACTTTTTCTTATTTCCAAACTTGAAAAAATGACTCGGTGGACAGAGATTTACGGACAGCGAAGACGTCATTGCCTCTGTAAGTGCTTATTTTGAGGAACTTCCGAAAACGCACTTTTCTGAAGGATTAAAAAAACTTAAAAAGCGATTGACCAAGTGTATAGAGCTCCAAGGAGATTATGTTGAAAAATAAAAAAAAATTTACCCAAAAAAAATTGTTTTTATACTTTATTCTAAAGACTTATTGAACTACCCTCGTATCTACTTGTATATATCTTTTTCTTCCCCACCTCTCCTCATTTCACACCCTCTCTCTCGCCCGCTCCTTCACGCTCTCTCTCTCTCGCTCTCTCTCTCTCTCTTTCTCCTTCTTTCCCTCTCGCTCTCTCTCTCCTTCTATCTTTCTCTCTCCCTTTCTTTCCCTCTCTCTCTCCTTCTATCTTTCTCTCTCCCTTTCTTTCCCTCTCTCTCTCTTTCTAATATACTGTTGTACTTTAAATTATCGTAAATATAAACACTACTTAGGTATACATCTATCAATCGTATTGGATCTGTTACAATCAAGAGTTTTCTTATACTTATTTCAGCACTGTAGAATATTGAAAAATAATTTAAGAAAGCTGATACACAAATCTTATCTAAGTTGCTAAAATCTTACGGGAATTTTGCAGCAGCACTTATAATAACTTTCTTTTATGCACAAAAATCATATTTACAAAGCAGTAAAATATTTATTTAAATATTGTTTTAAAGGTCATGACAGTGCATTCATTAAAATGACTAATATTGAAAACGAAAACACGAACGAAAATTATGATTATGATGAAATAAAACAATTTTTGAATACAAGATATGTAAGTCCACCAGAAGCAATGTATCGTTTATATAAATTCGGCATGTATATGTTATCTCACGTAATATACAGATTAGCAGTTCATTCAGAAAAAGAATAATATGTATATTTTATAGAAGGTTCTGAAAAATAATTAATTAATAAAAATGTAAATACAACATTAACGGCGTCGTTTGAACTAAATATGAGTGATCCTGAAGCAAGGAAGCATCTATATCCAGATATAGCAAATTTTTATGTTTTTAATGAATCACTTAAAAAATGGACTATTAGAAAAAGGAATTGTAAACCAATTTTAAGTAGAATGTATTTTGTTAATCCTAAAGATAAAGAACGGTTTTACTATTATTACATGTCAAAGGAGCTCAGTCATTTCAAGATTTAAGCACTTATGAAAATGTTATCTATCCAATGTACCGTGAAGCCGCATTAGTTAAAAATTTAATTAAAACAGATGATGAATGGGATAAATGTTAAAAAGAAGCTATTCAAATCGAATTTCCAAACGCTTTATGTAATCTGTTTGCTTACATTTGCGTTTTTCACATTCCAATTAATGCAAAAGAATTATATGATAAATATAAAGATTATTTCTATAGTCCACTTATTCCAAAAGAAAATGGTGAAAATATGGCATTAAAACAAATCAAAAGTATTCTAACAACAAACGGATATTCTTTGAATGATTTTAATTTACCAACAATTGATGAAAATTAACAAAAATATGAATTGTGTGAAGAAATTCAAGCTGAAAAAATTGTGCAAAACGATGCTTATAACATAAAATCATTATCACAGAAACAGCAGGAAATTTTTAATGCAAAACTAACAAGTTTAAAAAACAATACTTATAACAATAAAAAATGTTTCTTCATTGGTGGGCCTGGAGGAAGTGGAAAAAGTTATTTACTGAATTCAATAATTACATATTTAAATAGTGAGAATATTAACGTATTATCAGTAGCATGGACTGGAATAGCAGCAAATTTATTAATTAATGGAAAGACTTCTCATGTAACTTTTAAATTACCACTAAATATTACAGAAGATACGACTTGTAATTTTTTTTTTTTTAAAATGGCATTTCGAACTCGAAAGTTCATCGCCTCATCTACGCAAGCCTTCCACGTTTCCCTATTTTGTGCCAACCCCATCCATTTCGCGCCTTCCCGCCCAATTTCAGTTACGTCTGATTTTACGTTATCCTCCCATCTGCGTCTAGGTCTACCAAGAGGTCGCGTTGCTTTCGGTTTTCATTTCATTATGCGCGCTGCTGTACGATCATCGCCCATTCTTGCCACGTGCCCTGCCCATCTTAGTCTCCGTGATTTTATTATTCTGTTAATATTTGGTGACGCGTACAAATTATGTAGCTCGTCATTGTGCAGTTTCCTCCACTCCCCAGTTTCCTCATCTTTCTTTGGCCCGTATATTTACCGCAGAACCTTATTTTCAAATACCCTAAAACGATTTTCTTCCGCTTTAGTGAGCGCCCAGGTTTCGCACCCATACAAGATTACCGGCATTATTATAGTCCTATATATCCTTATTTTGACATTTTTCGACAGTAGCTTTGACTTAAGTAATCTGTTCACAGCGTAGAAGCAGGCATTACCCGAATGAAGTCTCTTATTAATCTCGGCTTTAATTTCGTTTCGATCATTTATAGTTGTACCTAAATATCAGAATTCGCTAACCTTTTCAAAAGTGAAATTTCCGACTCTGAGATCCCCCTCTGCTTCGCGAATGCCCAGTTTCTCCATGACCATATATTTCGTTTTCGATTCGCTCACTTCTAACCCCGTGTTTTTAGCCGCATTTATAAGGATTTCCGCATTTCTCGCCACCGTTTCACCATTATCTCCCACTATATCCAAGTCATCCGCATAGCCTAAAATTTGCGTTGTTCCGTTGAGTGTTGCGCCTAGCTCGCTAGCCTGCATTTTTCTAACAACATACTCTAGCGTCAAGTTAAAGAGTACCGTTGAAAGCCCGTCACCTTGCTTCAAACCGTCGCGTATCATGAACGATTCGGATACATTACCGCCTACTCGGACCTTTCCAGTGCTTCCGTTCGGACATATTTGAATTAATTTTACGAGTTTTTTTGGTACGCCAAGGAGTACTAGGATTTCATACATTTTGCTTCGTTTGACAGAGTCGTACGCTTTCTTAAAGTCCACAAATAGCTGGTGTATAGTTTCGCAATATTCCCACTTTTTCTCTAATAATTGTCTTATGGTAAACATTTGATCGCTCGTTGACCTGTTGCGCCGGAATCCACACTGATAATCTCCTATTATATCTTCCGCGAATGGTGTGAGTCTGGCCTGTATTACGTTTGACAGAACTTTGTAGCAGGTAGCTAAAAGTGAGATTCCCCGGTAGTTATTGCAGTCTGTTTTATCTCCCGTTTTAAAGATCGGTATGATGATGGATTCTTTCCAATTTTCTGGTATTGTTTCATTTCTCCAAATAGCACATACTAGATAAAACATTTTAGATGTAAGCGCGGTACCTCCATATTTAAGTAGTTCAGCTGGTATAGAATCGTTTCCTGCGGCCTTATTGTTTTTTAGCTTTTTGATCGCGGCCTCTACTTCTTTGTAGGTCGTTTCGTCCATATGGAGTTCAGCAGTGTGGATTTCGTCTCCCATTTCCTCGGAGTTTTCATGCACGTTTAATAACTTATCGAAATAATCTTTCCATAATTTCAATAGTTCATTTTCGCTTGTCACGAGGTTCCCGTCCTTATCTTTCATTAACTGCGATCTACTCTGAAAACCCTTCCTAATAGCGTTTATTCCTTTGTACATCTCGCGCGGGTTATTTTCCCTACTATTAGTTTCTATTTTTCTAATTTCATTTTTCTGATACTCGCGCTTCTTGTTTCTGTAAATCACACGTACTTGCTTTCTTATTTCATGGTATTCTTCTACGGCCCTACCGCTTTCATTGTGTACACTATCTAATTTAGCCTTCTTGCGCCTTTCAAACCAGAGTTCGCACTCTTCGTCAAACCATGGTTTGCTCTTCGGCCTTTTTTTCTTACCCAGTACTTTGTTCGCGGCCCCTTTTATAGTTTTTTCGATAGCCCCCCGCAACCTGTTCGGATCGTCATCTACTCCCGTCTGTTCATCCGTTTCCTCGAGCGCCTGAAATCGGTTGCTAACTTCTACTTGGTACTTGATTCGCTCTATCCCGCTTCGTAGTTTTCCAATATCAAAGGTTTCTACTTTGTTCGCTCGCTTACTATTTTGACCGGCTACTAATCTGGCTCTTAATTTGGCCACTACTAGATAATGATCTGAGTCGCAATCCGCCCCCCTATAGGTCCTTACGTCGAGTACATTCGTGTGGCGCCTCTTATCAATAAGAAAATGATCGATTTGATTGTGCGTGGCCCCATCCGGCGATGTCCACGTTGCCTTGTGTATATCCTTGTGCTTGAAGCACGTGGTCTTGACTATAAGATCTTTTGCGGCTGCGAAATTTATGACCATAATACCGTTATCATTGCTGGTTTCGTGCAGACTTTCTTTGCCTATGGTGGGCCTAAACATTTCCTCTCTCCCTATTTTAGCATTGAAATCCCCCACTACTATTTTGGTGTCGTAAGACGCGAATTGGTCGATTAATTGCTCTAAAGTTTCATAATAAAGATTTTTGACTTCTTCCTCTTTGTCCTCCGTGGGACAGTGGACGTTAATAACGACGTAATTATACCACGCTCCTTCGATGATGATATACGAGAGTCGGTCATTCACGAAATTGCAACTTTTAACGGAATGTATGATGCTTTTGTTAACAAGAAATCCGGTGCCTAGAGAATGCCCGCTCGCGCCCCCATATAAAAAGGTGAAGTTACCGGATCCTAGCATCGCATTATCTTTCCATCGGGTTTCTTGTATTGCTACCAAATCTAAATTGTACCTCTCAGTTTCATTTATGATTTCCCGGAACGCGCCTGCTCTGTGTAGACTGCGTACATTCCAGGTTCCCACCCTTAAGTTTCTTTTCGTTTTGGTTTGGTTTTGTTTTCTTTGAGCCATGATAGTAAGTTAAACCCGCGCGTTTTGGATCCTGTTCCGATCGCAGGTGAGTCCATCCGTCTAGGGGTGATAACCCTCATACCTCCCTAGAACTAAGTATGAGAGCTTTCTGACTTTGGCGAGGACATAGTCAACTCGTCGTCAGACACACTCAGTTTCATTCTCATATCCTAACGCCCCCCTGCAAGGCAGCGCGCCTTCGCTGGCTTCGTTGCCATGTAAGACCAGGTGGCGAATCATTCTACACATCCCCTCTCAGGGCAGTTGTCATCGCTCCCGCATCCTCCACGACAGCAGGATTTTTGGCCCATTTTTTGTTTGAAATGTGTAGTAAAAGAGATAGATTACAGAGTAAGGTAGAAGAAGAAAGTAAGATAGGAGATTTTGTATAGTGTTTGTAGTTGTTGCGGTGCTTGCGTAGTGTTTCTAGATGAATGCGTTCGCCAGTGCAGGCTCATCACACCCACGCCTGGGCCTATCGGCTGTCCGCGACTGCTTATTCGCTTTATTCGCAGCTAACCTCTTTCTCAGGGGTCGTTCCTCTATCCGCAACCTGAGGACGCGCTGTGTAGTGGTGATAGGCACCCACCCGTCCGCTCTGGACGACTACGCCCAGGACCCGCTTAGGGTAACGGCGTTGCAACAGGATACGACTTGTAATATAACAGCTAATTCAGAATATGGAAAAGTACTCCAAAAAATTCAAGTTATTATATGGGATGAAATAACAATGACCTCAAAACATGCATTTGAGGCTGTAGATAAATTATTCAGAGATTTATGTCAAAATAATATTGTTTATGGAGATAAAATAATGATAGTTTCTGGTGATTTTAGACAAACCTTACCAGTAGTTAAACATGGCAACAGGACTAAAATAATTGAAAATTGTGTAAAAAATAGTAATATATGGTATTATTTTCAGCACATGTCTTTAAAAGACAATTTAAGAGTATGTGACAATGAAATAGAATTCAAAGAATGGTTTTCAAATATAGGCAAGGGCAAATATTTAAGTAATTTCGAAGAAGAGTTGGAAGCAATAGAAATTTCACAAGAAATTTTATCAAGCAAGGATATTATTACAGAAATATTTGGAGAAAATTTAAATGTCAACGATAAGGACATTTATAAAAAAGTTATTCTAGCTCCAAAAAACGTAGATGTACATAATATTAACAACGAAATATTATTGAAAATTAAAGGCCATGTGAAAGAGTACATTAGTATAGATTCTTGTTCAAATGAGAGTGACAATAATCTAGAAGATTTATTTCCTGTAGAATTTTTTAACTCTTTGACACCAAATGGTTTACCGCTTCATAAACTGCAATTAAAAGAAGGCGTCATTGTAATTCTTCTTCGTAATATAAATTTGAATGATGGTATTTGTAATGGTACTCGATTAATAGTGAAAAACTAATGAATTATTGTATTAGTGCTGAAATAATTAGTGGTTGCAAGACTGGAGAAGTCGTTTTGATACCACGTATTGACCTAACTTCATCCAAAGACGAAATTCCATTTGAAATGAAGAGACGACAATTTTCATTAAGATTAGAATACGCTATGACAATTAATAAGTCTCAAGGACACTCTTTCAACAAAGGTGGAATATACTTACCAAATCCAGTTTTTAGACACAGAGTAACATAAAAAAAGAATTTAAAAGTTTTGTTGAAAGACAATTCAACAATTTATAATCGTGAAAATAGTAAAACTAAAAGTATATACACAAAAAATATTGTTTATCACGAAATTTTATAAAATAATAGTATTTGGTAGCAAATAAGCTGTAAGGTAAAAAATTGCGGCAGCAATCAAATGCGCTGTAAGGTAAAAGCTTGCGGGAGCAATAAAATGCGCTGTAAGGTAAAAACTTGCGGCAGCAATAAAATGCGCTGTAAGGTCAAGACTTGCGGCAGCAATAAAATGCGCTGTAAGGTAAAAAATTGCGACAGCAATAAAATGCGCTGTAAGGTAAAAACTTGCGGCAGCAATCAAATGCGCTGTAAGGTAAAAACTTGCGGCAGCAATAAAATGCGCTATAAGGTAAAAGCTTACGGCAGCAATAAAATGCGCTGAAAGGTAAAAACTTGCGGCAGCAATAAAATGCGCTATAAGGTAAAAAATTGAGGCAGCAATCAAATGCGCTGTAAGGTAAAAAATTGCGACTGCAATAAAATGAGCTGTAAGGTAAAAAATTGCGACAGCAATAAAATGCGCTGTAAGGTAAAAACTTGTGGCAGCAATCAAATGCGCTGTAAGGTAAAAACTTGCGGCAGCTATAAAATGCGCTGTAAGGTAAAAACTTGCGGCAGCTATAAAATGCGCTGTAAGGTAAAAACTTGCGGCAGCGATAAAATGCGCTGTAAGGTAAAAACTTGCGGCAGCAATAAAATGCGCTGTAAGGTAAAAGCTTGCAGCAGCAATAAAATGCGCTGAAAGGTAAAAACTTGCGGAAGCAATAAAATGCGCTGTAAAGAAAAACTTGCGGCAGCAATAAAATGCGCTGTGATTTAAAAACATACGTCAGCAATACAATGCGCTGCAAGTTACTACATGCGGCAACAATAAAATGCGCTGGAATTTGAATCATTAAAAGCGTCTAAGACAGGATCTGCTTTTATAATGAAAGTCTTACTGAAGAGTCCAAAATAACAGATTTATTATTATTATTGTCCAAAAAATAAGGCCCAAAATTCATAAGACCCAAGAATTTGTGGGGCCTAAAATTCATAAGACCCAAAAATTTGTGGAGCCCAACAATTTGTAAGACCCAAAAATTCATAAGGCCCAAAATTCATAAGATGCAAAAATTTGTGGGACCCAACAATTTGTAAGGCCCAAAAATTTATAATTCCCAAAATTCATAAGACTCAAAATTCATAAGGCCCAAAATTCATAAGACCCATAAATTTGTGGAGCCCAACAATTTGTGAGACCCAAAAATTTATAAGGCCCAAAATTTATAAGGCCCAAAATTCATAAGGCCCAAATTTTTTAAGTCCGAAATTATAAGTCCCAATGCAGGGGGCCTAGGTTAATTTTTTTAATCACACGGCACATCCCTGGAAAAGAAGAATTAGATATGATTATATATGATTATATATGATTACATATGAGGGCATATATGAATACATGTGATAATATATGTCCATATATAATCGTAAATAATAATATAAAATTACATGTAATGTAATGTGCCTATATATAATTATATGTCGCCGTATGTGTTTGTATCTGAATTATGATAACATATTTTTATGTATAATTATATATAATTACATGTTATTTCGTACAATAATACTTCGTAATATGTTATCGCGTATTACGTTGTAGGATTAAAATATTGAATTTCATCATGTAGATATAATTTTATATGGCAACATGTGATTTTATGTTTTCTTATATTATTTAATATGCTCGTGGAAACAGTTAAAATGTTTGCCATATAAGATTATATATTATACTATAGAGGCATATGTATTAATATAGGGGCATATGTATTTGTGTACGGGCATATGTGTTTCTATAGTGGCAAATATGATTTTATATGAAATAGTAGTCTACTGAAAACTTAAAAATATTCTGCTTCATATAAGACTATATGTGATCACATCTGTTTTTATATGAAGGTATATGATGCAATATGCACATATGTATTTATATACAAATATACATAATGATAGGTGAAAACATATTAATAGATGAAATTTTATAAAATATAATGAAATACAATAGAAAGATAATAAATAATAATTTTAAAATAATAATTTTAAGTTTTCATTATTAAAATATTTATTCTCGTATATCAACAGGAAAAAGTACTTATTATGTATTCTACATTAATGATGTTTATTAATACATATTAATCGTATATATAACGGGTGGTAGCTTTGTTAAATAATTATATATAAAGCATTTTAATTGTTAATTTGAAAATACATGACAAATTCATACAATTTTGTTAAAAAAATTTGGCCTCATACATACAAAATTTCTGACTTTTATGAAAGTGTTCACAGAATTTATATCCTTCGTTGAAATAATTGCAGGTCGATACTCTTCATCTATAGGAATAATATGATCGACTCGTGTCTGCGTGCCTTTATGAATAAAAATTTTTTCATGATCTACGCGAAATACATTCAAATAAATATACTGATTAATTCCGTATTCAAAATAGAATTTTATGAAACCATTCACCGTTGATTCATCATTCATAGTTACACTGACAGTATAGCTATTACTCTTGACGTTTTTATAAAGCAGAGATGTGAATATTTCGTTTTTAAGTTTTGCTCTGCTATAAATCTTCAAATTTATCAAGTCATAACATTCATTTATGAGTACATTCTTTTCAAAATCACTAAGAGTAGTTTTTATTGGTTTTCCAATGAATTGCATCTTATTAAAAATATCATTAGCTGCACTCTTAAATCCATGCACTTTTTGTTGAAGGATTTGAATACCTTCGAGAGCTTTCAAGTTGTTAATTATTTCCTTGCCTACATTCTTCGTACCATGTATAAATGTTAATATTTTTCCATTATAACTTTCGAATGAAAATGCCGAAGTGGCCCACAAAGGTCCCCAGCGTTCGACGTACAGTGGCAGATGTAAAAGCTGATGTAAATTATAGGTCATCTCTTGCATACCATATAGTTCTGCCATATTTTTGACAAATAAATGTAACAACTCATCCGATTTTTTCAATTCCTCTTGAGTGATTTCTTTTTTCAGTAATATGTAAATCGGTATAACACAGAGAAGCCAATGCTGAAAATATTTTTCCTCTAAAATCTCGTGCAATATAGGCACAGAATAGCCAGTTGAAAAAATCCGTTACTGTGTACTTTTTACATTCAGTTACTGACCGTGGCAATCTCTTAAATGTGTTTGGTGGTTTAATTACTAGTAATATATTGTCTATATCAGTAATTTTTTTTAAACCTATCTTTGAATTTTTAATAAACCACAACACCAACATATGTTTTACTGTACCTAAAAAAACGGAGTGCATACACTCAGGTACAACACATGTACTGAGATCAAGTTTCTGCAATACTGATAATACACAGTTGCCTTTTACTCCCATGACAGGTTTCTTGTATTGTAGTGCCTTTCTACCTTGGATTTGTATACGTTCATGTGTTCGTAATTGCATTGTTTTTTCGACCACTTTCGAAGTGAACTTCTTATTAATTATTGGGCAAATCCAAGTAATTCCTTCATCGTAACATTTTCTCAAGCTTTTACAAAAAGGTTGAAGAAATAGATTCATAGCTTCACTTTGTCATACCATATACGACAAACAATAATAAATAAATCCCTTAAACGAGGTGGAATTTCAGCTATGATATACATTAATGGACACAGCGCAGCTTTAGAGCTTTTCGAATAATCAATCCCATCTGTATACAAAATTAACGTCAAGTCGTGAGGTTTTTTATTGTGGTTCACTCTTATATATTCAGTACCCTTAGTGATATCATCTATTACATTATTTTCTTGAGGATTTTGTATGTTTAAAATTTCAGCTAAATTTCTGTACTCAAACATATATTTTAGTTGATCACGAACATGAAATTCATAAAATATTCCATAACCCTTACTCGACGAATATTTTTCACACACTTCACTTTTGTTCTGTTCTTGTTCATAATAAAAATAACAGTTTTTACAATAATAATTTTTTTTCTTCGTATATTGGTGCTAAGTTTTGCAAATATTTGAAAAATTGATAATTTGACTTTGGCAATTTATGGTTTGCGGGTAGCATGTTTGACATAGTTGTAAGAGTACCTTGTAATAAACTTTTAGTTATTTTATGACGTGTGTATATATTGGCAACTAATAGAATTGCTTCCTCTTTTGATAAATTGGAATTAGAATATAAACGAGGAGCCTCAGAATCATGAAAGTCTATACAACTAACTTCATCATCAGTGCTTTTACAATCTTCACTGTCATTATTAAAATCATTCTCTACTTCTTCATCAGAACTATTTATAGAACTAATGCTATCTACAGTTGTTTGATGAAGAACTATGAGGACTGTCGCAGTTTACATTATTAGAATAGCATTCAATATTTGACGATTGAACTTTTAACAGATTTATTCTCCATCTTGCTTGAGTGCTGTATGGAACCTGTTGATAAACAGCAGTGATTCATTAAAGTATACGCCATTGAAATTCATTTATACATTTTACAAATTAGGAAGACATAAATATATGTATACACTTTTTTTACTTACAGTAATAGTACTATCATACTTCCATAATTTTCTCTTTTTAGCTCTTGAAGCAACAATTTCTTGTAGGGTTTCTTCACTGCTATCTGACATCCTATCTAATGAGTACTAAAAAATTACACTTTCTGTAATAAAAAAAATTATAAAATGAATGCAAATCCAATAAAAATGTTTTATCTGATTAAAAGTGATAACTAGTTTTAAAAGTATACATACCAAAATGTTTTAACTTTTCTTTAAAAAGCTATGACATTTTCTGAAAACATATTTTACTTTAAGTACACAAAAGTATGAAACAAATGGTATTTTTCATCGTTATGTAGAATATCAAGAATAAACATCTATTTATTGCTATATAACGTGCACTCCAGTGCACTCCAATGCACTCATGATCGTGTTTACTAAACATAGCTCAGCTAGGTTAGGATAAAGGCGCGTCCGCGCGTGCAATAAGTTACATGAAAACGCCTTTTCATGGTAGCGTCGCGCGACCTAGTCTTTATGATCCTGTGCTGCACGAAGAGAGTATGAAAAAATTTAATAATTAATTCGTGGTAATGAAATCGAAGGATTTAAAACAAAATTAAAAAATTAATAAACATGTCCTACGCAATTCGTCCTTTTCAATTTCGCGCCTCCTAGCCCTACCGGCGGCCATCTTCTCCCGCGCCGCGCTCATGCGCATTGCACTCTCTGCATTCACACACACATTCGAGACTCAACACAAATAGGAACAAAGAAAAAAGTCTGGAACTCTTTTGTTTGCCGGCTTTTGTGCATGTGTGTTTTTCAGAGTGCATTCACAGTGGAACATTTCACGAGTGAAATGCTCGCATATACGTTGGAACCTGAGCAACGCGAGTATATCGTGGAGATGAACGTAGCCTTGCCAGGGGCGCACGTGTACTTCATGCTCTACAAGGTGTTACGTGCATACACTATACCTTCCTTGCAGCATACAGGGTTGTCCATTATCTTATTATAAGTTTCATGCGAGTAGCGCTTTCGGGCTATCGCGGGAGTACACGAGAAGGCCGCGTTTCCAATGAAACCGCACTGACGATCTGTTTTACCGACGAGCGCCATGGCGGCAATAGCACAACTCTTGCGCTCGGAACTCTAGCCCGAGGGTCGCCCGCGGGCTCACCGAGTATACACGGGAAGCCCGCGCGTAGCCCGTGTATACAGGGGAAGCCCGCGCGTAACCCGTGTATACGCATGCACACCGCGCATTACTCGAGTATACACGGGAACCCCGAGGGTTGCCTCGGGCACACCGCGCGTTAGCCATGTATACGCGGGCACACCGCTTATTACCCGAGTATACGCGGGCACACCGCGCATTACCCGAGTATACACGGGAAGCCCGAGGGTTGCCTCGGGCACACCGCACGTTACCCATGTATACACGGTAAGCCCGAGGTCTGCCTCGGGCCGACCAAGTGTTGCTCGCGTATACATGGCAATTCCTCGCAGTTACCTCGTATACGTGCTGTGGCCGCGGTGACAACTCGCTGTCCCCTCGTATACGTGCTTTAGCTGCAAGGACACCTAGAGTCCGAGGTATATATGGTATATACATATATATATATATATATATATATATATATATATATATATATATATATATATATATATATATATATATATATATATATATATATATATTGTGGCAATGTAATTTGGAAATAATAAATATTTCCTTATTGTATACTTATATATATATATATATATATATATATATATATATATATATATATATATATATATATATATATATATATATATATATATATATATATATATATATATATATATATATATATATATATATATATATATATATATATATATATATATATATATATATATATATATATATATATATATATATAATAAGTAAGATTCAAAATTAATAATTTGTAATAAATTTAAGAAAACAAATTTATTGACGGAACTCTGGAAAAAATGTAAAAAGATACAAAATAGTGTTGCTCACCCGTGTATTTCAACTAGCATAATTTTCATTTCTGGAATTTATTATATAATATGTATGGTGCATGTTTCTAGTTATGTTTTTGTTTATTTAGCGATATAATACTTATAAATTATTAAAAAATATCTGCTTGTGTGCCCAATAGGTTTTCGTATACCAGGCTAGAAAATTTTTTGCCCTCTTTTCAAAGTATTTTGAACAAATGTATGAAGAGTTTTTATTTTTAAACCTGAAATGCGTTTTTTAAAAATACAAGTTTGTACTAAATACTACTTTTTATTGCAGATAAAAAATTGTAAATATTAAAATCGCACCCTAAATAGATAACAATAATTTTTTTTACAAATATGGCTTCATACATTTTTTAGATTTACTATAAAATGAATGTTAAAAATATTTTTTGACTGATCCATCAAAACTCCTTGCACATAGTAAAAATTACATATATACCTGTTTTTACAGTTTTTTTGGCTTCGGCTAATTTCATAGGGCTTCAATTTGACTCAAACTTATAGTGTAAAATGTTTTATTTTTTATATTATAACCTGCTTTATACATTTACAATTTTTTTCCCCAAATTAAAGAATTTAGATATTTCCGATATCTTCTTCCTCTAACCCTTTCAGACCTGAATTAAATCTAGCGGTGATATACCACGTTTTTAAATATATTTTGACTTATTATGGTACAAATATGAAATTTAAGTGGTTAAAAAAATTGTTTTTTTCAACATATTTATGTATAATTATGTTTATTTACGTGAATATACATAAATATTTACATAAATATAATCCTAATGTTGTGCATGATGAGTAAGTTTGATTAAACTGAGAATTTTTAATTTTATTTTTTCCCCGCTATGTACATTCTAATGTACATTGGGTCTGAAAGGGTTAAAGAAAAATATAACTTTTTTGTATTTAAACTATTCTTTGAAAATGTTCAAGTTGCAATTAATAACGAATTATTTAAAAACAAAAGTTATCATAAATTATATTATTCATTAGGATTATATTTATGTAAATATTTATGTATATTCACGTAATTTAACATAATTATACATAAATATGTTGAAAAAAAAATTTTTTTTAACCACTTAAATTTCATATTTGTACCATAATAAGTAAAAATATATTTAAAAACGTGGTATATCACCGCTAGATTTAATGCAGGTCTGAAAGGGTTAGAGGAAGAAGATATCGGAAATATCTAAATTCTTTAATTTGGGGAAAAAAATTGTAAATGTATAAAGTAGGTTATAATATAAAAAATAAAACATTTTACACTATAAGTTTGAGACAAATTGAAGCCCTATGAAATTAGCCGAAGCCAAAAAAACTGTAAAAACAGGTATATATGTAATTTTTACTATGTGCAAGGAGTTTTGATGGATCAGTCAAAAAATATTTTTAACATTCATTTTATAGTAAATCTAAAAAATGTATGAAGCCATATTTGTAAAAAAAATTATTGTTATCTATTTAGGGTGCGATTTTAATATTTACAATTTTTTATCTGCAATAAAAAGTAGTATTTAGTACAAACTTGTATTTTTAAAAAACGCATTTCAGGCTTAAAAATAAAAACTCTTCATACATTTGTTCAAAATACTTTGAAAAGAGGGCAAAAAATTTTCTAGCCTGGTATACGAAAACCTATTGGGCACACAAGCAGATATTTTTTAATAATTTATAAGTATTATATCGCTAAATAAACAAAAACATAACTAGAAACATGCACCATCCATACTATATAATAAATTCCAGAAATGAAAATTATGCTAGTTGAAATACACGGGTGAGCAACACTATTTTGTATCTTTTTACATTTTTTCCAGAGTTCCGTCAATAAATTTGTTTTCTTAAATTTATTACAAATTATTAATTTTGAATCTTACTTATTATATATATATATATATATATATATATATATATATATATATATATATATATATATATATTGTGGCAATGTAATTTGGAAATAATAAATATTTCCTTATTGTATACTTATATATATACATATATACATATATATATATATATATATATATATATATATATATATATATATATATATATATATATATATATATATATATATATATATATATATATATTATATATATATATATATATATATATATATATATATATATATATATATATATATATATATATATATATATATATTGTGGCAATGTAATTTGGAAATAATAAATATTTCCTTATTGTATATATATATATATATATATATATATATATATATATATATATATATATATATATATATATATATATATACCATATATACCTCGGACTCTAGGTGTCCTTGCAGCTAAAGCACGTATACGAGGGGACAGCGAATTGTCACCGCGGCCACAGCACGTATACGAGGTAACTGCGAGGAATTGCCATGTATACGCGAGCAACACTTGGTCGGCCCGAGGCAGACCTCGGGCTTACCGTGTATACATGGGTAACGTGCGGTGTGCCCGAGGCAACCCTCGGGCTTCCCGTGTATACTCGGGTAATGCGCGGTGTGCCCGCGTATACATGGCTAACGCGCGGTGTGCCCGAGGCAACCCTCGGGGTTCCCGTGTATACTCAAGTAATGCGCGGTGTGCATGCGTATACACGGGTTACGCGCGGGCTTCCCCTGTATACACGGGCTACGCGCGGGCTTCCCGTGTATACTCGGTGAGCCCGCGGGCGACCCTCGGGCTAGAGTTCCGAGCGCAAGAGTTGTGCTATTGCCGCCATGGCGCTCGTCGGTAAAACAGATCGTCAGTGCGGTTTCATTGGAAACGCGGCCTTCTCGTGTACTCCCGCGATAGCCCGAAAGCGCTACTCGCATGAAACTTATAATAAGATAATGGACAACCCTGTATGCTGCAAGGAAGGTATAGTGTATGCACGTAACACCTTGTAGAGCATGAAATACACGTGCGCCCCTGGCAAGGCTACGTTCATCTCCACGATATACTCGCGTTGCTCAGGGGCCAACGTATATGCGAGCATTTCACTCGTGAAATGTTCCACTGTGGATGCACTCTCAAAGCGCTAGAAGCTACAAGTCGAGAATCCAGTTTTTTTTGCTTGAGATTTGCAGTGCACAAAATCAAAAACATGGCAATTAAGGGGGTATGAGCGAAAAGTAATTTTAAACTTTAAGACCCAAATCTATTTTGTAATTGTTAATAAAGATTATTTGAATCCAGAGACAAATTTTCAGTATAGGTTGCCTTGCATTTCGAAAAGATATTTAATTCTAAAGTTCGCCCGTTTAGCCCGTTTAATATGCAGAAAACGCATTTTTCGCGTTTGAAACGAAAAATTCATGCATTTGTAGGAAACTTTTCTAGATTATTAAAGTATCAAATTAATCTTTAGCTTTCCAATTTTGTGTGCATACAATACAAAAATAGGGTTGCCTGGCGTTTTAGAGAGATATTTACAGAATAACGCAAAAAAGTACTCAAAACAGAGAAACGCCTTAGAGGTTAGAGTCAAATCAAGGTCTATATTGATCTTTTCAGAAAGAAATAAAGTAAATATGCGTTTGATATAAATATGAATGTTCAAAGTTTTTTAAATATTTAATTTGTTAACATGATACCTTGTCATAAACTTCTCTATTAAACAACGTTTTTTCGTAAGTTACTGTTTTGACTAGTATGCCGCTCGGACCTCCTTAAGATAATTGTTGAATGTGCAACTACCCAAATAATCTTTTTGCTTACGGAAGCTGAGGTTACGAGTATCGAACCGAAACTTGGCCAAGAAACTCGTTTTCTTATGAAAGGAAAATTGCACCCCGGGAAAATACTGTTTATGTCAGGTAAGCATACTCGTATATCAGTCGTAAAAATAATATTATATTTATTTGAAAACAATATTTTGTTGAGGCTTCAAATTTTGGTTACTGAGCGTGTACTTTTAAGGTTATATTCGCTTGTATGAAGTCTGGGCATATATATATATATATATATATATATATATATATATATATATATATATATATATATATATATATATAGTCAGTCAAAATATGTTTATTCTTAGAATTTAATAAATGAAAATATTTTTTATATGTTCACAGATGATGATGCTAAAGTAAAACAAAAATTCACACAATTAAGCACCGCTGCAAAATCTTAAAAAAGGGAAAATGTCATAACAAATACTATCATGAAACGACAGCAGAGAGTTACTCGGGGCCATTTATCCAAAAAATTAAAGAGCTTTGAATGTAACACACCAAAAATATTTCCTGCCCACCTGGCTGAACAAGTTCAGTCTCTCATCAATAATTCTTCTATTGATAAGACATTGTTGAGTGATAGTGATAATCTCGAGGACGATCCTGCGGACGATGGTAAGAGTGACAAGACTCAAGGAGCTGAAAGCGAAGAAGAAAGTGAAGAGCAGAACAACAGACAGGTAGAAAAATATTCAGTGAGTAATAATGAAGAAGAAAATGAAGAGAATGACTCAGGAATCCAAGAGAAACAGCAAGACAACAGTCAGGCAGGAAAAAGTTTGAAGAGTAATAATGAAACTGAAAATGGTAAGCTGTACTACTTTACAAAAACGACTTAATTTTAATGTTGCTAGCAATGTGATGATGAAAGTGACTACTATTTTTTAGGCACGCCTGAACGACAAAAAATGCCTTTTCAGGAAATTAATAATCTTTTGCAGGATCAAGAAAAAACAGATTTTAACAGAATATTAGCAGAATGCTCTGATGAAAGTCAACTTTTTGGTAAAGATTATTGTGAAAATGGAACCGAGATAAATAAAAATTAATTTTTTTATATTTCAAAAAATTTAATTTTCAAATTATTATTTTTAATATATATAATCTTAGATGATTAGATTGCTCAGTGATGTATACTGCCGTAAAACAGTGCTAGCTTCAGCAATAGGTAGTGACGTTACGTGTCCTACACATATTGCTCGTAGGCACATTCCAGGTGTTTTTAAAGCAGAAGCCATAATAAAAGGAACTATGAGTGGCCAGCCTCCAAGGGCACAGGGAGCTGCCAGAAGATTACAACCATGTCAGAGGTTAAATAACCACGCAATTAGTGTTATCGTGGGTGAGTGCAATAATGATGAAATTATTTATATTATAAAATATTTTTACTAAATTTTGTCATCTATAACTATTTTTTTTAATTTCTGCTTTTTCAGCTTTTTCAGTCAAATGGGGTATTAATAAGAAATTACCAAATAAGGATATACATAAAATCTTGGATTCAATGAGACAGAAGATAAATCAGATCAAGAGAGATAAAAGAGCTTCCGAAGAAAATAACATTACCTTTGTGTATCAATAAATACGTATGTGGTAAAGGTAGAGTCAGGTTTCATCCCCCACTTTCAATATAATTATAGTATTAAAAGGATGGGTATTGTACCAAAATTTAAGATATTCAGAATATTATCTTTCCTTTATACGTATTAAAGATAACCTTATTGAAGCCATTACAACAGATGTCTGAAGTAATTTTCATTTGAGTACATATACAATTATACATGCATTTTTTAAATTTCTAGATTAAATTTTGTGAAAAATTATATTGTTTATATGAATTTGCTGCTTGAAAATGCAGATTATGCTGTATTACTAATCTATAAAAAATACCTTTCTAAAAAGTAAAATCTTGGCAAGTATAAGTTTCATTATTACCCACAATATAAATTAAAAGAAATATGTTATTACCAAAATAAGACGTTCAATTATGAATTTCATGAATACGCTATAATTAAAATAGTAAACTTAAACTAATATTCGATTTAAAAAATAATATAGTTTAAAATATTTCCATTTTTTACTAATTCTGATAATCTCAAATGAACGCTAAAGAAATTAATGAAATCGATTAATAAATTGGCAAGTATTTTATTTTTATTTGTATATCAATTTCCTTCTTTTATTAATTAGTATGAAGTATACAAATTATTTAAAAAATATTATAGTTTAAAATATTTCTATTTTTTACTAATTCCGATAATCTGAAATAAACGCTAAAGAAATTAATTAAATCGATTAATAAATTGGCAAGTATTACATTTTTATTTGTAAATCAATGTCATTTTTTTATGAATTAGTATGAAGTATAAAAATTAATAATACCTTTGAAATTTAATATTGTAAGACATTAAATTTGACATAAATACATGTTGATAAGAAATAGGTCAAAAAGTCGAACCTCAAACACTGATCTATAATACTCTCGCTACATTACACTCGCGTTATACGGACATAGTTATATGTCGAAATTAAAGAGACCGTCAATGCACTATATTTTATATTGAACTACAGTTAAACCTGGAACATTTCTCGAGTTTGGGAAAAATAACCTCGAACAGTGCCGAAGTTACCTAAGGTTCGTAGCAATTTAACGACGGCAGCTAGTCAGAGCCCTAGATAAGGTATAAACTGTTTGTCCGTAATATTATATTGGCTTGTTTTCAAAAAGTATCAGTTAGCTTACCTATAATAGACATGAATTGCCATATGAGCACTACATAGAACGCGAGTGTAATGTAGCGAGAGTATTATAGATCAGTGTTTGAGGTTCGATTTTTTGACCTATTTCTTATCAACATGTATTTATGTCAAATTTAATGTCTTACAATATTAAATTTCAAAGGTATTATTAATTTTTATACTTCATACTAATTCATAAAAAAAATGACATTGATTTACAAATAAAAATGTAATACTTGCCAATTTATTAATCGATTTAATTAATTTCTTTAGCGTTTATTTCAGATTATCGGAATTAGTAAAAAATAGAAATATTTTAAACTATAATATTTTTTAAATAATTTGTATACTTCATACTAATTAATAAAAGAAGGAAATTGATATACAAATAAAAATAAAATACTTGCCAATTTATTAATCGATTTCATTAATTTCTTTAGCGTTCATTTGAGATTATCAGAATTAGTAAAAAATGGAAATATTTTAAACTATATTATTTTTTAAATCGAATATTAGTTTAAGTTTACTATTTTAATTATAGCGTATTCATGAAATTCATAATTGAACTTCTTATTTTGGTAATAACATATTTCTTTTAATTTATATTGTGGGTAATAATGAAACTTATACTTGCCAAGATTTTACTTTTTAGAAAGGTATTTTTTATAGATTTTACAACTTTTCCAGAGACGGAAATGTATTCTTACTATTATCGAAAAAATAGAAATGTTTTAAAAATAGAATATTAGTTTATGATTACTATTTTAAATGTAGCGTATTTCTTTTAATTTATATTGTGGGTAATAACGAAACTTATACTTGCCAAGATTTTACTTTTTAGAAAGTTATGTGTTACTTTCAAATAAATAAATGTTTGTGTATGGGTAACTTGAAAGTTTCATTGACTCCATTTTCTTTTAAACTACTTGAAGTAATCTTTTGCAATTTTACCTAAACCATTATGTAGCCCTATTGATTATGAAAATTCACTTAAAATAAATTTAAATAAAATTCCTTCGAAAGAACCTTATAGTATTCTCATGTTTTGTTCAGATATCAAGTTAACGCTGGGTGAAAAGAGTCTCTTTAATGTAATTATAAACCTGAGCTTGCAAACATTTGATTAATTATAGTTTTGTAATTTCATTAAAATGACCCTTCTGAGCCAGCGTTGACTTTATATCTGGATAGAACATGAGTATGTTATATGTTACTTTCAAATAATCCTTTAAACACAAGAAGCACTTACACGAGTACAAAGATTCACAAAGACCCTCAACAATAACAAAAATTTGGGTTAAAAAACAGTACATCTATTGGAGTATTTAATATTTAACAGATGCTTTTGTGACGCAGCAACTTGATTAGAGAACTTGATTTGTATTCAAACTTCACTGGCTGGTTATTTTACCCTCAGAGTATAATTGCTTGAGATATCAAGAAAAGACAGAATCTTAGCATTTGACCTTATACCTCGCTATAACAAGCAGTTTACAGTAAAATTGAGTAATATCCTTTAAACACAAGAAGCACTTACACTAGTACAAAGATTCACAAACACCCTTGTCAATAACAAAAATTTATGTTAAAAAACAGTACATCTATTGGAGTATTAAATATTTAACAGATGCTTCTGCGATACACCAACTTGATTGGAGAACTTGATTTGTATTATATTTACATCATGACAACATCAGAGTGGATATTCAATTACTGCATCCCCATGATTGTGTGGTATTTTTCTGGTGCATAGTGGCGTATGCCCTGTATGTTTATGATCAATCAGCAGATGACTTTGTATATCCCCGATGATGATTACACACAAGCACATAAATACTTGTTACTAAGAAGTAGCACACCACAAGTATAACAAAAATTTTATCTAATAATTCTTCGTTGAATGCAATTATCACAACTAATTGCTGTATATGCATTTTAACAATGACTTTACCTATAAGCGTGACACCAAAGAAATTCCAACCATATTTCTGAGCAAAACAACTTTACTTGATGACTTCATTATTTCAGTAATGATCGTTTCATCTTGTTTATTCCTTGTGAGTTTCAAGGGGGCAACATACTCAAAGGCTGAGAAGACGTCCTTAATTGTTCCTTTTTGTGTACTATACTATTCTACCTCTTCTTTTACTAGTCTTCTTTACTTGCAATGCTAGACATTCCCTGCTCTTTCTTTCCAAGTTCCTGAACCCTCTTTAAATCCATACTTTGCCACGATTTTTGCTGCAACAGAAGACGTTGTGTATCCTTGATGATTTAGATTCTGTCAAGGAAATGGTCTCGGTACAACTTCTGGTGTAGCCTCCTGCAGAAATGGAGCGATGGTAATACCTTATCCAGTACTCCTGAATGTTGTGCGTTCTTCATCTCTTTCGACAGAATTCACTGTTAGTCTTTTTCTTTATCTTCTCTCTTACCATGTAAAACTGCAGCTTTTTCCAACTACACTTGGGATTTTCTTTATCTTCTCTCTTACCATGTAAAACTGCAGCTATTTCCAACTACACTTGGGATTGCAATAATTTTATTCCACATGACCGTCTTGCCACTTTTTCGGACGTACGATATTTTTTGAAATCGTTGTACAGAGATTTCATCACGTAATAAAAACAAATCACGTAAAAACAACCCGTTTTATTTTAATAATAATATAAATGACACAAACGCGTCCTTCATCCTTCAACATTTGATTTTGATAATAGGTTAGAAGATTTTGTGGTTATCGTCTGCACTGTCTGCAGGCACTATATATATATGGTCTGTATGTGTGTATATGTGTATTATACATATAATATGTGTATATTATATACATATGAGTAGAGAAAACGGAAGTCACATATATATGATTAGAGAAAACGGAAATGCGGAGAACAAAATGAAAAGAAAAAATTTGAGCAAATATATTATGCTTTATATCTTTAATTAGATGAATCTTTTTTAACAGAAACTTTTTTTACGTGTTAGACTAAATTATTATCTCTTAAAACAGTGTCAATAGACTGCACATAAGTCAATCAGTGTTTAGATATTGATATTTAAAGATTTTGAAGAGGTTAAAAAAGCACAATTAGACGTATAAAAGGCGACGGTGCGCCCTTCGGCTTCGTATCGTACCGTGGGTACTTATACGTGCCAGCGGGCGCTGCCGCGCCCCTTGATAAGATAATTTTGAAAGCATAGTCAAGTGTACGCGTGTGGCACCCTCGGAGTTGCCGCCTCACGCAGTGCGCACGCTCCTGCCTACAGCCGAACGGCAGCACAGTCGGCGCAAGCAGCGGCTCGAGCCGCGAGCGCCTTACTAGCCTTGACTGACTCGCTGCTTCTCCCCACATCCGGCTACGGAGCCTCACGAGCTGCACGCACGTATCTGCGTGCATCAGCTCGATTGCGCGCCACAGCTCTGGCGCCTTTCAGACATTACTTCGCTTATTTCACGGCCCACACGGCCTCTTGTATATATTTGTATAAAGTAAAATATAAGCTCTGCAAAATCAACACGGTGTCAACCCGGTCTCTCTCCTGTCATCATCCACCTCGCTCCTGTTCTCGTGGCCAAGCATCCTGCACCCGCCGGGGCGCTTCAGCACGCGCCCTGGCAAAACCGCGGCCTAGCCCGCACACGCGTACTGGATATTCACAAAAAATTTAAAGCCTATCGAATGCAAATTACTTCAGACATCTGATTTAATGGCTTCAATAAGGTTATTGCAATACGTATAAAAAAAGCAAGTATATTAATTACAAATCAAAGTCAAGAAGTATTACTCGATAGCTTGTAAATATATAAAAGTGTAAGATATTGATTATTCATTACAAAACAAAGTTAAGAAGCATCGATAACTTTTTTACTGAAAAGCATTCGGTTACTATAGAATATCTAAAATTAGTTTCATTGATTTAACTTACATTCTTTGTGACTAATGTATACAAACAGAAAAATGGGTGAAACCTGATTTTGCTACGTGTTCTACGTTCTAATTCAGTTATATACGTTTCCACTATTATAAGTTAGGCAATCAAAGCTTTCATTATTTATAACTAAGATTGTTACGTTATTCTAAAATCTTCTATATTACATACTATTAGCTTGAAAAGGAGTAAAGTATTAACCTTTAAAAAAGATTTGTGTTCTTTTTTACTGTAAGTATTAAGTATGTGTTCAAATAAGTAAGTTTATTGCAATTTACTTTTAAATAAGATTAATGTTCGTTCCTACTTCTTGTATGTATAAAAGTATATGCATTTAACAATATAATTATGTTATGTACGTTCTTCGATATTCTAATTAAGGACATCCGAGCTTTAATTATTTATAAATCGAGATGGATGAATTGATAAAAAACCTTGAAACTTAATAACTAATTTTGTTTTCTGTAACTCGTAATTCCATACTGCCAACGATAAAGTGAAAATCACTATGAGTAATCAGAATAAAAATACTATCACAAAGCTTCCTCTGTGAGGAAGCTATAACATAAACCAAACAACTTGATTCCGTTCAAGTTTTACCTTAGTGAGATTGATTGTACTGATGAAATTGAATTTTTACTATTTCGAGTGATTCTCACTTACTTTTCCTTCTATACAATTTTTCCTATTTCTACATTCCCTACTGAAAATTCCCAGGCTACTGGGAACCCACCTGGGAATTTTCAGTAGGGTTATTGATGTTAATATATTTTAAAATAATGTTTCTTGTATAAAAGTATAAAATTATATATGTTCATAAATAATCATTTATAATAACCATTATTCAACATTTCTTAATAATTGACATTATCAGATATGATTATATATTATCACATATGATTATGTATGATCACATTTGATTATATATCATCACATCTAATTATATATATTCATATCTACACACATCGGCTAAAAAATTGATCGAGTTGAGAAGAGGCTACATATATTTATATACTAATATATGTATAAATACATACTAATATGTATTAATGTATGTTCATGTATATTTGCATATAAACGTATGTGATTACATGTTATTTTATGTTATCATAATTCAGATACAATAATATATGATCATATCTGCTTCGACATATATGATCATATATGATCATATATAATTCTTTTTTCCCGGGATGGCACACGGCACATCTTAGCTGCTTAATATAATAAAAATAAAAAAATAATATAGAAGATAGAAGAAGAAGAAGATAGCAGATAGAAGATAGAAGATAGAAGATAGAAGATAGAAGATAGAAGAAGAAGAAGATAGAAGATAGAAGATAGAAGAAGAAGAAGATAGAAGATAGAAGATAGAAGATAGAAGAAGAAGAAGATAGAAGATAGAAGATAGAAGAAGAAGAAGATAGAAGATAGAAGAAGAAGAAGAAAGAAGATAGAAGAAGAAGAAAATAGAAGATAGATAGATAGATAGATAGATAGAAGATAGATAGAAGATAGATAGATAGAAGATAGAAGAAGAAGATAGAAGATAGAAGAAGATAGAAGAAGAAGATAGAAGATAGAAGAAGATAGAAGAAGAAGATAGAAGATACAAGAAGATAGAAGAAGAAGATAGAAGATAGAAGAAGATAGAAGAAGAAGATAGAAGATAGAAGAAGATAGAAGAAGAAGATAGAAGAAGATAGAAGAAGAAGATAGAAGATAGAAGAAGATAGAAGAAAAAGATTGGGTCAATTGCCGAAAAGACTCATTATCGGTTTTGTAAATAACAAAGCTTTTAACGGCGATCGAGGACTTAACCCTTTTAACTTTGAAAATTTCAATATCAACTTACTATGTCTGTACGTTGACGGTGTACAAGTTCCCTCCAAACCGTTGCAAGCCGACTTTAGAACCAAAAATTTGTACGTGGACGCGTATTATACATTATTTTCTGGCACATATATACACTTTCTTAATGAAGGTAATCAAATAATGCGCGAAACATATTCTCATGGCTATTGCCTATTTGCATTTGATTTAACGCCCGATTTATCGGCTAACGACTGTAGTCATTGGAATTTGATTAAACACGGTAGCGTTAGATTAGATGTGCAATTTGGCGAAGCTTTAGAAAACACGGTAAATTGCATCGTATATGCAGAATACGATAATATTTTAGAAATTGACGTGTCACGTCAAGCCATCGTCGACTTTAGCGGTTGAAATAACGTCGTCCAGATGGCGTTGCACTTTGGCCTATATACCACCATTAGAGCATTTCGCTAGTCAGTTTCTTTCTACCCACGAATGCTGTCAAGCTTTGCTATATAAAACATGGATGTGATAATTGATATTCAGTTCTTTAAAGGCGCGAAATATAAAAATATACCAAAGGAAGTTGCCGTAGTAGCTCTTAATGACAACTTCAGTGGTCACTGGCTAGTGACTCCGACAACATCGGTTGAACAATTAAGCGAGGACATTCGGAAACAGAACAATTGGCTGACCCAGCATCATCACGGACTTGACTATTTTGACGGAGAAGTACCTTTATCGGTTGTTCAGAAAATTTTAAGAGAATTTTCGAAAAGCGTGCTAAAAATATACGTTAGAGGCAACGATAAATGGGTGGTTTTGCATAAAATTATAGCTCGTCAAATTTTCAATTTAGAATATGAAAGAGAATGTCCGACTTTTAATCAATTATCGTCCGACGTGTATTGCATTTATCACGCTGTCAAACCTAGTTACAAAAATTACCGTTGCGCTTTGAATAACGTTCATCGACTAAAGTCGTGGTTGTCTAAGCGTGTTTTTCAAAATCGTAAGAATCCTACCGAGATTTGTAATGGACAGCCTTCAAATATTGAAAAATCTCTCACGAATCCGTTCGCATACTGTCGGTGTATTTCCGGCAGATCAGATCCCCAAAAGGTGGACGAGACCGACCGCGTTTGTTGTAAATACTGACGATCATACGAGAGCCGGCATGCACTGGGTTGCTATATACGTTAATAAGCATTGCGAAGCTTTGTATTTTGATAGTTTCGGATTACCACCGAGTATACCGGATCATATAAACCGTTTGCGGAAAAATTGTAAGCAATTTCACTGGAATAATATCCCGCTCCAAAGACAGTCTTCGGACGTATGCGGTCAATATTGTATTATGTTTTTACGTTACATGAGCAGCGGTTTGGGTTTCGATAAATTTCTTGGAAATTTTTCTGACGACTTGCAAAAAAATGATAGCGTGGTAAGACGCTATGTACGTTATAACAACTCTTACAAAAGCTTCATTGAAAACGGTGTCAGATGTTTTCAAATCTGTAGTTCTAAAATGTCTTTCTTATAATGCCAACTTGACATCTTATCGTTTCATTTACTCAGAATGTCGCGTCTAAAGTATCATCCTCGTGTTACACTCTGTCGTTCATTCCCTTCTCAGAACACCAACGTCGAGTGGGATACGTTGCAATTTCCACCTCCACCGTGCATTCTTTGCTGGCACATTAAGAGTTTGTGTCGAGTCGATTTTAAGGCAGTCGTTTTCTAAACATCAAAAGAGAAATACAGACCAGTACAAGATGGCTGATCAACAACGAAACCGTCACCATCCACATCAGATACTGAATACCTTGTACAGCCTCAACAAGTCTTATACGAAGAAGATGATGGTTGGTCTGGAGTACAGTGATATTGAAGACCTTCATTACGAGCCTATAGTTCGGTTGTTGGGTTCTGACTACGACGGGGTCGCTTTTTCTTACGAGAATTGGATGGAGTTCAAAAGCAGTTTTGGCGACATTGTAAAATACTACCGTAGACTGGCTGACGCACTGATGGACCAGAAGGTTTACGGTTCCGGATGGACGTTGAAATTCACACGCAGTCATCAGGAGAAAGCAATCGAAATTGAAGAGGATATAAGACCCACGACGCCTGGTTTGTAACGCCTAAAATCTGTATCAAATAGTGTAAAATGTATCGTACGTGAAACTATAGAATACATTGAAAATAAAAGTTCTCTTATGCACGAAGCGCAAATTAACAATTATACACCGAATATTGTAAAAGATGTTGTAAATTTAGCAAACAACGATTTATTTGATCTTATCACGAGTGCTCTACAAGCACGAGCGAGCGAAACAAAGGGCGAATGCCCATTTAACAAAAATAATGTTATCGATATATTTTATCAAATAATATCTTTGCATATGAACAGTATCATTGATGAATTAAATATACGATTAACATCGAATAAATGAATTAAACTGTACTTACCTTGTATTTATTTACCCAGCTACCTTTCATATCCTGTATACACACTTTCTTACTTAAATTAAAAATATACTTTTCATTCAAACTTTCTTGCATGCAATATTTTAAAGTTATGAAATTAAATATATTTTATTCATTCAAACTTTTTTGCTTACAAAAATGATGAAATATAATCTTTTAATCTACTGTATATCATTTATACTTATAAGGAGGGGGTAAAATTGATACTCAAAAGGGGGGTTAAATTCACACTGAAAAGGTGGGGGTTAAATTCACACTTAAAAGGTGGGGGTTAAATTCACACTGAAAAGGTGGGGGTAAAGCGAATGCTCATGGTTAAAAAGTAAGTGGGAGTAGATGATAGTGGGGGATCAGTTATGGAAGGGAGAAGGTGGGAGTGGGGGGAGAGGTGTGGTGGTGGGGGTTTGTTGTGTCTAGCGATAGTGTAGCAAGTACCACTAAGGTGATTATGGTTTAATATAAAATTTATTAAAAAATACTCTTATTATTTATACAAATACATACAAAGTTAAAATTTTTAAACTATACCGGGAAAAATATGTTTTCGATTAAGTAACTCGTAAGTTCGGTCGCTTAGAGACGCTTCAAATATTTGTCGAGGTTGAAATGAATTTAAAAAATCTTTATCACCATATGGCACATTATATAAATAAATATCGGCCTCTGGCGTGTCCACACCTTCGGCTTTCTGCACAGATTTTGTATGCCATGCATAATGCAGAAGCAGGTTTTCGTTCAAACTGTAAAAAATAATTAATATTTACTTTTTACTGTTATAGTAACAACGAATAGAAAAAAATTTTATTTACTTACTAATGATTAGTGATTTTACAAGATTTTTCTTAAGTAAAAGTATAATTACTACCGTACGGCTGAAAATTCGATTCTGAAAAGTGCAGTGAAAACTTTTCGGGATCTGGGCTAGACTCGGATAAAGTGATAACAGAGAAAAAGCATCTATGTATCTTGTCCTATTGGTTTTTTGGCAGGATATAGCTTAGAAAAAGTATCTTAAGGCCAAAAACATCTGCTAATATTTACAAGCAGAACATTAGTATTTAGTAGAGACGGGTGTTACGCGAAAAGACGAAACGGCGGGTGCTCACATCGTGCATTCTCCCGACCGACGGGTGCTTCCAAAACTTAGCTCTTGCATTTCCGTATAGGCTAAAGATAAGTATATATTTAAAGAACGTCTCTGATTGACTCAGAAGCAGTTATATCTTCTATTTGCGTGATATAAGTTAGTGAATAAATCCCAAGAGGTCTAAACCTAAAAAGCGCTTATTCACAGACGTAAGAACCCTTTTAAATTTTGTATACTTAATCGTATTACAAATTTTGTTGTACAATTTTTAATCGATCAGTACACTATACAAATTTATAATAAAATCGTTAATGAATTTTCGAAGAAGAAAAACAAAGTTTTTGACGTATCGTTAATTTCAAAAAGTTAATTGAAAAAATAATGAATGGAACAGGAAGCAGGGCGTGTAGTACGAAAGATACATAAATAATTTATTAAACTTGTATTGGTGTATGTATATTTATTAATATATTTACGGTTACAAATACAAAAGACGTATATTTTCTGTATTAAGTGCATATTAACCTAGAGGTACAAGATTTATTACAGAGGCCTGAACTTAAATAGCACTCATACACGAACATCAGAACCCTTTTACATTTTTTATACTTAATCATATTACAAAAAAATACAACTTTTTTAAGAAAAAATATCTCAGAAATTAAACCCCAAGATATTGAAAATGTTATGCATGTATAAAACTTATAAAACAAACATTATTTATTTATTTACTTATTTTTTGTCAGAATAGTATCAAATATAAAATATCTATTTAGGCTATTAGAGTAATATTTGTACAAAGCTTTTTTAACAAATATCCACTTCGTTGATTTCCAAAAATGACGTTTTAGTCATCTTTGTAATATTTTGGTACTGTCGAGTTTTACTCTCTGCTTCACTTTATTACGTAGAAATATTAATCTACGACATAAACGTTTTAGTCTATGGCATACATTGGTAGTTATAGGATATGAAAAAGCTACCCTTCGACATCAAAAATGCAGCTATATTACATAAAAGTGCTACAGTATAAAATATAAGTTTTTAACACACCCAGCCATAAAGTACGTACTTTATCTCCGCCGAGCCGGGAATAAAGCGCTACATTAAATCCCTACCCCCACTCTAGTCGGGGTTAGGGAGTTAATATGTAGCACTATTTTCCCTTGTCGGCGGTGAACGAGTACGAACTTTTTGGTAGATATGTCAAAAAATTGTATATTGCACGCGTGAATAAAGTGAGCCAGCGATTGCCAGCGTGTATGACGCCCTCGCTCCGCTCGGGCGCCGAACCACACGCAGGCATTTACTGGCTCACTTTATTCCCTAGGTGCATAATATACTGTTCACTAACAACGAGGAGCGTGTTCAGATCCCGAGTCATGGATTTTAATGAAACTTTAGAGATCATCTTCTAATACCTAAAAACAAATCCCAATGCCCGTATTTTTATGAAAGGGGCCTTCATACAGAAGATACGTATATAAATATATGTATGTAAATCTTTATTCTAGCATTGCATACATAAGCATTACTAATGTTATTTAGCTATTTTTCAAGTTTTCAGAACCATTTAATATAACTACCGAGATTGGGTTTCATTTTTAGGTACCAGAAAACGATCCCCAAAGTTTCTATAAAACTCGCGACCTGGAATCCATGTACTCCCTTGTATGTAATATAACAATATTACTCTATAATAAAAATGATACTCTTTTACATAAAATTAATAAACTATCGCATAAAAATGATATCAAAATTTAGCTTTATTATATAATATTGATACTCTATGACAAAACTTTCACGCTATTACATAAAAATGTTACATTATTGCATGAATATGATATTATACGACATAATGCTTTTACTTTATCACATAAAAATATTAAACTATGACATCAAAACATAATCTATGATGTAATAGTGTATATAAATGACATAAAATTGCTTCGTATGACATAGAAGTGTTACAATATGTCATCAAAGTACGACTTTATAATATAAAAGGTTCAGATTATGACTTCAATATGTTACTCTATGACACAAAAGTTTTACTTTATATAGACATAAAAATACAACTCTGTGATATAAAAATATATTTTATCAGATAAATTTTAACTTTGTGACTAAGATTTGAGTATTTGACATAAAGATTTCAATTTATGACATCAAAATATTAATATATGGTACAAAAGAGCTGCTCTATAACATAATGGTGCTGCTAAATCAAACAAAATTGCTAATGTATAGCCTAAAAATATTATTCTTTGACATAAATGTACTACCATGACATAAAAGTTTTACTATATGACATAAAAATGTTATACTGTGACATACAAATAATACTCTACGACATACAACTTTCACTACATTACATAAAAATGTTAGTTAATGGCACAAAATAGCTACTCTATAATATAAGGGTGTTAGTAAATGAAACAGAATTGCTACTGTATGACCTCAAAATGTTACTCTGTTGCATAAAAGTAATACTCTATGACATAAAAGTTTTATTTAAGTATAGTTTATAGCACAAAATGGATACTTCACTCAGAAAACCATATCGTAAATTTCATATCGTACAATTATGATATCTTATATTTTTCGATTCATATATCGTTGATCAAATTTCTTTCGAGCCAATGTTGTAAACTCATGAGCATGGACTATGCACATAATATTTCACCTATTAAGAGAAATAAAACTATTTAAAATTGTATTTTTAATGTAGAAATTAAGATTTTAAATTTTACGATATCTTATCGTATCTGATGCTTAATAATTACGATATCAATACCTAAATTTATACGATATAATGTTGCGTGAGTTACGATATCGTTTTCTCAGTGTATATAACATAACGGTGCTACAAAATGAAACATAATTGCTACTGAATGACCTAAGAATTTTAACTCTGACATAAAAGTACTACTCTATAACATAAAAGTTTCACGCAATAACATGAAAGTTGCTTTATGACATAAAAATGTTATACTATGACATAAAAATAATATTCTATGACAAAACTTTCAGGTTATTAAATAAAAATACTCTCGTAGATTGTCATTGTGAAGGAATCCTTGAAATGGCTCAAAATTTTTCAGACATTGACCTGTCAACGGCACATTCAAGTTATGTAAAAAGAGGCGATGCCGCTCTATTTGTAAACAATGGGTGGGCGGTGAAACATTAACGGCTTGAATATTAGTAAAGGCAGCTGCGTGCGATAACGAAACAATCGCACGTTAAAAAAGCTAGATTCTTGCTATGTTCATCTGATACTATACCTTTTATGTGATTATCGAGTTTAGAACTCGTGAGAATCATAATGGACAACGTAGTGCTTTCATTCTAGATGATGCGAAGATTATTTTTCTGCCATTGTTAATCACTTCGATAATAAACTACAATACAAAAATGCGTACAGTATTATATGGCGCCGGTGTCATTTTGAGTGGCGGGGAAGAATGAAACATATGATGTACGTGTGCATCTAAAAAGAGAATATACTTGGATAATGTCCATTTCATGAGATCGTCCGGCTTCGGAGTTTGATATTCCAAAATAATTAATTGGCTGTATGCAGAGCGAGAAAAGTAACTTTTATAACTTTCACAACTCGCACAAATATGCAAAAGGTTCACACAGTACGGAACTTGATGAACGAATACGGTGAATATAGAGGAGAACGGGGTAATATCGGTCACTTGTCAATTCCGGTCATCCTTATATTTAATAATTTAAACATTTGTACATAATAATTCCAATAGTATATCATACGGAACGTAACATACTATCAATCTAATGTTCAAACAGCATTCTGTTCTGGTTTATTAGTTAATTATGCGCAAATAATGTTTAGGCGTTCATTTCTTATAAGAAATCTGATCTATAAGCTAAGCTTTTACGCATACTATTTAAGCTTTATACAGTTTCTGCATGTTACTTTACCAAATTGAACACTCTAACAATATGAATTAGTAAAGAAGAAGTCAAATAAATTCTTTGATTTTCTTATAATTTCTATTTAAATCATTAAGCAGAATTGAGGTAATCCCGGTCACCATGTTATTCATATGGACGCTCCCAAACATGAGGTTAGTAAAGCGTTGTTTTGCGCTCTCTGATAGTTCATATTTGCTTAAGTGTTTCTTGTTTAACAGTGTTTTTTGGACTGCATATTTCATTGTTAAACTACAAATAATAGTGTGATTGGTCATATTGAGGCTCATGTAATTAATTAAAAGAAACGTTTTACCTATATAAGTAATGTTTTAATAGTGACTGCGATTGCACGAAGGCTGACCGGTATTACCTCATACTTCAGGGCATTTCAAGCCAAATCTATTGTTTTTATTTGGTTTTATATCTTTGATACGTTTTAATTATAAACGAAACTGATTAGAAATATTTAAAGTAAATAACTTTAACTTTATCCTAATTATTTACACTGTATGAAAAACTATTTTAGAACGTGAATAATATACATTTTTGCTTAGGTGACCGGCAATACCCCATCCTTCCCTATCGGTGAGTAATATTATCATTTAAACATAAATTTTTTAATAAAAATTTTTTTTAATAAAAAACAATGATTAACGTTATAAATTTTATAAGTAATTATAAAAGCTTTGTATATAAGAGCGAATGGTAAAACTAGTATTAAAATTTGTGTTTTAGTTTTCTAGCAACAGTTTATAAGTTAAATTTTATTCGACTATCAGAATAATAAAAGTAAGATTATTAAACCTACAAAGAATAAATACTTTTTTTAAATATGTGCAGATTTTTAAAGATAACCATAATCTATTATAAGGGCAATGTTATACCCTCCGCAAATATAAAAAAACCACATTTTCTATTTAATTATCAATTATAAGAAAACATTAATCTTGAAAGTTGTTATTTTTGAGTGGTATAACAATCCTCCAAAGAGATATTTACTCATAATTTGCAATTAAATGGAAAACATGGACCCACGTTATAGTCGGTAACGTATGAGTTTAACATCATCTTAAATAATAACAGCAAAAATTTATTGTTTATGTTACATTGATGATAGAGAATACAATTATTCATGATCTGATCAGACTGACCCTATAATCCAGATCAGGTCATGATGTTCTGTAAGGATAACTTAGACACCGGATTTTCCGATGTTTAACATATTCAGGAGAACAAAATCTCAAAAAAAGTCCTTGAGTACTGTGATTGTCGATTTGTCATACCCGGACATCGTGTTAAATAATATTTGTTATATAGACTAAAAAATCCCAAAGTAGTCATCTACGACAGCGACATCGACGTACCTGTACATATACCTTATATTATATCGTATCGTATCGTATCGTATCGTATCGTATCGTATCGTATCGTATCGTATCGTATCGTATCGTATCGTATTGTATAGTATCGTATCGTATCGTATCGTATCGTATCGTATCGTATCCTATCGTATGGTATCGTATTGTATTATATTATATTATATTATATTATATTGTATTCTATTATATAATATTATATTATATTACATATTGTCTCTCCAAAGAACTTTTCTCTTTATTACAAAACAGTATCAAAAAACCAAAATCATACATCAAAAATAGCACAGAACTAATTAAAAAGTTGGAAAATATTATAATACCACAAGATCATTAATTGCCTTATCAGTCTTGGTGTAAAATCGTTATACACAAACATTGACAAAAAATTAGTTAAACAAAGCATCGAAAAACGATACGCACAAATACAAAGAAAATCCACTGTCCCACTAAATGAGATTCTCAAAGCTTGTGATATCCTAATGGATAACACATTTTTCCAATTGAATGATAGATTTTACAAACAAACATATGGCACCCCGATGGGTTCCCCGATTTCTGGTTTATTTGCTGACTTGGTAATGGATGATCTAGAAACACATTGCATAAACAGTCTTTCTAATAAACCAATATTTTTCTTTCGATATGTAGACGACATAATCACATGTGTTCATAAAAATAAAATAGATGAAATTCTAACTATTTTTAATTCATACAATGACAGATTACAATTTACTCATGAAATCGAAATAAACAATTCCATAAGCTTTCTTGACGTCTTACTCATTAAAGACAATAATAAAATAATCACAAATTGGTACTCGAAACCAACTTTTTCCGGACGCTGTTTAAGGTGGCTCGAGCGTTAGGTGCCGTATCAAGCGAGGGCACCGTAAGGAGCATTGCATTAGCAAGCTATTTAATAGTCATAATTTCATAAAAAATATGAATTACTACTTCCTAATATGTTAATGTAAAAACTATGACATAAATGAGTAAACAAAATCGATTTTTTTTACTTTTTCTTTTATCTGTGGGTGTAACAATGTTTTTGACCGCTACTGACTCGGTAAGTGTGGCAACGTCGCAAGGATCAGCTGATCCGGTAGAACATGTGCGCGCATGACGTTTACTTTGTGATTTCTGTAGTAGTTTCAAATAAACATGCCTCATAATGTGCATGCGACAAAAAGTAAATTACAAATTTACGAGTTTTATGTATTAAAACAGTTTTAAAAAGTTATTATGTAAAATATCACTTTGACAAAAATGTTATGTAAAAAGCCAGTGTCAAAAAGATGCTATGTCAATATATTCATATATAAATACATCTTTTTGATTGAATTTGTACATAGCCTTTTTTTACATCTGTTTTAAAATAACATCTTTTGAAAAGAAAATCTGATACGATCAAATGATATTAATGTATTTTTAGAAGTCTTTTTATATCGAGTTAAAATTTAAGTATGATAAAATCATGCGATTAATTATAAATTTATAAATGTATGAAAAGTGTTTTAATTGAGGAGTGGTAGAACAAAACCGGATAATTCAAGTTTCGGTAATAATTGTATTTATCTATTATAATTTACTGTTGTCTTTATATATTTTACATTATTGGATATTTAAACTTAATATTTTACCATAAAAACAACACTTTAAGATGTACTTACTCCATAATAAACAATATTAAGTAGATTGACATTTAAAATTGCAATTATCCGATTTTATTCCGACACTCCACAATTATAAAATAATGAAATGACTTAAACGATTTTTACACTGATTTTCTTGTTTATTACAAGATTCTTTTACTCCTAAATAAATAATGTATTCTGAATAGTATTAATAAAGTAGTCACAAATAAAATAAAAGTCATACAATTTAAAGTTTAGTCAGTTTAAATTTCCCGCCATTTCATGTTCATTTTGAAATGCGATGTTGCCGCTTGTAATAGACATGCGCAGAAAGTACTACAGAGTGTAGTAAATCGTTAGTTTATACACTTTCATCATTATTATTTCTCTATTTTGATCGACTACTCACAATTATTTTTATGCCATTGTAATCCTCATAAACCAGTGTATAACCACCTGTTTTTTGTGTTATGATTTAGTATTTTACAACATTACTACAGAATAATTACTCACAGATAATGACAGAAACGTCATAAGCTACGTGTTGTACAGACCCATTTTACAACTCTTTTTTCTTTATAATTTAGTCGATAAGCTTATGATTTTTGGAAAGCAATAAAAAGTTTAACATTTAAAGTATATTTCCCGCATATTTTTAATGTGATTTAGTATTTTTGAAAAGTCGCTCAAGCCACCTTAAATTATAATTCGCAACACCCGACCTCACAGAAAATAGCTATGGTTTATAATCTCATTGACAAAGCTATAAAATTATCAAATAAAAAGTTCCAGAATGATAACATAAAAAAGACATATAACGTATTGAGAGACAATAATTATCCTGACTCTTTCATAACAAAATACACGAACAAAAGACTGGCATTAATACATTCAAATACAAACAGAAATAACTACAACAATAATAACGCCCAAATTAGGAACACACCGAGAATTGGTACACCATATGTAAAAGGATTTTACGAACAAATTACTTCCGATCTCAAAAAAAGCAATATCATCACGATTTCGAAAATAAATAAAGACATGAGCAACATTATTATTAAAGGCAAAGACAAATGTGATAAACATATAGAAAACAACGTAGTATATAAGTTAAATTGTAAACATTGTCCTGCGACATATGTCGGCCAAACAAAAAGAACTGTACACACACGCATCGAAGAACATAGAAAATCGAAAGACAACGTTATAGCTATTCATAGAAATGAATTAAAACATGACTTTGATTTTGAAAAATTTGAAATCCTCGATAAAGAACCAATAGAAAATAAACGCCTAATATCTGAAATGTTATATATTCACTTGCAACAGAATGCAATAAATAAAAAAGATGATACACAAAACCTCAATAACATATATACACACTTATTACACAACATGAAAATATGACAAATCAAAATAAACAATCATGCTATACCGTTGCCCGTCGAAACGAACGTAAACACACGCTGTAGACAGTTTCCTATATCAGGAGACTATTCCGCTGTCACTAGGTCCAAACAAAAATAAACCACGAATGCAACAACACCTCTCGCACTCGCGAGTTTCTTCCTCCCCGCTCCACTTGTGGAGGAGGAAGCTTCGTTTTTGACTTTGCTTTTCATCACTGACTCCCCGTTTAGGTAATTTTTTTATTTTTTATATTATTGACTCCACACTGTTTTTATACATATTATAAAATTTTGATTGTATTTACTAAATTATTATACTAACTTTGAATATTATTTCATAATTTAATAAAAAACCTCTTTACAGTTTATTCTGAAGAGGGTGGCATAGCCACCGAAACGTTAATGTGACTTTTTATTTCACATACCTTTAACCTCGGGAAGATCAACAAAATCGACCTTATAATCGTTAAAAAATACTCCGAGGAATAACGTCATATTAGAGCTTCGTCTCTAATTACATATATTATATATAGCTTATAGGCGTCGTGCTCTAGGATATCAAGCATGAATATGAAAAATTCTAGAAGAAATTCTCTAGGCCACCGACATTGGGGGCCTTATATACGTGAACATTGTATATATATATATATATATATATATATATATATATATATATATATATATATATATACAATGTTCACGCAAGCAACATTGACCGCCGCTGGAACGTTCCGGGGACCTGTTTTTTGGAACGTCAGCACTTTAGGTAGAACCCACCGATTACGTCCCAGGAACGTTCTCGCATAGGGTAAAATGTCCGCTTAGGTGGCAAAACTTACGTCTCCGGAACGTCTTCGGAACGTGTTAAGGGACCAATGCCGATGTCGGATCAGTGATAAGTCCGTGATTGAAACGCACCTGGGACGTGCCTGGAACGTTCCAGGGAAGGTTCCAGAAACGTCCCAGGAATGTTTGTAGAACGTGTATGGTACGTGTTTGAAACGCATACGTAGAGGTCAACATTTTGCTCGTGCGAATTTTGTACACGTGGCTGAAACGTTCCTGCAACGTCCCTTTGTGCCACGACTTAGGCACGTACCTAGAACGTATCTGGAACGTATCTGGAACGTATCTGGAACGTATCTGGAACGCTCGTATGAAAAGAAAACATTAATTTTTATCTCTCTATTTATATTAATAATCTAGAAACCCACAGATGAAGTATTATTTTTCTTCAGTATAAAAGAACTTGTATTGGAAGTTTAGGTTGGTTTTACAATACGGTTTTACAACATTTTGTTTTACAATTTATGGTTTTACAACATTTCGTTTTATAATTGCTTAGTTTAATAATCTCTCAACGCAAAAACTTAGAATTATAATAATTCATGAACTTACATATATGTAACTTACTTATATGTATTAATTGTAATATTTAAACTGGACTTTTTGGATTCATCAAGGCATAATTTTATATTTCTCTTTACGTCAGTCTTTCCTTCGCCTGTTCAACTTCAGTTAAGTGGTGCCGCCTAGCGGCAGTCCCCACAGCTCAGTTATAAAAAAAGCCAAGTGGTACATAATGGAGGTCAATTCAAAGAGATAAATGAATATGCTGTTCGTCTTAATTATTTGATAAAAAGGAGGTTAAAAGTGTCGACTTCAGTATTAAAAATGCGTTACACTTCATTAATTACATTGATTCAGAAAGTAGGCCATTTAGTCTAATTAAGTTATGACTGTTTGTTTACTTATAACTGTGAGCACTTTCAAAAATAACCATTACATGAAGATTACTTAACACGCGAATTGTTGCGGTTTTTTATGTGACTTAGAGAAATTACTACCATGAAAAATATGAAATTACTAAATATGAAAAATAATTTTGCGTGTAGACAATTTCAAAAATAAATCTTCATCGTACTACTTCATGCGCTTATAATGATACCAAGAATACATATGTTGAATGTATTTCTCTATATTAATGGGCGCCAGGTAAAGCGCGGCTAACTCTGCACGAGCCCTTTCCCAGAGGAAGTTCCGTAAAGTGGAAAATCAGGAATTACTAATTATATAATAAATACACAAAATTTTCTCTTTAAGTACCTAAGCTTTATTGCAGTTATAATACGCACGGTCGCCACATTTACAATTTTCGCGCAATGGATCAATCGGTCGCTATACAATATGGCTACGTTAGCCCTCGCACGCGTCTCTCGCGACGACCAAATCACCACGTTTTCCCAAGTTTTCCGAGTCGCGTAATTTTATCCCCAATAATTTTCGTAATTTTAATGCTGGCCCGACGCGCACTGATTCTATATAATGGTGTCACACCACCACGAATTTAGTCTCCTAACCCTGAGACATGGCGGCATTGTACGATAATTGTTCCAAAAAAATCCTGCACGCCTAACGATGCTCCTCACAATCTGGTCGCTAATTTTCCGTTGGAGAATAATCTCGCTAGTAATATCTAATATCAATTTCAAGGCTTTTAAACGCGTCTGTACTTGGTCACGAACGGGCAGGCAATTCTAACGTACGTCTATATTCGCTGACGGGCGGGCAGGCAATGTCCAAAATCGGAGAGGGCGGAAATCTCTTCCAAAATTTTCGCTCTTCTTCTCGAACAACTTCAGCCCACACAGTTGTTGCTTCCGCCCCTTTCTTCACGGTGATTGGCCTTGATTTTCCCTAAATGCGAAAATCAAGGCCAAGTCTGCGGCGATTTGAGTCGCTAATGACCTGTGACGTCGCGAAATTTCCCATTTAGGTATTCTGACCGAGAATATGTTTTAACGCGAACGTAACACGCGGGTAGTTTAAATTATCAAGCGAACATTAAAATGCCCTCTCAACACGCGGAAGGATAGTAGAAATAATAAAATAAACGAATTTAAGTTAAAAGATACTTAGGATAACCTCCTAAGATCTTATGTATATTCTAGTCTTTGAAATTACAAGGTATAATTTGTATAAGAATTTGAAGTGTCGCCATCGGTTGTCGAATTCTGACTGGCTGCTGGTGAGCTCTTGGTGATGCTGCTTCGCTCTCCTCTCCTTGAGGGCGGTGCCATTCGTGGCGTCGTTGAGGGTGCAAAGGAAAGAAGGGATATGAGTATCTCCACCCCTGCTTCCTCTTGGCGAATGAAAGCGAGTTTCCATTGGGTTTTCCCCGCGTCGCCGACCAATCAGCGAAAGGCTGCAAGGCCTGTACTGGCGTGGGAGAAAGTCAGAGTGGGGCTCTTTCTTCCCTCTGATAACGCCACGCTGTAGACACATGTCTGAGAGTGCGGCGTGGTTCTCGCCTTTTTCCCAGTGTAGTAACAAAAAGTGCATTGTTTCGGCTTGTTTGTTTCCGGGGCCCTTAAAATGTGTCTCGAGTGAAAGGGGAGCCGGCCACGTGCGCAGTTTGTGCTCGGCTCTTCGAGTTTCTTCGCTGAACACATTATTTATGGTTCTTCTCGGGTTTTCCCTTGCAGAGAAAAACAAACCATAAATAATACGGTATTAGGTGTCCGCTTCGCATTTTACAACCGTTTTTTCGAGTGACCATTACAATAATTTACGCGCTTGTTTGCTATGTTTTAGGCACGTACAGAATACATTAATATATTCAACCGTTTCTGTGGGAAAACTAACGGAACGAAAGAGAACGACTTTATCGTGATATCTGTATTTTAATATTAGCGCGTAATATAATACATATATATACTATACGCGAGTTCGAGAATCGCGGGAAGTCGCCGGACTTCACAGACCATTGGTCCGCTCCGCGATTGCCGCCCTGCTCCCGAAACGCGGGCAATATGAATTGCTAAATATACACGCACAGGCAGCCCGGCGTGTATATCTATATCGGGCGCTTTCGGTTTTGTCGCTGCCGGACCACCACAGTTGGCAGCGGCGACGTGCGCGCGTCGGCCTACGCTATGATAGGCCGGCAGCTTCATGCGGCTCGCGGCGCGGCGGCTGCTAGCTCTCCCCATGCTGTCGACAGCCGTGTCGGTATCTCTCTCTCTCTCTTTCTCTCTCTCGTGGCTACAGCCGAGATGGTGTGCCTCGAGAATCTTCAAATTTTTTATCCGTTCGTAGTTTGGAAATTGGACCGGGAAAACATACACATTTGAATACCTCACCTTTAATTTCACATTTAGTGCAACTATTATAACCACTAGGATATTTTAGACTTAAAGTGAACGATTTAGCTGGGGCATCAAGAATGAAGCCAAAAATTCTAATATTATAAAAATCGTTATCAATTATTATACCAGTGTTTACCAAGGTTTTAGCTTCTTCAACAAACATTTTTAGAAATTCATTCACGTCCCTTGGTTTACATTCTCCGTGAAATACACCAACAATGAAAACTTTCTGTATAAGTCTATCAGATGTTAAAATTGGCCACAATGATTTTTCAGAACTTTTACCTATAGGAGCTCCATCGATATTAACCAATAAATCTATATTATAATCATTCGTTTCTTCTGATTTTCATGACTGCAATCCAAAGTGACAATAATAACCACCACTGATACATGGATTTCGGTGTTTTTTGGAGTTTTCAACAGAGTTCTCGGGTCTAACGGTAGACTGAGAATATGTATTTTTTCTCGAATACCATGTAAAAATTTTTTCATCGCTACTTGTGGAATAGAACATTCAACTGACCAATGAGTGAAAAAAGCCTGCAATGCAATTGATATAGATTTTGCTGTATTTTCTGGCCTTTTACACTTGTCTAAAAATTTACAATTTTCTGTTGTATTCACTGCGTTTGAAATAATATCATCAGCGTTATCATTATCTTCATTTGAATCAGATTCTTCACTGTCACTGTATCTGTAATGCATTTCAAACTCTTGAAATATTATATCATCATCTACAGGATATTCCATATTATTCACAATAACTTCTTTGTTTTGTAACACAAAGCTTTCATGAGTCACTGTAAAATTTGGTTCTACTTCTTTTGAATTTTCTAAAAACATTTCCTTTTTATAAATTGATTGCTTATCAATATCTGATTTATCATTAATATCAAGTGCTTCAGATCTTTTATTTCTAATGAGCTCGTCAATTACTGATTTCATATATGTTTCATATCTCTCATTAGACTTCTGAATGAGCCGCCGCTTGTGTCTTTCGGAATAATCTCCACGATTTTCAGTCATCTACAATAAAATAAAAGAATTATGAGTAAACTAATACAAGTATTTTGAGTTTTTTCAAAATTTTGAATCTTTTTTAAAATTTTGAATTTTTTTCAAAATTTTGAATTTTTTTCAAAATTTTGAATTTTTTTCAAAATTTTGAATTTTTTTCAAAATTTTAAACTTTTTTCAAAATTTTGATTTTTTTTTCAAAATATTGAGTTTATATTTTGGATAATATAAGATTTCGACATCATTTTCAGAGATTTTCAGGAGCGGGAGGTAATATACATTCCCTTACAGCGGGAGGGAATGTACATTACCTCCCGCTCCGGCAAAGGCGCTCTGAATGCCCTATTTTCCATTCGTTTTGCCAGCATGGAAAAGGGCCGTTTATACGCACGTTTTGAGAAAATTAATTAAAATGCTGTCAATAAGTTTGAATAATCATATTTCTTACCTTTTACAAATTATTTCTGTAGGCGATTGTTGATAGTTATTTCCATGTAAGTCATAGACAACTACTGTAAATGCCTTTAGTAAATTACAAAAATATTCTTAGAGATGACATATCTTCTATATTTTCCATCCCACTATTCAATTTCGATTATTAAATCCTGTTGAAAAAAATAGAACAATGTAAATGTATATCATTTAAATTTTTTAAGTTTTAAAAAATCATAAAAAAACATTTTTGAAGTAGCTTTTACAAGTACTTTTTAGAGCATGTGAAACTATGTTTTAAATATTTTTGAAGTATTTAAAACTTATTTACACAGTACCTTAAAATATCTGTAAATTATTTTTTTTAAAGTACGTTTTAAAGTATGTTTTTAAAGTATGTATTATTGAAAAGTATTTATTATTACAGTATTGCGGCTGTATATAATACAAATTACATGTTGAAAGATTTATTTACAGTCTTTTTATAAATTAAAAACAAAATATTTTTAGAGGCATTTTATAATATTTATTAAATTTTGGTTTACCTTTTTTATTGTTACAAAAACCCAATTTTTAATTTTTAATTGCAGTTACAAACAGAACCTATTTTGCAATAATACATATTTAATTTAAATAAACAAATTGTTATTTTAATTTTACTGACGAAGGGAGAGAGAGAGAGAGAGAGAGAGAGAGAGAGAGAGAGAGAGAGAGAGAGAGAGAAAGAGAGATGGAGAGAGAGAGAGAGAGATGGAGAGAGAGAGAGAGAGAGAGAGAGAGAGAGAGAGAGAGATTGAGAGAGAGAGAGAGAGAGAGAGAGTTTGTACTTATTCGGGACTTATGTATACGTAGTGGCAAAGCTCTGCAACCATCACGTGCATGTGTCCTTCAGTGCTCCTTGCGACGAGTCTGCAAAAGCCGGCTTGGTATATACGAGCGCTCTCTCTTTCTCTCTCTCTCTCTCTCTCTCTCTCTCTCTCTCTCTCTCTCGCCATCTAGCTTGTTGGCACACCTATATATATATTTATGTATACAGAATATATATATATATATATATACACACATAAATATATACATAGGTGTGCCAACAAGCTATATATATATATATATATATATATATATATATATATATATATATATATATATACAGTATGTCGCAGATAAAGCGGACACATTTTTTCTAAATCGCCTGCATGCTGCCCCCGTCCAAGTCCAAGGATACGTTTCACGTAGGTAAGCAAAATAGCTAATCAAGATGTTTTTAAAATTATTTCTACGTTTATATTCCATAATATAACCTCCAGAATTTCACCAAGTAGATATATTAGTTCTTAGATGTTAAAGAATTTTGTTTATAATTTTTAATGTATAATGTAACTATTTAATAAATTTCAATACAGATGCCTCTACATAATTGAGCAGATTCAAGGTTCATATGGAATTCATATTTTCGTCAAGGCCGTGCAGCACAACTCGAACATCATCGTGGCATAGGTGCGAATAGCAATGTCCCAAACATTGTTGAAACAGAACAAATCATTGAAGTTAATGCAAGTAAAAGTTCATTTGTTCAAATTCGTGGCTCCATTCCATTATTTTGGCAACAAGCTCCAAAATTAAGATACAAACCAAAATCACAGCTAGGTCCACATGAAAATCATTTGGTATAATTTTAGTTGATATTAGTATGAAAAATAAAATATTCTTTGTTTACAATAAAAATTAATCATTTTGTACTTAATAGATTGACCAGAAGGAAGTAGAAGTACCATTAGAATATGCATATAAGGACATAGTGCAAGAGTTAAAGAACTAGAATATAAAGCTTTTATCTTTCATGCTTTATGTTGCAAAATGCAGTGTTATTACAAATTAGATATTCTGATGGCTCGTCTCGATCAAGAACAGATGGCTTCAGAATAAATTGCATGGATTGTTTAAATAGAACAAACGTTGTAAACAGGTATTTTAAAAGAACATTTTTTGCATAGTGAATTATATTAATTATAACACTATTTTATATAAGTATGTATACATAAAAATAATTATTTTTGAAAGGTTTGGGCTGATAATGCTGATATAGTAAGTACTAATACTCAGGAACTAGTGCATTGAAAACAGATTTTACTAGAACAGGTTAACGAATTAAAATAGGAGCTATGAGAGATAATGATAATTTCTTAACAAGATATTATAAAAATAATTTCGCTGATAATTTTCGACGGGTAAACAAGAATATTAATAATTAAATGATATTTTAAATTCTTTCAAACAATTGAATATCAAAAATTAATTTTAGGATTCTATATATCTACTTTTGGGACGATATATGGTTCAAGATGGTGCCTGCTTAACGGTTTTATGTCCACTAAAGTCTGAAAGAAATTGGCGATATGCTACGTTCCTATTAGTGCTTTTTTGGCATCAGCAATTTTGGTTGCTCATATGATCAGGCCGTCAACATATACTACAGAAATTTTACTTTACATGCTCTTATGTGCAACAATGGTGACTGGTATATTTGCGACAATTGTTCATCATGGCAAACAATACGTTGACAAGCCCAAGCTATTGTAATGTTAGTCATAATAAATACTATATATTTTATTTAATACCTTAAAAAAATATTGTATTATTATTATTGTAAAAATGTGCAAGTCAATCTCGATTAATTAATTAATTAATAATAATTAATTAATTAATAGTAATTAATTAATAATAATTAATTAATTAATAGTAATTAATTAATAATAATTAATTAATAATAATTAATTAATTAATAATAATTAATTAATAATAATTAATTAATTAATTAATAACCCTGGTAGAAACGTTCCACATATGTTCGCCAGATTTTACTCTATTTTATAGGGAATGGCCAATTTCTGCTTAAAAGTCTGGCCAGAAACCCCGCTACCTGTCGACGTTTTCTCGTCAGAAACCTGACCAACTTATGGTTAATGAATAAATAAATAAAAAATAACGTTTAACGAAATTTTATAAGTTAATAATGATTATTATGTCATGGATTTAATACTCGTAGATTATTGTTAATAGAATGCTAAGATATATTTGGGATAGATTCGAAATAAAAACTAAAAACTTATTTCATTAAAAGTTTTTTTAAGGTTAGAGTTTTATAATTAAATAAGACATAAAAAAAATCAAATAAATAATCGAATAAAAATTTGCATGCTGTTTTAACGCAGAAGTACTATAATGGGATTTACATTTTCAATAATTTTTTAGGGTTATGTAAGCTATTTAGATTTTCTATAAATTTCTGGTCAGATGCTGGTTTATTTCTGGCGAACTATTAGGAAACGGATCTGCCCAATAGATCGTGAACCGACCATCTGATATGCTCAATTTTCTACCAGGGAACAATTAATTAATTAATTAATAAGAATTAATTAATTAATAAGAATTAATTAATTAATAAGAATTAATTAATTAATAAAAATTAATTAATTAATAAGAATTAATTAATTAATAAGAATTAATTAATTAATAATAATTAATTAATTAATAATAATTAATTAATTAATTAATAACAATTAATTAATTAATTATTATTAATTAATTAATTAATTATTATTAGTAAAGTTAAATAAATATGTGAAGAAGATTCTTATTTACAAGTGAATATTTAAATATAATATTGCAATCAATGAAAGATTGTTGTATATGATAATTAGAAAAATTAAAATTTTCATACAATTTTTTATAAAAAATAAGTTGCATTAAAAATAGTAAAATAAAAATACTTGAGCATTAAGAAAAGTTATAAATATTATTAATTAAGTTTACGTTAATCACGTACGTAAATCTATTATGCAATTGATTTGCGTGAAAAAGTTCCGAATTTTGCACGTAATCATTTATGTAAATCATTTACGTACATTAGTAGAGAATACCCCCCTATGGCGAGACGGTGACGTCACGCGGTGGCGCCGTAGGCGGAGCCAGGTCTATGGCATATACTCCCGCCACGTAAGGCTGTCTCTCTCGCGCCCATGTGATAATGGATATGGAGACCCCCACTCGCGCCCTGACAGATTGTCTGTCTCTGTCATACGCAAGGGATGGGTGTCTATGGCGTTCCCCACCCTTACTCAGACGGTGTCTCTCTCGCACTCATGCGTGGGGTGTGTTATGGCGTGGGTTCTCTCTTGCACTTGTGTGGGAGATAGGCAGTGGTACCGATGGCGTAGTTTCGCTCTCGCTCGCACTCATACGGGGTATGGTATGTCGTGTGCTCTCTCTCTAACGCATGTGGGGGTGGAAGCCGGAGCAGTCGATGGCGTAGTCTCCATCTCTCTCGCACTCATAAGGCACTATGTTATAGAGCGGGGTCTCTCTCTCTCCCTCGCACTCGTACAGGGTATGGTATGGCGTGTGCTCTCTCTAGCGCACGCGGGGGGTGGAAGCCGGAGCAGTCGATGGCGTAGTATCCCTCTCTCTCGCACTCCTACGGCACTATTCTATAGCGAGGGCTCTCTCTCTCTCTCTCTCTCTCTCTCTTGCACTTGTGTGGGAGACAGGCAGTGGTGCCGATGGCGTAGTTTCTCTAACCCTCGCACTCGTACAGGATATGGTATGGCGTGTGATATCTCTAGCGCACGCGGCTGGTGGAAGCCGGAGCACTCGATGGCGTAGTCTCCCTCTCTCTCGCACTCATACGGCACTATTCTATAGCGAGGGTTCTCTCTCTCTCTCTCTCTCTCGCCGTCTCTCTCTCTCTCTCTTTCTCGCACTCTCTCTCTCTTTCTCCTGCGTTCTCTCTGTCTCTCACTCTCTCACACACTGACACAAAAATCATGAACGTTTAAAGGTGGGGTTATCGCAATAAAAACAATATATTTTTGACTAAAAATTATATTGTTCACAATTTCTTTTTTTACATTGAAGAAATGACTAGTTTTTACTTTTAAATTTGAACTAACATCATCTTAATCTAGCATATTTAAGCACTTTGTGCACTTGCATGGTAACTCCAACTGCAGTTCCTCGCGTAATTTACGCGTCCGAAGCCGTATTGCGTTGTACTCCAAACGCTCTAGTCTGGTTGCTTCATTCTAAAACATAAATTAATAAAAAATATATTAGTATATGTAAATATTGCATAATATAATATGTTAAATTATTTTTAAAAAAGTTGAACTACTTACAGAAACGAGGATTTTGTCCAGCATCTTTGATAGCTGTCTCCGATGCATAGCTTTTCCATTCTGCGATTTTTTCTGTAATTAAAAAAAGGAAATATTTGTTAATTAAAATAATTAAAAGCATAATTTTAAAATATAATATAATATAATATAGCTACCTTATCATTGTTTTCTTCGTATTTCTTATTTATTGCGCTGGGCGATAGTACTCTAAAGCCTCTGCTTTTGTTCCGGGTAGTTCGTTGCTGTAATAAAAGAAAAAATATTAATTAGAGAAAAAGAAATAGAATTATTAAATAGCATTTATTTATATACATACCCTATTGAGTTGAATCGTCTCCTGTAGTTCGCGAAACCAATCCTCCATTCTGCTTACGCCTCTGACTAGGCATAGACTCACACTACGGGATTCTGATGGCTGCAAATTAAAAAATATATATTAAATTATGTTTATTATCCTAAGAATATACTGATTTTCTCAAAATAGAATGTGATGGTGGGGCTTATCGTAAATCCTTACCAGTTGTGAAAACATAAGGGTTGGAGGTTTTCTGATCTTCTTTTTGTGACATCTGATAAAAATTGAAAAACAAAGGAAGGAGTATTTTTATATTTTTAAAATAAATAAACCATTTAATATTTACTTCATCCTGTTTTATGTAAGGTTTAAATAATATACATAAAAATAAAAATACAAATATATATTGTTTTGAGAAAAATTATTTACATAGATAACATACGCAGACATAAATCTTAAACTTTATGTAATTTTATAACCAAATGGTAGTGAAGTTCCATCGGAAAAGAAGCGCCGTTTGGTGAGGACGATTTCACATGTCTATTTCTCTTTTTATGAGACTAAGCATACTATTAAAATTAATGTATTGACTGTTGTGGTAATTTAAGCGAATACCCTTAATTTTGCAACATTCGAAAGTCTTATTACTTGAAGAGATGCCTTTATAACTGTAAAACTTTGGTCCGCCAGATAAGAAATGTGTAATGTAAGCGTCGTCACCATACGACGCAAGCTCATTTGTCATTTGTCCTAAAAAATTACCTAACTCGGGCTCGTAGGTATCCGATGAGTTTTCATTTGTTACGAAGATGACCGAATCTGTGTCTGTGTATAACAAGCTCCTATTTAATTTGCTTAGATATTCGTACAAAACGAGTCGCGCTTGAACTGTTGTATAAGCAGCTATTGCAACATTAGTATGGCTAGAACCTTTTATGGAATCATCTTTGTGTATCCAATTAATACATATAATATTCTCAGCGATGAGAAGCATACCTGTGATTTCCTTATCTTTAGCCATAATAAAGCTTAGCAGCTCTTTTCTGCATTTAACGAATTCAGTTTACGGTATATTATCTCGCTGTCCGAATTTACCCCAAAATGAATTCAAGCAGAGCTTTGCTACAGCTCTAAGTCCTGGATTTTTATCAATTTTTTCGTAATCGAGTAAATGTATGAGTGTGGGAATTTGTATTTAAAAATTATTGACCAAAGTTATAGTCTATTTAAGCGAAAATTCTTCGTTTTTTAAAAATTTTATTATGAAATATGGCTTAAATTGACTATAACTTTGGTAAATAATTTTTATATACAAATTCCCATACCCATACCATAACTACACGTATTTTGAACACAATAAAACCTTGAAAGCGTTAATTCGATCACATTAGCTCTCTAAACCTTGCGGTAGTCGAAGAAATATAGAGGTTTTCATTATAGCCAATCAAATGGACCTAACGACCTTCATGAATTTTTTTAAAATTTGTATAGTTATATTTGGATAAAATGTTCAAATTTACCGAAAGCATCAGGTAATATATGATAAGTGCCTTAGTTTTACCGTGAAATATATTATCAATTAATTTTAAATTTTAAGGTGTATCTGTCCCCTTAAAAAAACGCGTGTTGCGGATAAATATTGAGGACGCGACAAATCGATGTACTTTTGCAATTTTACTGATAAATATAAGGATTTTAGGTATCATAAATAATTGTATGTGAAAAGTACATAAAATATTACATTTTAATCACTTATTTTATTGATTTAATTAATATCCACTACATTTAAAAGTCTTTTAAATCTTTTATGATTATTTTAAGAATAAAAATAAAGCAGCATTTTATTTAAAATAATACTGTTTTTATATTCTATGTACTAAAAATAGTTTTTAAAGTAATTTAATTGTATATCATTAAGTTACTTTTTGCGTTGCGATATCCAAAATCTATGACAATATTCAAATCCATTTAATTTCGGTTTTATGAGAAAAATGTAATTATTATTCAGATCATTTGATTCCTGAATGTTTTTCAAGTGTTAAGGTAATTTTTTTATTTTTTAATTAGTAATTTATAGTGACGATTAACGAAAATATATTTGAAATCGGGCATTTGACGTACACAAAATATGATATTTCGAGTTTTTAATTAATAAGTATAATTAATTTATGACAGAAAGTGAATATAAAAATATTAAAAATAATAAATTTAAATCTTAAACAACAGTATATATAAGCATGCATGTTACAGTTAAAATTTACTTAAACGTGTAAGAAAAGTAATTTAAAGTTTATGACACATAGTTTAAAGGTTCTAGAGATTTACCCATATAGCGACTTTATATTGTACATAAATCGGTAGAAGACGGGGACATCGAACTCGTTTATTTAAATAAAACTATATATTGTTAATAAATTTGAATATATTTTATTAAAATATTATTAAAAGAATCCTTTTTTTTAATTAAGGGTCATTAGGTGTCTTTGAATGACAATACTGGAAACCTGTACATTTCTTATGCTAATGCAGGGTTTTGAGAGAGAAATATGTCGGATTAGATTTTTAAGGCTTTGTTGTGATAAAAATACACATAGTTATGTTGTGTATGTAGAATATAAAAATAAAAATTATTAACCAAAAGTATAGTCTATCAAAGTTATAATTCATGAATTGTTTTAAATTTTATCATGAAATATGATTTTTAAAGACTATAACTTGGTCAATAATTTATATTTTCAAATTCCCACATTCATATGTGCAGAATCTGACCGTCCTGACTTTCGAAACCTTGCGGTAGCGCAAGAAATATATAGGTTTCCATTATTATCATTCAAAGGGATCTAATGACTCTTAATTTCAGAAAAGTACTTTTTCCGTATTATTTTCATAAAATATAATTATTTTTCAATAATCTATCTGACTGACGCAATACATTTTTCCATGCAAGTTCCCTATTGGTGGTCGCGGGTCGTGTTCTTATGCGTCTGAATGTTTGACTCCGGGTTCAAGTCCGATTTATTTAATTATTTTTTATGAAATACGTTCATTGGTTTTTGTTATCACAGAAAAGGTAAGTTTAACTACAGCATCGTATTTAAAAATATATTTTACTATATTATCATCATCTGTTTTATGGAATAATTTTTATTTTACAATAATAATCTTTTTAACGTTTAATCTCTTTTTATTACAATGTATATTTTTTAATGGGAGCGTCGCCATTAATTTTGACCATTATATCGAAAATTCCTTCAATTTTTTTTTTAATGTTGATCATATAATTTAAAATCATTTCAGAACATGTCAAATTTAAAATGTTTTAACAAAACTATAGTCTTAAAAGTAAAACAATTAACTTTTGATAGCATATCACATACAAATTTTAAACGCGTTTTTGTAATTTTAATAAAGTTCCTTCTATCCATTTAAATGAACATTTTTTAAGCTTGCAGGAAATATCGATTTAAATATAGTATTTCGAAAAGTATTTTAATTTAAGGTAAAATAATGTATTACATAAAGCGTATGTCCAATTGAGTTATTGGGTTGATCTTGAGTTCAAACTCGACCCACTTTTATCATATAATAAATATATGTATTTGAAAAATGTGAGTTATATTTTATGAAATTATGCGTTATATTGTCACATACACATATTCTCTAAGAGAAAGCTTTGTAATGTTGAAAATTTCGGAAAAACAATTTTTTTTATCTTTATACGTCAAATATATGAAAAATATGAACGATTTCACAAAAAGACGTAATTTTATTCCAATTTATATATCTGGTAATTACCAATGCTATTTTAATAGAAGAAATACGATTCAATCTTGAGTACATATATTTCAAAAATTGACCATTTTAGCAAATAAGGAAATAATTATTTAATCTGTTCTGTATAGGTTCAAAAAATATGTGTATAATTTGAATCAAGATTTTAATAAACATAATTTCAATTCTGTAAATATATGGGGAATTCTCAGTAACCTTTGAATTTTGAGTGAAAAAAATCAATTTAAATGTTAAAGCACACTTCTGTAATTTTGTGTGGATGGTATAGTAGCTTTAAGAATGCAGAGTCCAACGAGGTGCAACATTTTAGAGCAACGCACCAAACGTTATAAACGTTTATTACATTTTTTAATATTTACGTAGAAGACATGTGTTTTTGTTTTGTACATTTTTTATTTTCTACAAGATTTGGTTTTCTACCAATCTTATTAATTTTTTTAATATTTGTTACTAAAATCATCGCACTCCAGGTCGACGAGACATTGTCTACGAAGGAGAGCAGCAGGTACTCAAAGTAGAAAATTTTTATCAACTTTAAGGTAGGATTCTGGTGTTTTTGACCAAAATATCAAAATTTTTTTATTGAGTTTTCTTAATGTTTGTAATTGTAAGAATGTTTTAAAAGTTGTCTGATGTCATAACTCGTTTTTTTAACAAGGTTATACGCCTTCAAGTAAAATAATTAACATTAGATACTATACAAAGTTATATTTTTAAACGTGTTTTTTTTCGAAACTGATTTTTCTAACTTTAAAAAGATTTACGCGCATTAGATTTTAATGAATCTTTCTGTAACTATCAGAGTAAATGAATTATAATATTTAGAATAAAAGTTAGCAGCTTTTGTGAAGAATTTTGGGCTCAATTTTTATGTCATTATAAAACTTTTTTAAAAAATTTTTGAAAAATATTATTTTGAATAAAAAAGTTTTGAATTTAAATTTATGGAAAGGTTAATTTATGAAAACAAAATTATTAGAAAGATAAAATATTTCATTAAAAATTTTTGAAATTTTAATCTATGAAAGTATAAAATTACGAAAACAAAATTTTATAAACCATATATTTTGAAAAAATAAATTTTGAAATAACAATTTTTTAAGTATAATAATAATTATTATTTTTATAGAAATTGTCAAGAATTCAATAAAAATAAAGAATTTCAATTTTAATTTTTCAAAATTACATTATTTCCAATTGATTATTTATCTAAATAATTTATTTTCATACTTTTATTTTTTCTATGTTTTCCCTTTCGTTAAATCTTAAATTCCAAATTTTCATTTTAGATATTATTTTATTTCCTAATTTGAATTTTCAAAACTTTAACTTTCGTAATTTTACTTTTTCCAATTTTTATTTTTCAGAATTTTTACCCCCACCCGTTTTCAGTTGGCGTAACTAAAATTTCTTTTTCGATTTTAATAAATTGCATTTTTTCTTAAAGAAAAACACTGGGCGGTAAATGCGTTTGAATATTACTTCAATAACACATTAAAGAATAGAGAAATGAAAAATCGACTAGATTTTTAACAACATTCGATGTGAGAACAAAAACTACATGTTGTTGGTACTGTGCACGTTTTATCTCCTTAAACATAAGTTTGATTTTAACCGTACGCGGAACAAGTGATTCGCCGCGTGTGTCGACCGCGCCGCGTGGCCAACCCCGCCATAAATCATGGATATACGGTTTCATCATTCATTCACTATGGTCGCTAGTGGGCCGACTGCAACATCTCGATCGACTGTGTGACGTACGGTTTGCTAGAATTCTTTTGTAATTCGGCGAGTGGCAAGAGGCATACGAACGCAATTTTATTTTAAATGCCTCAAAAAGAAAAATGTAGTTTTAAAAAAAAATGGCTGTAAAGATTAAAAATTATCAAAGTGATAAGATTGGAGTTATTAAGATTTTGTTGTGTTCATAATGCATATAATTATAGATTGAGTGTGGGTTTTTGAAAAATAAAAATCTTGACCGAAGTTACAGCCTGATGAAGTCTGCGATAATTCAATTTTGGAGCTGAATAGGAAAAATTCTAGACTTTATAGAGTTATGTGCTCTAGAAGTTGATAAAAATCAAACTTATGTTTAAGGAGATAAAACGTGCACAGTACCAACAACATGTAGTTTTTGTTCTCACATCGAATGTTGTTAAAAATCTAGTCGATTTTGCATTTCTCTATTCTTTAATGTGTTATTGAAGTAATATTCAAACGCATTTACCGCCCAGTGTTTTTCTTTAAGAAAAAATGCAATTTATTAAAATCGAAAAAGAAATTTTAGTTACGCCAACTGAAAACGGGTGGGGGTAAAAATTCTGAAAAATAAAAATTGGAAAAAGTAAAATTACGAAAGTTAAAGTTTTGAAAATTCAAATTAGGAAATAAAATAATACCTAAAATGAAAATTTGGAATTTAAGATTTAACGAAAGGGAAAACATAGAAAAAATAAAAGTATGAAAATAAATTATTTAGATAAATAATCAATTGGAAATAATGTAATTTTGAAAAATTAAAATTGAAATTCTTTATTTTTATTGAATTCTTGACAATTTCTATTAAAATAATAATTATTATTATACTTAAAAAATTGTTATTTCAAAATTTATTTTTTCAAAATATATGGTTTATAAAATTTTGTTTTCGTAATTTTATACTTTCATAGATTAAAATTTCAAAAATTTTTAATGAAATATTTTATCTTTCTAATAATTTTGTTTTCATAAATTAACCTTTCCATAAATTTAAATTCAAAACTTTTTTATTCAAAATAATATTTTTCAAAAATTTTTAAAAAAAGTTTTATAATGACATAAAAATTGAGCCCAAAATTCTTCACAAAAGCTGCTAACTTTTATTCTAAATATTATAATTCATTTACTCTGATAGTTACAGAAAGATTCATTAAAATCTAATGCGCGTAAATCTTTTTAAAGTTAGAAAAATCAGTTTCGAAAAAAAACACGTTTAAAAATATAACTTTGTATAGTATCTAATGTTAATTATTTTACTTGAAGGCGTATAACCTTGTTAAAAAAACGAGTTATGACATCAGACAACTTTTAAAACATTCTTACAATTACAAACATTAAGAAAACTCAATAAAAAAATTTTGATATTTTGGTCAAAAACACCAGAATCCTACCTTAAAGTTGATAAAAATTTTCTACTTTGAGTACCTGCTGCTCTCCTTCGTAGACAATGTCTCGTCGACCTGGAGTGCGATGATTTTAGTAACAAATATTAAAAAAATTAATAAGATTGGTAGAAAACCAAATCTTGTAGAAAATAAAAAATGTACAAAACAAAAACACATGTCTTCTACGTAAATATTAAAAAATGTAATAAACGTTTATAACGTTTGGTGCGTTGCTCTAAAATGTTGCACCTCGTTGGACTCTGCATTCTTAAAGCTACTATACCATCCACACAAAATTACAGAAGTGTGCTTTAACATTTAAATTGATTTTTTTCACTCAAAATTCAAAGGTTACTGAGAATTCCCCATATATTTACAGAATTGAAATTATGTTTATTAAAATCTTGATTCAAATTATACACATATTTTTTGAACCTATACAGAACAGATTAAATAATTATTTCCTTATTTGCTAAAATGGTCAATTTTTGAAATATATGTATTCAAGATTGAATCGTATTTCTTCTATTAAAATAGCATTGGTAATTACCAGATATATAAATTGGAATAAAATTACGTCTTTTTGTGAAATCGTTCATATTTTTCATATATTTGACGTATAAAGATAAAAAAAATTGTTTTTCCGAAATTTTCAACATTACAAAGCTTTCTCTTAGAGAATATGTGTATGTGACAATATAACGCATAATTTCATAAAATATAACTCACATTTTTCAAATACATATATTTATTATATGATAAAAGTGGGTCGAGTTTGAACTCAAGATCAACCCAATAACTCAATTGGACATACGCTTTATGTAATACATTATTTTACCTTAAATTAAAATACTTTTCGAAATACTATATTTAAATCGATATTTCCTGCAAGCTTAAAAAATGTTCATTTAAATGGATAGAAGGAACTTTATTAAAATTACAAAAACGCGTTTAAAATTTGTATGTGATATGCTATCAAAAGTTAATTGTTTTACTTTTAAGACTATAGTTTTGTTAAAACATTTTAAATTTGACATGTTCTGAAATGATTTTAAATTATATGATCAACATTAAAAAAAAAATTGAAGGAATTTTCGATATAATGGTCAAAATTAATGGCGACGCTCCCATTAAAAAATATACATTGTAATAAAAAGAGATTAAACGTTAAAAAGATTATTATTGTAAAATAAAAATTATTCCATAAAACAGATGATGATAATATAGTAAAATATATTTTTAAATACGATGCTGTAGTTAAACTTACCTTTTCTGTGATAACAAAAACCAATGAACGTATTTCATAAAAAATAATTAAATAAATCGGACTTGAACCCGGAGTCAAACATTCAGACGCATAAGAACACGACCCGCGACCACCAATAGGGAACTTGCATGGAAAAATGTATTGCGTCAGTCAGATAGATTATTGAAAAATAATTATATTTTATGAAAATAATACGGAAAAAGTACTTTTCTGAAATTAAGAGTCATTAGATCCCTTTGAATGATAATAATGGAAACCTATATATTTCTTGCGCTACCGCAAGGTTTCGAAAGTCAGGACGGTCAGATTCTGCACATATGAATGTGGGAATTTGAAAATATAAATTATTGACCAAGTTATAGTCTTTAAAAATCATATTTCATGATAAAATTTAAAACAATTCATGAATTATGACTTTGATAGACTATACTTTTGGTTAATAATTTTTATTTTTATATTCTACATACACAACATAACTATGTGTATTTTTATCACAATAAAGCCTTAAAAATCTAATCCGACATATTTCTCTCTCAAAACCCTGCATTAGCATAAGAAATGTACAGGTTTCCAGTATTGTCATTCAAAGACACCTAATGACCCTTAATTAAAAAAAAGGATTCTTTTAATAATATTTTAATAAAATATATTCAAATTTATTAACAATATATAGTTTTATTTAAATAAACGAGTTCGATGTCCCCGTCTTCTACCGATTTATGTACAATATAAAGTCGCTATATGGGTAAATCTCTAGAACCTTTAAACTATGTGTCATAAACTTTAAATTACTTTTCTTACACGTTTAAGTAAATTTTAACTGTAACATGCATGCTTATATATACTGTTGTTTAAGATTTAAATTTATTATTTTTAATATTTTTATATTCACTTTCTGTCATAAATTAATTATACTTATTAATTAAAAACTCGAAATATCATATTTTGTGTACGTCAAATGCCCGATTTCAAATATATTTTCGTTAATCGTCACTATAAATTACTAATTAAAAAATAAAAAAATTACCTTAACACTTGAAAAACATTCAGGAATCAAATGATCTGAATAATAATTACATTTTTCTCATAAAACCGAAATTAAATGGATTTGAATATTGTCATAGATTTTGGATATCGCAACGCAAAAAGTAACTTAATGATATACAATTAAATTACTTTAAAAACTATTTTTAGTACATAGAATATAAAAACAGTATTATTTTAAATAAGATGCTGCTTTATTTTTATTCTTAAAATAATCATAAAAGATTTAAAAGACTTTTAAATGTAGTGGATATTAATTAAATCAATAAAATAAGTGATTAAAATGTAATATTTTATGTACTTTTCACATACAATTATTTATGATACCTAAAATCCTTATATTTATCAGTAAAATTGCAAAAGTACATCGATTTGTCGCGTCCTCAATATTTATCCGCAACACGCGTTTTTTTAAGGGGACAGATACACCTTAAAATTTAAAATTAATTGATAATATATTTCACGGTAAAACTAAGGCACTTATCATATATTACCTGATGCTTTCGGTAAATTTGAACATTTTATCTAAATATAACTATACAAATTTTAAAAAAATTCATGAAGGTCGTTAGGTCCATTTGATTGGCTATAATGAAAACCTCTATATTTCTTCGACTACCGCAAGGTTTAGAGAGCTAATGTGATCGAATTAACGCTTTCAAGGTTTTATTGTGTTCAAAATACGTGTAGTTATGGTATGGGTATGGGAATTTGTATATAAAAATTATTGACCAAGTTATAGTCTTTAAAAATCATATTTCATGATAAAATTTAAAACAATTCATGAATTATGACTTTGATAGACTATACTTTTGGTTAATAATTTTTATTTTTATATTCTACATACACAACATAACTATGTGTATTTTTATCACAATAAAGCCTTAAAAATCTAATCCGACATATTTCTCTCTCAAAACCCTGCATTAGCATAAGAAATGTACAGGTTTCCAGTATTGTCATTCAAAGACACCTAATGACCCTTAATTAAAAAAAAGGATTCTTTTAATAATATTTTAATAAAATATATTCAAATTTATTAACAATATATAGTTTTATTTAAATAAACGAGTTCGATGTCCCCGTCTTCTACCGATTTATGTACAATATAAAGTCGCTATATGGGTAAATCTCTAGAACCTTTAAACTATGTGTCATAAACTTTAAATTACTTTTCTTACACGTTTAAGTAAATTTTAACTGTAACATGCATGCTTATATATACTGTTGTTTAAGATTTAAATTTATTATTTTTAATATTTTTATATTCACTTTCTGTCATAAATTAATTATACTTATTAATTAAAAACTCGAAATATCATATTTTGTGTACGTCAAATGCCCGATTTCAAATATATTTTCGTTAATCGTCACTATAAATTACTAATTAAAAAATAAAAAAATTACCTTAACACTTGAAAAACATTCAGGAATCAAATGATCTGAATAATAATTACATTTTTCTCATAAAACCGAAATTAAATGGATTTGAATATTGTCATAGATTTTGGATATCGCAACGCAAAAAGTAACTTAATGATATACAATTAAATTACTTTAAAAACTATTTTTAGTACATAGAATATAAAAACAGTATTATTTTAAATAAGATGCTGCTTTATTTTTATTCTTAAAATAATCATAAAAGATTTAAAAGACTTTTAAATGTAGTGGATATTAATTAAATCAATAAAATAAGTGATTAAAATGTAATATTTTATGTACTTTTCACATACAATTATTTATGATACCTAAAATCCTTATATTTATCAGTAAAATTGCAAAAGTACATCGATTTGTCGCGTCCTCAATATTTATCCGCAACACGCGTTTTTTTAAGGGGACAGATACACCTTAAAATTTAAAATTAATTGATAATATATTTCACGGTAAAACTAAGGCACTTATCATATATTACCTGATGCTTTCGGTAAATTTGAACATTTTATCTAAATATAACTATACAAATTTTAAAAAAATTCATGAAGGTCGTTAGGTCCATTTGATTGGCTATAATGAAAACCTCTATATTTCTTCGACTACCGCAAGGTTTAGAGAGCTAATGTGATCGAATTAACGCTTTCAAGGTTTTATTATGTTCAAAATACGTGTAGTTATGGTATGGGTATGGGAATTTGTATATAAAAATTATTTACCAAAGTTATAGTCAATTTAAGCCATATTTCATAATAAAATTTTTAAAAAACGAAGAATTTTCGCTTAAATAGACTATAACTTTGGTCAATAATTTTTAAATACAAATTCCCACACTCATACATTTACTCGATTACGAAAAAATTGATAAAAATCCAGGACTTAGAGCTGTAGCAAAGCTCTGCTTGAATTCATTTTGGGGTAAATTCGGACAGCGAGATAATATACCGTAAACTGAATTCGTTAAATGCAGAAAAGAGCTGCTAAGCTTTATTATGGCTAAAGATAAGGAAATCACAGGTATGCTTCTCATCGCTGAGAATATTATATGTATTAATTGGATACACAAAGTGTGACGTGTATTTCACGTCCCAATAATATTAAATACGGGCAGTCAATCGCGACCCAGTCGCCCGTCACCAGAGCCGAGCATTTCTCAAATTTAATTAGTATTGTTACTAATGGGGTATTGTTATTATTTGTTGAGGGAATGAGGATAAGGAGTCGCGACCGAGGAAGGCCGCAGACCGGCACACACACGCACACACCCATACCAGCGGCACCAGCTGATCGCCGCAGCGACGACTGCTCGGAGCGAGCAACGGCGACGAGTATACACACACAGGCACAGCACCAACATCACTGCACACTGTACGCGCGACTCTCTCTCTCTCTCGATTGCTCTTTCTTCCTCGCCTCTCGAGGATGATGAGCCGCTGCCCGCGCATACACATATACACACGCGCGCGCGGCCGCTCTCTCTCCCGATGCACGCAGACGCGGGAGGAGAGAGGATTCACAGCGGCAGCGGCGGCTTCCTCGAGGCACACCATCTCGGCTGTAGCCACGAGAGAGAGAGAGAGATAGAGAGAGAGAGATATACCGACTCGGCTGTCGGTAGAGGGGAGAGCTAGCAGCCGCCGCGCCGCGAGCCGCATGAAGCTGCCGGCCTCTCCTAGCGTAGGCCGACGCGTGCACGTCGCCGCTGCCAACTGTGTTGGTCCGGCGGCAATAAAACCGAAAGCGCCCGATATAGATATACACGCCGGGTTGCCCGCGCGTGTATATCTAGCAATTCATAATTGCTCGCGCTGCGTAAGCAGGGCGGTATTAGCGAGGCAAGCCAATGAGGAGTAGCGACTCAAATCACCGCGGACTTGGCCTTGATTTTTGCATCTAGGGAAAATCAAGGCCAATCACCGTAAAGGAAAGGGCGGAAGCAACAGGAGTTTGAGCTGAAGTTGCGCGAGAAGAAAAGCCAAAATTTTGGAAGAGATTTCCGCCCTCTCCGGTTTTGAGGATTGACTGCCCGGCCTTCAAGGGAGATAGTTGAGCAAAATTTCGAGATTTCCGTCCGAGAAGTGAGACCGCGTGGGGAGACCGTTGGAGTAGAAAATCCCGGCGAGCGATAGATTGGAGAATTTTAACTGGCGACCTGTGACCTGCGAGGACGAACATCGCGGACGCGCCCGATTAACCACGGTGAGTGGGCTGTAATTGCCGAGCTTCCCTCGGCACTTGCAAGCGAATTATATCATTATTGTACTTCGCCGCCATGTGCTCGGGGCACATAGAAAATTAAAGCCGTGGTGGTGTGACACCGATATATAAAATCAGTGCGGTCGGACCAGTAGCAAAGTTACGCATTAGTGTGGGGAAATTTCCGCGACTCGGGAAGACGGGAGACGTGGTGAGTTTGATCGTCGCGAGGGACGCGTGATACGGCTAGCATAGCCATTTTTTGTGTATAGCGGCAACGTAGATTTAAGCGATATTGTAACTTGCGACCGTTAATGTTACCCGACGAGGAGAAATAAAGTTATATATATTTAAAGTGAAATTTGTGGGTAATTATTATAAAGATATAAATTCCTGATTTTTCCTCTTCACGGAACTTCCTCTGGGAGGGGGCTCGTGCCGAGTTAGCCGCGATTTACCTGGCGCCCATTAATTGAGAAATTTTGGTAAAGTGTCGAGACAATGGTAAGCATCACAAATGTAGTGGTTTCTGGATTTCCAACAAGAATGCCATGTTACAAATGACGTACCAACGGGGGCTTAGTGACTCAGGAAAAAAACAGGAAAAATAGCAAAATAAATTAATTAAGAGAGTTCGGGAAAAATCAGAAAAATTTTTTTTTACACAGTGCCGATTCAGCGAAAGTGCAGCGACTAAAACGTTTTTTTTGTGTCGTATGGAAATTTAAGTGAAGTGAAAAAAAAAATTTTTTTTGTGTGTTTAAGGAATTTATAAGTAGGACTTAGAAAAATTTTCACTTGAGCTATTGGGTTATAAATGGGACTTTAAAATTTTGTTTCACTTGAGCTATTGGGTTATAAATTGGACTTAGAAAATTTTCACTTGGGGTAATCGACTAATAAATTTTTCGATTTCGGGAATTTTCCGGAAAATTTTTTGGATGATTTTGAGAATTTTCCGAAATTATTTTTTGAAAGTTTTTCGATTTTGAGAATTTTCCGGAAAATTTTTTGGATATTTTTGAGAATTTTCCGAAATTATTTTTCGAAAATTTTTTGATTTTGAGAATTTTCCGGAAAATTTTTTGGATATTTTTGAGAATTTTCCGAAATTATTTTTCAAAAATTTTTGATTTTGAGAATTTTCTGGAAAAATTTTTTGGATATTTTTGAGAATTTTCCGAAATTATTTTTTGAAAATTTTTCGATTTTCAGAATTTTCCGGAAAATTTTTTTGGATATTTTTGAGAATTTCCCATAATTATTTTTTGAAAATTTTTCGATTTTGAGAATTTTCCGGAAAATTTTTTTGGATATTTTTGTGAATTTTCCGAAATTATTTTTTGAAATTTTTTTTTGTGATTTGAGAATTTTCCGAAAAAAAAAAATTTTTTTATGTGAGGAATGTTCCAAAGAAAGGAAGAGTTTTTTTTTAGATTTTGAGAATTTTCAAAGATTTTTTTTTTTGAAGGGTTGTTGAAAATTTTTTTTTGGATTTGAGAGTTTTTTTTTGATATTCTTGAAAATTTTTCGAAAATTTCTGAGCGATTTATTGAGGGCTTTCACAGGTTGGGTGTGTAGTGAAGAAAATTTTCGTTTCAATTGAGACCTTTCGTAGGATTCTTTTGAGTATTGAAAATTTTCGGTTATTAGAGGAAACTTGTAGCGATATATAAAGAAAATAGCGAATTACCAGTGTAAGCGGAAGGCTGCGGCGACGCACTGAATATAATAGCGATAAATAGAGAAGGTGGGGAAAATAGGAGACAAATTCGGAAAATCTTTGTTGGAGATTTGGTGAAATTTGAGTAATGAGCTAGAGTGATAGATAAATTAATTGGGTGTAATTTTCCGAATTCTGTCCTATTTTTCAAGTCTCCTCTACGACTTTTAAAGTAGTAGAGTAGGAGTCACACCACCGTATAGGGAAAATTCATTTTGCGAACACCTCCACAAAATATTATTGCTGTGTTACTACCCCCAAATCGATTAGTAAGAACGATTTATAATTAGTTAAGAGTAAAATTTTTGTAACAACTACTGGAAATTGGGTATAAAAATACAACAACTAAAGTTATTGTATTTATAGTATAACTACTGTGTCAAAGGAAAAATTGATTATTACATATATTTATATTTATTTAATTGTATTGGAAATTATTTACTGAAAATTGATTGCGACCAAGAAGAAACCTCAGATTATTACTCCAGATATAAACAAGAAGAGAAGACCAAGAACTACTGAAGACTGAATAGCGACTTTATTAGATTCGCGTCAGGGTATTTCAGCAGCTACTCAAGAGCTAGGCAAACAAATTTCGAGTAGGCATTTTCAGCTAAAGGAACCGATAAAGAAGACCTCAAGAAAAGAAGCTAATTTCTTTGTTTATCTCCTTTTGTCCCTTTAGCAAAAGTACATACGGTAATCTCCAGAGTAACATACATATATAAATATACATATTATTATTATAAATCATTATAAAAATTGAAAATTAGTGACACAGTAGTTAGGCAGGAAAATTGTCCCGTAAAGGAGTTAAGACTGATCCCTTTATTTGCGACCTCTCCATTCACGTGCACCAGGTATTGCCAGTTAAATCCCCGTCTTTGAAAAGATTCCAAAGATTTGGGCGGGCCCTCCCAACATAGCGAATACTGCAGTAACTGTAGAGTGTAACTAGCGACCAAACCGCTGCTTTTGTTTTCGTCCCTTAGTGTACGAGTAGAGTACAAAATGAACACAAGACAAGCAGCAAAGAAGGATCCGCGCATACGCCAGCGAATGGCAGTATCAAGTAGAATAAATGGGATGGACCCGAGCGAACTTATAATAATTCTAGATCAGATGGGACTTAGCATATCTGGGACAACAGCCCAACTTAGAGACAGACTCTTGCGGGCAAGTATTAGGTCAGTGGAACCAGAGGCAACAGTAAATTGGGATACAGTATGGGGCGAAAGACCATGGGATCAAGTACCAGCAACATCGGCGGCCATAATGCGAGAGGAATCTTTTGAACAAATACCTCAGAAGAAGAAAAGAGGTAGGAAGCCTAAGAGAAGGACCAAAGAAGTAGAGTTGCAAAGCACGGAAACGGAGTATAGCCAAGAAGAGGGACAGGCAATCACGGAGCAGATTCAAGAAGTCACAACACAACAACAAACGACCGATGTACCAGTAGTTACGCTAGAAACGATAAGCAAAGCGACCACCACTATCACTACGACGACACCAGTTCGTACTCGGGGACCAACGGATAGCTTCGCGATGCAGATGGTGTCTGCAAACACACGACCAAGAGTGCAAACAGGATTTCCACCGCAACTCTTAGCGATGAGCAGTCATACACAGTTGGCATATACTCCAGGACTAATGAAGATGATACCAACCGGCTACCAATGGAGGCTACCAGAGCCACTTTTCCATTATACAGGAAATCATCCATCACCGGATTCCAGTACGGGAACTTCCGCGGTACCAATGATCCAGAGACCAATACAATTGATTACATCAGCGTCAACGGCTTCGGAACCAACGTTACCTTCGATGCCAACCACCGCAGCGCCGTCGGTCACACGACCCCCTGCAATGGCACAAGCAACGAACGTCGGGGCCGGTCCGGGGACTAGTCAGAGGGGACAACCCCTAGCAAGAAGTGACAATCCGACAGGAACATCACAAGGCCAAACGCCACTGCAGGGGATAAACCCGAACGACAGTATTCAATATATTGGACAAGTAAAACATAGAGACCCCATAACCAGTAACCCAAGAAATGGAAACTCAACAGATAGTAGCGACGTAAGCAACAAAGAAGAAGATAAGAATCGAGAAGAAGATGCCATTCAACGAGGGGCAGGACCATACGAACGGCTACTGCAGGAGTTTGAACATCTGAAAATGGCACAACATAGACCAATTCTCCTCCGAGAACCGGTATACGCGCCACAACCTCCAGTAGTCCCACCTCCGGTAGCACACCCACAGGATTACGTAGACACTCCGAGACCACCTAGGGGATCTCAAGAAAGAAGAGAGCGACCCAGAAATCACGAAGTGGCAGAGATTCGGAGTCCTAAGGTGAACACCGTTCGTAGGCCAACAGACCAGCAAACCGAAGCATCAAAACAGAGAAGAGGAGAACGAAAGCGACTGTCATCGAGTAGCTCGGAAAGTAGCGTACTAGACCGAAGATTAGTAAAGAAGAGAGATAGCCGTAAAGTGAAAAACCGTAGACATAGGAGTTCGAGTAATAGTACCACAAGTAGCGACGGTAATACAACGTCATCAGACTCAGATAGCGACCACAATAAAAGAAGTACAAAACACAGGAGAGGCCACAAACGGAACCAGTCGATATCGACTAGCGATTCGGAATATGAAGATAAGAACATGAAACAAAAAAATAGGAAAAGTCATTCGAATGCAGATATAGCGGGGAAGAATGTTAAAATATTGCAGAGCTGGAACCTAAAGTTCAATGGGGAAGATAAGGAGCCAGAGGAAATTTTGGACCGGCTGCAGGATTGCAAAGCAAGCCTAGCCATGAGCGATAGGGAGCTGTTGAATGCTTTACCATCGATCTTTTCGAAAAATGCTAGCAGATGGTATCGATCGAAGCGACCAGACTTAAAATCATGGAAAGACTTTAAAAAAGCATTCAGAAGGCAGTATTTGGGTCACAGAGATGAAGAAGACACGATGACGGACTTACGGAACCGATCGATGGCAAAAGGAGAAAAGATTGCCAATTATATATCCTGCGTAGAATACATTGTCGACCACTTTAAGCGACCCCCTTCCAGGAAAACAATAGTAAAACAGGCCTACAAGGGCTTGAGGAAAGACTATCGACACTTCATGGCGGGGAAAGAAATCAAGACGCTCAAGGATATAGAGAAACTAGGAAGAATTTGGGAAAAGGAGAAAGAACTAGATGACCGGTTTGAAGAGCCTCCACCAAAGAAGAAGATGAGCATACCAGGTGCAGCATACTCTGGGACACCCTCAGTCCGTAAGGTAGCGGCAGCCTACGAGAAATTGAACCCAGAAAGCGACACTAGCGACAGCACATCAGCGACAACCAAACCGGCGAGAAAGAGAAATTGGAATAGAAAAGCGAAGAAAAAACAAAAACAAATAAATGCGGTAGCCGCTGCCAAGGAGAATCAAAGGCCTGAGGCCAACGTACAAGCGACCCCAGTACAGCCAGCCTCACACAACGCGACCGCAACGATGACGCACAGCACACCGCTGAATCCACTGCGACCGAGTTTTGTGCCCGCTTGGCAATGGTCGCCTCCCCAGAATGTTAACTCGTTTCAGGGTAGAGGTGGTCAAGCCCAAGGATTCACCGGCCAAGGCGCCTATAAAATGAGAGGAACTAGAGACCAAAATGGGCCTTCTGCCCAAAATATACCAGTATATGGTGCATGCTATACATGCCAGACGGTAGGGCACCGAGCAAGAGAATGTCCACAAAGGACATGCTACTTGTGTAGGGCTATGGGACACTATGCAAGCGAATGTCCCAATAGACAGCCGGCATGGCAGTCTTCTCCAAATAATCAGGCCATGGGAAACGGGATGCAGGGGAGGCAGAAGAGTCCCATACCTCCTCAGCAACCGCAAACGGGACGCAACTGGCAACAATAAAGGGAAGCCAGCATAGCGCCCAACCGACCATACAGGAGAAGAGAATAGCGACCCCAGAGAACGCGAAAATTAGCAGCGACCAAGAGAGAAGTGGATCGATGAGAGTCGAGGCAGATAAAAGTATTAAGTCCACATTGTCAGATGGGGAGACCCACCCAGTATGGAGCAATACTTCAAACAGCGGAGGATTAAATGGGACCTCACCAATAGCGACCACAAAACCATTAATTAAAGAGAGTAGTGAGAGCAACAAAATTCGAGAAGAGAGAGAAAAAGCAGAGAGTAGAAAGAGTAGAGAGAGCAACAAAATTCGAGAAGAGAGAGAAATAGTAGAGAGTAGAGAAAGTAGTGAGAGCAACAAAATTCGAGAAGAGAGAGAAAAGGTAGAGAGTAGAGACAGTAGTGAGAGCAACAAAATTCGAGAAGAGAAAAAAAAAGTAGAGAATAGAGAGAGTCGTGAGAGCAACAGGGTGACCGAAAGAGTGACAACCTTACCGATCCTCGAAGGGTCCGACGTAACGGCGCTCAATCCAACAGCTGACGAGCAGAAGGATTTCGAGCACCTAGCCCTCGTACGAGAGGCGGTCGACCTTCTGGAAGGGTCACAGGTGTCCACTCCCTCGTTGGAGGGCCCCTCCACCTTTGTTACAGACCTAGATGTTGGGGTGCCCACATCTAGTCTAGGGGGGGAGAGCAGCGTACTATGTACGCCGGAGGCCGACCAACTTGAGGTTCCGGAACCAGGCGAAGTCGAAGTCGCAGGTATGAGCGCAGAGAACCGCATCTTCACGAAGGTAATACTAGGTGGTAGACCGTACAGAGCCCTAATTGATGGAGGAGCCACGGTCTCCCTAGTAGGACCAGAGATAGCGGCTAAGTTCAAGGACCGATTGCGACCAGCGAACTCTGTTATAAGAAGTGTGTTAGGTGGAACAAAGAAAGTATTGGGGTATCTGCACATCAACATGGAATTGGATGGCAGGTCCAGGAAGCTGACGGTAAGAGCCGTAGATCCTTGCGACCACGACATTTTACTTGGACAGGACTTTACCAACCCATGGGACGTTGATGTAAGATACGGCAGACGGATGTGGAGGACTAACGAGGGCCCGTGGAAGCAATCTTGGGACGACGAGGAAATCGAAGCGACCCCAGCATACGCCGAATGCGCCGGAATTACCGAGGCAGACGACGAGCAGCGGAAAGCCATAGAAGACCTAGTGACCAAGATATTACCTCCGCCATCGGAAAATTTAGGAACGACCACACTGACCGAACATCACATAGATGTACTCTCCGCAGCCGCCATCAAACATCGGCCAAGGAGAATGTCACCCAAACTTCTGCAAGTAGTACACGAAGAGATAGAGAAGATGTTTAGGAGTGGAGTAATAGAGCGATCGGCAAGTGAATGGAGTAGCGCCCCGGTAATCATCAAGAAGCCAGACGGGAGCTATAGATTTGTATAGATTATCGCGACCTCAACAAAGTGACCCGGAAGGATGCATATCCTATCAGGAGCATGGATTCCATATTGGACAAATTGCGTAAAGCCAAATATTTGACCAAAATTGACCTCAAGCAAGCCTATTTTCAAGTACCGATGGAGCAAAGCAGCAAGAAATTTACAGCATTTGCAGTGCCGGGGTCAGGGCTTTGGCAATTTGTAAAAATGCCCTTCGGACTAACGAATGCGCCCATGACCTTCCAACGCCTGATCGATGCTTTGTTTGGCGTCCAGTATGAACCATATGTGTTTGGATACTTGGACGTCATCATTATAGCGACCGAGACCTTTGAGGAACATCTCCAATGGTTGGAGCTGGTTCTCAAGAAGCTGGTCGAAGCAGGATAGGTAGTAAATCGGAAAAAGTGCGAATTCTGCTGCTCGAGAGTGACGTACTTAGGCTTCTTGCTTGATAAAGATGGATTGCGACCAGATCCAGAAAAGGTATCGCCAGTGACAGAATATCCAGCGCCGAAGACCGTTAAGCAGCTGAGACGATTTCTGGGTATGGTAGGATGGTACTCGCGATTCATTGAGAACGACTCAGAGATGAAAATTCCGTTAGTGAAGTTACTAAGAAAGGGGCAAGAGTGGAAATGGGATAGCGACCAACAAGAGGCCTTTGAAGGTCTAAAGAAGGCGCTAACGATAGCTCCGGTCCTGGCAAGACCAGATTTTGGCAAAACCTTCACAGTCCAGAGTGATGCAAGCGGAGTGGCGATTGGGGCGGTTTTGACACAGGAAGGGGATGATGGAGAGCACCCCATCGTATATGTGAATAGAGTACTCACGGCGGCTGAACGAAATTATACCACGTCCGAAAGAGAATGCCTGGCATTATTATGGGCCATTAAGAAGCTGCGACCATACCTTGAAGGGTACGAATTCAAGGCCATCACCGACCATAGCGCCCTCCAATGGCTTCGTAATCTGAAGGACCCTACTGGACGACTAGCCCGTTGGGCACTTGAAATGCAGCAGTGGGACTTCGAAGTAATCCATCGGAAGGGCACTCTGCTGAAAGTGCCTGATGCGTTGCCCAGGATGTATGAAGATGGAGGGGAAGTAGCTGGATTTGAAGAGATACAGGACGAGCGATACGTAACGAGGATGGAAGAAGTACAAAGACACCCACACCGATTCCCAGACTGGCGAATTGAAGATGGCATGTTGTACAAATTTCGTAGCGACCCCCTATTAGACCCAGTGACATCTCGAGAAGAAGGATGGAGACTGGTCGTCCCAGTAGAGTACCGTGAGAGAGTGATGACGGAGAGCCACTCCATCACCTCCGCGGGACACCTGGGACTTGAGAAGACCTATGACCGAGTGGCCCGCGAGTACTACTGGCAAGGCATGTAATATGACGTGCGCCACTTCGTCCAGGCTTGTCTCGAATGCCAGAAGCACAAGTCCTCTCAGACGGGACCCCTAGGGCTACTAGGAAAAAGAATTGTAGAGCGACCATGGGCCGTAGTGGCAGCAGATCTTATGGAATTTCCACCAAGTAAGAGCCAATTCAAATACTTGGTGGTATTCCAAGATCTCTTCACGCGGTGGATCGAGCTGAAGCCGCTGAGGAAGGCGGATGGCAAGTCGGTGGCTCGCGCCCTAGAGGAGCTCATCTTGTTTCGGTGGGAGACGCCGAACTACGTACTCACAGATAACGGGAAAGAGTTCATCAATAAGCACCTGACCGCCACGCTGAAGGAGTATGGAGTGACCCATGTGACCACGCCACCGTACCATCCGCAAGCCAATCCAGTGGAGAGAAGCAATCGAACCCTAAAGACCATGATAGCGACCTTCGTAAAACAAGACCATCGGAATTGGGATGCCCATCTTCATGAGTTTAGGCATGCAGTCAACACTGCCATGCAAGCGACCACCAAGGTATCACCAGCCTTCTTGAATTATGGACGACACCCAAGGCCGGTGAAGAGTTTACGAAGAGAAGTAGAGCCAAAGCGACCAATTATTAGTAGCGACCCTGAAGATTGGTTAGAGAGAGTAAGAAGACTTGATGCCCTACGCGACCTAGTAATCAGGCATATCGATTCTGCAAAGGAGCGACAAGCTAAATACTACAATCGTGGCAGGAAGGAGGCGACATTCCAGGTAGGAGACTTAGTAATGAGGGCAAACCACCACTTGTCAAACAAAGACAAGCGTTTTTCGGCTAAGTTAGTTGGCCGGTTTGACGGCCCGTTTGCCATCAAAGAAGTTAAGTCTCCGCTGGTATACGTGCTAAATATGGGTGAGGATAAAAGAATACCCGAGGTGCACGTGAGCGAATTGAAAAGATACATTCCCCCAAGGGGGAGAGCCCCGTAGTAGCGACCTCCTTTTTACAAGCGACCTTGAAGTGGTTATTTATCGAAGCGACCCATAGAAGGAGGGCAACCTGACGATCTAGCGACCACCATGCTAATAGCGACCCATCCGAGACCCTACGCATCGGCGACCAAAAAGGGCATAACCTGAGAACTACTAGCGACCGAAACCTGGAGTGACGGAGGCATACCCATGCCCAGTAAGTTGTTAAAAGGCTTGTTATTTATTTATTTATTTGGAATTTTTTTATTTTTATGATTTCCCCTAGGGTCGCGCGTTCTATGAGCGCGGTTGCTCTGTGGTCGGATTGGGAGTAGTAAGGTGGAGGTTTTAATACATTTTTTTGTTGTTTTCAGCTTGATTAGTTTAAGTGTATAGATGTATATATATATTGTTTTTTTTTGCAAAAGCTCTGGTGCCGAGGGTTGTTCGGGAATCGCGTTGATGGGATACGATGGCCCCATTTAGAGTCTCGTTGATTATTGGAATAACCAGTCCACTCCTGGCGGTGTGTCCCGTTTAGGGGGGGAGAGTTTGTGACGTGTATTTCACGTCCCAATAATATTAAATACGGGCAGTCAATCGCGACCCAGTCGCCCGTCACCAGAGCCGAGCATTTCTCAAATTTAATTAGTATTGTTACTAATGGGGTATTGTTATTATTTGTTGAGGGAATGAGGATAAGGAGTCGCGACCGAGGAAGGCCGCAGACCGGCACACACACGCACACACCCATACCAGCGGCACCAGCTGATCGCCGCAGCGACGACTGCTCGGAGCGAGCAACGGCGACGAGTATACACACACAGGCACAGCACCAACATCACTGCACACTGTACGCGCGACTCTCTCTCTCTCTCTCTCGATTGCTCTTTCTTCCTCGCCTCTCGAGGATGATGAGCCGCTGCCCGCGCACACACATATACACACGCGCGCGCGGCCGCCCTCTCTCCCGATGCACGCAGACGCGGGAGGAGAGAGGATTCACAGCGGCAGCGGCGGCTTCCTCGAGGCACACCATCTCGGCTGTAGCCACGAGAGAGAGAGAGAGAGAGAGAGAGAGAGATATACCGACTCGGCTGTCGGTAGAGGGGAGAGCTAGCAGCCGCCGCGCCGCGAGCCGCATGAAGCTGCCGGCCTCTCCTAGCGTAGGCCGACGCGCGCACGTCGCCGCTGCCAACTGTGTTGGTCCGGCGGCGATAAAACCGAAAGCGCCCGATATAGATATACACGCCGGGTTGCCCGCGCGTGTATATCTAGCAATTCATAATTGCCTAGAGAGAGAGTGCGAGAAAGAGAGAGAGAGAGAGAGAGACGGCGAGAGAGAGAGAGAGAGAGAGAACCCTCGCTATAGAATAGTGCCGTATGAGTGCGAGAGAGAGGGAGACTACGCCATCGAGTGCTCCGGCTTCCACCAGCCGCGTGCGCTAGAGATATCACACGCCATACCATATCCTGTACGAGTGCGAGGGTTAGAGAAACTACGCCATCGGCACCACTGCCTGTCTCCCACACAAGTGCAAGAGAGAGAGAGAGAGAGAGAGAGAGAGCCCTCGCTATAGAATAGTGCCGTAGGAGTGCGAGAGAGAGGGAGACTACGCCATCGACTGCTCCGGCTTCCACCCCCCGCGTGCGCTAGAGAGAGCACACGCCATACCATACCCTGTACGAGTGCGAGGGAGAGAGAGAGACCCCGCTCTATAACATAGTGCCTTATGAGTGCGAGAGAGAGGGAGACTACGCCATCGACTGCTCCGGCTTCCACCCCCACATGCGTTAGAGAGAGAGCACACGACATACCATACCCCGTATGAGTGCGAGCGAGAGCGAAACTACGCCATCGGTACCACTGCCTATCTCCCACACAAGTGCAAGAGAGAACCCACGCCATAACACACCCCACGCATGAGTGCGAGAGAGACACCGTCTGAGTAAGGGTGGGGAACGCCATAGACACCCATCCCTTGCGTATGACAGAGACAGACAATCTGTCAGGGCGCGAGTGGGGGTCTCCATATCCATTATCACATGGGCGCGAGAGAGACAGCCTTACGTGGCGGGAGTATATGCCATAGACCTGGCTCCGCCACAGGGGGGTATTCTCTACTTACATTATTTACCTACATGATATACGTAAGTATTTCCAACAGGACTAATCCATTTATCAACGAACCATGGCGGTTTTAACATTAACGTGGTGGCCTAAAGTAATGTTGAACGTACTATACTCGGCCTGCCATTATATGACAAGCGGAGCTGTATTCGCTATGTTAAAATCTAACAGAGCGACTTTCAATATTTGATTTTAGCCTTACATATTAATTTATATTTTTATGTCATTTGAGATTCGGAAGTTATATTGTCATTTAGAACTTTAGACTTTAGAAAGCGCTTGGTCCAAAAGCGAGAGTGGCAAACACGTGCTATGAAAAAAAAATAAAAGTTTATTTGGATTTAAAAATAGTATATTGTGTACCAAGGGCGGTAAGTAGGCTTTTATACACCGAGTCCTGCAACCACACCAGGTCAAAAAACCCACGTAGCTCTTGGTGCACACCATATTTTATGTGACGCATGTATGGATTTTTTTTTTCATGCAAGACGAATGTGACCGTTTTTTACTCGGCAACCACCCGTTTATTAGAATCTTCTACAAATCTTGAAAATTCTAAAAATTCCAAAAATTCCAAAAATTTAAAATTCCAAAAATTATACGACCCGCGTAGTACTCGTAGGTTAAAAAATCGCGAAAATCGTGCCTGTGTTACATAAAATATTTTTTTGTACATTTTTCTTTAAAATGTGTTGATGTACTAATAGCTATAGTTATTTTTATAAACATTTCAGTCAAAATGATGTTATTTGAATCGAAGAAAAACGTTTCATCCCGCCCCAGAGCTATTTTTGAAATTTTTCAGGGAACTTTTAGGGATATATTTCTGGATATTTTACAGATTACTTTTAAGGATACATTTTTGGATATGTTTAGGGATACATTTCTGGATACTTTACAGGATACTTTTAAGGATACATTTTTGGATACTTTTAGGGATACATTTCTGGATACTTTTAGGGATACATTTCTGGATATCATACAGGATACTTTTAGGGATACATTTCTGAATATTTTGCAGGTTACTTTTTAGGATACATTTTTTGATACTTTTAGGGATACATTTCTGGATACTTTACAGGATACTTTTAGGGTTACATTTCTGGATACCGTATAGGATACTTTTAGGGATATACTTCTGGATATTTTACAGGTTACTTTTAAGTATACATTTTTGGATACTTTTAGGGATACATTTCTGGATACTTTACAGGATGTTCTAGGGATATATTTTGTAATACTTTCTAGTACTGTAATTAAAATTCGTGCGGAATCGCACCGAGCGACGAAATTGGCAAAGAAAACTTTCACCGCATCTACAGGGTAGCTGCTGTTATATACTTTATTAAAGAATAAGTTTTCCACACATAATTTCAAAATAATAATTAATGATGTTTAAGCGAAAGAAGCAGTATTTGGCACAGTAGTTTCCTCTATGTAAGTATATTACTGCGGATTTTTGTTGAACATAACCCCTCTATTTAAGAATTGTTAATTATGTGTATATCATTAAGGTATGTTCTGTAATGTTAAAAATATAATTAAGAATGGTGTCAAAAAAGTATTAGTACGTACTATATAAAAGTTTATTACGGAAAAGCGAGTTATATATAGAGATCAGTAATTAAAAGGTGCAACAAGTTTCAAACTGATTAGCGATGGATGCTTTCAAAATGATTTTTAAAAAGTAAAAGTAGTTCTCCGCATATAATATTGACGAAACTTATTAAAAGTAAATTCGAAGATTTATTCTTATTAAAGAATATAAATTTTGTGTTAAGATGAACCTTTGAACCCGCTTCTAATAAAATTCTTCAAAATTGTATATAAACAACTACATTAACTAAACATGAAGGTTTTGAAATGATCCATCAATGAATACTTTGGGATTTGTACTATATTAAATACCTTTCAAGGTCTGTACTTATAAAATTTAATGCACTTCAAATTCAAATCCGAAAAGCAAACACAAGTTAAAACAAACATTAACCGTTTAATGCCAAGCCGGTCGCCCACGACCGCCCACCTTCAAGCTCCATAAAAAATCTATAATCGATAAAGTAACTGCTCTAGCAGTTTAATCTCATACTTTGTGACATAGTTGAGCAATTGTCACTCTTAAAGCAGAAAAAAATGTTTTTTTTTATACCCAAAAATATATATATCAGCATTATCAGCCCTAACCTTTCAAAAATAAATATATTTATGTATACATACTTATATAAAATAGTGTTATAATTAATATAACTCACTATGCAAAAAATGTTCTATTTAAACAATCAATGCAATTTATTCTGAAGCCATCTCTTCTTGATCGAGACGAGCCATCAGAATATCTAGATCGTAGATCGCGGGGCTGTGCACATGTTTATATTTCCCGCCACGAGACTGATAGTAACCACTAACCTCCGCTATACTTATAAACACAACTACACCAGTCCAGCAATTCCATTAGACCCTGTCCTATTCCGCGAGGCAAACGCGGCTAACTTCCATTGCACACCACATTCTGACGATTTTAACAATCTTCAAAAATTATTTAAAAATAAATTTGACAATAATAAATTAACTTTATTGCTGCCCTAAGCCAAATGGGGTACGGGCTATTTGATAAAATTGCCAAAAACAAATTGCCACACTTTTTTTGTAATTTTATTATTTTCGACCATTTACCATTCAACACTGTTAAGCTCTATGAAATAATGTAATCGACCATTAACAAGGGCTTAATTTACTCTTTCGATCCCACCCACAACTTTTTCTTTTCCATGCGCAATATTCGGGGAAAATTTTAACAAAAAAATGTGTCCGCTTTATCTGCGACATACTGTATATATATATATATATATATATATATATATATATATATATATATATATATATATATATATATATATATATATATAATAGTATAATATATACAATTAATTAGAAACATAACTCATTAGATCAACTTTATCTTGTATGCAAAAGCTTTATTATAAAAAGCACTACGGGGCTCTGTTCTTGATTTTTCCCTGCATTCTATACTTTAAAAGTAATCATTAAAAGAAAAAGCACGATTTGAGTTCCGACAGCCTCTTGTTAACCTTTATATAATAATAATCTGTATAGCCATCACTTACTTTCAGTATTTCAACTTTACCCAGCATTAAAGTTCTTTTCTGTTTTGTTTAACTTCTACACAGAGAAAGTAAATCTTCCACCATTATTTTCTTGATTTTCTGGTCACTCGGCGTGTTAGTGGGTTAGGGTTAGATGCTTCCGTAATATATTTTCTTGTCTTTGGTTTAAGTATTACAGCATATAAGTAGCTGGTACACGCCAGGCCGCCTGCTGCAGAGCTACTATTACTCCTGGCCTGTTCATGCCTGTGCTGTGCAGTGCGTCTTTTCTGCTCTTGAATTTCCTGTATAGTAAAGCTTGACAGATAAGCTTAGCCACCACGTTCTCCCCTTCCGTCCTACCTCTACCACTCCCCGTGGAATTCAGAAGAATATCCCCCACCCCTACAATCTCCACGGCCCTCCTTTCGAGCCTTGGTGTTCTCGGTGTCGCGGTCCAAATCGGTTTGAAATCGCAGACGGTTCGGAACACACATTTTTTCGTTTTACATTATCCTTGAAAGCTTCTCGTTTCACTTTATAAGTTGAAAGAATCAGACAACACTTGTATTCGCGAATATTAAGTTTGTCGTTAATTCTAAAAATGTCGAAATCGATAAAAACTGATATAAAAAAGTGGAAAATTGTGAAATTCGTCACTGAAGATAGAGTTTGTGCAGTGCCTGAAAAGTGGCTACAGGAAAAAGGTGAAGAAAATAAATTCGGACAATTCGTTAAAGCAATCCAATGTGCCTGGCCCAATGTGAAGAAAAAAGAAACTTATAGAATAAAGCACTATATTGCTAAACAGCAAGCATCCAAAGATTTTTGGCCCCTATTCAATGTTGAAGTTTGGTCAACTGCAGGTAATATTTTTTAATATTCTATAATACTATTTTAATCATATTTCCACGCAAATCGTATTTTCTATATGCATCATTATTTAACTTATAAAAAAATGTATATTTTGTATGAAATATTTAGACATTATTCAGTTGAAAAATCGAGAGGGGGTTTCGTACAGCATTGTATCCTCGTGTCCGTACTGGTAATGTTATGTACAAGTTCCACGCGTGTGTTTTGATTTACAGGCATCGTGCGTAAACATAACATCTCTTGTCAGGCGCGAGCTCGTGGTGGCGGCAGCGGCTATAAACAGCTTTCCCTTACCGCTTATGCTTCGGCTAGACCTACGCTTTAATAGAGTCTCTATTTAACTTTGAAAGTGCAATGAAACTAATACAAGCACAGTTAGATAAATTTGGAAAAGTCCAATGGATAGAAAATAATTTTCTGTATTTTTACATACTGCACAATATTTATTTACAGAAATAGGCTCGATGTTATTCAATGTTTAAAGTTAAATAGAGACTCTTTTAAAGCGTAGGTCTAGCCGAAGCATATCTGTAGTTATACACTACTACATGTTTGTACAAAAATGAATCGACTTACTAAGAAATGTCCCAAAGACATAAACTGAAATGCGAGATATAGAAAAGAGTGGGGAACTTATATGCGTCAGCCCCGATATTCTCTTATGCCCTTTTGTCAGTGTTTTTAGTCGTACTACACGGAGAGAAACGATGTTATAAATTCTTATTAATAAATGAGTGAATTTTTACTATTTAATATAACAATTTTCTAAAATATTAAATAGTAATTTTAAAAGTCGCATTTATACTTTTTTTTCAATTTAATGTTTCCCTGATTGTTATTTATTCTATATAATATATTTTTTATATTTGTACACTTTAATTTTAAATAAAATTATTTTTACCGTAAAAACCGACCTCGTAAAGATTTGAACCGGCGACTCTCAGCTCCTGGAGCAGACGCTCTACCTACTGCGCCATCATGATCCTTCTTTACTATGCTTCGAATCATCCTTATAAGTTACACTAGACTTTGATTTCGTTTTCGTTTCAGTTCTAATTAACTTACATGTATTGATATAATGAAACAGATCTTGTATCATCGAATTAAAAGTATCGTTGTCAGTTGCAAAACATTACGTATACGTTTTAGAGGTTAGATTTTTTCAGTCAAGATGGGTTACAAAAATATTTACGAGAATTTAATACGTAAGTACGTAAAATTTACTAAAAAAATATAGTATTCGGAAAATATAACAAATATTACTATAATTTCAAGTACTTCTTGCTATAATATTCAGAACAAATTACTACACTTTTTTGTAAATTCTATAAATGACAGTTTTTACTAAAGTAGATTGTAAAATTTCATATGCTTTAATTACAGAATATCATATACGTTTAACAATAACTGCTACAAAATACAGTAAAAAGCATTAGAATGCAACTAAATCCCACCATTCCTTCTTAAAATAGTAATTTTCATACAGTAAATAGTAATTTTTAATACATCTCTTTTCTCCGAATAGAGCATCTAGCTAGAGCAGTCGTACATTACTGACGTTATTCCTTCCTTGTGTGAGTTTGAATAAGCAAAAGTTATTTTAATTGAAATATACATTGTGTATTATCATTTATTTAACACCCGTTTCCAATAAATTCTATACCACGGTAATGTCACGGAAACTTTAAATTGTAGTATGCATTTAAATTTTTCACAAATAAAAACAAATACGACCTTATCTTGGTGCATAAATTGAGGAGCTTTTTTTGAAAATATCTCGAATACAACTTTGGATAATTGATACTTGTAGAGCTCTTTCTAGCGCATCTTTTTCTCATTTGCACCATATCTCTATCTTTTTTCGTTTTCGAGTTATTTAAGAAAAATGTCATTATTCGGAAAAAAAAATTCAATGAGGTTTTCGACTTAAACTAGTCGTATTTAACGACTGGTAGAATATTTGCGGACTTTAAAAAATATTTCAAGACTGTACAATGCATTTTTTTTAATAGTTCCTAAAATCTCGGTTGTAAAAAGAGGTTAGTGGGGAAGTTTTTTAACATGATTTGTTGAGAAAACTTACAGCGACAAAGTTATTCCTTATGAGCCAAGGAAGTTTTCTGGAAAGTATCAGATCTCTAACTATGAAGGTTGCTGAATAAGAACGACTTTTTCATCTGTTAAAATCCGCGAGTGGCCCGAAGACGCGCGGCCCGAAGACGTGTGAGCGATCGCACCAGACGACTGTTTGACGGGTGTTAATATACAATAATACAAAAAAATATACACATGCACTTAGTTATATGATTATATGAGATCATATACAATCATGTATTTACATATGTAATCATAAATGATTATACGTAAAAATTTAAAGCCAAAAATTTGTCATGGAATTACATTATATATGATCTTATATGATCATTTATGCTCATATCTAATCCAATATAATCACATAATATGCTCATATATATATATATATATATATATATATATATATATATATAAATGTATATAAATGTATATAAATGTTTATACATTGCTATATTTTACATATGATTATACATAACCATACATAATTAGGCCATATAGTTATATGAATTTTCATACAGAATCATATATGATCATATAATGAGCATGTATGAATTATTTTTATCCGTGATTTCGAGCAACGTGAATCGAATTGTTACTTTTTCTATTAATTTGCAGAAACACTAAAGGAAGCGATGCATAAAGAGGTCATTGCCCAAGATTGTAGTGGCAGTGAAATTGATATAATTTACCAAAAAGAAGATCAATTATCTGAAGACAAAAAAATGCGAAAACACCGCAGTAAGAAAAGAAATAGTGATTCTGAAGAAAGCAGTTCTCTTTCAGAAGCGGATGATGAACATGAGACAGAAGATACAGCACCAATAAGAAATGACCACGCAGTAATACTTAATATACCAAAGGTGCCAGAGGAAAATATTTTTCGTTTAGGTAGTCTTTCTTAAATTAATTTGTTGTATTTGTATTTATATTAAGGGGGTCAAGCCCAAATTAAACCGAAATAACTATAATATTTGTATCGATCCATAAAAGTTTTTATATTCAAAAGCAATCAGTCTGAAAATTTTTTGACTACAAATACTTTATTATATCTTTAATTTCACCCTGGTAGAACCTCAAAATCTTTATCCCGCAGATCGTGATAAATCACTGTTGTTAACGCCAAATTTATTGGACTACCTTTGCGGCATGCACAATTCTCGGTGACAGAACAAACAAAAAATTTTTTTATAGCACACTAACCTCAAAATGCCAACTTTATTGTCGATTTTGAGGTTGTTATGCTATAAAATATCGTATGAGACTGTTGTGGGAGGTGTTTTTCTACCTTGCTCGATTTTCTCACTCGCTTCGCTCGTGCGAAAACCCTCGGGCAAGGTAGAAAACCATCTCCCACAACAGTGTCATAATATACTATTTCACGATTATTCATCATAACTAATTTTTTTTAAATAATTAATAGAAATGTTTTAAAAAATTTTATGACCTTCGAAAAAAATTATAATAAATTTTTTTATCGAAAAAGCAGCTGAATGAGTTTTTAGTACACGTCAAAAAGAGTCGAATAATCGTTGAAAAAAAATTTTTTCTTTGTCGTGTCACCTAGAATTGTGCTCGCCTCAAAGTTCCTCCAATAAATTTGGTATTAACAACAGAGATTTATCACGATCTGCGGGATAAAGATTTTGAAGTTCTACAATGATAAAATTAAAGATATAATTGAGTATTTATAGCAAAAAAATTTTTAGAATGATTGCTTTTGGATATAAGAAGTTTTATGGACTCATAATAAAAGAATAATTTTTTAGGTTTAACTCAGGCTTGACTCCTTAATGATGATATTTTGTATAATATTCTAGTGTTGTTAATAATACGAGGGTAGTTCAATAAGTCTTTAGAATGACCAACAGATGGCGCGCGAATCGCTCCAAATCATCTGTTTTCAGTCAGCACCACTCCCGACTAGATATATGGTGCAGTCACAGTCCACATCTTCTGAGTTTACGTGTTTTTATAACCAATTGAAAAAAAAAATTGCTTGTTAAGAAAAATGGAAAAAAACGAGTTCAGAGCGGTAATTAAACATTTTCATTTAAAGGGTTTAACTCCATATGAGATAAAAAATGAATTGGACTCAGTTCATGGCACATCTGCCCCTGCCTTAGCAACGGTTTATAACTGGGTAAATGAATTTAAGCGTGGTCGTACATAAATAAGTGACGAACCACGTTCAGGAAGGCCCGTAGAAGCAACTACTCCCGAAATCATCAATAAAATCCACGATATGGTGTTGAAGGATAGAAGATTAAAAGTGCGTGAGTTAGCTGAGGCCACAAGGATATCTATAGGTGCAGTTGTTTCAATTCTACATGAAAAATTAGGCATGAAAAAGCTATCGGCAAGATGGGTGCCGCGTTTACTCTCAGCTGAGATTAAACGCAATAGAGTGGTCGCCTCTGAGGCTCTTTTGGCGCGCATAAGTCGGAATCCTGAGGAATTTTTTCGTCGATTTGTGACTGTGGATGGAACATGGATACACCACTACACTCCTGAGACAAAGGAACAATCCAAACAGTGGATTTCCACAGGCGAACCAGCTCCAAAGAAGGCAAAGACCGTAAAGTCAGCTGGGAAGGTTATGGCTACAGTTTTTTGGGATGCACGTGGAATTATACTTATTGACTACTTGGAAAAGGGTAAAACAATTACTGGTGAGTATTATGCATCATTATTAGAGCAGCTGAAAGAAGAAATTAAAAAAAAACGACCACATTTGGCGAGAAAAAAAATTCTCTTTCATCACGACAACGCCCGAGTTCACACATGCTTCGTTTCAATGGCTAAAATTGAAGAACTAAAATTCGAATTGGTCGAACACCCACCGTATTCACCAGATTTAGCCCCCAGTGACTTTTTCTTATTTCCAAACTTGAAAAAATGGCTCGGTGGACAGAGATTTACGGACAACGAAGACGTCATTGCCTCTGTAAGTGCTTATTTTGAGGAACTTCCGAAAACGCACTTTTCTGAAGGATTAAAAAAACTTAAAAAGCGATTGACCAAGTGTATAGAGCTCCAAGGAGATTATGTTGAAAAATAAAAAAAAATTTACCCAAAAAAAATTGTTTTTATACTTTATTCTAAAGACTTATTGAACTACCCTCGTAAGTGAATATCGGCCTGTGGCGTGTCAACACCTTCGGGTTTCTGCACAACTTTTGTACGCCATACAGCATGCAGCAGCAGGTTTTCATTCAAACTGTAAAAAATAATTAATATTTACTTTTTACAGTGAAGAACGTTTGTTAACGAATAGAAAAAAATTGTTTACTTACTATTCTGTTTAGTAGGGTTGTAGTACTACCAGTTTATACGGACATTTGATGGCGTCGATCCTTGTGAAAGGATGTACGATAACCAAGTCCTTTTCCGGCAATTTAACGGGTTCTAAAAATTCTGCCGGGTCCAACTGCAACAGTGGCTTCTGCAGGATACGGTCATTAGCGCGCAGTATTTCCATCGCCCCCCGAGTGTGTACACTACCGTCCTTATTGACATGCGGATGGCTTTCTGCGATCTTCGTGTCGAGTTGCGCCATACGATTTATTATCTCGAGCGTCAATGCGTGTACCTTCCCAATTTTTTCGAAACGGATTAAAATTTTTTTATTCATCTCGTGAAAGATCGTGGCCCTTCTCTTTCGTTCTATAGATGACAGACCTTCTTTATCGACTGCGATGAAGCTGCCGGCTTTTCCATCATTATTAGGAAGTCCTCGGAGTTTTCCGATGCGCACCCGTGCCGGAGATTGAACGCGTAACGCACCATAGATACTGTTGACGTGCCGCCACTTTGCTGCTGCTACTGCTGCTGCTCTTCTTCAGCCCCCCATACTACTCAATATTTCCAGATCTATGATGACAACTCCACGATTTCTTTTACATCTTTAGTCCAGTCAAATTAGTTTTTGAGGTATCAATAATCCCAATGACATCGGTTAAGGGCTTAAATTGTTCGGAAGAGTGTCTAGAATGATAATCTGAAGACTTGAACAATGGATCCCGTAAGCTTTATAAACAATTAACAATTAAAGTTGGATTTCTGCACTTTTTTTCTTATTTCGCTCTGTATTGTGACATCGTACGTTTATTTATATATATATATATATATATATATATATATATATATATTATATATACGGTAAAATCGTTTAATAGTTTTTAAAAGCACGTTAAAGTATTTAAAAGCGTTTAAAAGTGTTTGTGACTGTTTAAAACTGTGATGACATGGTAAATTTGACCTTTTAAAACAGTTATGAACATTTTTTAACAGTTATAATCAGATATTTACAAATTTATATTTCCACTAGTGTATGATTTGCATAACTGTGTTTCTATTAAGTTATTAAAGTTATTATCTAAAGTACTTTGTGCTTCTTATAACTTACAAACAATTATGTTTTACGCGACATCTTTTTTCGTAATATATGTACTTTGTTAACGTTGTTTTCTAGCTGAGCAGAAAACATCCAGATCATCAAGGTACTTCGTTTCGTTTTATAACTCATTTTCTTGGTTTTCTTCATCTTCCTGTGTGTCTTGGTTTTCCTGTCTGTTAACCAAGTCACGCAAAGATAATTTTCTGAAAATGGAATCACATTAATATTCATTATCTGTTATACAGCAAAGAAGGGTTTGACATACTTTTTAGTCATTGCACCTCTCTTAAGACGCTTTGTCGCATGTTTTAGCCAACCCTTACACGTGTTTTCTGCTTTTTCAGCAGTGTAATCGGGATACTTGTTGATAACAACATCTACAATATTTTTAATTAGTTAAATAAAAAAATTATTATATATTGCATAATATTGTAAATAATATCTACCCCTCATTATGGACCATATCTCTAAATCTTGAAAAGCTGCTTTTTTGTTACCTCGCCCTCGAAAATTAAAGTTTGCCTGTACATTATTATTTATTACTCCTGAGATCATTCTCTGTAAACATTTATGCCCATAAATTCCTCCCTGTCCACTTAAATATTGCTTCTGAAAATAATATTAATTTATTGTTAACGATAAACATTTAATTTCATTATTTATATTGACATTTTTTATTATACAGTTTTACGTACAAATCTACTTTTGAAGCAAGGATCCTTAACATTTGTCTCCAAATCTAATGCTTTTAGGGTATGTACAGGTACTACTAAATTTTCTGTGCCATTTTCAATCATGTTTTCTCTTGGAGTAGAACATTTAATTTGACATAGAATTTTATTTTGGTTCCTATTCAACTCCTGCATTCCAGCTAGAATATTAATAAGCAACAAATATTATGTATTTTCTTTACGTTTCATTATAATTTTATCAATCAATTGATGAAAAAAATTATATTTTTTATTTTAGACTCACCGTACACCACCTCTAGAACATCACGTTCATTTAGCTGTTTTAACTCATTGACTGGCAAACGTAAAGCTGCAGAATTGTCTTTTGACTGCATTTGTTTATTTTGCGGAACCTGTGAGACTACTTCATTTATTATTTTTGGTTGGATTATCTTATTTTCATGATTTTTTATATGTGAACTTTTAGTAGCTGTTTCGTTTTTAGAATATGATGCACGAAAAGCCTTTTCGTAAGTATCTATAAAAAGTTAACAATATATTATTAAAGTTGCAAATGTTTCTTTTGATTGATAAATTAAGGTGGCTCTCTGGTCAAATATTGGTAAAATTGTCGAATTTTTGTTATTGTATTACAAGATAGTTGAAGCCATTCGTCAGTAATAAAAAATATTTTAATAATGGTATGAACACTCTCAACTTAAAAAAAATAGCACATGATTAAAAATATTTTTTATTCATTTCCATAAATCTTTACGATTTGAATAATTTTTTTACCGTTTATCATTATTCCAGAGTACTTAAAATATGTTCGTGTTAATGCTTCTACCCTAAATAGTCATTTAATAACCAAGAGAAAACTGATATTTAATTTTTATATTAATATTATACATATAAACAAATAATTCTGTAAAAATACAATTTTTGTATAAAACGTTGTTTTATGGATAATTAACTTTTGCCTAATAAAAATTGTCCTGGTGCAAATCATATCGATGGAATTTTATGAAACTTTCAAAATATATATTTGAAAGTATTTTAAAAAGAAGTGCTTGTTTAGATTTTTATAATTCAAATATAAAAACTTATTTAAAGTAATTTATATCTGAAATATGAGGGTTTTTTTAATCAATTAAAGAACAAAATTATAAATCAATTTTCTCCATAACTGTTGATTGAATTAAAAAAAATATAAACATTCAGTTCCATTTATATTTATATACTGTATGTATAGAATTTTAGCACAGGTGAAAACCAATGTTTAATGCGCGCGGATAAATATAAAGATACCTGCATTTTAATCGAAAAAAATCACTTTATCGTAGCTAACTTGAAAATGTCTTAATAAAAATGGATGAAAATTGATATATAACTTACAATAATCACTAGAAACATACCTGTAAAGTGGCAAATTAAAAGAATAAAAACTGGAGATTTTTTTCATTTTACCGGAGAGCCATCTTAATTAAATTGTTTATTAAATTAATTTCATTTACGTCACCTTCAATTGCAATAACTTCTGATATTGCACGTGTCATCCAATTACTCTGTGGAATTTGTACCCTCGCAATAAAATTTATAAATAAATTATTGCTTCCTTCTGGAGGCCAATAACAATGTGTTAAGTCTTTCGTTAAGGGGACGCCGGATATCTCCGTCCTTATCTAATTGAGTTTTCATTCATAATTTTAAGAGAAATCATTTTTCTGAAAAGATAATAGTTGTCCCCGCTTTGTTTTATAGTAATCTAAATATATGTCCAAGCTGGTTTCATATGATTGTTTTGCTTTCGAGATAACTGTGACAAACTTAGTATGTAAAGGTTAATCTCGACATATAGTTGGCCCTCATAGTGTGTCAAAGGTTTCTCGAAAGTAAATCAATCATATGAACCCAGCTTGGACATATATTTAGATTACTATAAAACGAAGCGCGGACAACTATTATTTTTTCAGAAAAATGATTTCTCTTAAAATTATGAATGAAAACGGAAATTAGACAAGGACAGAAATATCCGGCGTCCCCTTAACCATGAATATGGTACTTCGGCCGTTTCATTTGTTTCTATAAATCTCAGTGCAGTCCAACTACTTTTGTCTAAAATGAAAAAAAAAATAACAATTACAATTATTCTTCAATTAATTATAGAAATTTAAAGCAATTTTTCAAATAGATTATAAATTTAATTTCAATACATATTTCAAATATCTAAGCAAAAGAGTTACAAATATATCGTTCTTTTTGGAAATTGCAATAGGATTTATAAGACATTGCGCAAATATAATATGGTTGCTTTCTTAATACTAGAAAAAGTTACATTAAAATATCGTGTCTTGTAATGCAACACTTTAATTAACAACATTAGGTAAGTAAATCATTTTCATAACAATCATTTTTATAATCTATCTATCAGAGATTCTTTTAGCATTCTTTTAGCAATTTAAAAGTTTGTAGTTATGTTAACTATATTCATTTTGACAAATCATGTATACACCTATTATAATTCTTGAATATAAATAAATATATACTATCAGTTAATATTTAAACTTACATTCTTCGCATGGAATGATAGGGTCATCCATTTCTATTCCTTCGTAAAATTGGGAAACGTTATTTTCTACTCACGAGACACAAAAAAATAATAATGCACTAACTATAAAGTTTCATAAAAAAAAGTTGTAATATGATTGAGTATATAAAATATAAAAGGGTTCTTACGTTCGTGTACAAGTGCTCTTTAAGTTCAGGCCTCTGTAATAAATCTTGTACCTCTAGGTTAATACGAGTATGTACTTAATACAGAAAATACACGTTTGTCTTTTGCATTTGTAACCGTCAATATATTAATAAACATACATACACCAATAAAAGATTAATAAATTATTTATGTATCTTTCGTTCTACATACCCTGTTTCCCGTTCCATTCATTATTTTTTCAATTAATTTTTTTAATTAACGATACGTCAAATACTTTGATTATTTTCCTTGAAAATTCATTATCAATTTTATTATAAATTCTTATAGTGTACTGATCGATTAAAAATTGTACAACAAAATTTGTAACATGATTGCGTATAAAAAATTTAAAATGTTTCTTACGTTCGTGAACGAGCGCTTTTTAAGTTTAGGTCTCTTGGGCTTTATTTAACTTATATCGCGCTGATATAGAAGATATAACTGCTTCTGAGTCAATCAGAGATCTTCTTTAAAAATACATGCGCTAAGTTTTGGAAGTACCCGTCGGGAGAATTCACGATGTGAGCACCCGCCGTCCATCTTTTGGCGTAACACCCGTCTCTATTAAATACTAATTTTGTGCTTGTAGATAGATAGCAGATGGTTTTGGTCCAAAGAATCTTTTTCTATGCTATATCCTCCCAAAAAACCAATATGACAAGATACATAGATGTTTTTTCTCTGTTATCACTTTGTCCGACTCCTGCCCAGATCCCGAAAAGTTTTCAATATACTTTGCAGTATCGAATTTTACGCCGTACGCACCGCGCCGCTCGCTCTTTTAGAACTTTGCGGTAGTAATTATATTTTTACTTAAGAAAAATCTTGTAAAATCACTAATAATTAGTCTGGTGCATAGTGTCGGTGAAAATGTGAATTTTTTTTAAAGTTTGACGTTCAGTGCAAGGGGCCAGTGCAAATAAATCTGTAGTGAAGAATTGCACGGTAAGCTTTATTAAAAGCTATACAGTTTTTTCGCAAATTAAATTTCAACACTGTAAATATGGAGTTTAATGCCGACTTTGTGATTGACGAGTTAATCGCACCGTGCCGAAAAGGATACTAGTCTGCGTGGCTTTCCGACGAAAAGTGTGAATGGCTGGACGACATAATGATCCAGCCGTCGTCGTCGCTGTCGGATATATTGCATGCACTAGCGGCTCATTTAGAGAAATCGACCACAACTGCCCCTGATAAGACAAACGTTATTAAGACGTCATTAAGACGTCTTAAAAAAGACGACATAACGTCTTTTTTCAATGTCCAAAAGGACGTTATAAAAACGTCTTTTAAACGTCATTTTGGCCGCGGAATTTTTCCAAAAAATCATTTATAGAAGCCTTTAAAGACGTTCTTTAAACGTTAAAAAAACGTCTTTAATACGTCTTCATAACAGTGAATAATGTTTTTAAGACGTCTTTAAGACATTTTTATATCTGAAAGTAACGTTCCATAAACGTTTTATTAACGTCATTTAAAAGTATTTTATTAATAGAAGCTCTAGGAAACGAATAACTGTAGACGTTATAAAGACGTCTTAAAGACGTTTTTCCAACCTAGTATATACGTCCATAAAACGTTATAATGACGACAAAAGGACGTTTTTATGACGTCTATATATATATATATATAATTGAAGGCTCGATGAATTGATTTGACTGAATACCCCTTTTTTTGGGTATGGCAATCACTGTTAGTTGAAAGTTATGCAGTTTTAATTTGTTTTCTCTATTTATTATCTTTACGTTAACGTTACACTGTTTTATGAATTTAATTAATTTACGCTATTTTGACTTCGTTGTATTTTTAATGAATTTGAAGAATTTTAAGTTGTTTGTAAATTAATTGATAAAGGCGAGGTAAAACGATCAAGGAAATAGTTGAATTACGGGAAAAAGCCTTGCGGCACAAAAAACCCAGATTTTATTTACACTATACAAAATGAAAAATGAAGATTGAAATGTTGCACAAATATAATTTACAACGAAAGACCGACACGCACAAATCGAACCGGCGAGAATTCGCACGTGGCCGAAATGGCCGTTAACAAAAGAAACAGACAACAATCGCGAGGTTTCTTGTCTCTTTGATCGCAATTTACATTAATAACGCAGTGCACACCGTATCGATAATCACCGTCCGTAGACGGGAGAGTGATTCTCGTTAGAATCGATTGATCAGCCTACGAGGCGAAATTCGCGCGTTAGCGAACGATTTGGATTTCGAAAAACCCGAAGGTCGCGAGGGAGCTCCGCACGCTGATAGGTGTCGTCGATGACTGATTGCTCGCGCCGTCAGGCACCCGTAGCCCGAAAGATGGCGGTCGGCCCGACGATTAGGGCTAGTGTCCACGCATATATACGTATACATATTGGCGCGCGCAGGCCCAAAATTCAAAATTCATTTAATTTAGAATTAATGGTAGGACGTAAGGTGTTACGACATAACACTCGATAATCAGGACTTGTTCCGGTTTGTTCGTCATCCTGATACCGTCGACTGTTGAGCAGCTTATCTCCGTAGACTGTTCGACGTAACCGTCGCCGTATCCGCAGACGTCGCGCGCTCCAACGTACTCGTCGTCGTCGTTGCTACACTTATGCCGCTCGCTTCAGTTTTCACACACCGCTTACTTATCTCTCTCTTTCTCACTCTCTCTTGCTCTCTGTCTCTTTCTCGCACACTTGACTCGACTCTCTGCGACTCGGGCTCGCGCGAGCACTTCCGGTGGTTCGTGCGTGACAGCGCGCGCGCTCCTTCCTTCCTTCTCTTTCTTTCTCTCTGCTCTTAACTTTTTTGCCCACAGAAACACACACACTCTGTTGCTCTTTTTTCTCTTCTGACAATCAGTCGTCTCATCTTTGAACAGCTTTTCATATACCTATACTTACATGCTCGGCTTTTGATATACTTTCCATAAATCCACTAAACGATCGGTAGGTTTCGACCGCTTGCTCTCGCTCCGCGGTTATCTTTAGGATGTAGAAGGAGATCGTCGCGCTGCCGTGGACCGCGTAGTTGCGTACTAGCGTTTATTGTGCATAAGTTTTAAGTTCGTTGACTGGGAAGCGATCGGCTGCACCGAAACACACATCGAAATCTCGCGCGCTGTCACGCACGAACCATCGGAAGTGCTCGCGCGAGCCCGAGTCGCAGAGAGTCGAGTCAGGGGTGCGAGAAAGAGACAGAGAGCAAGAGAGAGTGAGAAAGAGAGAGATAAGTAAGCGGTGTGTGAAAACTGAAGCGAGCGGCATAAGTGTAGCAACGACGACGACGGGGACGTTGGAGCGCGCGACGTCTGCGGATACGGCGACGGTTACGTCGAACAGTCTACGGAGATAAGCTGCTCAACGGCATCAGGATGTCGAACAAACCGGAACAAGTCCTGATTATCGAGCCTTCAATTATAATAGCAAGCTAGTAAGCAGATATTTTGTAACATAGAATGTAACTTAAGTTTAAGCATTAATGATTAAGATTCTTTAGGTGATTTATTGTATAATCGCTTTTAAAATTAATAAATATCCTCTTACATCTTTGAAAAAATGATCTTTTATCTTGTGTACCAAGTCATTCAATAAATAAAAGTATAATGATTGATTAAAAAAATTTTTTTTCATATATATATATATAGACGTCATAAAAACGTCCTTTTGTCGTCATTATAACGTTTTATGGACGTATATACTAGGTTGGAAAAACGTCTTTAAGACGTCTTTATAACGTCTACAGTTATTACTTTCAGATATAAAAATGTCTTAAAGACGTCTTAAAAACGTTATTCACTGTTATGGAGACGTATTAAAGACGTTTTTTTAACGTTTAAAGAACGTCTTTAAAGGCTTCTATAAATGATTTTTTGGAAAAATTCCGCGGCCAAAATGACGTTTAAAAGACGTTTTTATAACGTCCTTTTGGACATTGAAAAAAGACGTTATGTCGTCTTTTTTAAGACGTCTTAATGACGTCTTAATAACGTTTGTCTTATCAGGGGCGCATTCGATATCAACGAACAACGAGGTCATTCGCCCCGTAACCGCCAAAAAACGAACGAACCCGAAATCAGCGCAATGTTGCAGGACTTAGAAGAGTACAGTCAAATTAGACTCAAAACGATAAATTTTTATCAATAATCTCAATGACATCGGTTAAGGGCTTAAATTGTTCGGAAGAGTGTCTAGAATGATAATATGAAGACGTGAACAATGGATCCCGTAAGCTTTATAAACAATTAACAATTAAAGTTGGATTTCTGCATTTTTTTTTCTTATTTCGCTCTGTATCTTGGAAAGTATTGATTTTAGAGGAAAAAGTTATTAAAAAAAGTTGTTCGTTATTAAATTTTCTATAAAAAAGTCAGGGAGGGCACATTTCTATCTATTATAGTTTCTTTGCAAATTGCAAAAGAACGCTAAATTCGTGAAAATTGAAAATTGTTTATAACTTTTGAGAAAATTAATATTTTTCAATCATATTTCAGAAAAATATAGTACTCAAGTAATAGAAATAGCATGCAAAATTTCAAGTCTCTATTCATTATAGTTTTTTCTAAAATAATAGCTATATTTCGAAATTTTTTTTTTCACGGTACTGGCAAATGTTAAAAAATCAGTCAGTTTAGTCGCCCTTGTTCATACGCAATCTAGAAGAGTTATATTTTAATAAACTTTTTCGAGAACTGCAAAATTTTAATTAGGGACTCTCTGGGATGTAAATGTTTATAAAACGCTTAATTAACTTTTTATGTAGGAGACAATATTTTAGTCCGATTTTAATCAAACAAAATTCATTGCAAAGCGACGATTTTTATATTAATTTTCCAAAGAATAAAAGTAAAAATAGGAATCTTCAAAAGCAAATGAATAATATAATTAAAAGAATGTGTAAATAGTAACGAAACTTTCTTAATGTAATGTAAAAAGCGATTCTGATGCAGGAAAAAATGATAAAATGAAATTTATTACATTTTAAAGGTTTAAATAAATTAACTGACTAAAAGTAATGACACCAATGTTATTTTTTACTCGCGCTACCCCAAATTAAAAAAAAAGGAGCAAGATACGATAAAAATTGACCGATTTACGGCGATTTTTTCCGAGCGCTACGATTTGAAGTAAGTTTGTCAGCTTTGAGACTCGAGCGCGCGACGGTGCCCCCACTCCGAATCCCGCGCTGCTGATCGGCCGCCGTTGAGCGGTCATTGCTTTCCGACATTGAATTTGTAGTTAAAAATTGATTTTAGAGTTACGAGTGGCAGTTATCCTAAAGGTATAAGTTTTCAACTGTAGCAGCAAATTTGAAAATTTGCAATATCTCATTTGTGTACTGAGCAATGGCTTATTATAAAAAAATGTATCTTGGCTCCTAATGCGCGTAGAAAAACGATTTTTTTTTCAAAATTAAGATAAAAATCGCCGCTTTGCAATGAATTTTGTTTGATTAAAATCGGACTAAAATATTGTCTCCTACATAAAAAGTTAATTAAGCGTTTTATAAAAATTTACATCCCAGAGAGCCCCTAAGTAAAATTTTGCAGTTCTCGAAAAAGTTTATTAAAATATAACTCTTCTAGATTGCGTATGAACAAGGGCGACTAAACTGACTGATTTTTTAACATTTGCCAGTACCGTGAAATAAAAAATTTCGAAATATAGCTATTATTTTAGAAAAAACTATAATGTATAGAGACTTGAAATTTTGCATGCTATTTCTATTACTTGAGTACTATATTTTTCTGAAATATGATTGAAAAATATTAATTTTCTCAAAAGTTATAAACACTTTTCAATTTTCACGAATTTAGCGTTCTTTTGCAATTTGCAAAGAAACTATAATAGATAGAAATGTGCCCTCCCTGACTTTTTTATAGAAAATTTAATAACGAACAACTTATTTAATAACTTTTTCCTCTAAAATCAATACTTTCCAAGATACTGTGACGTCCAACAGACTACAAATAAGACTAAAGCTTCTAAAGCTTTTAACGCGCCTTTTATTTTGGTCTATGCTTTCGCACAATAGCCAGGGTCTCTAGGCAAATCGTATGTAATTAGTTTCTTGAACCCTCGTAATGAGCATTCTGGCCTTACTTCGGTTCTTAGGAATGATGTCTCTTTCTCTTACTGATTATTTTTATTACCTTGGGATATTTATATTGGTATACCTGTGAGGATCGAAAATAAGTTTTATTAGTTGGATACACTGTACGTGATTAAATATTAATCTCGAGGCGTATATCCATAAACATTGCCTTAGTATGCTTTACGCTTTCATAAAAAGATGGCGAGGTGCATTACTAAAGTATATTGTTCTATATTTCTGGCGTACGTAAGCTAAAATAGCTCGCTAGGTTCAGAATATATAGAAATCACTGGTATGCTATACGTTACTAGTGACTAGCGACGAGGTGAATTACCATGTGATGTATTGCGTTCAATTTTATATGTATATGTATATTTATATTAGGTACTTTTATTAAATTTGAATCTTTTTAGTAGTAAATCTATTTATTAAAAGCAATTTATACAAGAAATAGAAATCTTAATATAATCGGTACAAAAATTGTAAATAAAATATAATTACTTTTCGGATATTTAAATTGTAATTCTATTTGAATAATTTGGTTTATTCTTGGGTATTTTTAACCCGTAATATTTGAGTTTATTTCTTGGGTGTTTTAACCCGATATGTTTGAATTTATTTCTTGGGTGTTTTTAACCCTGAATAATTTGAGTTTATTTCTTGGGTGTTTTAACCCGATATATTTGAATTTTTATTCTTGGGTGTTTTTAACCCGTAATGTTTGAATTTATTTCTTGGGTGTTTTGAACCCTGAATAATTTGAGTTTATTTCTTGGGTGTTTTAACCCGATATATTTGAATTTAATCTTGGGTGTTTTAACCCGTAATATTTGAATTTTTATTCTTGGGTGTTTTTAACCCGAAATGTTTGAATTTATTTCTTGGGTGTTTTGAACCCTGAATAATTTGAGTTTATTTCTTGGGTGTTTTAACCCGATATATTTGAATTTAATCTTGGGTGTTTTAACCCGTAATATTTGAATTTTTATTCTTGGGTGTTTTTAACCCGAAATGTTTGAATTTATTTCTTGGGTGTTTTTAACCCGTAATATTTGAATTTATTGTAACTGTCTACAAAGATATATATCCTTTTAATAATCCGTCTGGCACAAACCTCGCTATTCCTGAACAGATACTGCTCTAGAGGCGCGTCAGTGAGTGAGACGTTTATAACTGTCTTGCACAAACCTCGCTATTCCTGAACAGATACTGCTCTAGAGGCGCGTCAGTGAGTGAGACGTTATACTCTCCCGCCTTGCACAAACCTCGCTATTCCTGAACAGATACTGCTCTAGAGGCGCGTCAGTGAGTGAGACGTTCGAGTTTTTGGAGTTCAGACAAGCTTTGCTGTACAGGAACAGATACTGCTCCTGAGACGCTTCGGCGAGTGAGATGCTCTGAGTCAAACACAAGATTGCGTTACAGGAACAGATACTGCTCTTGAGGAGCTTATCGAGCGAATGCTGGTAAGACATGTAGCTTGCCCGGGGTCGGGTGAGCTAATGCTAGTGAGACCCTCTGGACCAGCTCCTTTTAAACAGTTTTCTGCCGTATGTCGCCTATGCAGAAGGGTCGAGCGAACGGAGTGAGGGTGAGAAAGGACGAATAGCAATGAACGTTTCCTCCCTTTTCTCCTCCTTCGCGCTTTTCCTCTTATTAGGTTAATGCTTGAGACAGAGAAAAAAGTAGAGAGAGTGAGGGTAAAAAGGTCCTCATATGGGCGTCGCTAAAGAAGCGCGCGCAGCTATGTATTGGGCTCGGGCCTTTTTGGTGAGATGAGCTTTTTCTTAGAGAGAGATAGGGAGATCTTCTCTCTCGCTTGCTCTCTTGCTCCTTCTCTATCTTTCGCATTTTACATTTGATTTTCTTAATATTAACTTAAAATATTAATGTTTATTATATTCTTATTTGCTAAATGATCTTAAAATATAATAGTTATTTCATAAAAAATCATTAATGATAATATTGTGAAAATATTTACTAATTATATATATATATATATAGTTATTATTTTTGTTAAAACTCATATTACATTTATAGTAATTAATTAATGTGTACATATTGTTAAAATAGTATAAGATTAAATGACAATAATAATGAGAAAAAGTAATGAAAGTAAAGCTAATATTAATTTACGTTTACTTAAATTCAAAGTGTGTATAATAAAAGGTTGCAGTAAAAATTACTATAATGTAAACTGTAATTAATGAATAAACATATTTAAGTGCTTAAAATTATCATCTTATATGTAAATATTATTATTACAATAGAATATTTAAAACTACATTTTAGAATTAAGCTATCGACTTGATTCTTTCGCACAACATTTTTATTTGAATTAAAAACTATATTACGTTGTTAAAAAATGTAAAAATTTTTATTATCTTATACGCTACGCTATTTGTTTTCAAAATAATATTTCAGCCTGTATTTTTCCGCTCAACAGAGGCTGCATATAGTCGATGCTTCTGTTTATCTCTCAGCTAGGGTAGAGGGAGAGTAAACGTACATGTGCGCGTCTAACGGGACTTGTCAGCCGTTCCCTTGCTGTGCAGTGCATCTGCTTAGAAGAAGCTAGATTCACTCTGGCTACAGTATAAAACGAGGCTTTAAAGTTTTTTTTATTTTTTAGATTTTAACTATATCTATATATATATATATATATATATATATATATATATATATATATATATATATATATAAATAAACGTACGATGTCACAATACAGAGCGAAATAAGAAAAAAAGTGCAGAAATCCAACTTTAATTGTTAATTGTTTATAAAGCTTACGGGATCCATTGTTCAAGTCTTCAGATTATCATTCTAGACACTCTTCCGAACAATTTAAGCCCTTAACCGATGTCATTGGGATTATTGATACCTCAAAAACTAATTTGACTGGACTAAAGATGTAAAAGAAATCGTGGAGTTGTCATCATAGATCTGGAAATATTGAGTAGTATGGGGGGCTGAAGAAGAGCAGCAGCAGTAGCAGCAGCAAAGTGGCGGCACGTCAACAGTATCTATGGTGCGTTACGCGTTCAATCTCCGGCACGGGTGCGCATCGGAAAACTCCGAGGACTTCCTAATAATGATGGAAAAGCCGGCAGCTTCATCGCAGTCGATAAAGAAGGTCTGTCATCTATAGAACGAAAGAGAAGGGCCACGATCTTTCACGAGATGAATAAAAAAATTTTAATCCGTTTCGAAAAAATTGGGAAGGTACACGCATTGACGCTCGAGATAATAAATCGTATGGCGCAATTCGACACGAAGATCGCAGAAAGCCATCCGCATGTCAATAAGGACGGTAGTGTACACACTCGGGGGGCGATGGAAATACTGCGCGCTAATGACCGTATCCTGCAGAAGCCACTGTTGCAGTTGGACCCGGCAGAATTTTTAGAACCCGTTAAATTGCCGGAAAAGGACTTGGTTATCGTACATCCTTTCACAAGGATCGACGCCATCAAATGTCCGTATAAACTGGTAGTACTACAACCCTACTAAACAGAATAGTAAGTAAACAATTTTTTTCTATTCGTTAACAAACGTTCTTCACTGTAAAAAGTAAATATTAATTATTTTTTACAGTTTGAATGAAAAACTGCTGCTGCATGCTGTATGGCGTACAAAAGTTGTGCAGAAACCCGAAGGTGTTGACACGCCACAGGCCGATATTCACTTACGAGGGTAGTTCAATAAGTCTTTAGAATAAAGTATAAAAACAATTTTTTTTGGGTAAATTTTTTTTTATTTTTCAACATAATCTCCTTGGAGCTCTATACACTTGGTCAATCGCTTTTTAAGTTTTTTTAATCCTTCAGAAAAGTGCGTTTTCGGAAGTTCCTCAAAATAAGCACTTACAGAGGCAATGACGTCTTCGTTGTCCGTAAATCTCTGTCCACCGAGCCATTTTTTCAAGTTTGGAAATAAGAAAAAGTCACTGGGGGCTAAATCTGGTGAATACGGTGGGTGTTCGACCAATTCGAATTTTAGTTCTTCAATTTTAGCCATTGAAACGAAGCATGTGTGAACTCGGGCGTTGTCGTGATGAAAGAGAATTTTTTTTCTCGCCAAATGTGGTCGTTTTTTTTTAATTTCTTCTTTCAGCTGCTCTAATAATGATGCATAATACTCACCAGTAATTGTTTTACCCTTTTCCAAGTAGTCAATAAGTATAATTCCACGTGCATCCCAAAAAACTGTAGCCATAACCTTCCCAGCTGACTTTACGGTCTTTGCCTTCTTTGGAGCTGGTTCGCCTGTGGAAATCCACTGTTTGGATTGTTCCTTTGTCTCAGGAGTGTAGTGGTGTATCCATGTTCCATCCACAGTCACAAATCGACGAAAAAATTCCTCAGGATTCCGACTTATGCGCGCCAAAAGAGCCTCAGAGGCGACCACTCTATTGCGTTTAATCTCAGCTGAGAGTAAACGCGGCACCCATCTTGCCGATAGCTTTTTCATGCCTAATTTTTCATGTAGAATTGAAACAACTGCACCTATAGATATCCTTGTGGCCTCAGCTAACTCACGCACTTTTAATCTTCTATCCTTCAACACCATATCGTGGATTTTATTGATGATTTCGGGAGTAGTTGCTTCTACGGGCCTTCCTGAACGTGGTTCGTCACTTATTGATGTACGACCACGCTTAAATTCATTTACCCAGTTATAAACCGTTGCTAAGGCAGGGGCAGATGTGCCATGAACTGAGTCCAATTCATTTTTTATCTCATATGGAGTTAAACCCTTTAAATGAAAATGTTTAATTACCGCTCTGAACTCGTTTTTTTCCATTTTTCTTAACAAGCAATTTTTTTTTTCAATTGGTTATAAAAACACGTAAACTCAGAAGATGTGGACTGTGACTGCACCATATATCTAGTCGGGAGTGGTGCTGACTGAAAACAGATGATTTGGAGCGATTCGCGCGCCATCTGTTGGTCATTCTAAAGACTTATTGAACTACCCTCGTACATAACGTGCCGTTCAGTGAAAAAGATTTTTTAAATTCATTTCAACCTCGGGAAATATTTGAAGCGTTTATAAGCAAGCGAATTCACGAGTTACTTAATCGAAAACATATTTTTCCGGATATAGTTTAAAATTTTTAACGTTCTATTTATTTGTATAATTAAAAGCAGTATTTTATATTAAACCATAATCGACTTTCTTTTTATTTCTGAATTATATATCGTTTTTTATTTCAGATAACTCAGGGGCTTCTTAAAAATTAAATAATTTATGATATAACTACTTATTTATTTATATATATATATATATATATATATATATATATATATATATATATATATATATACCTCGCTCTCAAACAGCAATAGAGGCGCACTCATCCCCAGGTAATTAGCACCTGCGCGACTACAACGCTTAGTAGCGAATTTGACACCTGGCTCCTCCAATATAGGTCAAGGGGGGAGGGGGAAATCAATATCGAGCGTTTCATGCTACCAGCCTTCATACTACTGTTGTAGCTCCGTGAACTGGGTAAAGAACTTTCATATATCGATATGAAACAATTACCCAAAATTGTAGATTTGTTAGTAATAGTTGCAAAGAAACTAAAAAACTGCGTTATGCCTATTATATTATTACTATTATATTATTATACGGATGCATTAGTATTTTTGCAAAAAATAAAAAATTATTTACGCTGAGGAAAACCTATAATATACGGTTTACAAAATTGAACCGTATTTTTTGTAATCAAAACTAATCTGAATCGTTTGCAAATTAATTGCGGATTATGTATATACTTGAAGTTTTGCGTAATTCGCAATATTTATTTACTGAGTAATTAATTGATTAATTATTTAGAAGCCTTCGCGGTGTCACCGGCGGTTTACGTTCCGTATTCCTGCGTTTCCGTGGAAATCTCAGCTGTCTGCTCTGTAAAGGCCATGGAACAAATTCGTTCCGTGTGCTCGTTCCCCCAGGAAAATTCCCGTGCATGTGCTCGGTTATTGATCAATGAGAGGTTAGTTTGTCGGTCGTTATGGAAATTTTCTCGCAGGAACGAGCACGCGGAAAGAGTTTGTGCCATGGCCTTAACGTACCTACGTTTGCAGCAACGCTGTTGCTGTCAAAGCGGGCTTCTAATCCCAAATTATTTATCTATTTGTTATTTACTTTATTATTAATTATTATTAACTAAGTGATTGTAATAGTGACGATACACAAAAAAAATCAGTTGCTGAATATGATGTGCTTAAAGAAGATTCACTTCAGGATATTGTTGCTCAAATTATTATGGAAGTTTTTACAAATTGAAGGTCGGATAGTAATAAGGATAGTTCACATGAAAATAATATACTCAGGCAAAACGAATATAAAGAATTTGGTGAAATTATAGACTTAATAAATAGAAATAGTGCCAATTAATAGTTATGATAATGTAACAGAAACAATAATGCAGCTAATGCTCATAACAATATCTGATACAATCAGTTTAGTGAATATTGGTGAATGTGATGCGAATAAAGGTACGGTTGAATCTGTAGATCAAAAGTAAAATTGATGAATGAACAATTAAATTAGAATAATGTAAAATTCAATGCAGAAAATGATGCACTTAATGACTAACTCAGATTCTAAATCTCAAGCACTTAATTGTTCTAGTAGTTTGCAAGTCAATCCTTGCTAAGTCCTAAACATGAACTATGGAACGATTAGTTTGTCTGAAACAGAGCAATATAAACAAGATATTCAACCAGTAATTTTCTTATCTAAAGATGAGTTATTATCAAATATGAAATCTATTATAAGAGTACTAGATAATCATGACTCAGCTCCTGAAGATACAAAAGACAAACTAGATTGAAACAGGCATCTCTAAAAGTACATCGTTCACCCTACAAGGAAGTATAAATTGAATTCATAGAATTCTTGGACGAACAGGTATGTCTGCTATATCTGAAGAGTCCTGCACGAGTGCCACTCAATGAAATATTTTGTCGCAATTACCCAAGCATAGTGCATAATTACATAAGAGGTCAATAATGCAGACTGCAATTCATAGTGGCTTAAACGATCAATTTTATTTAATTTCATCAATTATTCTGCATCTATTACATTACAGTGTGATTGTTGTGCTGTAGATAATGAAATCCTTCCAACGCATCCAGACATAAACATTGTGTACAAATTACATTTAGAAGCAAGAAAAATGATCAATAAGTATGATTGATTACAGGTGAGACTACATTAAATGTGAATTTTAGTTGTACAACTTAGTACTTCACATTCATAATATTATGTTATTTCTAGACTTTCGTACTTGTTTGCTGCTTTGGAAATATTTTCAAGATCAGTTTACCTGCCTATCATAACAACACATTGATCAAGCGTAAGTTTCATTTATGCATGAGCCTTGACAAAACGTCAACTAAAATATATCAATAAAATCTATCCGTACATTATTTGGTGTCCAATGCAAATGATTGGGTACTCGAGCACCCAGCATTGTTGCGTCTCTGATCATTTACAAGCTCTGAGTGATATACTTAATTTTCTTAATACGAATAATAGCTCATTTACTTATAGTTCTTGTTATTATAATATAATTAAGGATTATAGTATAAAGTAAAGTAAAAAAATTTAATTATATTTAACCTGAAATATTTTATTTTTACAACAGAGATATAACTATAACTTATGGAAATGTTATAGAAAATTATGATAGTAACCTCATCGGAGTAAGCATTGTTGCACAAAATGGAACTCTGGAAGCAGGTGATGAACTTGTTGCAGTTAATGTTGAACGTCGTAAGAAAAGACCAAAGTTGAAGTAGCAAAAATGAATCAAGCTTGTGACCAAAGCAACCATTATTTACAACAAACTTAATGCAAATGTTTATCAGGGACAAACTTTATATGTAATTTTAAAGAAGAGTTATAATAACTTTTTGTTTAATGATTAACAAATTTACTAACTTTTCATTAAAACTGCGAATCATTGTTTTTATCTAGGTGAAACATAGATTAGCAGAAAGTATAAGCAATGCAACTGTGGATGCTCTGGGATTGTCAAAAATTCTTTGTAACGATAGACTTGTTCAGAGCAATACTGGACAAGACATGAAAACCTGCGCAAGGAACTTGTTTATCATAAAAAGTCTTTTTTACATGCCTTTTATATCTCTTTCAAATATAGAAAAGTAAAAAGATGTGACTAAATGTTATTAATGAAAAAACCCAAATAAATCATATATAATTCTGTTTTAGTATGCGGAAATGCTTTTGCATCGATGAGTATTAAATAAAGAACCACCGCCTCGAGTCAGTAAGGCATTTGCGAAATTTGGTGAAGCACACAAACGGAAAAATTAGGTGATTGACCTGCTTAAAACTGTAAAACAAATATCATGTGATCTTGGGACTCATCTTACCAAAGCAATTCCAGACACAAGAATGAATGTTGATAAAAATGACGAAGCAATATTTGAATATCTATCATACAGCTAAATTAAGGTCAGATGTACTGGTGAAATTGAAACTTCTCGGCATGAAACGTGTTGAGGACAATTACAATAAGAACTAAAGAAATTGTTTAAATTATATTTTAATCTTTATGCAAATTTACTGATTCCAATTTACGGTGTGTACAGTGTTTTTTTTTAAATACAATAAATGTTACGTATCTTAGTTTATCTTTATTTTTTGCTATTAATTTATCACTTTTTTTCTTCATTGTCGTTAATTATATTTTTGTTCAAATGAGCAATGCTCCCTTCACAGTTTCTTTGTCGCAGTTACGAAATCTACCAAGCTTTTAAGATGCTTAACTATATCTATATATGACTATTATTATGCAATGTAAAACTCTAACTAATAACTATCTTAAATTCTAACATAAATGATTAAAGAAACTTTTTCTTTCTGCACTTCTTGAAAATATTGTATGTCTTGAACGAGGTCATCAAACAACATCCAAGTCTTAGTAAAACGTGATAATATATAACTTTTATAGTGTGCCACCTCATTTGTATCTAATGTAAAACCTCCTTCAAAACACACAACACTTTTAATTTAAACAATTTGTTTTTTAACATTATCTTTGCAGGTATCTTATTTAAGTCAGCTTTAAAAGATACATTTTGTCTTCCTGTTCATTGAAATATAAGTCGATTTTTTTCTTTGTGTAAATATTCTACATCGATTGTCAAATAATTTTTTAATAAATAGTTTGTTGCAGCAGTTTTCTTGTGACATTTTTTGCAGAATATAGTTTCACCAGATAAATAATCTTATAGAACAGTCTCGAGATGATTGATGCCAATATCATAGAATTGTTCTGCTGATAAAGAAAAAGAATAAATATATTCTTCATTCGTTATTTCACAAGTGTTACAACTTATTTACTTGATCGTACTGGGAAATGATTCGAGATAATTTCCAAATGCATTCACAACGTTGTCTTTACAATTTACTATAGATTCATGATACATTGGTTTATCTTCATATATTGGTTATAAAAATCTGGCTCGTTTTTCGTAAATTAAGTCTGTTGCATAAATCGTGTTTTCGTAGTAAACTATAGTACTTAAGAAAACATTATTAGTTTTGTTTTGTTTAACATCAAACATGAAAAAAATATTTTGTGCAAATGCTGTAACAATTATTTCAAAAATGCTATCAAATGGGCACGTATTTATAAATTTTAAACTTAATAAACTGTTGTTTATGTTGTGTATTTTTTGTGAAAATCTAAGGCCATTCAATAACAAATTACGATATTTTAGCATAATAGTATTTTGTTCTATGGGTGTAGGGGAAGAAGCACTGATATTATTATATTCAGTATTATGTGCATTACTTAAATTGTGGCTTTCGTTTGGCACTATTTTCAATGATACTATTGTTACATTACTGATAACTGAATCCTGTAACTTGTATTCTTGATCAAACTCAAAACTTTCATTATTTGATAGTGACCTTTCAGCAATGTTGACCTTCTTATCTGTAGTTTGACTATTAAAGGCAACCGAATCCTTTTTCTTTGTATTCGATGAAATCTGTAACTCCTTCAAATTTAGATTAAGTAAGCTATCTATTTTTTTTTTCATTATTGTTGACATCTCTTTTTGGTAGATGCATAAATGCAAAATTCGTCAAAGCTATATATCTTTTTAATTCTTTAAGAAGAAATTTCATTATTGAAATTGGTAAGGTGTACGTCTTTTGAGGTTTTTGAAATTTGTTTCTGACCTTGTAGATGTTGCAACTTTGTTATCACAGCAAAAATGATTCATCATAACGTTTGTCCATGAAGTAAAAGTATAGCATAGAACTTTAAAATTGTTAGTAAAATCAGGACAATAATCAAAGTTTGCATTTTCAGACATCTCATTGTTTGTGCAAGATAAGGATAATCCTTTCTCAAATATATTATTGATAAATAATATTAATTTGTCTTCTTGATTGAGATAATCAGTGATATCTTCATCGCTAAATTCAGAATTATCCTTTACTGCAGTCTTAGATATATTATTATCAATATCTGATGATTGTAACTCTAAATTATCGAGATCTTCTTTAAAGGTTTTAAATATCCTCAGAAGCGATGCTCTTCTTCGAGAGCACTCGAAGTCATCATCGATTAATGTGCTATTAGCGACAACAATAATAGATGTAACTACCTCTTTAAACTCTTCCATTGATTCTACTTGTGTACGGTAGCCAATGCATCTTAAATAAAAACTTATAGTACTAGAATTGCAAGATTTAAAACATTTCCAATATCTTACTGAATTTAATACATGGGCTACATCTATTCTATAATAACATATAGGTAAATCTTTAGGTTTATTGCTCAAAATTCTATAACAGCTTAGGTTGTACATTTTATACATCATTTTGTTGAAACTTAAGCAAATTACATTTTGTAATGTAGCAGACCTGTCTGTTATGATTTGTTTTGGAACTTTAGCACCGCTATTTAACCACCTATCAAATAATTCTTTGATGACTATAACGTGATGAACAGACGATAGTGCTTGAAACAATGGAACAATTTTTCCTGTGAAACCAATCACTAGAACATAATAAAAGATAGTCTTGCTTTTTGTTTCGCCATTAACATATTTTTTAACTAAACTGCCAGTTGCATCGAATGATAATAGGTGATTTTGATCTTGTAATAAGTTCCAAAGTTCAATTTTGTCTATCAGACCAGTACCATACATAAAATGGATTTAAACATAATTTACGAATATTGCAGTGAAGTATAAATTTTCTGTTTGAAATTGAAAGTCTTTTAAACTGTTCATAGCCAATTTCTTCATTGATTCCTTCTTCTCTTGCTTTTCTTAATACAAGAGTACTGTTTAAATCAGGAGGCTCAAAATTAATTTCTAATTTCTCTAATTCGTTTTCTCTGTGATCTATTACTGTTTTAGTTCGTAAAATTTATTTGAGTTTCTGTCTCCTGGGACCTGCAAGCTTACACTTCTTCGTATGTGGAATCAGCTGAGTAGAAAATGTTTGTATTGTAAAAGTTAATTTTTCATTCGCACCAACAATTGGACCACTTTCTCCACTTATTCCAGATAAGCAATCACTACAATCTCCTTGAAATTTAAAGCATCTATCTGTCGACAAATAATTATTTTTAAATCGAAATGCACAAGGCAATTGTTGAGAGCTAATTATTTGAGATTGAACTTCGTCCGTCCATCCTTCTTTGTTTTTTGTCATTCTCGTTCATAATCACTGCAGTAGATTTTTGTGGCATCAAAATTGGGATCGTCATTGACTTCACTGGCTCTCTTAATTGTTTGTTTAGTTGGTTGGCTGTGAAAAAATTTATTTTCCAGATTTTGTTTACATTGATGACGATTGTTGTATGTATGTAAATATATAGACTTAGCAGCCATGTTTAACTGCAGTTCCTTTTTTATTTCTTTCCATATCAAATTGTCAACGTCTTTTAATTCTTTCTTGCTATTAAAAATAAAATATCTTTTCAGTTGATATAAAGTATAGTATATTATTCTACTTGGAAAATAAGCGTATAAGTATTTTTTGATTTTTCGATAGCATCAAAATTGCATGTGTTATGCTTTTTTCAAAAATGACTCCTCAAATTTCGTTTCTCAAAAATCGAAAACTTTTTTCTTTTTAAATCGTTCTAATTCGTCTTTTTATGGATATTTGAAAATAATTCTGTACATATTCGATGCTATTGGTGATACTCTTTCGATCTGCCAAGTTCAAAAATTTTTTTACAAAAAATCAAGGATGATATGGCATTTTTTATAAGCAATGAAAAATGATTTTTTCTCATAAAAGCCATCTTATTTTTACTCAATTTTTTTTTATAGATAGCTAGTCTCAATACCTATATAGTCATATACATGACATTTGGAATATTTTTGTTTTTTAAGAGATATAAACGAAATAAGAAAAAAATTTTATGTTCCCCCATAGCACTGTCGTGCAAGAAAAAATCGTATGTATTTTTCCCTTTTTTATGATTTTTAGACATTTTATTGCTTTTTCTAACTTTCCTGCTAACACGATTCTTTGAGTTGATTTTCTTCTTCTTCTCCCTGGTAGAAATCTTATCGTGGCGGCCACATTCGCTATAACGGCCTTTATAGGCAAACTAGATAGTACAAGAGTGTACAAAACTCGATAAATCCACACAGATCTATATAGTTTTCTCAATAATAATATGTACGTATAAAATCTGTGAGGTTATATATTATTTATTGAACAGAAGTTTTATTGTAAAAATTAATGTTAAATAAAGTTTAACATGCAAGTTTTCAATTATAATAATAAGATCTACAGTTATATCCATACTATTTACATATAAAAGTAGTCAGAAAGCATATCTAACCTAAGAAATGAAAATTTAGAAACAATGTTCCTTGCATATGAAAAACAGTGATCACAAAATAATGTTATTGATTGATGTAGTTGTTTCTTGAAAAGTAATGTATACATAATAATAATATCATATGTACAAATATGTACTTTATGACATGCTTTATTTAAAAACTAGAATTTTAATTTCAGAACTACAAATAATTTTGTATCCATCTGCGAGTTTTTATAATACATAAACTGCTCATCCGTGACAACATTTTCAAAGACAAACACATTAGTCGAACACATGTAGACGATAATTTTCTTTATAAGTAACAAATTACTATGTATTAACTGACCATAGATGTCAAATGAAAGTGTTTGATTATAAATTAATCACAGTAGGAAATACAAAAATAGAACATATATATATAATAACTCAAATACATTATTTCTTTATAAAAATAGAAAATTAATCAGTTGATAATAAATGTGTGTGAAAATAGTTTTCCTTACATAAACCATACAGGTTTGGAAACCAAGCCTGTATTTAGGATGGAACATAATCAAATGTAAGGAAAATAATTTTACATAAACAAAATAAATATATGCACTAATACTTCATATACTTAGTTATTTGGATATTCAGATTATTTTCTTATTTTGATTGTTTAATATAGAGGGGAAGGTGGGGCACGATGGGTTTGGCGGGTGGATTGGGCATTCAAATGTTCACGAAATAAATGAATATTCTAACATGATAGTATTTTTTATATGTTGTAAATAGCTTTTAATTTTTCCCTCTGCAAATCCTAAATGAAAAAAATTAATACAAATCGTATGAGAATTATTAGAAATTGAGGACTTCAAAACGTTGTTTTTTCCATAATTCTAATCTATTTCTCAAGAACAAATAAATCATATGAGCTTCGAAAGGGAATTACTTTTACAGTTTAAATCGTAAATTTTTAATAGTATTTTTGATTGATGATCTCCGATGCTTAGGAAAAAAGTAATATTACATATAAAAATACTCTAAAATGGGGCACGATTGGCACCACTAGCGGGGCACGATTGGCATACGTGAGTCGTCAATTTATTTCCGCCGAGTTTAACAGCTGATTTTCTTAACCTTACTTTTGCGCCCTTAACATTTCGGAGTCGGAGTCTTAGATGTTGGTGAAAGAGTCAGTGTTAATGAAATGGTCTGGTTTTTAGTTTTGATCCTCAATCCTATAAAATGCAAATTTAATAGTAACGTCCAATATTTTTTTTTAAATAAATTTTTCATTAATTCACCGTGCCAATCGTGCCCCACCTCCATGCCAATCGTGGCCCACGGGTGGGGAAAATGGGCAGTTTTAGCGGTATTGTACTTTGCATTATAAAAAACAATGCAATATATATTTTATAATAAAAAATAATGTATCTAAATCTTGAGATATTCTACTTTAAGAAGCACTTTTAATAATTTGTATTGGTACAAAATAGAAAGTACAGGATTCTTTTGAATTAGGGTGCCCGTACTGCCCCACCTTCCCCTATGTGTAACATAATATTGTTATTGAGTTCTTAAATACAAAAACTCGATGTATCTAAAATTAGATAACCTTACACTTTAGAGGTTATTTACAATTACTTACATTGGTAATAGGTAAACAATAACAAGTAAATACCTTTAAATCAAAATAATACACAATAAGCATAATAGATTATGCTTCTGTTTCTTAAAACATAACCTTTAAGTGCTTGTTATTGTCATAATTTTACTTATCTAGTTTTATCGGGGCAAATAATATGGGAAACTAGAAGGGTCGACCGTTACACGCCTTTATAGTAACTATCTAGTTTGCCTACATAGATCTACACAGTGCGAGATTATTCTGCATAGATCTATAAAGTGGACGGGATAAATTTCTACCAGGGCTGTTTCTCTTTATTTAACAATTTTGTTAAAGAATGAAGAGCAGTTCGACCTGTATAAGATCTTTTCTTTTTACCTACATTTACTTTCCATAATGGGTTTTCTGAATGCCGTTATATTTAGGAGCCTTAAGCCACTCTTTTATTTTATTTTGTCTAAAAACTTTAATATCTTCTTTTGGTAGTAAGATTAGTTTAAGGGGGTATCCCTATATAGATAGGCAAAACTAAACTGAAACTTTGCTAATTTTTTAAAAAAAAATTATACAAGATTTTTATTTGAAAATTTTTTGGTTTATTATTCAAACATTAAATATGTATTTATTATTTTTTTTATTACATTATTTTGTTTATGCTAGTGATAAAAAAATGATGAACCAAGAACTTTTTTTTTTTTCCTACAATTTTGTGTGCACAGTTTCTCGGCGAGTTTTCAACTTATCACAAAAAAAACGCCATTTTGAAGGTAATTTCATAATCTAGTCGATGAACCTACTTGTTTTTTAAATAAAAATTTATTTAACCACAATTTTGCAATAATAATAAAAAAAATTACAGTTTTTTTTCAAAAGTCCACCATTTTGCTATGGAATTTTTTTATACTTTTATTTTAGGTTAGTCGACGAGATTTAGACCTAATAATAACAAAAAACTTTTTTTGTTATGTTTCAGAGAGATACGACGACGACAAGTCTGCACACAAAATTGTAGGAAGAAAAAAAAAGTTCATGGTTCATCATTTTTTTATCACTAGCATACACAAAATAATGTAATAAAAAAAATAAGAAATGCATATTTAATGTTTGAATAATAAACCAAAAAATTTTCAAATAAAAATCTTGTATCGTTTTTTAAAAAAAAATTCGCAAAATTTCAGTTTATTTTTGCCCATCTATATAGGGATACCCCCTTAATATTATTAGTATAAGATTGAACTTTTGTTACAAAAGCATTGGCATCTTGTATTGATACAATATGACTGTTCTGAAGATTATGTCTAGTTGCATAGTGTTTGACTAGTCCGCCAACACCATCACATGCACCTTTCCCGTGACCTGTAGCTGAAAACAACCATTTTTTATTGATGGAAGCATTTTTCATTTCATACAATTGAAATCGATTTTTAAAGTGGCTTGCTGCTCCATCTGTTATAATCGATATTTGATCTATTAAATCGGTTGAATCATTTTTCATCGAATCAGTTATTTTTTCCATTGCTAACAAGGCATGGGCAGAATCGTGTTTTCTATCATCACTGATGACAGCAAAAGTTTTTGTTAGTTTTCCTTGATAACAAACTGCTGTGAAAATAGAGACCTGTTGATTAACCCAGTGAGTACCTTGAATAGGGTTACTGTGAATCACTGCCCAATTTTCAGCAAAATCACCATGCAGTACTAGATGACCTGAGTTAGCTGCAGCTATTTCTTTCTCTTCTTTTATAGCTTTTCTTTGTATATTTTTAATATTTAAATGAACGCTTGTTTTGACTGTCCAAGAAGAACGATCGCTACAAAAATTGGAGATTGTTAATCTTTTCTTCACAAGATGGCCATTTTCCCACATAGCAAAAACAATCTCCTCATTTTCATTAGTTGTTTCTAATCCAAACAAACTTAGGTTGATATTTTCAGAACCTGGGCATACAGTACATTCTTGAAAAAGACACTTATCGGACAAATTGGAGCAAACAATTGCCGATAAAAGTGTAGAACGAACTCTATCGAGGTCTGAATGTTTGCCTCCTAGGAAATTATTTAGACTATTAACGTATAAATCAAAATTTGCACAGTAAATGCACAGACACACTTCCTTCGACGTGCTCAACATAACAAACTTTGCTTTTAATGTATAAAACTTTGTTATACCGATTTTTATGTCTGGGTTTTCTTGTTTGAATAGTTTCTACGCCTCTTTTAAACTGCGTGTCAAATAACGTTTTATTTTTTTTTCTTTTTTTCCATTTTGTTGAACAGTCACAACATCACATTTATTAGGGCTTTGACGTGTACAGTTAAAGTCATCGTTTAGAAAATATTCCATGGCAATTTTTGTAGACTTTTCGTCCAATGGATGACCAGTATACGCGTCAGGTTCAGAATATATTCCCTTAGTTGTTACAAGCATTCTTGCTTTGTCAATCATATAAACAGTTACTTCGGGAAATGCTGATAAAATACTAGATTTTGTTAATGACGAAGGAAGCAACGTTAAAATTCTAATTTTCTCATTGATACTGTCACAATTTTCAAGAGCTACTCGCAAGTTATTGAGCCATTCATTGCAGAAGCATTGAGTCAAATCATCATGTGATTCATCAATGCAAACATTGTATGCTTCTGACAATTTTGAGCTAGTTGCAGATGAGAATGAAGATACTAGTTCTGATTTTTTTCTAATAATGTATCTTTGTACAGATGAATCATCAATACCTCTCTTCCTTTTAAGTGGCGAAACATTACCAAAAGAACTTGAAATTAAGGTTTCGTTTAAATGCTCAATCCGCTCTGGGGTGCTAGCTCGAAAATCATGGTCTTCAGTATCACTGTCCAAGTCAGTATAATTGTCTGAATGAATCGCATCAATTATTTCCTTTGGTTCAATATTTTTAACGCGTTCATAAAAATTGAAGCATACATAATCCGAACTCTGCACTGCTTTGTTAGGAAAACTTTGTCGAAGAAGTTCTGCTAAATTCTCCAATTTTCTAAATGTAACAGTGGCATCATATACGTTTTTTTTGTGTGATCCAAAAAAGTTTGGACACTTGCGCCTCTGTTGAATAAATTTCAGCCATAATTCAAGAGAAATCTTAGTATGTATAAGTAATACTATATATATTAAGATAACTAGACCGGGTTCCTTAAATAAGCTAAAATAACTAACATTATCTACGTGATAGCAAAAGATGAGTTTTAGCCACCTTGCGGAGAATTCTAGTTCCATGCGTTATACTCCACTATGGTGTACACACACACATATATAAATAATCGTACACGTATTCGCCTAATGCACAGATTCTTGCTCTGCTGTATACGTATAATCATTATACTTAGGGGTACATAAAATTTTTTTCTTATTTTGTTTATATCTCTTAAAAAACAAAAATATTCCAAATGTCATGTATATGACTATATAGGTATTGAGACTAGCTATCTATAAAAAAAAATTGAGTAAAAAAAAGATGGCTTTTATGAGAAAAAATCATTTTTCATTGCTTATAAAAAATGCCATATCATCCTTGATTTTTTGTAAAAAAATTTTTGAACTTGGCAGATCGAAAGAGTATCACCAACAGCATCGAATATGTACAGAATTATTTTCAAATATCCATAAAAAGACGAATTAGAATGATTTAAAAAGAAAAAAGTTTTCGATTTTTGAGAAACGAAATTTGAGGAGTCATTTTTGAAAAAAGCATAACACATGCAATTTTGATGCTATCGAAAAATCAAAAAATACGTATACGCTTATTTTCCGAGTAGAATAATATACTATACTTTGAGCTGATTCGGAGAGATAGGTGCTGTCGGCCCGTATGATTTGAGATGAAATCGGTCATTATACCAACTTACAATTCTTTAAAATTGACTTCAGTTCAAATTAACTGCATAAAACTCATTCGGAGCTAGCAAGCATAAAAGATGGCGGGTAAACACGAAAACTAAGATCAGAAGTCGGTTGTTCTCTTCGGCAATCGCTTAGAATCATATTTTTGCATCATATTTGTACAGCATAACTAGTTCGAAATAGATTCTGAAAATTATTAAAACATATAAATTATTAATAATTATTAGTAATATTAGCATTAGTATTAATAACAATAATAGTAGTTTCATTACTTACTTGCATTTCTTAAAAATTAAATGCATAATAATAATTTCGGAGCAAACAAGAATAAAAATGGCAGAAGACGCTGAAAATAAAATCGGAGCATAAGTCATAGATGTAGCAGCAGTTTCAGATGCGAATCTAGCATTCACTATCGAAATCTCCATGTAGCATATAGGAATGAAAATGGGACACTTTATTGAGAAAATTGGACAGGGTAGGGTACGGGATAATGGGTAGGGGAATGGTAAGCGTGTGAACTCTCCCTAATACAATTTACCGATAGAAGCGCTGATTGAAAAGTGACTGCGTCACAATGACGGTCTCAAGTCATCGATGTTTGCTCTTAAATATCATGTTTGTCGTCTCATAAGTATTGCCTTAAATAGTTTGTGAAGGCCCAGGTTATAGAGATGTAACCTATAATTCAATACTAACATTTTATGATTTATTAAAGTATTAATCCTAAGAATACAGGAAGGAAATGATGAAGTCGTACAATGTTACCCATTATATCAATAATATTTCAATATTAATTCTTAAAGAAGTACTTATTTTAGAATATACTTATAATAATATATAATAATAATTTCTCATTATCTAATTCTATTTATTTCTTCATAAACAATTTAACGAAATCATCTTTGAATACAATTAAAAAAATACTTTTTGTCAAAAAGGAGCCGATAGAAAACATTGACTGATGGGCCAATCAGCTGATGCACCTAACCTAAGTCTATGCCTGCATTTATTTGCAATGTTTTTTATTAAATAATTCAGATAATTTAAGAATTTATCTAAAACTGTAGATAAAACCGCCTATGAGGAGGAAACGATTGATACAGTCGTGTGTTTAAATTTACATACATTTACGTCGTTATAGCTATTTTTAATTATTATTATTCAGCGCCCAAGAGTTACTAGAATAAAGGAACGGTCAGAACAAAAGTCAATAGAAAAATAACTAGGGAACTGACCACATTTCCACGGGATACTTATTAATAAGTTTTCTCATTATTTTTCCGGAAAAATCGATATAACCGCAATATTTACATAATCCGCAAACGAGGAGGAATCAAATCGTATACGAATTATATTTTTTTAAAGAGTTTTTCCTGAAAATGGTGTCAAATTAAATTTTAGCGTCTCGCCCGTTTCAACGATTTTCTTTTCTGAATAACTCCAAAACGGAAAATCCGCAAATGAAAATTCGGGTAGAGACTATTTCCGCAAATAAGGAGGAACTTCACAAGTCTCCTTAAAAATCTATTGACAAACAAATAAACTATTTGAAATAGAGCTGTCGTCCCGCGCACTCTCAGTAATCCGCGCATGCGCGTTGCGCAGTACTGAATGCTCGATTCGCAAGAAATTAGTTTTTTAGCTTTTTTGACAGATACACACATTTTTATGAATATTTAGTATGGATTCAATTAAGATCGGCAAGGGTTCAATTTTTTAACACTATTACAATTACGTTTAAATCGATATTTAAAGAGATATAGATGTTACTTTGTGGATAGAAAACCGCCTTTTTGGTTTTATTTTATATTAAAAATCTGTGGGGGTGCAATTAAAAAGAAATATATGTGTATACTATGTTAGTATTTTTTTAATTACATATAATACATATTTGTGGGCTGGGGTAAGGAAGGTCGTACCCGCCCGGTTGCTCTGCTCGCCGTAATCTCTATAAACCATGGAATCGACTGCTCGCGAATGTTTTCATTTTAGGATAGTGCGGAAAGTATGAAGATGTGGTGCACCGAAATTACAGTGAAGATGAGATACGCGTGTGTCAGTTCAAGAAGGGCTCTCACCACACTGAAAAAGATGCTACCGGAGTGGGAAAATTCAGTGCCATTTGAGGATTATCGGGACTACCGCTGTTACTGCTGGTGCTCCTGCTGATGATACTGCTGCTGCCACACGTCCAGGGTCTACTGCATCTGCTCGTCCAGGATCTACCGCTACTGTTACACATGCAGGTACTACTTTTTAAGAGCGGTATAAATATATATAGATGTACTATTAATTACTGCTGCTATTTATCTAGGGTCTACTACTGCTGCCACGCATGTAACTTCTACTGTAGCCGCTTGTCCAGGGTCTACTGCTGCTGTACAACCAGAGTCTACTGTAGTTCTACCTCCAGGATCTACCTCTGTAGCTGCACGCCCAGAGTATAATCTATAGTATAGTATAATCTGCAGTTATACAACCAGGGTCTACTGCTGCTGCTACACGGACAGTTTCTACTGATGCTATTCATCGAGTGTACTGTAGCTGTACATCCAAAGCCTACTGCGGTTATGCAATGCAATGCATGCAGCTTCTACTGTAGCCACTTGTCCAGGGTCTACTGCTGCTGTACAACCAGAGTCTACTGCAGCTGCATGTCCAGGATCTACCTCTGCTGCTGCTGTTCGCCAAGGGTCTACTGCTGCTGCTACACAGGCAGCTTCTACTGCTGCTACTCGTCCAGAGTCTACTGAAGTTGTACATCTGGGGCCCTCTGCAGTTGTATGTCCAGGATCTACTGCTGCTCCCATGCATACAGCTCCTACTAGTGATTCTCGATGAATTTCCTACAGCAAGAAGATGTATCATGTAACATATGTACTTTGTTCTAAAATACTTGCGCCAAAAGCATGTATTTATAACACTACAGATCTTCTGGTTCCAGTTAAGTCACTAAACTACACAAATATGTTGAAATACACGACAAGCGCTTGTATATCAAGTTTCAAGTTTATACGATATAGCACTTTTATATAAATTCAGTTTCTCAAGATTTGTGTGATTAAAAATTGCGTATCTAAACACTCGTGCACCATATATACTTGAAACTTTATATACAAGCCCTTGTCATGTATTCCAACAGATTTGTGTAGTTTGATGAATGTACTACAACCAGAAGATCTACATCGTTCAAAATATACACTTGTCGCATAAGTGTTTAGAAACAAAGTAGATCTTCTGGTTCCAGTTAAGTCATAAAACTACACAAATATGTTGAAATAAATGAAAAGGGCTTGCATATCAAGTTTCAAGTTTATACATTATAGCACTTTTATATAAATTCAGTTTTCAAGATTTGTGTGATTAAAAATTGTATATCTCAAAACTCGTGTAACATATACACTTGAAACTTTATATACAAGCCCTTGTCATACATTTCAACAGATTTGTGTAGATTGATGAATTTACTACATCCAGAAGATCTAGTCCGTTCTAAATATACGATTTTGGCGCGAGTGGTTTGAAACAAAGTAGATCTTCTGGTTCCAGTTAAGTCATTAAACTACACTAATATTTTGAAATACATGAAAAGGGCTTGCATTTCAAGTTTCAATTTTATATGTTGAGAGTAGGTAGTGAGGAGGACGTAAGAATAACAGGAGTATTTGTAGAGAAAAGAACACGGACTTTATTTAACAGTATCTTAACAATACGAGTGCTCTCATGGAGCGTCTGAGCCGGTCTGACGCGGTTGGCCTATTTATCTGTAAGATGCACACGGTGGCGCTCGTGTGCCCTTGTGCATGTGCACAGTGAAGAGCTGGAGTGTACTCCGTTGTTATGTCCAACACTCCCTCTCACTCAGTCTCTTCACTTCAGTCCCATGACTCCTCAATCTCGATTTGATCGTTATCCTCCTCGGAGTAGTCTAAACAAATATAAACAATTTTATTAGTATTCTGTGGTCATATTTAATATTTTAAATGTTAAGTCATCGTGTAACTGAACTTGCAGTGCTTTCGTAAATATATCGGCAAGTTGTTCTTTAGACTTTACCCAATCTATCATAACATAACGTTTATTCACACACTCTTTTACATAGTGTTCCCTTCTTTCGACCATATGTCGCAATCTATTTCCGCCGTTTACTTTTGCACATGATATTGCTGACGTATTATCACATCGCAGGATAATAGGGTACAAGTTTTTATTTACCATAATTGTTACCGAATTCTGCAATGACATCGCCTCTTGGCAAATCTCGCTCATTGCTACATATTCTGCTTGACATGTTGACAATGCTACGCTTTGTTGTTTGTGTGTTCTCCAGGCCACGGCATTACCAAACAGCTTGATCACGTAGCCGCAGGTGGTCAGAGAGTTCTTACAGTCTGACAGGCTTGCATCTGAGTATGCAATCATATCTTCTGATGTATCCAGGAAGGTAAATTCATAATTCTTTGTTCCTGACAAATATTGGAAGACTCTTTTCACCATGTTCCACTCAAACATCGTTGGATTGACTTGGTGTCTGCTAAGTACATTATCTGCATATGATATGTCTGGTCTTGTTGCACTAGCCAAGTACAGGAGAGATCCTATCGCCTCTCTGTACAGTCGATTCGGTATTTTCCTTTCAGTATACTCATCTTCCTCCCTTTCTTTCCTATCATAACTCGCAGCCTCGCTAGGTCGCATAGGAGTTTTTACTGGCCTACATTCGACAAAGGCAAATCTATTTAGCATCTTATCTACAAATTTCGCTTGACTCAGCTTTATTACCTGTCTATTTACATCTCTATCTATCTTTATGTTCAAGAACTCTTTTGGACTTCCCAAGTCTTTGATTTTAAACTCTAGGCTTAACTTTCTGCTGACATCATTCAAGAGATTGTTATCGGGTCCGGCCAAGAGTATGTCATCTACATATAAGATAGCTAGTACAATTTTTAACTCCGTTTTATAGATAAACAAGCAAGGATCAATGTCGTTAGCTATGAAACCCAATTTATTCATCACACTAGTAAACTTGTCATTCCATTTCTTTGGACTTATCTTTAAACCGTAAAGTGACTTGTTTAGTTTCCAGACAAACTGTTTTCTTTTATCGTTATCAATTTGTACTCCCTCTGGAATTTCTAGATATATATCCTCGTACAGTTCTCCGTAAATAAATGCAGTCTCAACATCGAGTTGTTTGATTTTATATTGAAATTTATTTGAAATAGAAAAGAAGGCTCTTATTAATGAGATTCTCGATACCGGCGCATAAGTTTCTCTTAAATCGTAATCATTCTTATCTTTGAAACCACGAATAACCAGTCTACCTTTATATCTGATTGATCCTTTTTCGTCTATCTTTTTCTTAAAAACCCATCTAGAGTCAATAATATTAGGCTTTCTATCGCACATTGAAATCTTTGATCGTTCTACAACTGTATACACTTGCTTATTTTTTATAGCATCTAGTTCAGCATTGATAGCATCAATCCAGTGTTCAATATCTGAAGCATTTACAGCTTCTCTATAAGTCTGCGGATCGCCCTGGATTTTAGCTAACAGCGCATGATATTTTAAGTCACTTAATTCGCGATCAAACTCAAGTTCTTTTGTCTCTATTGTCTCGCATAAGAAAAACATAACTTTGGCGTATTTCTTTGGCCTACCTCTTTTTCTCTTTATTTCTGGTTCAATTTTGATTTCTGTTTCTATGCATGACTCTTTACCGTCTTTGTCTGAGTCCACAAATTCTTGTTCTTCCGAAAATGTTAATTCAGAGTTTTCATCTTCATTTACATTTTTTATGGTGAAATTTTTGTACGTCATATTCTCAGCAAACCTCACGTGTTTGCTGTCATATAATTTATTTTCTTCTGGCACAAGAATCGAGTATCCAGTATTGACATAGCCAACTAGAAAACCTCGCATCGCTTGCGGTGAACACTTTGTGTCAGTATTGCGTGGTATTTTAACATACGCTGCACAGCCAAATCGTTTAATCTGCTCCAAGCAGGTTGACTGCTTCGTTAAAATCTCGCTCAAAGGCCCTTTCATATCTAAGGACTTATGAGGAGTTCTGTTGTAAATATATACAGCCGCTTTGACAGCTAAATCCCAGTAAGTATGAGGCAATCCAGAATCCAGCATCATTACTCTAACTTTATTTTCAAGTGTTCTATTAAACCTTTCAGCAACACCATTGTGTTGCGGCGTATCAGGGCATGCTAGCTGTAGCTCTGTACCGAACTTGCTCAAAATGTCTAATGTGGCTCAACCAGTAAACTCAGTGCCTCGATCGCATCTGAGGTAGCAAAATTTCTCATCAGCACCTACAAGGTTACGCAAACTTTTTACAAAAGATTCTATGCATTCGGGTACATCGGACTTGCATTGCATTGGATATGCCAAAGCCGCTCGTGTGGCATCGTCTATTAGAACTAAAACAAATTTGTATTTTCCAGGATAAGATACTGGGCTTATCGGACCCATAGTGTCCCCATGCACAATCTGCAGTGGTTTTGTCGCTCTAGCGCGTATAACAGTGAAAGGTAGCTTTGTGCTATTTGCTTGTAGGCAAATTTGACATTCAGATATTGATTTATCATTTACAATTTTATCTAGGTTCATTAAATTTTTATTTCTTTTGACTAGTGCAATTAAGTAAGTTTTAGAAACATGGCCAAGTCTAATATGCCACAGCATTGCTTCAGACATAGGATAATTCGTATTATCATCCACCCGGTTAAATTCTCAATTATTATCTATTTTGAAATTAGTTTCATTACTAACTTCATGAGTCTTTCTATTCTTTAGAGTTTCCAAAAATTCATTGTCACATTTTCTTTCGTTTAGCTTCTCGCTTGATTTACAATTTACCTTTGTTGCATCACCATTTTTAACTGTTTCTAAGACTTCTAAGTTTTTCTTGCTTCTAGTGTTATAAAAACTGTTAACCTTAGTAGCAGGTGGATTTTTAATACATGGATCATCATCAATAACTAGTTTTAAAGTCCAAAATGGTTTCTTATATTCTCCAGAAATAATACTTTTATTCAACTCCGGATCATATACGTCAATGACTTTATTATTTAGGTAAACATCTAGACTTTGGTCTACAAACCGTCTAAGCGACAACAAATTATTTGATAACTCTTTTGCATACAAAATGTTATTCAAAATAAAAGTATTATTATCTTTAGTTACTATCTTAGTCTTTCCTAGTCCTTTCGTTACAAAGCTACTATCTTTTTTCGCGCAATCTATCTTTGATTTTACATTATCTTTATATTCGGTAAAATACATTCTCGAATTGCTTAGATGCTCGGTAGCACCAGAATCAGCAATAAACTCTACAATCATTTTAGAACTGTTTCTTGTCGTACCTTCATAGTTTTCAGCTATGGCCTACAGGGACGAGCCTGTGTTGGGTTGACGGTGGTCAGTTCTCCTGGACTGTCCGCTTCGCCCACCACCTCTACTGTGGCCTCTGCCACGACTCCTGGTGCTGGCTCTCCCTCTGGCGCCGTTGCCTCCAGATTGGATGGCCATCACCCGTCGTTCACCGCCTCCTTGCTTCCTAAATCCAACGGGGCTACCTTTCCTGCCCTTGTTGGACCACTTCCCTCTCTTTCTCTCCGGGGATTTAAGGAATGTATCTTTGGGACCTTCGTCCGCAGCCTTGCGTTCCCTACACTCACTGGCAAGGTGAGTGCCTACCTTTAGGCAATTATAACACTGCCTTTTTCCTGGGTGAGGGCAGTCAGACTGGACGTGCCCGTCCAAGCCGCAGCCGCGGCATATTCGCCTTCCTTGGCCCTGCCTACCTGACTGTGTTTGAAACGCTTTTACCTCGAACTTCGGCTCATTGCCGGTCCTAGTTGCATCAACCTGTAATAAATAATTCTTTAGTTGGTCGCACGACATCTTTTTCTTAGTTGTTTCCCTGTAAACACAGTCAGCTGTGATTATTTCAGGTACTTCATTTGAGACTGCTTGAAGAAAATAGTCTCTTTTTTCTTTTTCAGATAACTTTCCAGCATCTGGTATATTTTCGAAAACCCTTACTTTTTCCTGAAAACGACCGTAAAAGTTCGAAGCTGACTCTTTGCCCGCTTTGTACTTAAGTGAAGGTAAATTTTTTCTAGCACTTATGCTAGTCGTCTTAGTCTCATATCTCTTTACTTCTTTAAGCTTTTTCAAGATTTCTTTTGGTTCTTTTAAATTTATAATCTTGTTATAATAGATCGTGTCTATTCTGTTTATTAAAATATCTCTTACTTTGAATTTATCGTCAGCAATCTTCTGCTCATCATACAGAGTATCACAGTCATTTTCTATGACGTAAATTAATTTCTTAATTCTTAACTCTGACATTAAATAGTCTTCAAACATTTCAAATTTAGAGGTGGGCATGAGTTTGTAATTTCTTGTTACTTGACTGTCTTTATTTGAAATTTCTATTTTTAATTGCTCAGATAAATTCAGCAGACTATTATCTTTAATAGTCTTATCTTTATCTTTTTCTTTTTCGAAAAATAGCAATTTAACTTTGCATTCAACAAGTTCGTTCAACATTTCAGTTGTAAAGTTGTTATTTAATGATTTATTAGTATTTTGATCTATTACCTGATTGGCAACAAGACTCGAGCCTCCTTCGAGCCTTCTGTCATCGGAGCAGGCTTATCTTCCATTGAAGAATCCCAGTACCGGTTTTCTCTTATTTGAAAGCTCCCGGCGTTGACCCCAGTCCTACGCAGAATCGTGAGTGGACGAGACATCCTTTATTTCTCCATCCTCCAAGGATGAACTCGATATTCTCCTTGGTCGTTCATTCACGGCCGCAGGAGACGGTGTCAAGTTAGGAATTGCGTTCAACAGATCATCAATGTCTCGACTCCTTTTGTTCTCTGCCTGGACTGGTATCGAGGCGTTCTTACAGAACACAGACTGTCTTAGGATCAGGTCAGTCTTAATCCTAGGCAGAGTCCTCTGAGGACTCGAAGAAGACCCTCCGGGTCTTGGTTCGTTCTCTCTTGAGTTCTTTGACACTGGGTCTGGGGTCACTGACATTACCCCTTGGACCTGAGCAGCTGCTGATGCAGGCTCCAAGACAGGAGGAGCTAGCCTGTCGGGCGGCACCAGCTTGCTCACCAGCATCTCAATTCCTTGCAAAAACATTTTATTTTGTTCCTGCATCAAATTAAGGACTTCTTGTTTGGTTATATACTCCGGATTTGGAGTATATACCAGACTGAAGTTAAAAAGTTTCTCTCTCTTGAGCCAGACACGATCAACCAGCGACCTTTCTTCGGAGTCGAGGTTGTTGTAGAAACGTCTTAGCTGGTGCTCAGTGCGCCAGAAGTACAGAGTACCATCAGCCTGTCTTAATGGTGTGGTCGTTTCATTGGTATATACATCCCCGGGCGTTTCTTGTGCCTCAGAGTTGTACCACTCACGTAGGATGATTCTCCTGAAATCCTCACCGTCCGCACCTGTTGAAATTTAGTAACAATTAGACATACTTATTTTCTTATCTTTATATATATATATATATATATATATATATATATATATATATATATATATATATATATATATATATATATATATATATATCAAGTACAATCTTTCTTAAAATCATTTATCTTGTAAAAACGTGTCTTATCATTAAACGCAAATCTTGTTGCTAACTCTTGTCAAACGTAAGATCTTCCTTTCAATGGTACAAACGATTTTACTCTTTACACTCTTTCTTTCTTTTAATCGTTCTTGTAACTGTGTTGACTTTAATTGATTTAATATGACAAAAGTACTAGCGTACTGATGGGCTAGACTTTTCTAATGTCATAAGCTCGCTTAAACAGCTGAGCTAGGTACGCATTTGAGTGGGGCCCTCACTAAATGCGATTTTTTTAATTTGAAACTGCAGTTTTTTTGCAACACAGGATTTTTAATATTACAATATTCAATTTTCGTTATCGAATATTTTTCATAAGTTTATTAAAACTTGATTTATATAAGCGATCTTTGCTATTAAGCGATCTTTGCTATTAAGCGATCTTTGCTATTAAGCTATCTTTGCTTTACAGACTCTCTTTGTCTGTTTTTTTAATTATTGTTACTAATATCAACGGTGTCTAACTCGTGTTTATCTTTAATTAATTTTTAATTAATTTAAGGTCTTATTGTCGTAAATTATCTATATTTACTTAATCTTTACTTTAGTTAAACTAAATTATCTTTATTTATTATATTTTAATCTTGTTAATTTGAATTATCTTTATTCTTTTACGTATTAATCTAGTTAATTAATTAAATTATAAAACAAATAATCAAATGCAACCGATCATGGTTCGACACTATGTCGGTAACACAGTGCACTACTATCTATCCATAATCCGGCTGTGTAGAAGCGCGAGCACACATCATCTGCCCGTCGCACGACGGAGAAAATCGGAGAGCTGCCCTACTCGACGTGAGCTATAGTTCAGCGAGCCCCTCCGTGTTGCCTACGCTCGCCGCTTGAACGCGCAAGCACACAGCAGCACGCCGGCCGCACGAAGTAGAGGAGAAAGAGAGAGAGCCGAAGAATAGCCTTTCTCCCTCTCTCTACTGCACGAATCCTGCGCACGACCGATACGCTGCTTCATGCGCGAAGCTTGATCGGCCGTTGTCACTGGGGTACGTCTTGTGAACCCCGTAGCAACCAGCATGCGGCGCGCGACCTCGTGTCTACGCTCCCTCCCCTCTATTGCCGGTTGCGACTTGCTCGATTCTTGGAATCGGACAAACGCACTAATTTCTTTTTCGCGGCAAAATGGGGTTTTACTTTTTTTTGTTTCTTTAACACCGTGTTTTTCTTTCACTTCTTTCAAAACTCGCGTTTTTATTATTTATTTTTTTTTCTCAATGCTTTTAAAAATACAAGATTTTAATTCTAACAAAGCTCGTATTTTGCGACACTTTAATATTTACAAAACTCGTGTTATTCAACACTTCTAAAATTCGAAATTTTAATTCTAGCTAAAACTCGTGTTTTTTGTTTCTTAACATTACACGTTTAATCTATTTGTTTTACAATACTTTCTGCAATTTCAAATTCTCGAAAGGAAACTTTTTCTGAACAGCCAACGACTGTGTTCTATTCTAATAACTTTTCTTATTCGTCTAAAAGCATTTCAATATAATTCTTTACTTACTCGTAGATGAGCCGGCAACTGCCAGTCGCTGCATCATGGCAGCTCCTGTTTCCGCCCACGACTTGCTGCAACTTCCTCTCGGGAAACTCCTCGCGAAGTCGACTCACTCCCCTTGTGCAGGAGAAAATAAGGGTACGGGCGTGAAAACACTTAACCTCTGCCCCCCTTCCCCACTGCACTTAATGTCCGGGTCGAGAGAGCACGCGAAACGGCAAAACGCGCGTCCCAGCAATCGCGTGGCACAACACACTTCTTTTCAGTCGCCCGGCGATCACCAAAGCCTACACTTCCTCTACCACACTTCTTGCGTGATGGAAGCGTCCAGCCTCACTGGCCCATAACCTGTTGAGATTAGGTAGTGAGGAGGACGTAAGAATAACAGGAGTATTTGTAGAGAAAAGAACACGGACTTTATTTAACAGTATCTTAACAATACGAGTGCTCTCATGGAGCGTCTGAGCCGGTCTGACGCGGTCGGCATATTTATCTGTAAGATGCACACGGTGGCGCTCGTGTGCCCTTGTGCATGTGCACAGTGAATAGCTGGAGTGTCCTCCGTTGTTATGTCCAACATTTTACATTATAGCACTTTTATATAAATGCAGTTTTTCAAGATTTGTGTGATTAAAAATTGTATATCTCAAAACTCGTGCACCATGTACACTTGAAACTTTATATACAAGCCCTTGTCATGCATTTCAACAGATTTGTGTAGATTGATGAATTTACTCCATCCAGAAGATCTAGTCCGTTCTAAATATACGATTTTGGCGCAAGTGGTTTGAAACAAAGTAGATCTTCTGGTTCTAGTTAAGTCATTAAACTACACAAATATTTTGAAATACATGAAAAGAGCTTGCATTTCAAGTTTCAATTTTACGCGATACAGCACTTTATATAAATTCAGTTTCTCAAGATTTGTGTGACTAAAAATTGTGTATTTCAAACCTCGTGCACCATATACACTTGAAACTTTATATACAAGCCCTTGTCATGTATTCCAACAGATTTGTGTAGTTTGATGAATTTACTACAACCAGAAGATCTAGATCGTTCTAAATATACACTTGTGGCGGAAATGTTTAGAAACAAAGTAGATCTTCTGGTTCCAGTTAAGTTATTAAAGTACACAAATATATTGCAATACATGATAAGGGCTTGCTTATCAAGTTGCAAGTTTATACAATATAGTACTTTTATATAAATTCAGTTTTTCAAGATTTGTGTGATTAAAAATTGTATATCTCAAACATGTTTCCAACAATAAAATTGAAAAGTGGCTAGCATTAAATAAATTGTCCTTAAATATTGAGAAGACAGTATACATGACTTTCGATATCTACAAGGATAGTGTTCCTGAATATATAAATATTAAGATAAAAAATAGAAACCTTTGTAGAGTTGAAGAAAGTAAATATCTGGGCATTATTTTTAATTATAATCTAAAGTGGAATAAACACATACAATACATTATTAAAAATACGAAATACCTAGCTTATATATTTTATAAAATCTCCAAATCAATGCCTAAAGAAGTTTTAAAAATGATATACTATGCATTTTTTCATAGTATAATTAGCTATGGTATAATGGCTTGGGTCGGAGCTTACAAAACTCATATAACCTGTCTACAAAGGTTACAAAATAAAATTGTAAAAATTGTGAATAAAAATTATCCTATAACTTTAGATTACCCAATGAATATAGAACAAATATTTACATTTGAATCTCTAAAATTTCATTACAACACTCTTAAAGATAAGTCATACATTCTAACAGTATAACAAGAAATAAAAGTTTAGCCATACCAAAAAGTCAGAAAAAAGTCAGTAACAAAAACAGTTATACAAAGGCAATAGTAAGTTACAATAGTTTACCAAACGATTTAAAAGAACTAGAAATTAGTAATGTATACCAAAAAAACAAACTAAAGAAATGGATTAAATCCGATAGAAATTATATTTTTGAATGGTACTCGAGGAGAGTACTATAGGAACTGATGATTGTTAAAGATATAATAATCGCCTAAATTAATATTAAATTTTATATAACAAATTTTACAACACTGTTGAAATAGTATTTAAGTTAAAACAAATGTACAAAGTCACAGTTGTAATATGTAGTTTTAAATTTAGAATTATAGTTCTAAGTAGTACTTAAGTTAGATGTACTTATACCGGACCTGTGCATAGGTAACTTTGTTTACCTCTACAGGGAATTACGGGGTAGACAATACTTTGTAATTCTTTCTGTTTTAAATAAATAAATCAATCTTGTGCACCATGTACATCTGAAACTTCAAATACAAGCCCTTGTCATGCATTTGTGGCACCCTTGGAGTTGCCGCCACGACAAGTGCGCACGCTCCTGCCGACAGGCGAGCGGCATCACAATCGGCGCAAGCAGCGACTGGAGCCGAGAGCGTTCTTCTAGCCGCACAGGACTGCACGCAACAGCTCGCTGCAACGCCACAGCTCTGGCGCATCGCCTTCAAGATTGAATATTTTTTCACGGCTAACTTAGCATTTCTGTATTATCTGTAAATATTGTATATAGTGTAAAATATAGTGCTGTAAAATCAAGGTGTGTAAAACCCCTTTTCTCTCTCCTGCCATCGTCCGCCTCGCTCCTGTCCTCGGCGCGAGCAGCGCTGCACCTGCTGGGGCGATTCCCTGTGCGCCCTGGCGACCCGCGGCTTAGCCCGCACATTGGTGACCCCGACGTGATATTCGGGTGCAGCACGCCGACAGCAGAGTCAGGGACGACCGATTTTTCGCAACGAGAAAACGAGGTGAGAGGAAAAACTTTTCCCGCGCTTTTGTCGGGCAAAGCCGACATGGCCGCCGCTGCCGCTGAAAAAGCGCGCGCTCGCGCACGCGCATGCTGAGCATGCCGCGCGAAGCCTCGACACCACGCCGCATCACACGCTCCAGCACTGCCGACGACTCGTACGTCGAGGACCTCGAGAACACCGCTGACCTCAACTCGACAATCGTCCTGCGTCAGCAGCAGTCGCAGTCCGAGCTCGCCGCGCCGTTTTCAACGCCGCAGCAGTCGCAGTCCGAGCTCGCCGCGCCGCTTTCGACGCCGCCGCAGCAGCAGCAGCCGGGGGCCAGCACGCCGCCGCCGCAGTAGCAAGGTTTGTCTGGCGCGCCGCCGCCGCCCGCCCGGCCGAGCCGCCATCGTCACCACGAGAGTGACACTGCGATAGCCGCAGGCACGCCGCCGCCGCTGTCGCAGCCGACGCCGCAGCAGCCCTTGCTCCCAGACGGAGGCCCGCCAGCGCCGCTAGCCTCGTCAGACCAGCAGCAGCAGTCGGCGCTCGCCGCTCTCCACGGAGCTATGCTTGGCGGCAACATTCAGCCCGCCGATCCCGCCGCCGCCGCAGCAGCCGTCGCCGCTGCCAACATTGTGCCTCAGGTACAGAGCGTCACCGCCTGCAGGTTGCCTCCCTTCTGGCGCAAACAGCCGGAGCTCTGGTTCCTGCAGATCGAGTCGGTCATGCAGGTGAATCAGGTTCGCATAGACGCAATGAGATACCACCTCGCAGTCGGCGCGTTTGACCCTGAGACTCTCATGGAGGTCTCGGATATTTTGAGGAACCCTCCAGAGGGGAACAAGTACGCGACATTAAAGGCACGCATCCTCGAGCGCTTGACCGACTCAGCGGACTGGCAGCTCGACCGCATGCTGAATGAGCTGACGCTAGACGGCAGGAAGCCGTCCCAGCTATTCCGTCACATGCGCTCCTTGGCCGGAGATAAGGCCACGGACGACGTGCTGCGCATTCGCTGGAAGTCTCTGATGCCTGCGCACGTGCAATGCATGTACATATTCATGATATTTACGTGCAATGCACGTAAATATCATGAAGGCGTTAGATAAAGTAGCTCCAGTTAAAGAATTTCGGCCGAAAAAAAGTGTACAACCACCGTGGGTTGATTCGGAACTTAAGGAGATAAATAACAAACGTGATGCCTTGCGCCGTCGATTTCTCCGCACGAGGAATCAAGAAATTTGGCAGGAATGTCAGACTCTGGTGACTCTAGCGGAGGATGAAAGCACGAGATAATTTCATTCAAAGCAAGATTTTTGAGGCCCTTGAAAGCGGGAAGGACATCTGGAGAGAGCTTAGGAGTCTTGGACTCTTACGTGGAGCTCGGGAGGAACTCCATGGTTTCTCTCCGGGTGAACTTAATTCACATTTTTCGGGAGTATCCATTTCTGATAGTGAGCGCGAGTACGATTTAAATAATATAATGTCGTCAGCTAGTGATGAAGGTTTTACTTTTAGTAAGATAACTTATTCGGATGTAGTCCTAGCTGTCGCGCATTTTTCTTCTCAAGCAAAGGGTGAAGATGGAATTCCCCAAAGTATTATTGCTAAAGCACTTCCAGTCATCGGTCCTTTTCTTGCTGACATTTTTAATGCCTCCCTCTCGAGTGGGATCTTTCCCGGTACCTGGAAGAAAGCTCATTTGGTACCGTTAAAAAAGAAGGCCATTCCATCTACAGTCACGGACTTTCGTCCTATTGCCCTTCTTAGCTCTCTCCAAGGTTCTGGAAAAGATCGTGCATGAACTAATGTCAGCTTATTTGTTTTCGAAAGAAATCCTCGATCCCCTTCAGACAGGTTTCCGTCCACATCATAGTACGCAGACAGCACTATTGAAATTGACTGAAGACATACGATCCGGTATAGATAATAACAAGCGGCTAATTACCATCCTTTTACTATTTGATTTTAGTAAGGCGTTCGACACTATTTCGCCATCCAAGTTGTTACGCAAGCTGATCAGAATGGGGTTCTCCAGGGGAGTAGTCATGTGGATAAAATCATATATTACTGGGCGTAACCAAAAAGTTGTTACGGCATCTAATGGTAGTTCAGATTGGCTCACAACCAATCTCGGCGTACCACAGGGCTCTGTCTTGGGGCCCCTTTTGTTCAGCCTTTATATTAATGACCTTCAGGAAGTTTTATCGGGCTTTAAAAGTACGAGGGATTTTCTTACGGATAGTGTATCGAATTTATTATACGCGGACGATTTGCAAACCTACACTCAAGCTACTTGCGATAACCTTCATCAGGGGATAAGACGCTTGTCGGCTGTGGCCAAAGCAGTGTCGGCGTGGGCTTCTGAGAACGCTCTGTGTCTCAATGTCGAGAAAACGAAGGCAATTATTTTTGGGTCAGAATCTAACATTAAAAAAGTACAGAGTATGGATTTGCCTGGCATAGAGATTCAGGGTAACGTCTTTGTTTCCTTTCTTGACACAGTTACTAACCTCGGTGTAGTCATGGATTCGAAGTTAATATGGAGACCGCAAGTGGATGCAGTTAGCCGAAAGGTAAATCATTTCAATCCAGTACCATCGAGGCGTTACGCAAACGGCTTGCAAGTGCTCTTGTCCTGTCTCATTTAGATTATTGCTCTTTAGTGTATCTTGATGTGTCAGGTGAGCTCCGGATGAGACTGCAAAGATTGCAGAATTCATGTGTGAGGTACATATGTGGTGTTAGAAGGTATGAGCATATCAGTCCCTACAGGAGTAAACTGGGCTGGCTTGATCTTGAGGGAAGAAGGGGGTATTTTGCGGCGGTACAACTATACAAAGTTATTAACATGGGTCAACCCACGTATCTTGCGGCCCTTTTTCTAGGGAGCTCTCGATTCCATCGTCGCGTACCGATACAGGGTTGAAATCTTTTCAATCTCAAGGTGCGCGTCTATGGAATACGATCCCTCGACGTATTAAGCACTTGCCCCCACTACGCAGATTTAAAGCGACAATTCGCGACTATTTGCTATGTAAGTCCAGGGACATGGACCATGTATATCTAATGTAGAATGACGCTAATCATACGAATGTTGACTATAATAGAAATTAAAGTTTGTTAGTCTCAAAAAAAAATGTATTATTCGAAATGATAAGAATATGTGATAAGTGTAATGACGTGATTGATGTACGACAGATATAATATTGTGCAATATATGTAAGTTAATGACGAGCAATGTCGAGCTGTGATATGATTGACTATACTAATGATCTCTGTAAATATGTATTATTATTGAATGTAGTTTATTGTTTTTGTCCTGCACAAAATAAACATCTAATCTAATCTAATCTAATGCGTGTTGAATATCTTCAAGACTAACACCGTGGATGAGATGATTGCGGCTGCGGACACGCTGATGGAGACGCGCATCTCCGCACCGGGCTCCTGCTCCGTGAGCCCAGCCGCGTCGCCCAAGCCGACGTTCGCGGAAGTCAGCGCCATCCAGCGCGCTACAGACTCCGTTGAGATTAAGCAGCTGCTGGCTCAGCTCATCTCGGTTTCAAGGGAGATTTTGGAGAAGGTGTCTGACGACAGAGGCCGCAGCGACAGAGGACGCAGCGACAGAGGCCGCAGTGCCTCATGGCAGTCGCGCCCTCGCTCGCCCTCACCACGACGTCCAACAGACGGATTCTGCTGGTATCACGCGCTCTACGGCACAGCAACACACCGCTGCAAGTAGCCTTGCAGTTTCAGCAGCCGCGCGCAGTCCAACCAGCAGGGAAACCCGTAGGGCTGCGCTCAGTTCAGGCAGCAAGCGACAGCTCCTGCTCTACAAGCCTGCCATCTCCCAGAGAGGTCCGTCTTCATGTCTACGATCGCATATCAGGCTTGAAGTTCCTGGTCGACTCGGGTTCTTCAGTCTCGCTGCTGCCGCATGTACCAAAGAAGGGCAGCACGGCCAGCTCCACGCTGAAGCTCGCCGCCGCCAACGGGACGCCCATCGCCACGTACGGGCACAAGGTACTGCCCCTGGACCTGGGCATCCGCCGCAGCATCCCCTGGGACTTCGTCCTAGCGGATGTTAAGATGGCCATCATCGCCGCCGACCTCCTGGAGCACTACGGGCTCCTCGTGGACCTCAAGCGCCGCCATATGTGGGACTCCACCACACACCGCAGCGCGCCAGGCTCCACTCATCGGGCATCTGTCTACGGCGTCAACGTCGAGAGCCGTGACAGCCCAACCGAGGACCCCGCCATCAAGGCGCTCATCGACGAGTACAACAAGGTACACCTCAGCACCAGGCCGTCATCACCTACCGGAGGCCCCTCGGCCCCGGTGCAGCACCACATTGTGACAACTGGACCTCCAGTTTTCGCACGAGCACGATGGCTAGCAGGCGAGAAGCTCTAGGTAGCCAAGGAAGCCTTCGACTCGCTTCTCTTCCACGGCGTCATTCGGCCATCCAGCAGCCAGTGGGCCAGCCCGCTGCACATGGTGGACAAACCGGATGGAGGGTGGCGCACCACGGGAGACTACCGTCGCTTAAACTCAATCACCGTCCCGGATCGCTATCCGCTTTCGCGTATAGAGGACCTGCTCCGCAGCCTGCACGGTTACGAGATCTTCACGACGCTGGACCTCAATCGAGCATATTTTCAGGTTCCAGTTGCTCCAGAAGACGTCCCAAAGACTGCCGTCGTCACGCCGTTCGGGCTCTTTGAGTTTCTGGGCCTACCTCTGGGTCTCAGGAATGCGACCCAGACGTTCCAGCGGTTCCTGGACACACTGTTCAGAGGCATGCCCTTCGTGCGGGTCTACGTGGACGATCTCCTCATCGCCTCAAGGCCGTACTCGAGGTCTTGGCAAAGGCCAGGCTCACCCTCAACCGAGGCAAGTGCCACTTGCCTGCCCTGAGGTCAACTTCCTGGGCTACCACCTCAGCGCCAACGGGTTCGAGCCTCCAGCGGCCAAAGTCACGGCCATAGCCAACTACGCACGCCCTGTGACTATCACGGACCTACGGCGCTTCATTGGTATGGTGAACTATTACAGGGCACTCACACCACATGCAGCAGCTGTACAAGCGCCGCTCACGGACCTTCTCCGGGGCGCGGAAAAAAAAGACAGGCGCCAGATTGAGTGGACCTCTGGACGTATGGATGCGTTCTCCAGGTGCAAAGCGAGCTTGACTGCAGCGGCGCAGTCCAGCTTCCTCGTGCCAGGCGCCCCTCTCGTCCTCTCCACGGACGCCTCCTCGACGGCCCTTGGAGCCTCTCTGGAACAGCTCGACAGCGGCACCTGGCGCCCGCTAGGTTTCTTTTCTCGAAAGCTCACTCCACCAGAGGTCAAGTACAGTCCGTACGACCGGGAGCTCCTCGGGGTCTACGCGGCGCTAAAAAACTTTGAACATCTCCTTGAAGGACGCCAGTTTGTCGTCCGCACGGACCAACTTCCGCTCACGAAGGCTCTGGACCAGCGTCCAGTCAAGGCATCCCCCCAGCAGGTCAGGCAGCTGGACTATATCAGCCAGTTCAACCTCACCATCGAACACATCCCCGGGGAGGACAACGTCGTGGCAGATGCGCTCTCACGCGTGGAAGCCATCGACATGCCGACAACGCTGAGCTCCGCAGCCATCCACGAGGCCTAGCAGCGCGAGGACATCGACGCCGATCACGAGCTTGCAAGCTCTTCGCTGAATCTTCAGCCCCTGATGATCGACGGCCATAGGCTCCTGTGTGAGACGTCCACAGGAGTCGTTCGGCCCTACATCCCCCAGGAGCTGCGAAGGACGGCGTTTGACGTTGTTCACTCGCCAGCGCATCCCAGCGGTCGCACCACCTCCCGTATGCTGAAGGAGAAGTTCGTGTGGCCGGGATCAGGAAGCATGCACTCAAATGGGCGCGCGAGTGCCTTCTCTGTCAGCGCGCTAAGATCCACCGGTACGCCAGAGTGCCGCCCACCAATATCGATGTGCCTGACCAGCGCTTCAGCCATGTACACCTGGACATCATCATCATGCCGCATCTCGACGGGTACAGGTACTGCCTGACGATGATCGATCGGTTCTCCAGGTGGCCTCATGCGATCCCGCTCAAGGACATACAGGCCGAGACGATTTCAGCCGCTTTCTACAGTGGCTGGATCGCCACCTTCGGCACACCGTTCACCATCACGACGGACCAGGGAACTCAATTCGAGTCTGCGCTTTTCGCTGCCCTCTCCCGGCTGATTGGAGCGAGTAAGATCCGGACAACGCCCTACCACCCACAGTCCAACGGCATTTTGGAGAGGTGGCATAGGACGCTAAAGGCCGCGCTCATGTGCCATCCCGACGTGCCTTGGCTCGAGCGGCTACCAACCGTCCTCCTTGGACTCAGGACGGCCTACAAGGAGGACCTCAAGGCTTCACCGGCCCAGCATATGTTCGGCACCTCTCTGCACATACCGGGTGATTTTTTCATCACGCAGGAGTGCACTGCAGATGTTTTTTCTTTTGTAGGGAAGTTGCAGCACCACTTCCGTACTCTGAAGACCGACCACCACGTCACTACCAAGCCCTTTTTCCACAAGGACTTGGCCACCAGCACGCACGTGTTCCGGAAGATCAACGCTGTCAAGTCGCCCTTGACACCGCCCTACACGAGGCCGCACCGTGTCATGCGCCGCCTTGACCAGAAGCGCTTCGTCATCGACGTCGACGGAGAGCCCAAGATGGTCTCCACCGGCGACCTCAAGCCAGCGTATATTGCTGGGGACGAGACCTCGGTCCCAATGGACCAGCGCCCTCAGCGACAGCCTCGCCGCACCGTCACTTTCCAGGTGCCATTCAGCGCTACACCTCCACAGGCACCACCAGCACCATCATCGTGCCCTCCACAGGCGCCACCATCATCATCTTTATCGTGCCCTCCTCAATCGTCAGCCACTAGGGGGGGAGTGGCTGTGGCACCCTCAGAGTTGCCGCCACGACAAGTGTGCACGCTCCTGCCGACAGGCGAGTGGCAGCACAATCGGCGCAAGCAGCTACTGGAGCCGAGAGCGTTCTTCTAGCCTCGGCCTCCTTTCGCTGTCTCGCTATATATTCGGCTACGGAGCCTCTCGAGCTGCACGCACAGGACTGCACGCAACAGCTCGCTGCAACGCCACAGCTCTGGCGCATCGCCTTCAAGATTGAATATTTTTTCACGGCTAACTTAGCATTTCTGTATTATCTGTAAATATTGTATATAGTGTAAAATATAGTGCTGTGAAATCAAGGTGTGTAAAACCCCTTTTCTCTCTCCTGCCATCGTCCGCCTCGCTCCTGTCCTCGGCGCGAGCAGCGCTGCACCTGCTGGGGCGATTCCCTATGCGCCCTGGCAACCCGCGGCTTAGCCCGCACACATTTCCTACAACAAGAAGATGTACTTTGTTCTAAAATACTTGCGCCAAAAGCATGTATTTAGAACACTACAGATCTTCTGGTTTCATTTAAGTCACTAAACTACACAAATATGTTGATATACATGACAAGGGCTTGTATATAAAGTTTCAAGTGTAATTTCTGCAATCTACACTTTTTCTTAAGTGTCGTTCTAACATCTATACTCAAGTAGTGTAAAATGTATTATTTGCACTTTTGAAATTGGTTGCGGGTGGTTTACACTTTTCGAAAGTGTAATTCTAATTTAGATGCTATTTTAAATACGCATTATTTATTCTATTTGCATATAGGCGAAATATGCAAGCGTATAGGAGAAATACGCATTATTTATTGTATTTCCATATAGGCGAAATATGCAAGCGTATAGGCGAAATACACGATACTTATTGTATTTGCATATAGGCGAAATATGCAAGCGTATAGGCGAAATACGCATTATTTAATGTATTTGCAAATAGGCGAAATACGAAAAACATTATGTGTATATGCGAAATACGCATGTTTGTTGTATTGTTAAATTCTAGTTTTTTTTAATTGACTAGCCGAACAGACTTGCTTTACTTGGCGCATGTATCTGGTTCCATTTGTAGCAATTTTCGCTAGATGGTGCCAGTGACGACCGTAGGTACTACCCGCCTTACCGACCTATGGGTCAGTAAAATCGCAGAAATGGGTTTGACACCCTCTTAAGGGGGTGTCAAAGTCAATTTTTATCCTTCCTACCTTACCGACCCGAGAATTATAAAATATTGACTTTAATTAAAAGAATAAGTATAATTATGAAAAACTAAGAGGTCATTGCCTTCCGTAATACAATTATCTATTACTGTGCGAAGTTTCAAACAAAAACTTCAATACCTCTACGAATGGCTTTCGAACGAAATTTAAAGGTTCGAGTCTAGACTAATAGACTAATATAAATTTTGTTCGAACGACATTCGTAGAGGTTCTGAAGTTTTTGTTTGAAACTTCGCACAGTGGTAGATAATTGTATTATGGACGCCAATTATGTCTTGGTTTTTCATAATATAGTTTATTTAATAATTGTAATCAATTGTTAAAGAATTAGGAATTTCGGCGGGAAATTTGAATGGTTTGACGCCCCCTTACGGGGAGATCGGAGCAAACTTTACCATTGTGACCTCCACCTCGCGCCACATTTTTCATCATACGTCTAAAATTCACATAGTAACATGTAAAGAACACCGGACAACAGCAATTTTGTTTATTAGTAGCCTCAAAAGTTTTTTATTATGAAATATTGTTACAATTGACGAATGGAAAACGGTAAAAGTGATGGTCATCTTACCGTTTCATAGCCTTACTGATAGCTTCACCTCGCGCCGTATTTTTCATTATTTTACGAAATTGTACGCAATTATGTGAGCTTGAAGCTTTATAAACATTTAGTATTATGACAAGAACACCGGACAACCGCATTTTTGTACCATAAATGACCACAAACTTTTACTTTTATGATATTAATTTTTGAGGTTAGGTAACATCTGCATCAATCAGGATAGCTCCGACCTCCTCTTGAGATTAAACCTTAAAAAAAGAATTTTCGTTCCCGCACGAACTTCCGTGCGCGCGACATTGCTGCCGGCCGCTCGGCGGGCGTACATTTCCCCTCCGCTGCTTCTCTCAAATTGTGCACCTACTCCGAGTGTTTGGCCGCTGGGGTCGCTATCTTACGGCTACTTTCTGTTGGCTCGGTTTCGCCCATGCTGATCGCGATCTCCCCACTAATCTCTGCTCAAAATACCTCTGCTGATCATCACCCAATACATACTTCATATTTTTCTTAGTTAGTAGGGTGAATAGTTCAGCAATCATACCAAAGTCTTCTACAAATTTTCGATACCACGACGCCATGCCAAGAAAGGTGCGTAACTGTTTTAAGTTCTTGGGAGCTGGATAATTGATAACAAGTGCAATTTTATCCGGATCAGGACGGAAACCATCTTGGTTAACTAAAACTCCGAGATATCTCACTTTTTCGTTGTAAAAGTGACTTTTCTCACGATTTATCATGTGAGCAGCATCACGTAGCCATTGCAAGACCAGTTCGAGAATTCGTTTATGATTTTCGAACACCCCTAAAATGATAATAATATTATCTAGATACGAGAAAGTGTAGGGCTCAAGGTCAGGATGGATTATCTGCTCGATTAACCTTTGAAATATTGCGGGACCACCCACTATGCCATACTCCATACGGGTAAATTTAAATAATCCCACCCCAGGAAATGTAAATGCAGTCTAGTGTCTAGAATCATGCTTTACTTTTATTTGGTGATAGGTACTGCTTAGGTCGAGTTTAGTAATATATCAAGCTCTCTGCAATTTACGCAAAATTGTAGTCATGTACGGTAATGGATAAGCACTTGAACTGGTGACTGCATTGAGCTTACGGAGATTAATGCAAAAGCGATATCTACCATTGTGTATTTCGATTATAACGACTGGGCTAGACCAGCCACTAGTTGACGGTTCAATAATATCCTTATCGAGCATTTTACGCACTTGACCATGCATTTCCTCGTCTATTTTCTCGAAATCAGGATAGGAACGCTGCTTAATTGGTCCAGGTGAGGTTATATTAATCTCATGTGCGATTAAGTCGGTACAACCAATCTCTTTACCACTAACGGTTAATAATTTGTGAAGCATCTGTTGGCTGTGCGTTTTACGCATGCCGTTGCGATTTGAAGTTCTATTGGCCCAAGGATCGTCCATGATGCTCCTGAATCAATCAAGCCTCGCACTCCAGATTCACCGATGCCAAGTTATAGCCAGTACCTCGGATGTGATTTGAGGAGTTTCCCAAGATCTTGATTGGACTCTGTATCCTCTAGAGGCTCTCCAGCTTCAGCTACCGATATTGCAGATTTGACTGTCACCTGTGTCGGTAATACGGGTTCGACAGTCGTCTGGGTCGATAACTCAGGCCCGACAGCTGCCTTGGAAATTTTGAAAAATTTAGGAAATTTTGAAAAGATTTGAAAATTTAGAAAAGATTTGAAAATTTAGAAAAATTATGGAAATATTGAAACATTTTGGAACATTTGACAAATTTTTGAAATTTTGAACAATTTTAGAAATTTTGAAAACTTTAGGATAATTTGGAGAATTGTGCTGAAAAATTGCTTTAGAAATTTAGAAAATTTTGAACAATTTTAGAAATTTTTGAAACTTTAGGAAAATTTGGAGAATTGTGCTAAAAAATTGTGGAGATTTTGAAAAGTTTTGAAAATTTTGGTAATTTTGAAAATTTTTGGAAATTTTGAAAATTGTTGGACATTTTGGAATATGTAGAAAATTTTAAAAAATTTTGAAATTTTTGAAAATTTTGAACTTTTTGAAAATTTTCAAAATTTGTCAAATTTTCCAAAACTATAGGGTGCCCCTAACAGGGCCAGGAAGTGCTAAGTAGTCTTCTTAAGAATGGCTGATTTATTTTTGAGTGTTTCCATAGTCGCTGATCACGGTAGGTGTAAATGGTTAGGTGTAAATGGTTAGGTAGGTAGATAGGTAAATTCGCTGATTTTCAGTGCCGTTTAGTGCTGAAATTGGCCATTATTGGGTCTTGGACCTACGAGAACTTTTATTCAGCACACCATAAACTATAACATATTTCATTTTCAGACAATTTTACCGGTTGTCGATTTCCATTTACTCTGTGCGTGATCCATTGCTTTATTCCTGCATTTGCGGTCAATTGTGCAACAAGCGGGGAAAATTGGCTTTTTGTAAGCGAGGATGATGATTGAGCACGAGTGAAAGTCGACTAAACTCAATTTATGGTCTCAAATAAATAAAACATTTTTGAACCTGTGCAAAAAAGAGTATAGCATAGATTATGAAAAAATATTTCAATTGTGTAAAAATTTAGGCAGTTTTTGCATATCAAGTTACATTCTTTTCAATTGTCAATAATCAATTTTGCAACTGTATAATTGCCGATTAAATTTTATTTATAAATACACTGCATTTTTACAAATAAAAAATTTTCCTATTTTTGTAATTTTGTTTGATCTTATGAACAACGGATTTATTCATTAATTACAAAAATATCATAAAAATGTAAAAGCGGTATAAAAAAAATGAATCGATGATTCTTAATTTGTTCTTTATTTCAAACTTTATAAAAAAATAAAATAGAGCTCTGAATGGCCAAAAAATATCGCATAATACTCAAGAAAAAAGCGATTCATTTTACATTTGAAAAAACATGAATATGATAAAAATGAAAGGAACTTTATAAAACATAAACGAATCGATCAATCTTAAAAATTTTTCTTGATTTTAAATCTTCATCAAAAAACGAAAAATACGAGCTGTAGTTTGTCAATCATTACTGCGTTAGACGCAAGAAAACTACGATTATAAATTTTTTGAAAAAGAAAATACCATAAAAAATGAAAAATTTATTATAATACAAAAACGATTCGATGAATCTGGAAATTCTTTTTGATTTAAAATCTTCATTAAAAGACGAAATAAATAAGCGTTCATTGGTAAAAGAATACCGCATAATACTCGAGAAATAAGGAATCAAAATATTTTTGAAAAAAAATATAATTTTGAATATCTTGAAAAATATAAGTCCTCATGATCTGGGCAAAGAATTTAGCCGCGAATATTTAATAAGCTACCTCTTTAAAAAATTTCAGGAGGTATAATGCCGTTTGACTCAAATTATCGTTTGCCATAGAAAATCGATATTTTTACAAAATGATTTTTTTATTATATATATATAAATATCAAAATAGCAGCCTAAATAGATAACAATAATTTTTTTTACAAATATGGCTTCATACATTTTTTAGATTTACTATAAAATGAATGTTAAAAATATTTTTAGATTGATCCATCAAAACTCCTTGCACATAGTAAAAATTACATACATGCCTGTTTTTACAGATTTTTGGCTTCGGCTAATTTCATAGGGCTTAAATTTGACTCAAACTTATAATGTAAAATGTTTTCTTTTTTATATTGTAACCTGCTTCATACATTTACAATTTTTTTTCCTCAAATTAAAGAATTTAGATGTTTCCGATATCTTCTTCCTCTAATCCTTTCAGACCTGAATTAAATCTAGCGGTGATATACCACTTTTTTAAATATATTTTGACTTATTATGGTACAAATATGAAATTTAAGTGGTTAAAAAATTTTTTTTTTCTACATTTTTATGTATAATTATGTTTATTTACGTGAATATACATAAATAATTACATAAATATAATCCTAATGTTGTGCATGATGAGTAAATTTGATTAAACTGAGATTTCGAGGCGTTTTTAGTATTAGATTTTTAATTTTATGTTTTCCCCGCTATGTACATTGTAATGTACATTGGGTCTGAAAGGGTTAAAGAAAAATATAACTTTTTTGTATTTAAACTATTCTTTGAAAATATTCAAGTTGCAATTAATAACGAATTATTTAAAAACAAAAGTTATCATAAATTATATTATTCATTTGATTAATTTAATTTAATTTTCATGTGTCAAGCTCGATATTTTTGTCCTAATTAGTAGCCCCCAAAATATTCTCCGCGCCGCCGAATTAGTACTTTAACGATAGAAGAAATTGAGAATACAAAAAAGGTCAGTGATTTTCGCGATTGGTGGGTCGGTCGCGAGCTAGATCTGGCTTAGCTTAGGTTAGGTCGCCGGCTCACGTGGGTATGCGCGAGCGGGACAAACGATGCGTGCTGCCGGTTCGCACTGCGAGCGTTCGGCCATCGCAGTACGCGTATGGCGAGGAGGGCAATGTTTGTATGTTATACAAGTGTCAGTGTTTCTTGTTGTTGACGTATGGGCAAGAAGATGACGTCGTCGGTGGACTTGTCAAAGCTGGCTCTGCGACGTGGAGAGGACTCCAAAGACTGTCTCTCCATACTTCCTCTTTGGTGGACTGACGACTGGCAGCGACGAGAAGAGGATAGGCTGATGTAAACAGCCTCACTGCTGAAGTCTGCTACGTGAGATCAGTGTCCCTGTCAACTTAGTGTTTTGCTGTTACTTCACAAGTGTGTCTTTTTGTTGCAGATCAGGAGTTAAGCTGCACCTGGGGAGTCTGTGATGGAGTTATTGCAGCTGTTGGATCTTGAATTGTGTTTCTTACAGCGCTCATGCAGGGCTGCTTGCTCAGGTAAGTCTGTTTCCAATAAGTTATTGTATTGTGTAGCTGTTATATTGTTTGTTGTGTTTTTCAAGTAAGCGATGATTCGAGAAAGAGTGGAGGCATGCCACGAGCTCTGACACCTTGACCAGACCAGTTTCCTTTAGCTGGTGCATTGTTCAAGACGGATGACAGCTTCTTGTCAACTTCTGCTGCTTCATGGGCCTCGCTAGCTGGAGAGCTCCTGTACTTTCTCTGTACAAGTAGACAAGAGGATATTGTAGAAGAAGACTGAGAGAAGTGTGGTGTTTGGGTGTGGTGTTTGTTTTTATTTTAATTATTGTCAGCGTCCTTTATCTATGTTAATGTCAACATGTTTCTTTGAAAGAAAATGTAGACATTAACATTAAAATTGTTTTATTTCTAGAGGTCAAAAATTTCTTAAGCCATCACAAAACCAGCTACCTTGGGTATTTTTATTTAGCTATATCCTGTATGCGTGTTCACGTATAGACCTATTCGCGGTTATCCAGTTTGCTAGTGTGATTTCTGCAAACCAGTGTAAAAAAGGATCTCTCAGCCCCAGTGACTCAATTAAATGTTTTATACTGTATTTTTGGTTACGGAAATAAGTTACTGTGGTTATGACATCCTTTTTCACAAAAGTTTTAAGAAATCACAGACATAAACTAGAATACTATGAGTGGGTCTCCAGGCAAACATACGCAAACAAGGTATAGTCGAGTAAATACAGCCAAGTTTATAAGTTCTGAACTAGCTTATAAAACTGTACTAAATTTATATAGATGTAAAACAATTTAAATTAGTATGTTATAACTTCCTTCTTAATAGAGACACGTTGACATTAACATTTAAATTCTTTTATATCTAGAAATTTTGTACAGTACTTTTGTACGCGTATAAAAAACCAATTACCTTGGCAGTTATTATTTAACTACATCTTGTTTGCGTATGTTTGCCTCGAGACCCACTCATGGTATACAAGTTTTATATCTGTGATTTTTTAAAACCACTGTGAAAGAGCATCTCGTAGCCTCACTGACTTATTTCCTTAATCAAAAATACAGTACAAAACCTTTAATTGAGTCACTGTGACTGTGAAGTCCTCTTTGACGATGGTTTTAAGAAATCACAGCTGTAAAGTGGATAACCATGAGCGAGTCTATAGGTGAACACACAAACAGGGTATAGTTGAGTAAAAACTGCCAAGGTAATTGGTTTTTTAATGGCTTGCAAAATTTCAGACTTCTAGAAATTAAACAATTTCAATGTTAATGTCACATCACTTTGATTTTCTTTTTCTTTCTCGGGCACGAAAAGAAGCTCAATCCTTGCAGCCCGATATTCTTCCTTTTCTTCGCCACATTGGATCTGCAACTCTTCAAGCTTCTTTCACTGTAGACTTTTCAATGCCTAAAAAATTCGCCGGCTTCCTGAGGTACCTCGCCTCAATATTGTGTCTTCAAGAAATACCTATTTATAATTTCAATGAGGTTTTGACGGCCGAGCATTTGACAATAGAAGCAGAAAAGTTTGTTTTACATAATAATACGAAAAGTCCCTGTATCGGTCGTCGCCACCTAAACATATGCAGAAATAAAAGGGGGAGTTTGTCTCAGTATCAACGTGTATCAATTGCTATTCATAAAGTGAGTCTGACATCATAGTAAGGAACTGAAATTGCTTTTCCCAACGTCAGCGATACAATGTGTCGAGCGTGTGTATTTGTAAAAAGTGCATAAGACTCTTTATGAAAGTTTTACGAGCTCGGCTCTGATGTCCTTTATTCTATAGGAGTACCACACCTGCACCATTTCATTTTCAAAAATTGAGATCCGAATTCGTCGCGCGACTCGCAAATAAAGGAGCGTAAGATCTGGAACGAGAAAAAAAACTCTCAGATATCGTAATGTGGATATACACGTATATAGGGGTCAACCTACAATTTGGGTTGTAGGAGGATAGGCCAAAATATGCATGATGAATGTACTTTCATCTTCTATTTGAACTTATTAATATTATTAAGTATGTGCCCCATTAGCCAGATGTATTGTAAATTGTTAGCAATTTGACATACACGCTTTGCTATCGATTTCCTTAAGTTTGATGTAAAAGTGCGTCCGTATATGCTGGAAATTTTACATCCAGTAATGAAGTAAATTATGAGGGCAAACTGAAGGCAAAATTACAGCAACTATTGCTCACGATGTGTAGGCGTATCATAGGCATAAATTGCCATCATATTGTCGTCACATTTCTTGATTGTTATGTTACACAAATTTCCATCAATATGCTGTTATTAATTTCCTCCCTCTTTCTCGCACTGTCGCATATATGAGTAATTTTATTGAATATTATGTGAATAATATTGAAAATAAAATAATATAATATATTAATAACATTGAAATCAAGCTGAGAGCAAATTGATGTACAAAACTTGCAGCAACAGTTATACATCAAATGTAAGTAAATCTGCGTCCGTATATGGCAGCAATTTGATGGCAAGCACTTGCAGTCAATTTTATGGCACATTGACATCAATTCTTGATATTCGTCATTTCTTGAGCGCAAGTTGGAAGAAAATTGTTAACAAACATTGCAAAGCAACTATTTCCGCGATTTTGCCACGGCAAGCCTGGCTAATGGGGTGGGAACTCGCTTCTTCGCGCCCTCGCGCCCCGTAGCTGTAGCGTTCAACCGCTAGACGGCTACCAGTTCCTACACTCTTAACATAGCCATTACTCCCGCATTTCCGCAAGCGCATGGAGATCCCCCCCCCCCCCGTCCAGCCTGCAAAGATGATATTTTTTATATAAAAAAAATACTAGTCGCCAGATCTTTATTTGCCCAATTCAAAAATCAAAATAAAAAATATTTTTTTCACAATTTTAAATGTCTATATCTTTTGAATAAGAAGGTATTATCAATTTTACCAAACGGGAAAAAATTGCCCCCGAGCTAATTTAATTTGCTCAGGTGTCAAATGTTATAAATATTTAATAATTATTATGTAAAAAATAAAAAACCGTAATGGGATTAGTATCCGGTACTTCTACATAATGCGCATGCGTGGTACCGTGCGGTCCGATCGTTCCATACTGTTCCGCGGTACATACTAATTTGAGAAAGTTGTGGCGTGTCTACAACTTTTTGTTCATTGGTTGAGGTCTTAAAGAGTTAGTTGTTGTTTAAGTTGTGTGCGTATTTATATGCTACTATATGGTTGTGGTTTGATTATGTAAATAAGTAATAAATTTAATATTTAGATATTAAGTTTTCTTTTAGTAAGTAAATATTATTCATATATGATTTTTGAAGCTTTTTGTTTAAATTCTCCTAATCCATTCCTTTCTATAAGTTTGATATATCCTATGCTTGAGAAATAAGATAAGGTTAAGTAATCCTGAATACTATATAGTTCATGAACCAGTTATACTACAATGATACAGTTATCTAGTAAATGATTATGAAGACAGTATATTAAACCAGTATTGGTTAATTTAGTGAATATCAATAAGATTTGAGGACGTAGCTTGAAGCTGATACCTCTTGGAAGAAAAAAAAAAAAAAAAAAGTTGTGTGCGTCAACACCGTTAAAAAAATCAAACTTGAAATCAAAATTGGTTGAAGCTTCAATATGGCAAATTTGTTGAAACAAATTTTTTTCATCACTATTTAAAAATGTATTTTGGAGCAGAGTCAACACAACATTATTACAGTGTAGATTTCAGAGCAGTGCGTTCTTACGAAAGCAATTGACAATCTTTCTGTTGTGGATGACATCTTTGGCAAAGGCCGTAAAGCACTACAATTTCTTTCTGGATTGGTTAATTTGTTCTTTGATCTCACATATGCAACCTGTTAAGTACGAAATCTTGATCCCTCTGTTTTCCAGGTACATGCTTAGTGAGTATCAATGATTGATCTTTTTCATGAAATCTTACAATTTTGGAGCTTACTCTGATTTATGTTTGTTTTTTACAGAGGTATTGTAAAATAAATAGTACTCGTGTTGGATCCGGACTTACTGATATGCACCGGTTCAATCGATGAAAATTTCAGTTTTTGGTTTAGAGTGGGTGACCGAAAGTTCTCTCTTTTACAAAGTTAACCTGTGGAGGTTTCAACATTTTTATAAAGCCCCTAAGCAATGAAGACCAGAGAAAGCACAGAACAGTCCGACTTTTAGAAGCTTAGATTCGTCAATATTTTAACCTTTGCTGGACGAGGTATTTGAACTTCTGATTCTAATTTGGCATAGTAGTTAGTGAGGCTGTGTTTCATAAATTCTTCTTTTAAACAAATTTCATTAACTATTGCTTTAAATAAAAAAATGGACCAGCCTATTCAAATAATTCTAGATTCTTTTGATATCTGCTGATTTATATACTTTATCTTCTTGAGTTAATATTATTTTTAATAGTCAAATAATTCTTCTTATTTTAAATCATGTTTCTATAGTTTCAAAGACTATAACAAAGAATATCATCTGGCAGTGATGCTTTGTGCAGGCAGAAAAAAAACATAATATACCAAAAAAAGCTTCAAGTTAAAAATGAACACAATTCTCAAGTGTACCACTTATTTTTAAACTTAAATTCTCTTACTTTTAATACGCTTGATTTTTAACTCTTTATCAATAATATCTTTATCAATAATACATTTCTAAGCATAAATTTTTCATTTTTAGGTACAAGTTTTAATTTATGATTTTAAAGTTATTGTAGTTTTTATGAAAACCAAATATTTATAGTGGTGCTAGGAATAAATTTTAAGAATTGTCTCTCAAGCCCAACGGTGCAGACTTTTGTCAGACTTGGAATATTTTACAAGAGACACTGTCAAAGGTGTGATAACACTAGCTGATGTTCCACAAGCAACATGGAATGATAGATTTAGCCATTTAGGTAAGCACTATTTAAAATAAAATTGAATTTAATTTAGAATACCTAGTACAATTTCGACACGGGTACGGAAGGTGATTATTTAGCTCGTGTGACGTTTTTTGCACAAGCGAAGCAAGTGAGAAAAGTCACATAAGGTAAAAATCATCTTACGCACCAGCTTCGAAACATATTTTATACCACAAGAGCCGAATAATCATATTGAAGTTATGATTTTGAGGTTAGAGTGGTATAAAATACTTTATTCTACATGTTTAATTATACGAAGAAGAAGATAGTTCATAATGTTTTATATTTTGTTTTATAGCGATGTTTTTTGACTACGTGTGGCGCATCCTGAACCATTACAGAAACAGTAATCAATTAATGGAACATCTTCAGCAGCTTCTCTAGATTATCAGGAGCAAAAAGACATTGACAAACTGGGTTTATCATTAAAAAGCCCTCTTGTTGCATTACCCCTTGAAGGAATACATGCAGACAGATTAGATAAAGCACACCCATCTACATGAAACGTTATTTGCGGAGTCATTGAAAGTTTTGTAAGAGTCGATGAATATAAAATGAAAGGCCAGTTGACTGTAAGTTAATAAAAAGAAATATACAATAATAGTTTAACAACATAAAAATCTAAAATTCTAATATATTTTTGAAAAGTATAGAAGTGAATATTAAGAGCTTTTATAAAAGATTGAGGTGACATGAAAGTGCATATACTCTTCTGGACCTAAAAATAAAATAAAAAACAGTTATACGAGTCGCTACAGATCTTTCTTAACTGAAGTTTCAAGATATTATGCTTGTAAACCCAAATTTCAGGTGCAGATGTACCGGTGAAATGTACTAGAAGAAGAATTAATGAAAACTGATATAGTATAAAGTTATGACAAGTGTTTTATAGCATTTATGCAAAATTTCAGGGTTTTTCCTCAATATCTATGGAAATGGCATGGCCAATATATTTCAAAAATCAGATAACGAAATAGTAAGACTATATTTTTCTGTCATTTCCGTATTTTTGAGCAACAGCTCTGAAATATTGCATAAGTGCTATAGAACACTTGACAAAACTTTATTTTATATCAGTTTTCATTCATTAATTTCCTTGTAGATTTTACCTCTACATCTACACTAGGCATTTGGGTTTGCAAGCATGATATCTTGAAACGTCACTTAAGGAGAATAATAGCTGTTTTTTATTTTATTTTTAGATCCAGAAGAGTTTATTTACTTGATATGTCACAGCAGAACATAAGAAAAATGAACACTTAAAGTATATTATAAAAGTTACATCTAAGCACACTTATTTCTCAATATTATAATCAAAATACTGAGGTAACATGTTGAGTAAATATACTTTTCTACACCTAAAAAATAGAAAACAGTTATACAAGTTACTGTAACTAATAGATGCTCCTCAAATAAACATTTAAGAAATCACACTTGCAATGTACTTGAAGTTTCGAACGTCAGAATCAGACGAAAATGATGAAAAATTTTTTTTTGATTTAATATTTTATTCTGATAGATACATGCGAAATATGAACTAAAACGGCTTTAAAAAAATTTCTAACCCCTAATTCGACCCGAAATCCCTTGAAACAGGGGTTGGAAGGTGGTAAACATAGGTAAAAAAATTCTAACTTGGCCTAATAAAAGTCTTACGGTTTTCTACTTTACACATATTCTCATTACGATAGAATACACTTATAAAAAAAATGTCAACCCATAACTCGTCCCGGAAGCCCTTCAAATAGGGGTTGGAAGTGGCTGAATATAGGTAAAAAAATTCTAACTTGGCCTAATAAAAGTCTTACGGTTTTCTACTTTATACATACCCTCATTAGGATAGAATACACTAATGAAAAAAATTTCAACCCTTAACTCGTCCCGGAAGCCCTTCAAATAGGGGTTGGAAGTGGCTGAATATAGGTAAAAAAATTCTAACTTGGCCTAATGAAAGTTTTACGGTTTTCTACTTTATACATACCCTCATTAGGATAGAATACACTTATGAAAAAAATTACAACCCTGAAATCATCCCGGAAGCCCTTCAAATAGGGGTCGCAATGGGGGTAAATATAGATAAAAAATTCTAACTTGGCCTAATAAAAGTCTTACGGTTTTCTACTATACACATATCCTCATTACGATAGAATACACTTATGGAAAAAATGTCAACCCTTAACTCGTCCCGGAAGCCCTTCAAATAAGGGTTGGAAAGCGGTAAACATAGGTAAAAAAATTGTAACATAGCCTAATAAAAGTTTTACGGTTTTCTACTTCGTACATACCCTCATTGTAATAGAATACACTTATAATAAAAATTTTAAATCCTAACTCTTCCCGGAAGCCCTTCAAATAGGGGTTGGAAGGTGGTAAACATAGGTAAAAAAATTCTAACTTGGCCTAATAAAAGTTTTACGGTTTTCTACTTCGTACATACCCTCATTAGGATAGAATACACTTACAAAAAAATTTTAAACCCTAACTCGACCCGGAAGCCCTTCCCCGGCCAAGTTAGATTTTTTATCTATATTTACCTCGTTCCAACCCCTATTTAAAGGACTTCCGGGACGAGTTAGGGTTGACATTTTTTTCATAAGTGTATTCTATCGTAATGAGGATATGTGTAAAGTAGAAAACCGTAAGACTTTTATTAGGCCAAGTTAGATTTTTTACGTATATTTACCTGCTTCCAACTGCTATTTAAACGACTTCCGGGACGAGTTAGGGGTTGACATTTTTTTTGTTAGTGTATTCTATTATAATGCGGATATGTGTAAAGTAGAAAACCGTAAGACTTTTATTAGGCCAAGTTAGATTTTTTACCTATATTTACCTCCTTCCAACTGCTATTTGAAGGGCTTCCGGGACGATTTAGGGTTTAAAATTTTTATTATAAGTGTATTCCATTACAATGAGGGTATGTACGAAGTAGAAAACCGTAAAACTTTTATTAGGCCATGTTACAATTTTTTTACCTATATTCACCCACTTCCAACCCCTATTTGAAGGGCTTCCGGGACGAGTTAAGGGTTGACATTTTTTCCATAAGTGTATTCTATCGTAATGAGGATATGTATAAAGTAGAAAACCGTAAGACTTTTATTAGGCCAAGTTAGAATTTTTTTACCTATGTTTACCACCTTCCAACTGCTATTTAAACGGCTTCCGGGACGAGTTAGGGGTTGAAATTTTTTTGTTAGTGTATTCTATTAGAATGAGGATATGTGTAAAGTAGAAAACCGTAAGACTTTTATTAGGCCAAGTTAGAATTTTTTATCTATATTTACCCCCATTGCGACCTCTATTTGAAGGGCTTCCGGGATGATTTAAGGGTTGTAATTTTTTTTGTAAGTGTATTCTATCCTAATGAGGGTATGTATGAAGTAAAAAACCGTAAGACTTTTATTAGGCTAAGTTAGAATTTTTTTACCTATATTCAGCCACTTCCCACCCCTATTTGAAGGGCTTCCGGGACGAGTTAAGGGTTGCAATTTTTTTCATAAGTGTATTCTATCGTAATGAGGATATGTGTAAAGTAGAAAACCGTAAGACTTTTATTAGGCCAAGTTAGAATTTTTTTACCTATGTTTACCACCTTCCAACCCCTATTTGAAGGGCTTCCGGGACGAGTTTGGGGTTGAAATTTTTTTTGTTAGTGTATTCTATTATAATGAGGATATGTGTAAAGTAGAAAACCGTAAGACTTTTATTAGGCCAAGTTAGATTTTTTACCTATATTTACCTCCTTCCAACTGCTATTTGAAGGGCTTCCGGGACGAGTTAGGGGTTGACATTTTTTTTATAAGTGTATTCTATCGTAATGAGGATATGAGTATAGTAGAAAACCGTAAGACTTTTATTAGGCCAAGTTAGAATTTTTTATCTATATTTACCCCCATTGCGACCCCTATTTGAAGGGCTTCCGGGATGAGTTAAGGGTTGTAATTTTTTTTGTAAGTGTATTCTATCCTAATGAGGGTACGTATGATGTAGAAAACCGTAAGACTTTCATTAGGCCAAGTTAGAATTTTTTTACCTATGTTTACCACCTTCCAACCCCTATTTGAAGGGCTTCCGGGACGAGTTAGGGTTTAAAATTTTTATTATAAGTGTATTTTATTACAGTGAGGGTATGTACGAAGTAGAAAACCGTAAAACTTTTATTAGGCCACGTTACAATTTTTTTACCTATATTCACCCCCTTCCAAGCCCTATTTAAACGGCTTCCGGGACGAGTTTGGGGTTGAAATTTTTTTTGTTAGTGTATTCTATTATAATGAGGATATGTGTAAAGTAGAAAACCGTAAGACTTTTATTAGGCCAAGTTAGAATTTTTTTACCTATATTCAGCCACTTCCAACCCCTATTTGAAGGGCTTCCGTGACGAGTTAGGGGTTGACATTTTTTTTATAAGTGTATTCTATCGTAATGAGGATATGTGTATAGTAGAAAACCGTAAGACTTTTATTAGGCCAAGTTAGAATTTTTTATCTATATTTATCCTCATTGCGACCCCTATTTGAAGGGCTTCCGGGATGAGTTAAGGGTTGTATTTTTTTTTGTAAGTGTATTCTATCCTAATGACGGTATGTATGAAGTAGAAAACCGTAAGACTTTTATTAGGCCAAGTTAGAATTTTTTTACCTATATTCAGCCACTTCCAACGCCTATATGAAGGGCTTCCGGGACGAGTTAAGGGTTGACATTTTTTCCATAAGTGTATTCTATCGTAATGAGGATATGTGTAAAGTAGAAAACCGTAAGACTTTTATTAGGCCAAGTTAGAATTTTTTTACCTATGTTTACCACCTTCCAACCCCTATTTGAAGGGCTTCCGGGACGAGTTAGGGGTTGAAATTTTTTTTGTTTGTGTATTCTATTATAATGAGGATATGTGTAAAGTAGAAAACCGTAAGACTTTTATTAGGCCAAGTTAGAATTTTTTTACCTATATTCACCCACTTCCAACCCCTATTTGAAGGGCTTCCGGGACGAGTTAAGGGTTGACATTTTTTCCATAATTGTATTCTATTATAATGAGGATATGTGTAAAGTAGAAAACCGTAAGACTTTTATTAGGCCAATTTAGAATTTTTTTACCTATATTCAGCCACTTCCAACCCCTATTTGAAGGGCTTCCGGGACGAGTTAAGGGTTGAAATTTTTTTCATAAGTGTATTCTATCCTAATGAGGGTATGTATAAACTAGAAAACCGTAAGACTTTTATTAGGCCAAGTTAGAATTTTGTTACCTATATTCACCCACTTCCAACCCCTATTTAAAGGGCGTCCGGGACGAGTTAGGGGTTGACATTCTTTTTATAAGTGTATTCTATCGTAATGAGGATATGTGTTTAGTAGAAAACCGTAAGACTTTTATTAGGCCAAGTTAGAATTTTTTATCTATATTTACCCCCATTGCGACCCCTATTTGAATGGCTTCCGGGATGATTTAAGGGTTGTAATTTTTCTTGTAAGTGTATTCTATCCTAATGAGGGTATGTATGAAGTAGAAAACCGTAAGACTTTTATTATGCCAAGTTAGATTTTTTACCTATATTTACCTCCTTCCAACTGCTATTTGAAGGGCTTCCGGGACGATTTAGAGTTTAAAATTTTTATTATAAGTGTATTCCATTACAATGAGGGTATGTACGAAGTAGAAAACCGTAAAACTTTTATTAGGCCATGTTACAATTTTTTTACCTATATTCACCCACTTCCAACCTCTATTTGAAGGGCTTCCGGGACGAGTTAAGGGTTGACATTTTTTCCATAAGTGTATTCTATCGTAATGAGGATATGTGTATAGTAGAAAACCGTAAGACTTTTATTAGGCCAAGTTAGAATTTTTTATCTATATTTACCCCCATTGCGACCCCTATTTGAAGGGCTTCCGGGATGATTTCAGGGTTGTAATTTTTTTCATAAGTGTATTCTATCCTAATGAGGGTATGTATAAAGTAGAAAACCGTAAAACTTTCATTAGGCCAAGTTAGAATTTTTTTACCTATATTCAGCCACTTCCAACCCCTATTTGAAGGGCTTCCGGGACGAGTTAAGGGTTGAAATTTTTTTCATTAGTGTATTCTATCCTAATGAGGGTATGTATAAAGTAGAAAACCGTAAGACTTTTATTAGGCCAAGTTAGAATTTTTTTACCTATATTCAGCTACTTCCAACCCCTATTTGAAGGGCTTCCGGGACGAGTTATGGGTTGACATTTTTTTTATAAGTGTATTCTATCGTAATGAGAATATGTGTAAAGTAGAAAACCGTAAGACTTTTATTAGGCCAAGTTAGAATTTTTTTACCTATGTTTACCACCTTCCAACCCCTGTTTCAAGGGATTTCGGGTCGAATTAGGGGTTAGAAATTTTTTTAAAGCCGTTTTAGTTCATATTTCGCATGTATCTATCAGAATAAAATATTAAATCAAAAAAAAATTTTTCATCATTTTCGTCTGATTCTGACGTTCGAAACTTCAAGTACATTGCAAGTGTGATTTCTTAAATGTTTATTTGAGGAGCATCTATTAGTTACAGTAACTTGTATAACTGTTTTCTATTTTTTAGGTGTAGAAAAGTATATTTACTCAACATGTTACCTCAGTATTTTGATTATAATATTGAGAAATAAGTGTGCTTAGATGTAACTTTTATAATATACTTTAAGTGTTCATTTTTCTTATGTTCTGCTGTGACATATCAAGTAAATAAACTCTTCTGGATCTAAAAATAAAATAAAAAACAGCTATTATTCTCCTTAAGTGACGTTTCAAGATATCATGCTTGCAAACCCAAATGCCTAGTGTAGATGTAGAGGTAAAATCTACAAGGAAATTAATGAATGAAAACTGATATAAAATAAAGTTTTGTCAAGTGTTCTATAGCACTTATGCAATATTTCAGAGCTGTTGCTCAAAAATACGGAAATGACAGAAAAATATAGTCTTACTATTTCGTTATCTGATTTTTGAAATATATTGGCCATGCCATTTCCATAGATATTGAGGAAAAACCCTGAAATTTTGCATAAATGCTATAAAACACTTGTCATAACTTTATACTATATCAGTTTTCATTAATTCTTCTTCTAGTACATTTCACCGGTACATCTGCACCTGAAATTTGGGTTTACAAGCATAATATCTTGAAACTTCAGTTAAGAAAGATCTGTAGCGACTCGTATAACTGTTTTTTATTTTATTTTTAGGTCCAGAAGAGTATATGCACTTTCATGTCACCTCAATCTTTTATAAAAGCTCTTAATATTCACTTCTATACTTTTCAAAAATATATTAGAATTTTAGATTTTTATGTTGTTAAACTATTATTGTATATTTCTTTTTATTAACTTACAGTCAACTGGCCTTTCATTTTATATTCATCGACTCTTACAAAACTTTCAATGACTCCGCAAATAACGTTTCATGTAGATGGGTGTGCTTTATCTAATCTGTCTGCATGTATTCCTTCAAGGGGTAATGCAACAAGAGGGCTTTTTAATGATAAACCCAGTTTGTCAATGTCTTTTTGCTCCTGATAATCTAGAGAAGCTGCTGAAGATGTTCCATTAATTGATTACTGTTTCTGTAATGGTTCAGGATGCGCCACACGTAGTCAAAAAACATCGCTATAAAACAAAATATAAAACATTATGAACTATCTTCTTCTTCGTATAATTAAACATGTAGAATAAAGTATTTTATACCACTCTAACCTCAAAATCATAACTTCAATATGATTATTCGGCTCTTGTGGTATAAAATATGTTTCGAAGCTGGTGCGTAAGATGATTTTTACCTTATGTGACTTTTCTCACTTGCTTCGCTTGTGCAAAAAACGTCACACGAGCTAAATAATCACCTTCCGTACCCGTGTCGAAATTGTACTAGGTATTCTAAATTAAATTCAATTTTATTTTAAATAGTGCTTACCTAAATGGCTAAATCTATCATTCCATGTTGCTTGTGGAACATCAGCTAGTGTTATCACACCTTTGACAGTGTCTCTTGTAAAATATTCCAAGTCTGACAAAAGTCTGCACCGTTGGGCTTGAGAGACAATTCTTAAAATTTATTCCTAGCACCACTATAAATATTTGGTTTTCATAAAAACTACAATAACTTTAAAATCATAAATTAAAACTTGTACCTAAAAATGAAAAATTTATGCTTAGAAATGTATTATTGATAAAGATATTATTGATAAAGAGTTAAAAATCAAGCGTATTAAAAGTAAGAGAATTTAAGTTTAAAAATAAGTGGTACACTTGAGAATTGTGTTCATTTTTAACTTGAAGCTTTTTTTGGTATATTATGTTTTTTTTCTGCCTGCACAAAGCATCACTGCCAGATGATATTCTTTGTTATAGTCTTTGAAACTATAGAAACATGATTTAAAATAAGAAGAATTATTTGACTATTAAAAATAATATTAACTCAAGAAGATAAAGTATATAAATCAGCAGATATCAAAAGAATCTAGAATTATTTGAATAGGCTGGTCCATTTTTTTATTTAAAGCAATAGTTAATGAAATTTGTTTAAAAGAAGAATTTATGAAACACAGCCTCACTAACTACTATGCCAAATTAGAATCAGAAGTTCAAATACCTCGTCCAGCAAAGGTTAAAATGTTGACGAATCTAAGCTTCTAAAAGTCGGACTGTTCTGTGCTTTCTCTGGTCTTCATTGCTTAGGGGCTTTATAAAAATGTTGAAACCTCCACAGGTTAACTTTGTAAAAGAGAGAACTTTCGGTCACCCACTCTAAACCAAAAACTGAAATTTTCATCGATTGAACCGGTGCATATCAGTAAGTCCGGATCCAACACGAGTACTATTTATTTTACAATACCTCTGTAAAAAACAAACATAAATCAGAGTAAGCTCCAAAATTGTAAGATTTCATGAAAAAGATCAATCATTGATACTCACTAAGCATGTACCTGGAAAACAGAGGGATCAAGATTTCGTACCTAACAGGTTGCATATGTGAGATCAAAGAACAAATTAACCAATCCAGAAAGAAATTGTAGTGCTTTACGGCCTTTGCCAAAGATGTCATCCACAACAGAAAGATTGTCAATTGCTTTCGTAAGAACGCACTGCTCTGAAATCTACACTGTAATAATGTTGTGTTGACTCTGCTCCAAAATACATTTTTAAATAGTGATGAAAAAAATTTGTTTCAACAAATTTGCCATATTGAAGCTTCAACCAACTTTGATTTCAAGTTTGATTTTTTTAACGGTGTTGACGCACACAACTTTTTTTTTTTTTTTTTTCTTCCAAGAGGTATCAGCTTCAAGCTACGTCCTCAAATCTTATTGATATTCACTAAATTAACCAATACTGGTTTAATATACTGTCTTCATAATCATTTACTAGATAACTGTATCATTGTAGTATAACTGGTTCATGAACTATATAGTATTCAGGATTACTTAACCTTATCTTATTTCTCAAGCATAGGATATATCAAACTTATAGAAAGGAATGGATTAGGAGAATTTAAACAAAAAGCTTCAAAAATCATATATGAATAATATTTACTTACTAAAAGAAAACTTAATATCTAAATATTAAATTTATTACTTATTTACATAATCAAACCACAACCATATAGTAGCATATAAATACGCACACAACTTAAACAACAACTAACTCTTTAAGACCTCAACCAATGAACAAAAAGTTGTAGACACGCCACAACTTTCTCAAATTAGTATGTACCGCGGAACAGTATGGAACGATCGGACCGCACGGTACCACGCATGCGCATTATGTAGAAGTACCGGATACTAATCCCATTACGGTTTTTTATTTTTTACATAATAATTATTAAATATTTATAACATTTGACACCTGAGCAAATTAAATTAGCTCGGGGGCAATTTTTTCCCGTTTGGTAAAATTGATAATACCTTCTTATTCAAAAGATATAGACATTTAAAATTGTGAAAAAAATATTTTTTATTTTGATTTTTCCTGAAAAATCTAAGCTTGGGCAAATAAAAATACCAATGTAGTTGAATTGGGCAAATAAAGATCTGGCGACTAGTATTTTTTTTATATAAAAAATATCATCTTTGCAGGCTGGACGGGGGGGGGGGTCATGGAGATCTCTTACAGCGGTATATAAGCCCGAATGCAAATCCCTTCCAGAGCGTCTAAGTCAGGGTTCGTCTATATCGCCTTACTGATGAGTCCAGTAGACGAACCCGGGATGGAACGTATAGAGAGAAGCCATCAAGCTTCTTTTTGAGCTATATAAGTATACATCTATTCTAGGCGACAGAATTTTCGGTAAGGTCGCAGCTCCCAAGGTAATGAAACTTTTTGGAATTTCTTATGAATATGATTAGAAATATCAGAAAAATAGTCTTAATGTAAATTGTGATGAGCTTAATTATTTATTTAACAATTCATGCAAAATTAGAGATTTTTTATCTATATTTTCGTTAATAACTTTTTTCATCTTAATTCTACGTGCCACAGGAAAAAGTTCTTTAAAATTAAAGTTTCTACAAAAACTATTATTAACAAAAATCTAATTACGTTTTTTATCGTTGTTAAACTGCATAAAAGAGCAAAAATATTACATATTTTTTCATCATATTTTTAAATTTTTGAGGTTTAATACTTTTCTGATCCCGAGAAAAAAAATCGATTTTCTATATCGTACGATAACTTGAGTTAGATGGTACTATTCCTTTTAACAATCTCCAGAAAGATAGCGTTTAACTATCTTTTGACTGAGTTATTTGCCCAGATCATAAGGACTTTTATTTTATAAGATATTTGAGGAAATTGTTTACCAATAATCGCTTCTTTTTTTGGTCTTTTGATGTAGATTTTAAATAAAAAAGAATTTTTTATATTGATTTTTGCTTCCTTATAGAGGAAGCTTCGTAATGGCAAAAAAAGTTGTGCTAAAATTGAATTTATCGAAACATGTTTTGAGACATTAGGAATCAAAATACACTATTTTTAGAAAATGTCCGTATGGATGTGTGTACGTGTATCTGTACGTGTGTATGCGTGTGTATGCGGGTCTGTGTATGTGTGTGTGTGTGTGTGTACGTGTGCGTGTGTACATGTATATGTGTGCGTGTAAGTGTATGCGTGTATGTATGTGTGTGTGTGCGTATGCATGTGTATGTGTGAGTATGTGTGTGCGTGTGTGTGTATATGAGTATGTGCGTGTATGTATGCATTGATATCTCGAGTAAGCTACGGTAAAATTTAATATTCCAGGGCTCATTTTGTTTGTTTTTTTTCTACACGAAAGGGGTATAATAATAATTTATTATTGACAATTGAATAGAATGTAACTTGATAAGCAAAAACTTTCTAAGTTTTTACACAATTGTCAAAAATTTTCTTGAATTATTTAAAATAGATTTTGTCTAATAGGTGTGCGTAAAGAACATTTTTTAAAATCCTCTATTTTATCACAAAAATATGCGTTTAATTAATATTCCTATAACTTATTATTTAATAGTTTATAAATATGAGAAGACTGTAGAGCATTTTTTAGTTAATCGATATAATTTTTGCTCTCTTTTCCAATCCAATTTGTAAGGAATAACATTTAATTGAGTTAAAATTTCAGTTCACAGTTAAAATGAGTTTATACCACTCTAACCTCAAAATCATAACTTCAATATGATTATTCGGCTCTCGTGGTATAGAATACGGTTCAAAACTAGTGCGTAAGAAGATTTTTACCTCATGTGACTTTTCTCACTCGCTTCGCTTGTGCGAAAAACGTCACATGAGCTAAATAATCACCTTCCACACCGGTAACGAAATGTATTATTTAATAAATTATTTTGAGTAACTAACTCGAATTATTACACTTAATGAACATTTTTAAGATTTTCTTAGTTATATGTTATCATTTTATCGTAAATGTATTCGTAAAAATACTATGCATTATACAAATTAAAAAATATTTTAATCAACAATACTGTTTCATAAATATGCTATGCTTTTGCATAAGTCTACATTACAAAATGTAAATATATACATATATTTCGACATATTAAAAAGCAATAGACTTGTTATTTTTATTTTTCATAACAGTATTAAATAGAATAAATAATTCCATATTGGAACAATTTGTAAAGTTTGATGAAGCTAAGGGCCAATGAATTGAAAGAGGGTCGTCTAGAGGTGATCTCATGAGAAAATCGACCCACTCCCCAAGTACTAGTATTATTTTTTTTCAGATGAAAGAAATTTTATCTGAAAAAATAACGTTCTGAGTAGTAAATAAACATTTTAATATTTATTAATGTCATTTAAAAAAGTTAACGTTTCGATCATTTGAATTTCATTTATGTATAACTTTTTTGATTTGAAGCAATCATAAATAAAAATGGATTACTTTTTACATTTCAGAGCGTTACTCGTTGAAGCCGTTTATACGCATACCTTTTTTTTCAATACTTATAGCGTGACATAACGGTTGACCCTCCCCCCCCTCATCCTCTCCTCTGTCACATTTTGTCATGGTATGCTTGTAGGTACACCTGGTAATGGACTATTAAAAGACAATCGAAAATTAGGGTTATTGGTAGAACTTGATGAAATAAAGGAATTTTGACTATTTTCTATTGAAGTTTAAGTAATTTTGGTCTCGCTTTTCAGGGAAATAAGTGACCATTTTCGTTCAGATGGGCATATATATATATATATATATATATATATATATATATATATATGCGTATATATATATATATATATATATATATATATATATATATATATATATATATATATATATATATATATATATATATATATATACATCTAATTTACGAAACACTGATTGTCTTCAAATTAATATTTTTATTACCGATCACGCTTCAAGTGTTTCCGGCGATGAAATATGCAATGAATCTATTTGATTTTTCGAGTGATTGTCCTTTAGATCAATACCAATAAACTTGTGTAATTTTAGAAATGAGTATGTTTAGAAATAATATGAACATTTATATAATAAAATTAATGAAATTACACTGAAATATGGGCTCTTTTTAAATGTCGTACGTCCTAACACGTCTAACTTTTGTTATCATTCTTCTAAAGCAATTCCACGCAACAAATCTCTTTATTACGTATATTATAATTGAAATATCCAAGGGAAATTGTCACCATCGAATATTTTGGAAATCTCTATTTTTTACCATTTTACAGAATTTTGAGCTATATCTCAGCTTTTAAGGGGACTTCTGATGTCTTTCTTACTGAAAAATCTCAGGAGAGATCTCAGGTGAATTCTCAGGTGAGATCTCACCTGAGATCTCATGCCAAAACTTCAGGTAAATTAGCAAAGCAAAAATTAGCTATGGGTTGAAATACGTAATAAATCGTCTTTTAGCAAAATCTGATGTACCTTATTGGTGTTACCATCCGGATGTTACATCGGAAACTAGGTTTGTTAAAGTACTTTTGAGATAATTTTTTGTTTTTTAAACATTTAAAGAAAATGTTACATGAGATGTCATGTAACATTATTTTTTTAGTTTAAAAACAAAAAATCAGCTCAAAAATACTTTAATCTATTTAGTGTCCCATATATCACCCGGATGGTAACACTAATAAAAGGTGCATCAGATTTTTCTAAAAGCCTGAGATCTCACCTGAGATTTTGTAGTAGGGGGGCCCATCCTTAAAAAGTCAAAAGAATAAGTCTTTTTATTTTAAATGTCGAAGTACATAGATTTCAATTTTTAAATTGCCATTTAAACCTATGCAAAAGTATATAGCATTGGTTATGAAAAAATATTTAAATTGTATAGAATCTTAACAATTTTTTGCATATGAAGTAACATTTTAGCTTTCTCATAGAGAAAGCTTTGTGATGATAAAAAAAGAGTATTGCTGTTAGAAACATGTTTTAAGATACTTGGAATCAAAATACACTATTCTTAGAAAGTGTATTTATGAATGTATGTGTGTGCGTGTGTGTGTGCGTGTGTGTGTATGTGTGTGTGTATATGAGTGTGGATCAACAATTCTGAATATACATGGTGAAAATGAATGCCTCGGGGCTCATTTTTTTGTTTATTTTTAAGGAAGGCGGCTCAAACATATTTTTTGTTGTTTTTTCGATGCATTTTTGTTTATTTAGCGGTTTTTCAATTTTTGAGTTTTAGTTTTGGGCTTTTGATACCTTACAAATAATATCATCAATTGAGTCATAATATTATGTATTTTTTAAAATTCTTTTTTGATCGATTATTTCTCGAGAATGACACGGTTATTTTTACCAAACAGGGCCAGTTTTTTTCATTTTTTAATGAAGATTCGAAATTAAAAATAAATTTAAAGATTTATCGATTCGTTTATTTTTATACGTTTTTTTATTTTACGATTTGCTGACATCGATAAGGTAAATTATTTTTGTATGTTTATGTAGCCTCTTGGCATAGCAAGTGTCTGATAGTTATTTTTTCATATCTTTGTCTTATTCTACCTAAGCACATTCCGCATTTGTCCAGGGTTATGCCTGTGTTTTATGAAATTGTACCAACAAACGGGATTCATAGGCTTTTTCCGCATCATCTGGAGATTCAAAATCCACCAAGTCCAAAATTCTAGCTTCTCCTTTTCTCGAGATATTCACATTTTTATATTTGTTTTCATAGTGCACAAATATCACAAATGATGAGTAAAAGAGGGCAAAAATTCTTTTTTAATTGATTGTTTACAACATTTTATTTATTTAAAAGTGTTAGTAGAATATCTATGAAGTGAATATTTTATACAAACCACGTTTAGAGTGATTCAGGACCAACGACGGGGACGTAGTGGTTATATGGTCCCATTTCTTTTTACATTTTGACGACTTTTTAATTTTTTTTGCATGTTATTTTAATTGTTTCTTTCTATATATTATAGTGACCAATGACAGGAACGTAATGTTTGAACCACAAAGGTCCCACTTTTTGACATTTTTTTCGATTTGTTGAATTTTTTTGTATTTTTTTATTTGATGTTTTTTTACCTGCATCTTCTTATATATTGTAGTGGGTTATATAAAATTATATGATCATATTAAATTAAATAATATATTAATATTAAATGTGGAGTGATGGTCTCCATGATTTGCGTGGCTTTACAAGTCAGCTAATGAGATAAAGGAGTATGAACAGGGAAAACTTGCGGTTGTTGTTTGCTGTCCATTTATAATAAACAAAAGCTTGAAATCTGCAAGATATTGACTGCAAATGACAGTTTGATATTCTCATATGACTTTTTTATTTGTGGAACTCTGTATAAGAATACCAATCTGTACACACTAGAAAGCTTAAGTTTCTTGCCCATACTGCCACCCTCAGAATAAAGTGTTCTTTTTCGAGTATACTCGTTTAAATCCTCTACATTCGACTTATTACTGTTGTCATCACTATCACCACTGTCATGTATGATGTCTTGAGTTGTGATGTTGAGTTAGATGAATAATTTTCAGGAGGTACAGTGTAGTTTATTTTAAAAGAACCTTGGCCTCCATCAGCAATGACTTTGACAATGACGTTTCCCTTTAAATTTCTTTTGTCTATTATTGCATCGAGATGTTTTTCAGAATTCGCATATGCAACAGGTCGTTTTTGTTTGATTGGTGCATTTTCACATTCCAATTCATATGTGCCTTTTCATAAATATCATTCAAAAGTTTCGATTTCTCTGATATATGGTTTCTATAATCTGGTGGAGCAGACTTTCTTCCAACGTTACATCTTAAAAAATTCGTAACCTTTCTCATTTGATTGTATGAAACTCCAGCATTAACCCGAAAATTATCTAAATTTTCTATGCTGAATGAATCATTTGTGTTTTCACTTGGATTAAGAACGATTCTTGATTTCGAGCCACAACTGGAAAAGTTCAACTCAATGTTCTTTAGTGCTCTATCATTATGAGTTTCAAACTTAGCTTTATTCTTAATAATACTAGTAACTTTTTGCTCTTGTATCTTTCCAGGAAGCTTTTCAACGATTTTCACTTATACATTTGTTTTCGGCAGAGTGACACTATGCACTGAGAGAATACATCGGTCAGACTTACTGAACTGTTCGGTAGTTTTGACCGAATTGAGTTCGGTAGTATGTATACGGCTAGAACAACGGAACAAGTTCGGCAGCTGAGTCTCCGTGCGTCGCGCTACTTGCTTAACCTCACTTTTTCACAAATAATGAATATTTTAATGAATTTCTTATTTTTTTGTTACTGTAACCTTTGTATATATGATTAGTTAGTCTAAGTTACATTTTCGATGTTCTACTTTAACCTTACTTCTGTTTTACCTTATCACAAACGTGATAGTGAGGCTACAATAAAGCGCAACACCACACATCACTTTTAAAACAGATCAGATCAGCCAAAACAGCCGAACTGTTCCGCAGTTTTTACCGAACTCCTCAGTAAGAATGACTGACTATAGCCTCCGCAAACTTAGCCATGCGACTTCGGCAAGCCTAACTGAACCATTCTCTCAGTGTGGGCAAGAAACGTAAGCTTTCTAGTGTGTATAGATTAGTATTGTTATGCATAGTTCCACAAATAAAAGAGTCGTGTGAAAATGTTAAACTGTTATTTGAATTAACAAAAATGAATATTATTCCGTTCAAATTTCTTGCAGATTTCAAGCTTTCACTTATTATAAATGGACAACATACTGCAACCGCAAGCTTTGTCTAATCATACTGCTTTATCTCATTAGCTGACTTCAGAAGCCACAAAAATCATGGAGACAATCTAACTACTGCTGCTCATACAACTGATAATTCAGGAATAGAAAATTCTATAGAATTGAAAACGTATGGAAATTTGCGAGCTCAATTATTGTTTCTGTTCTGATAATGTAGGTCCATCATTAGACATATAATAAATTAATTGGATATAGCTTTAAAGAGCATCGATAACGTTTCTGAAACATTGAAAATTCATGTTATTCTTACACATATTAAAGAGAGTTTAAAGTATATAGATAATGATAATAGCTATGGATTTATATCTGCGAAAGCTGCAGAGACGATTCATCGTGAATTTTTGAAGACCTGGGTATGCTATCAAATAAATTAATTATGAATCTTATTTGTCTCAATTTTCAGAGCAGTAGTTGTATTCTAATCATTCCACATTTAATATTAATATATCATTTAATTTAATATGGTTTTACAATTTTATATAACGCACTACAATATATAAGAAGAAACAGGTAAAAAATACCAAAACAAAAAAGACAAAAAAATTCAAAAAATCTAAAAAAATGTAAAAAAAAATAGAACTATATGGTTTAACCAGTACGTTCCCGTCATTAGTCACTATAAAATAAAGGAAGAAACAATTAAAAAAAACATATAAACAAAGAATACATAAAGAATTAACAAATCGTCAAAAATGTAAAAAATGGGACTATATAATCACTACGTCCCCGTCGTTGGTCCTGGGTCACTCTAAACGTTATTTATATATAATTTTCGCTTCAGATATTCTATTTACATTTTTAAATAAATAAAATGTTGTAAACAATCAATTAAAAAATGAATTTTACCCTGTTTTACTCATCACTCGTGATATTTTTGCACTATGAAGACAAATATAAAAATGTGAATATCTAGAGAAAAGGAGAAGCTGGGATTTTGAATCTCCAGATGATGCAGAAAAAGTCTGTGAAACCCGTTTGTGGGTACAATTTCATAAAACTCAAACCTGGTTCAGGACCACTGTACGCATATGACTCGTAGTATCTTAAGGTTGAAATTGATGGTGGATTACTTACAGGTGAAACTGTGACTTTATTTCTTGAAAGTGTAGTAGCGTAGTTGTCTCCGTACGGTGCAGTTTTGTACTTGCTCTTTAAAAAAGAATCAGAAACGACGAGTATTACACTATTGTTAACACTGTTATTAAGCACATGAAAACGTTTATATACATTTCTTATATTTTTGATAATGATATATTTAGATAGTGAGATTAAATATTTAACATTTTGTTTTAATTATTATAGAGCAAAAGAATTTCATTTATGAGCATTAACATTTATAAGAGGTCCATAGCGTGATTTTATTTAAGCAAATAAAATTAATACTAAATACTAATACATAATACTATAGTTTCATGGAGTACATGTAGAAAATTCTTTTCGCATAGGTGACATTGAAGACTTCTTTATCGGTAGCGATTGTGTGGCATATGACTCTCTGCGGTTCATTAAATATCTTGAAGCTTGAGAGAACGACGTATTAGGTACGTACTTTAGTTTCTATAATATTAAATATTATGATTGAAAAGTTATTAAGTATAAAAATATATAAAAAATTATAAAATTGACATTAAAGGTATGAAGATATGATGACAAATTGTAGCAAAAAATTCACGAATATATAGTAATAGGTAAGCTAGGGGGGTTATGAATTAATTCAGGTTTCTACCTTACCGACCAAGGGTTCGTGCCCAATATATACCAGGAATCTACCTTACCGTCCGGGAATCCCATTTATCGACCTCAACCGGTAACTCAAGTATCTACTTTACCGACCGAGCAGCGGAAAATTCAAATTTTGAATATCAAAATTCGAATTCTTGATATCAGACGGCGCTGCAATATGGCGGAAAATTCATATATTGGATTATCGACTACGTTGATATCCCTGTACTGAAAACCCATCCCGAGAGAGCGCTGCGGCAGGAAATTTCAATTTTTAAATTTAAAATTTTAATTTAAAATTTTAATTTAGAATTTTAATTAACGAACCAGTGGAAACCTTGTAGTAAAATTACCCACCACCAGATGGTGCTTCGGCGGGAAAGTGTAGGTAACCCAATCCAACTCAGCAGTCCACCTCAAAAGTTAACTCAGATATCTAATTTACCGATCAAGTGGCCGGAAATTAAAATTTTTAAATTAAAATTGCGATTACCAACACAAGATTAAAAAAATAAATTAAAAAATTTTTTGATGTTCAGCTTATATGTAGAGGGAGTCAAAGTAGTACCCCAGACAAGGGGATTAAAATTTTGTCCATTTTGCCTGAAACCGTTTATTTTGTCGAGTTTCGAGCGAAAAATGAAACCTAATGTCACGTCCGAAGTGACTTAAGAGTCTACTTTATATAAGAAAAAAACTAAAATAAAATAATCTGAAGGGTTACTTTCTTTTGTTTGCTCTTTTCGAGTCAACGTTCGAACACGCTATAACTTGGGGTAAGCCGCGCATATCTTCGCTTGTCTTTAAAAATAAAAATGAAGTTAAAATTATATTTATATAATAACGAAAACCAAATATTCATCACTAGGGTGACGAATAAATGATTATTATTATTGTTATTTTTAGTTTAATAAATTATACAATTTGTTTTGTGTATGGAATATATTTTGTTATATGATCTTTTTATTACTCACTTTTAATTTGGTTGCTTGACGAATACAACTATGTCAATTCCTTTCGTGCCTGTAGTCCGCTAGAACTCACACGTATTCGCGTTTTTGCTCAAAGGCTCGTCGAAGGCTGTCTGTAATGCACTAGAGCTAGTCGTGTATTGCACGATGCTGCTTCAGGTCTCGCCGAAGGCAGAATGACGGGCTCTTGGTTTGGGTCTAAGGATATATATATATATATATATATATATATATATATATACATATATATATATATATCTTAAGCTGCCGAGAAAGACAAAGAGCAGATAAGGTTTTGGGGAGGAGGGAGAATTTTTGGCAACTACCTTCTTTTTCTCTCTCTCTCTCTCTCTCTCTTTCACTCTCCCTATCCCTTATGCGTTCTCTACCTTTGCAAATGTTGGGTTCATTTCTTAGATATTTACATTTATACTACGTAATAGAACATTATGTGTTGCATGTTAGAAATTAACATGATATTGCTATTTTAATAATATAATAGTGTATATAATATTCATTTATATTAAAGTTGAATTATACAATGTTTTATTACTGTGGTATTATAGTATTATTGTATCCAATAAACCTACTATGTGTTCAATTAATATTAGAAAATTAATACTCTGTATAAAAAATAGATTGTTTATTATACATTAATGGTAACTTATTTGAGGTTGAAAGTTTTTACTGGATTCAAATTTACTATAATAAATGTACGTTATAGTTATTCTAAAACTTACTAGTATTTTAGGCTTATAACTTATGTTCTTATATGAATACATTCGTAAATACTTATTAATATTTTATGTTTATACATAAACAAAACTTACATATTAACGTAATTGTAAAATTATAAAGTTAAATACATCCTGTGATTTTAAACCATATTTTTATGTGAATATATTTGTAAATACTTATTAATATTTTATATTTATAAACAAAACTGTAATTATTTGAGTATTTATAAATGTTTGTAATAATAGATGTTATTAAAGGAAGTAGTTTGCTTAGAAAAAATATTTGGAAAGGTATGTATTTAAATATAGAAACTTATAAAAGTTATTATGAATACTATATATTTTGTATGGTATGTTTAAAAACTTGGTTATAATGTAAGAATAATTACAATTGCATTAAATATAAGTTTAATAAAATTGTTAATAACCTTTGCACAATACATACTTTACAAATATTTTACATTTTAAAGTTAGTAAAATCAGAAAGTTCTAAAGAACATGTTTATATAACTTTAAAGATATACTACTTAAGAGGTTCTTTTTAAGAATACAAGTAATTTACAAATAGTTAATACTATAGAAAATAAAAATAGTGTAGTAAAAGTTCAACTTTTGTTTTATAAGTCTTGAAAATATTATATTATAATCGTGGTTATGTATATTTAAAGAAAAACGTTTTCTTAAGAATCGATTTAAAAGTATAAAATTTGTAGTTGTTGTATATTGTAATAATATACAACATAGGGCAGTAGTTCTTCGTATTTTCTTCTTCTTGAAACTTTCCCGTATTGTACACATTTGGCTAATGCTAGTATATACACAGCTGATACTTGGAGGGCCGTTAGTTACAGGAACCGTTTGTGTAAGCGTCTAGACGCTTTCCCGGACTTGCGACGCCAATCCCTAATAGTCATCGAGATAATTTCGGGGAAAACTCGGGCGAACATACGTATTCAGTCCCTAACGAGTTTTTTGAGCAGCTGTGCACGTGTAGAGAACTCTTGTTCTTTTTCTCACGCACAAGGCTTGTATGCATTTTTCGTGTTATATTATAATTAAAAGCGCCAAAATTTGATGGATATCACACCCCCACCTTAAAACGGTTGCTAGGTATTGCAAATACCTACAACTGCACGCTGTATTACGCACATACACTTAAATTGAAATATTAACTATTTCCTCTAAGCACATGTAATATTAAATTTTTCATAATCATTGAGTTGAGTAAATCTTTGACAAAGTTGTTTCAAATAGAAGTGATCAAAGGAAACTAAATTTTAAAAGTTATTTTTCATCAAATTTTGTTTATTGAGCTACCGACTATAGCGAAAAGCTTATTGTTTAATAACCCGTCCAGTTTTTTGCTTTCAGGCTCTTCAATGTGAAGATATCTCGTCAACCAGATTGTAGTAGGGTCAACTTCAGGCACTTCATAAAAAATTATTGAAAATTATTGCTGAGATCGTAGAGTGACCCCTTAATGTATCGTTGAAAAGAAGTAGTTATTTTTATAAGCGTGGACTTGTTTTTAAACTTATAAAATTGTATCTATTGGTATAAATGTAATCCACGAAAAATTATAATAAAATCAAGATAATATATAAATGTAATTAAATATAATATCGTACTCAATATGCTAAACTATAAATTGCATATTTTTTTGTCAGAAATGGTTACTATTTTTTTATAACAATAAAAATAAAAATATGAATTTTGCTAATACGAGATATAAAATCGAGTAATGGTAAATTCTGAAAATAAAGTTACATCGTTCTAGTAAATAATTAAAATGATTTGAAAATAATTCAAATTCTTACTGATTCAAAGTATGTAAGAAAAATCATATTATTTTACACTAAATATTTAAATTTAACAAAAACAGTATTGATAAAACTGTATAAATTAAAACTGAACTATATATGTAATATATATTAGAAGTAATTTCGCCCTAAACAAAAAGTATACAAGTCAAAAAGCGTGCGAATTGAAATTTACGTAATTATAATTATTTGATTTTACACGCTTTATTAAAACGATTTAGTTGGTATACAAGAGAATTAATGATACACTTTAAAAATAGAATTGTAATCTATATTAAAAATATTTCACGAATATATTTTAAATACAATTTTTACGCATAATGATTGTTGAACATTTTTTCGTGATAAAAAATTAAATTTTACAATAACGCCGCATATAGCATGAATATTATAAGTTCGCTATTTTAAATTGCATACATTCAAAATTCGGGTTAGCTGGTAATTATTTACTATATTTCTTTTTCAACACTATTGTCTAAAAATTAAAAACAACGTATCTAGATAAGTTTAATAATTTATATAATATATCTTTTCGGATTTTTAAATTATAAAATTGTACTATGAAGAGATAAAATATGCTATTGTAAACAAAATTAATATGTCAATCTATAATTAAAGTTATAGCAAATGGATCTAATAAATATTTAATATTATTATAATTATTACTTTTCGTTGACTGTAATAAATACATTTGTAAAATAATATTAGTAGATAGGCCGTAGGCATACTGGCTCATACGGGTTCTGGATCACCTTCTCCCCTCTCAAAGTGATCCAGTATCCATAGTGTGTATAAGCCCTATCCTTGTTTGTCCCCTTATCCAATTTTTCAGCATTCGTATTGTATGTTTTAAGCCCCTCCCCTGGATTTACCCCCCCTCAAAGTGATCCAGAATCCGTAGTGTGTATAAAGCCTTTGCCTGGTCTATCCCTTCTCCAATTTTTTCCGGATTCGTATTGTATGTGTTTTAAGCCCCGCCTCTGAACTATCCCCTTGTAAAGTGATGTAGAATCCGTATCTGATTTTTTTATCCCCACTCTGTAGGCCCGAATACGTAGGCATTTTACTCCCACTTGGTTTTGAAAATCCATTGGCTATATTTTTCTTTTTAGAAGAGAGAGAAAGGAGCAGTCTCTTTGCTCCTCTTTTCGAAGAAACAGATGGCATGCGTAGGAAATGGAAAGTAGCCGAAAATGAATGAAAAGAAAGGGTCAGCTTTTCTTCCCTCTGGTTTTAAAAATAGATAGAATGTTGCTCACTGACTTTGCTAGCAATAAACGTCTTCGTCGCAGGTATGTGCTGTAGGTGCGCGCAGGTAGCAGGAAAATTTCATCAGTAAACGGCCTTCGAGAAATGCTTACTGTGTGCAGGCATTTGGAAATTTATTTTTCTTCAGGCTGATACGCTGCCAGTTTTTTTCCGCTGGAAACGAATTAATTACAGTAAAGCATAGCGCAAGTATGATCCATGTCTGGAAGTCCGACGTATACACTCTATCCTTATGAATGAATGGTACTTGCATTGTACGGTTTAGTATGGCTGGAGGTTTTTGCTGTAATCAATACAGTAAAACTAACCAGCACTTTTTATTTTTATTTTTGTTGTTAATCCGGACCTGCGAACAGGGAATACCAATTCCCTCTGCAGGATTTGCGGCGTTATAGTGTGTTATTGTGTAAATAATTTCTACTCTGTATCGAATTTAGCAAATGTTATATGTAACTCTAGAATAAATAAATAAATAAATGTGTAGACGTGGATGTGACCGACAGGGAGGTAGTTCTTAAGAAAATTCGAGGAGGAAAATTTCTGCAAGGCAGACGTTTTTCTAATTAAGAGAGGAGAGTTTTTAATTAATCGCAGAATTTCTTGAAATAGTGAAAGAAAGGGTAAGCTCTTCTGTCGATATAAATACTAGGGCGCAAACTAGGGTCAGTCAGTAAATTTTCAAATTGCAAAAAAAGCATCAACTTGAAATTCGAAAGAAAATTTCGAGATGGCATCAAATAGCAAGACTAATTTGCAAATGATGCAGGAACGTATCCGGTGGCTCATCTCTAACGGGCCCATATTGCTCACCATGCTTGATCATGTGTCAAGGGCAATAGATGCGATTCTATCATATAGTTGAATTTTCTAGAATTTTATTAAATATAATTAAAATAATATTTATGTTAAATGTTCATTTATATTTTTCAGTACCACCACTACCCCCTGTTGCTACTATGCAACAGTTGTACGAAAGAATAAGACCTCACGGAGCGCACCGGTTGCTCGCCGAGATCGAGGTCGAACTCCAGCTCGAGCTCATGTTCCAGCTCTAGCTCGAGCTCACGTTCAAGGGTCAGCTTAAAGGCGGCGAAAGAAAAGAGAATTCACGACGTTCATCGTATACCAAAAATTACATCGCCGAGCAGCAGCAGCAGCAGCAACAGCAACACCGAGCGAAAGAGGAAAGCTAAAGGTAACTTTTTTTATTCATTTTTTATGCTAAAATTAATTAATAAATAATAATTTTTTTCGAATAATAATCTAATAATTTGTTTTTTCTTTTCTTTTGTAGATGAAGCTGGAAACTAGCCGAGGCCGAAAACGCCTTCCACGCCACCCCATTTGCGTAAGATGAAGTCACCTTCCAGGTCTACAAAGATTGGTAAGCAATACAAAAATTTTAAATTTAATTATTTTTTAATATTTATATTATATCATATTTTAAAACTTTTTTTGCAATTTTTATTTTTTTCAGAACAATTGAAGGATGATAAAGCTTCGCTTCAAAGTAAGCTGCAAGCGAAACGTGATTGGCTGCGAATATATAGCCGAGCGCAGGATAAACCAGCTCAACCAAATATAGCAGCAGCAGTAACAGCAGCAGCAGCACCACCACCACCACCTCCACCACCACCACCACCGCGATCATCATTAGCAAAACCTCGCATCTTAGAAGATGTTACACTCATTGATTAATTATTATGAAATAATATATATATATATATATATATATATATATATATATATATATATATATATATATATATATATATATATGTGTGTGTGTAAAAAATAATTATCTTATTATATATAAATTTTAATTTAATAGGTTTTTTCTTAATATAATGTAAATTATTTTTTCAAATTGGTTTCTTTATTCTATTTGACATTTCCTCAATTTTTCTTCGTTTTCCTTATAAGGTAAATGTAAGAAAACTTCAAAGCACTGTAAATCTGTGTAATTACAACAAATGTTCATTTTTTCTTTTCTTTTATTTAAATGAAAGACGGCTGTTTTCGCTGGCGAGTCTCATGTATTCCACGTATATAACATTTTCTTCGCTTGTAGATACGGCGAGCTGGTTTGTGCAACTCTTCAGCTATTTTTTGTTGCTCCATTTTTCGATAATATGTTTAAGGTTTAAGAAAAATTCGTGACGATTATGAAACTTTTATTGAGTCAGAATTTTTTCGCAAAGCGTTCTTTCAATTTTGTCTCCAGATTATCTAATCGAATTTTAATATGGGAAAGAACATTATTGATTTTATTAGATTCAGTGTTTATGTGAATCTCTAAGTCAACTTTCATTACAGCCATTATGTTATTTAGATTTCTAACTTCTTTACTTATAGTTTTCAGAAGCAGTACCAAGGGGACTGCATCATTAGGCTGACTTGGATAAGCAAGGTTACATAACCTTTTATTTTGTAAATCAAAATTACCATCTAATGTAAGATTATATATATAACCAATGCCTGGTGGACCGCGACTCACTTCTTACGTGCCCTCAAGTTTTCTTCCGAACACGTCGAGACTGATGGTGCTACTGATCGTATAAGAAAAGATGCATTTCAATACATATGTCCAGCTTCACGTAGTTCCTCAATGATCCATTGTATTTCATTGTCGTGATTGTTATTTCCAGCAGATCGTTCCGCAACTAATAATCGCAGTCGCTCGATAAGCTCGTTTGGATCATACCAGTAGATTAGATCTATAGAAGAATTTTTCTTTGCTATTTTATATTTAGGTATGAGGCCTCTTTCGGTGGTGGATTTATTTTTACGATCGCTGCAGAACATGTGTCCTATGATATTCATATATTTTCTACTCTTCGAAGTGCGTATACTCTCATCTTTGCTGTATCTTATCCGATGAGCATTTGATGCTTCCAGGATGCTGCGACAATTTTTTCGATCTGTTGAACTTATAAGATTGTCATCTGGTTGTTTCTTGAAGAGTAACTCCATTAGACCCCCACTTTTAGGATAACTTTTATCTCTCACTTTTACCATTTTATCATGAAATTGAATTTCTGAATCATCAATCATATACACTCCTTTGACGTTCCGCACTCCGTATATGTTATCGATTTTGCTGCGCCTTTCATTTAACAATGATAAAAAGTCACTTGATTAATTTCCTTCAAGCGTAGATTTGAATGTTGAATTCATCATTGTGCCACCCATCGAAGAAAAATCTGCATCATCATCATCATCATATGCGGAACCCGACTCATTTATATCGTTTACTATATAACTTGATCGATCTAATCTCAATCTTTCCCTCGGTTTCCTGATGCTGTCTATATTCAAAATGTGATTAGAAGGTGGCAAGCTTTTGACTTTCGAATCGACGAGCTTCTCGAGTGGTATAATGACTGGTTTCAATGTATCACCAATAACTTTTTCAAAATCTTCTCTCTCCCTTTTCAATAAAATGTATTTTTGTTTAATAGCCTCACAGGCTCGCAAGAGCTCGCTGAGAATATTCTTTTATTTCTTGAAGTCTGACATGCTAACGAGATTCTGTCTACAATTGAACTGTAAGTTTCAGATTCATAACTTCTTTTTTATTGCAAAATAGTCAAATCCTTGTCTGTATCTACCATCATCCATCACTCTATCTTTGTCGATAACAACAAATCCATACTTATCATTCTTCCAGCATTCAGAACAAAGATTTCGAAATTCATTGAAAGTTAAATCAATACTATACTGCTCGTATAGTATCAGGTAGTAATTCTCCATGACGCTTCCTTCTCTTCTGTTTTCCGAAATCAAAGTTTGTGACGGGTAGTTTGACGTTCTGCTCTCGAAAAGCCATGTTCACGTGACAAAGTCTAGTTTGACATTGAACTAAGGAAATATAAACACATAATTTATATTTTGATCTTTAGTTGTAAAACAACACTCGAAGAGAGATGATCGTACACAAATCGCGGAAACAAACGAAAGGTTATAGATTGCTTGATAAAGTGATCAATAACTTATCTATTAAAATGCATCTTCCTGGATATCAATACTGTGGTCCCGGAGCTAAATTGAAAAAACGATTGAAAAGAGGTGATCCTGGAATTAATCCGCTTGATCAGGCATGCAAAGAACATGACATAGCTTACTCTGATAAAAATGGAGATCGTAAAGCAGCTGGCATGAAGCTCGCTGATAAAGCTTGGCAACGTGCCAAAGCCAAGGATTCCAGTCTTGCTGAAAAAGCATATGCTGTTGATATTACGAATGCTATGCAATTAAAAGGAAAAACTGGAATGGGTCTCAAATTAAGTAAGCTAGTGTCGGCTGTTAAGAAATCAATGTCACCAAGTAAATGTTTTCGCAACGTTATTCAATCCGCCTTGAAAGGTGCACGCCAAGCTGTTAAGAAAGTTGGTGGTAAGAGGAAAGTTATCATTCCACGTGTTCTTCCAATTCCATAAAAAATTGGTGGAGTTCTTCCGTTTCTTATACCGCTGTTGACAGGACTAAGTGCGACCGGTGCTCTGGCAGGGGGAGCTGCAGGAATAGCTAAAGCAGTAAATGATGCTAAAGCTGCACAGAAAAACCATGAAGAAAGTAAGAAACATAATAAGGCAATGGAAGCTATTGCTTTAGGCGAAGGTCTCTATCTTAATCCATATAAAACTGTAATGGGAATATTTATGAACCACATATCGGTCATGGTCAAGTCAATAAAAAAAAAACTTCGATTTAATTTTGCCAAATCGTCCACTGACTGACTATGATCTTCTAAAATATGCTCGTATGTTGCAAATTACACATTTTCGAGGTGTTTTTATGAGAAATAATCTGCCTTACGATGGTCCATGGAGTAATGAATCTGCTATTGTTAACTTGGATGACATGGAAAATAAAGGCACTCACTGGCTGTGTTATCGAAACCATGGTTCCAAAGTAATTTATTTTGACAGTTTTGGTTATCTTAAACCTCCCATAGAGCTCATGTTATATTTCAATGTGAAAGAAGTAAAATATAACTATAAAAGATATCAATTTTTGACTCATTCTTAACCGGAACACTATAAAAGAGAAGATTGCAGACGAATGGGATAATTGTCTTCCAATCAGTCATGGAAGATAGTTTCACTTTGAGTCTTTCAGGAAAATTATCTGTTCTAGAAGCACAATATTTTCCTTCAATTGAAGTACCTCAGCATAAAAATTTTGTTTTGGGTTTAGTTGAACTTTTAGCTTTCAACTCGATTCTCAATGTGGACTATTTGCATAATAAAATTCATTTTAATGGAAATATTATCACTATCCCTACTGGCAGTTACGAGATTAATGCTATTAATATATTTTTGCAAGAAACTGTTAAATCTATAGGAATTGAATTTTCTTTGAGAGCTAACAACAATACTCTCAGAAGTGAAATTAATTGCAGTCATCCGTTAGATCTCACTCCTGACGATTCAATAGGTCGTCTTCTTGGCTTCACTCTTCGCATTGTCAAGGAAAAAATTCATCACAGTGCTGATTTACCTGTGAAAATATTGAAAATCAACGCACTCAGAGTGGAGTGCAATATTACCGCAGGTGCTTACATCAACAACAAAAAAGTTCATACAATCCATGAGTTCTTTCCCAGAGTTCCACCAGGATATAAAATCTTGGAAGTTCCGTCTCATGTCATATATCTACCACTCAGTGTCAAGTGCATAGATCATCTTCAAATTCAAATCGTAGATCAAGATGGAAATTTAGCCATATGTTATTGCATCTGATAAACAAAAGATCCAGCTGCTGAGTTACATTGGCAAAGACAATCGTATCTCTATGTGTTATCGATTTTAGGGGTTATTTTAATATCCTCTATTTTATCATTCTCGGACTACAAACCAAGAAAAAAAATTTGAAAACTAAAAATGCCAGTCGATTTAACCATTGTGAGATTAGTAATGTGAGACTTTTCTTGAATTCTCAATATTATCCATATAACAATATGAATCTCGACATATCTAAGAATCAGTTCGCTGTTCTCTATGATATGTATACCAATTTTCAAATCACCTACTAGGGAAGAGATCCACAGCCACTGCTGACAAAGTCAGAATTTATCAACCTTGAACCACTCATACTTATTGACTGTTCACGGCAAAATGAATCTATAAAGAGCGCTCCTGTCGATGTCCGTCTAGAGTTTGAGTCTAAAAAAGATTTTCAGCTAACACTTCAGCTTATTGCATGATCTTACACGATCGAATCGTTCAGTACAATCGCATCAGTGGGGATATCAAGAAGCTTATCTAAACAGCATATTATCCAACACAATTTCGTTTTAACACTCAATCCAAAATGGAGTATGCAGTAAACATGATTGGTTTCAAGCAAATGGGAGATGATTATGTTTGAAAAGAAATAGCTATCATTCCTCTCAATGAAAGTGGTGATCCTATCGTTCGTCTATTCAAGAAACCCTTTTCATGGAAAAGACTCTCTGATAAATTGCAAAGGGAAAACATTTGTCTGGAACATCATTATCATGGAATAGCCTGGAACACGGATGGGCTTGACTACTCACAAATTGGATCATTACTCCGTGGCTATTTACACGATGCTACCAAAATTTTTGTCATAGGCGTATTTAAACAGAAATGGCTGCAACGATTCAATTTTTCTGCAGTTCATAACATTCAGCAATACGGCTATCCGTCAAAAACCTATATAGTCAAGTGCGTTATTGTATGTACAAACCATAGTCCCATCTACAAGACCGCCTGCGCACTTCGTACCGTCAAACTCATAAAATTATTCTATCACTCCTGTAAACATTTGCAAAGAAAATAAAGAAAAAAAAGTATAAAACGCTATACGCATTCTGGTTTACGTGAGAGAAAGGGAAGCTCTCCCACTCTCTCCATTTCGGATTCTGGATCATTCTGGGTGATTATAATCCGAACGGGTTCTGGATCACTTTGAAACGGGCGGGGGTGATCCAGAACCTGCATGAGCCAGTATACCTATAGCCTATCTACTAATATTAATAAAGTTATTACTCGTGAATTTAATAAAATAAATATATTCATAGTTTTTAAACTGTTTTATAACAAATTATTGATTCGAAAAGAATATAATATATCGCTTTATTTCACAACCTGATTCTAAAATATTTATTTTATATCTGAATAAAATCTATTATTTAAACCTCTAAGCAAAGTACTAAGGTAGTTATTCAAACAATAATTGACTAGAAAACTATTTATAAGTATGTATTCTCTTAAACATATTTTTAATTTATTATTGTTTTTACATATTTTATTTTTGTAATTACTTGATTCACGAAATTTATTGAATAATTCTAATATTGAAAAGATATTCTAAAAATGTTCTATATATAAAATTGCCAATGCTGTTTATTAAATAAACTATATGAATTTTTACCTAAAGAATAGTGACGATTGGAAAAATTAAACATTCAAAAATCAATATGATACCTTAATATATAATTTAGTACGTTTGTTTTAAAACTAGAACAGATTTTAATTATATATAAATTATTATAATTTACTAAACTCTAACACTTTTTATATTACGTTGACTAGTAATTATAGTTTATATGTTCACAATGCATGCTGATATAATTGAATTTTTATAATTGATCTAAATAATAACTATACGTTTGTTAAATCACGATCATTAGTTGATTTTTACGGTATAACAATTTCATTTCGAGCAATAATGTAATTAAGAGAATTTAATTGTTTATAGATTCTAAAATTTTATTAATTAATATCTAAAACACTGATTTTATGTGACTGTAGAATAAAATTTTAACTTTAAATAATTCTAAAAATTGATTAGTGAGAGTAATTAACAATTTAATTCAAGTGATTGTACAAAAAAAAGAATAGGTATTTGAATTCCTTTTTTTTTGTTCACAAGGAATGTGTACATTTCTTTGTAAATAAAGATAAATTAAATTATCTTTTAAGAAAATATTATCCAATGTAATTATTAATGCTTTATAATTTTTGAGTTAAAAGTTTGTATTTAAACCAACTGTTAGCTATACGTATTCAGACTATATAAAACAAGAAAAATATTGATTTTAAGTTATTAGTATTTAGAAGTTAAATTTTATTAATAATGCTAGTTATAAAAACTTTTAAGAACTGACTTATCAAAAACATGCTATGTCTCAATAGTAGGACTTTGCACTTATTTATAAATCTTAATAATATAAAATTAATCTAACACTAAATAGCATTATTGTATAATTTTTTTTATACTTTCAATTTTATGAACATCATAATCATTTATTTTTAAAGCATATTTTGAATTGAACTTTGTCCATTGATCATTACTTCTAATAGTAGATTATAATTTGCTTTGAAGTTTACAAAAATGTAAATCATTTTAATAAAATTTTGTTGGCATACATAAATTTACAGCTATTAATTTTTATCTGCATTTATTTTTAATTTTATTTTTAAAGTCCTTAAATGCCATTATTGTACTTTTATTCTTAATTAATTTAGATATAACAGATAGCTAGAATACTTTATTTTGAATTTGTAAGTTTTATGATTTACACTTAATTCCTTCTGAATTAAGGGAAGATTTTTCTTTTTTTATATTGTTTAATAGATATCTCAGCCTCAGTGACGATCGATGTCATATATATATATATATATATATATTCACCATTTTGTTAATGTTTCCGGTAACTCAAAGGCAGTTTCGCATAATCATATTTTTTATGATTCAGAGGCTTCGGTGCATGTCTCCATGATTTAACAGTTTTAGTAGTTTTGAAGTAGTTGTAGTATTGTGAAAAATTTTAATCGGAGCTCCTTAGTAAAATTGTTAATACTCTTATTTGAAATTGTGAAGTAAAATGAGAATTCTCTTGAAACATTTAAGTATTTTATTTGATAAGAAAATAAGAATGAGAAATAGAAAGTAATATTTGGAAGTAAAAATGAGATAGTCGACTTCTCTAGAGATATTTAAATACTTGATTCGATAAGATGAAAATTATTCAGTATTAAACTCTAATTTGAATTACAAAGATTAATATATTTAAAAATAGACAATAATAAATTATAGAAATAGTTCAAACCTAACATAGAAGTAGTATTGTATTAACAATATTAATATTGGTTAGTATAAGCGCAAATGTATTAGTAAATATTAATACATCTAAGAGATAATAGCCACATTAAACCCATTGTAAATTTAATCGTCTTTTATTTATTTAAATTAGCATTTAATTGACAATTATATAAAGATTTATATTCATTCAAATCAAAACTGTGTCCATCAGTTGAAACTTCGAGAAACCGTAAACATTCATATGTTGCCAAATTATACAATTATTTTAATAAAATTTATTTTTGATTTTTGCAAGGGTTTAATATGAGTACTCATTTTTAGGCACGACCGCGACAGAGAAGTGCCATATATTTTCTTTAGCGAAAAATGTGTGAGATAGGATATCTCACAGAATTTTTGACCAATCGGGCTGAAATTTTAGGAGAGATCTCCTCCAGCACAATATGAAATTCTATTTTTTTTATCCCGATTCTGTACGTAGTTTTTAAATTGCAAGCTCTTTTTGCTTATATGTACGTGTTTTTTGTTAAATTTATGTTACACGATTATCTCCGCGAAATCTTAGCGGATCAGGTTCAAAATTAACAATGTGTACACTAGAAAAAGCATTATTTAGTCTGAAAATAAGTCCAAAGAGATGGTACGAAAGATTTGCAGAAGTAGCCGAGAAAGTCGTCTTGAAAGCAAGTGATTTGGAACGATGTTTATTTACCTGGCATGATAAGAATGGTTTGAAAATTTTGTTCTTATACGTTGATGATATGCTGATGACAATCAATAATAGAAATAGATTAGTAAAATTAAACGAAAAGTTAATAAATGACTGATTAGAAATGACAGATCTAGGTGAACCAAAAGAGTTTCTAGGTTTTAAAATTAGAAGAGACAGAGAAAAGAAGATTTTAACAATAAATCAGAGTAACTATATAGAAAAAATTTTAAAGAGATTTGGATTTAGCGAAATAAAACCTCAAAGCACACCAATGGCTACAAATCAGGTAACTAATAGAAAAAGAAAAGAGAGAGAAGAAAGTGATGATCAAATAGAATTAGAAAAGACAGTAACAAGGTGCAATGCACCATACAGGGAGGCAGTAGGTAGTCTGTTATGCAAACATCAGATTAATCCGACAGAAGACAACTGGAGTACGGCTAAAAGAATATTTAGATATGTGAAAGGAACGATTAATTTAAATTTAACGTATTTGATTATAAGAGATGAGCTGGAAGAGTATTTTGATGCAAGCTTTGCTGATTGCAGAAGAATCACTTACTACATCAGGTTATGTAATTGAACTGTTTGGTGATTCAGTAGGTTGGAGGACTCATAAGCAGACTTATGTAGCGCTGTCTATTTGTCAGGCTGAATATGTTTCGATGAGTGAAGTTTGTCAAGAATTAGTTTCGATAAATAATTCCTTGGGCATAGTTTTGAATAGATCATTTGCATCATTCGCATGAAATTGACATGCGATAATAGGTCAGCTGAGACTAATGCGAAAACTAATGGGGGAAATAAATTGAGAAACATGACCGATGCAAAGGAACACTATGTAATAGTGTGTGTGAAAATAAAATTAGTTGAAATGAATAAGGTTCCATCCAAAGAACAGATTGCAGACATATTCACTAAACCCCTTGCACATATCCAGCATAAAGCTTTGACTAATAGAATACTGAATAGATCGGAATATATGAGAAAGAGTAGATGAGGTAGATGAGATAAATGTTAATATTTAATGTATACTTATATTTGTTTTTTATTCTGTTACAGGAACTAAAAAGACCTAAGAGATTAAGATGTTGCAGCGAGACTGATACGGGAGATCAAGATAGACATGATGCGTTAAATACATAAGAAAGATTATATGTTACAAAAAGGGAGGATAAAAATGATTATATGTAAGAAAGATAAAAAAGATTATATGTAAAAAATAAGAAAGATTTATAGATATTTAAGTAAGTGAGAGTGACAAGGGGAAGGAGTGAGAAGGGTCTTGGATGGGAGGGAGTGTTAGAAATAGCGCCCCCTCATCCCTTTCTCCTTCCTTGTCTTACGCCTCACCACTACTACACTATACGACAGGTCCCCGCTCGCGGTGCCTTAAGCGCAGACCGTCAGTTCGAGCGCCTCCTTTGTAAACGAAGGATTAATAAAGCTCTTAATCTTATACTGACGCCTCCTTATTATCCTCTCGCAATACCACATCCACTAGCGATATTACATCAAAATAATACGAATTTGAATTTGTAAAAAAATTTAAAATATGTATTGTAACACCACATTTTGTGTGTGTTACATATTAAAAAATCGGTCGAACCTATAGGTGCACAGGAATACCATCGCCAGGCTATCAGAGGTCATCTGACCAATCATGCAAGCCGCCGGCTACTCCTCCGACTTAGGCTGTATTGGAAGCGATTACAGCTTCCACCTCGACGGCACCACCCGTACCGGCGCCCGTACCAACCACATCGACCATGGCATCGGGAATTTACGGCTCTGCTACTCAGCCAGTGCTAGTAGTAATGCCGGGTGCTACGGACTACTTCACGCAACCTCAAAAATAAATAAACCCCCCTTTCCTACTCCCCACCTATCGATACCAAATCTTCTACTGTAAACACAAAAATCCTCCTATCGCGAATGTCGAGAACCCTATATCTTTAACACCGTATACTAACTCCCCAATACCGCAAATTCCCCTATCGCCAATGGCGTACCTCCCCCCCCCCCCCGCGCTCTCTACAACACCGTAAATTTCCTACCCAAATCCCCATAGTCTTTCCTATCGTCAATAACGAATATTCCTTAATGGAAATCCCAATCCGTTCCTACCGAATGATGTAAGACCACACCTTGAATGCCGAAAACTCATACCAGTATCCCGTAATACCCTTATTGTAAATATTATGCCCCCTCCTACCGTAATCCGTACCCATTCACTAGTTTTTCAATTGTAGATATTAGAAACCACAGGGTTACAGACTCATTACGACAGCCCCATGCGACTTCCGTAGACCAATAACAATTTATAAACGTAAGAAACTGTGCATACATAAAATAGAGTAAGATTTCAACTACCTCGATAAAGTTTTTAAATCATATATTAAGGCATGGATTTGTTACGCGAACTCAACTAGCATCTACTCATTGGTAAAAGTCTTGTAGTAAAATCAACATGTAATCAAGTGCCAGCTGCATGCATAAATTACTGTATTAACATTTTAAATAGGAGTCTGTTTCTTTAGAATGTCATTACATTAAACACAATATTACGAAGTGTCCCTTACTAAATTAGGAAAAATTTAAAATTTAATAATTTAGTCTAAGAATAATGCTGTATATAAATATGTTCTTAGCTTCTTTTTTATAAATACAACCGTACTACTCACGACTATTAGAACTTATAGATGCATTGTAGCGCTAAATAAAAATTCATATTTAATAAAAATTTATAGTTCATCAAGAGATCAAGAAGAACATTTGACAATTGAAGACTAATAGCTAGAGAGCGTTAAACATAAACGATTAGCATATACTAGGTTAGCATATAAGTTAGTTAGTTGCGCACCAGACGAGCGCTTCCCAAGTAAACCATGAACCGCGTAGTGTGCGTTAGATATTAAACAGTCGGTCGAACCTGAACGTAGAGTCGAAACGAGCTGCTCAGGTATGATGAAGACAGATTCAAGATAGGCTCTACACAGCCTCGCATACTACCCTCTACTACACGGTGATCCACAACACTATTCTACACATTATACACACATACTAGTCACTGCCACAATACTGCCCCTCGATGGCATAGAGCAACCGAGCTCCTCAACACCCTGAAGTAGCCGAAGTAGACGCACAGCTGCCATCCCATAGAGCCTCGCATAGGCTGGAGTCGGCTGATCCTGGCTGGGGTGCGCTCAGCGTGTCCTGGGTTTCCCTTTCCTTACTCCCCTCTTCTCGAGCCAACCTGAAAGTACATACAAAGGGTATTATTACCCGAGGAGGTAAGCAGAATGGTATTAGAATAATACCCACCTGGTTTGATGTTCTGAAAGGTATAGATGGGACCACTGTGGTCGGTGCGGCTGCTTCTCCGGATACTCCAAAGGCCTACAGTGTATACCCTAGAAAATATAAAGAGGGGTTAGCCTACAGCAGATACGGAAAACAAACTAGAACTCTCAGTGTGTCATCTCAGACGCAGCATCGTAGCCCAGCTCTTGGCCCGCTTCTCCATAAGAGCAGCAGCAGCAGTCACAGAAGCACTCGCGAGTAACCTAGAGGCAATCTAGTATTAAGGAGTGTAAACAGACATTGGTATATAACACGCTGACCTCACCTGATAGCTGCAGTAGCAGTTGAAGAGAGTAGCGGAGTAAAGTTAACTGCGTATCACTGCTTTTGCTGCAAGTACGCAGTCATGGGACTTGCAGCTCTCGTCTTCGTTCCCTTTCGTCCTCCCAGTTGTCCAGGAGCACTTCCTATTGGATCCTTCGTCGTACTTCCTCGTCCTGACTCCCAAAACACCGTCTGCGAGCCGTCGACTGTGCGCCGCATAGCGTGACGTCACCGCAAGCGGACACTCCGCTTTCAGCCTCACCAGGCGCATACGCTGCGACTTCAGCCAGGCTCGGTCGATGCTAGCTGAAATCCATGTGTAGCCCCGCGAACACGAAGCGAGAGTTTCGCTCACTTCGCTTTGAGCCGCGCTCGTAAACACCTCGTGCTTTGCTTGCTCGTATTGCAAACTTTCGTATTAGCTTCGGTACTTCGATCTTCTCGTTCCGCGTCTGCCAACGAACTTGTACTTTACGTTTTCGAAGGAGGCCACACCGGATTTTGAAAAGAGTAAGTTGCACAGAATACTATTGTGGTTATTAAATATATATGTCTGTGTATATATATATATATATATATATATATATATATCGGAAATCTAGCGTCGCGTGCGGTTGTCGAGCATCGCGACGCGTGTCTTCCATTTGAATTCGTGTCCCTGAGTACTTCTTCCCTTCTCGAACATATACTATTTCCCTCCATACCGCCGTGCTCACCGTGGTTCGTTTAGATTGATAAATAATTCTATGTGTCGATAGAACACTTGCATAATTATGCTGCGAGTTCGCGCAGCTGGCGCTCAACATAATTGTAGTATAATTTGAATAAACCTCAAGTGATCATGTTTTTATCCTAATTTCCTGTGTCGTTCTTTACGTAAAGCCTCGAATAAACATAATGTTAAAGCCTGCATGTGCGGTTCAATAATCTTGGCTTTAATAGTTAAAATTATTGCAAAAAATTGACGCAGCAACGTGGGACCGACAAAAATCTCTGTGAAATTTAGATTAAATTAAAATTTAATCAAACGCAATGCGTGATTAAAATATTAATAGAATACGACAGTGCAGGTAAACTTATAGATAGATACACACAAAGTGGCACCTGTAAGACAGTTGGTATTTTCGCGAGTGATATAAATGCGGCCGCGGCGAGGTGCTCGACAACGTAGCGACAACGTGTAGCTGGTCATTTTTGCACGTGCGCCTCGAGGTAGTCTCGCAGGCAGCCACTTTTTTATGGAGTCAGGCGGTAGGCCACACTATCAATATTTGGCAGGTATCTTTTATGCTTATTATTTTGCATTTTGCAAATTGGCATAAATACAAAAAAAAATATATCCCCAACTTTATACGTACGTCTTAAATAATTAGTACTGTATACATACAGATAATGTATAATAAGCAGTAATTGAGTGCGTGATGAAGTTTCGATATTTTTTTCGAGTATTAATTTTGAAAATATATTTAAATAAAATTCGTAGTGAATATCAACAGACTCGAAACTTTTGTGTACTATCAATACGATAATTTTAGAAGGCAGTTGAAAAATAATTTTTTTTTGTTATTCCATTTGTTTAACGATTTTAAATAATAGTATAACAAATAAAATTTTGTTTTGAATGAAAAATATTTACAGAAATTTGTAGATGTGATTAGCAATGGTACATACCTGGAATAATTATAATCAGATTTAAGTACATTTTTTATATGAACACACGCAGTGGAAAATATTTTCAATTAGATAGACGTTGAATAGATACTTTTCTTTTTCTTTTTTTTCTTTTAAATTAGAATATTCACAACATAAATTTAGTAAATTAATATTAATCATTGCTGAAAAGTATATTCGTAAATAATCACGAGATTACGAAAATTATTTTTGGAACTTGAATACAAGGGTAAAATCTAGAAACCTCACACACTCGAAAAGAAAAGGTAACATTTTAATTACTATTATATGATCATAATTTAATATTTTACGTACATTTTCCCTATATTTTATGTATGTTATGCACAGTTTCGTAATATATATATATTGTTTATTTTGTCCGCCTATCGCTACCATAAATTCTCACCTCCCGATCAATACTATTTTACATCTATCCCTCATGAATCCTATGCTCAGTATAGTGATTTAATCGTCTCAAAGTGAATTTATCAAAAATAAGTGAAGAACGTTTTCTTCGAACTAGTGAAGAGTTTTTTTCCTTCGATAAATTTGGTTCGTTTTTTTTACGAATAGGTTGCACCTAATCTACTTTCGCATACTTTGTATAAAATTACGTATAAAACTTTTTTAATATTCGGTTCAAAAATCTTGGAAATTGAAACTTGTATAGTATATTATTTGTGGTAAATACTTGTACTAAAATTCGAAATAAATATTTAGTATAAATATTTTGTATTTATCTTGTATAGTCGAATAAATATTTCGTGTAAAAGTTTAATTTACTTAATGGCAATTGCAAAAAATGGTCCAAAATTTCAAATGCCATTTTGTTTATTGACCTACCGACTATAGCGAAAAGCTTATTTTTTAATAATCCGTCCACTTTTTTGCTTTCAGGCTCTTCAAAGTGGAGATATCACGTCAACCAGATTGTAGTAGGGTCAACTTCAGGCAGCCGGACCAGCCAGATTTTAAATACAAAACAAAAATAAAAAATATATTTTATAAGTGTGAAACCTCTTCTTTTATGTGAAAAAGTTTGAATATTTTAAATAAATTTTTCTATGAAAAAAAAATTGTTGATAATTATTGCTGAGATCGTAGAGTGACCCCTTAAAGAACGTTGTTAAAGAAATTATAAAATTTTCTGCTTTCACGCTAATTAATTTTAACTTTCAATTAAAACTTTGATGATTCTGAAATTTCTTCGTTCTTACCTATTGAAATATTTTTTTCTCACTTTGTAATTAATTAGCAACCCTTGATTACACTGAAATATTGTTTAATTTTGCAATACAATTTTATTTTTTTTTGTGAACAACACTAGCTTACAATAATGTACTTCCGTTAAAATAAGTTGTACCATATTATTTTGAATTAGTAATATTCCGCACTATCAAACACACACCCCTCAGCACATACCGAACTTAAGCAATACCACGACCCTACGGATTCCTACGCTACTACAAATTTCCCAGTAGTTGAGTTTTATCTTGTGTACCCCTACCATATGCTTGCATGAATACTTGTATGGAATTTCCGTTTAGTGAAATTTTTTTCTCTATGTAAAGACAAAACCCCTAGAAATATTTTTTGTTCTTCTTACGTCGCAATCATAAGCAAGTAAAAATTGTATTCCTTCCTAATAATTAACATCTGAGAAATTTGGTAGGAAAGCAAACAAAAGTGAGCTAACTCGTTACTTCACGAAATGTATCACCCTCCCCTATACAGCTTAGTTCCCTAAAAAGGACCCTTCAAAGATTGAACAAATCAATTCAGTAACAGAGTGGATTCGCATAACAGAACTGTTTAATACTTATTCGGGCGAATTAGTTACGAATAGTTTACGACGTGCAAGGCTCAATATAGAAGGAACACTTGCACAACGTCTTAATCGATTTGATTGGCGAAGGCTATTCGGTAGCCAAGAGGTTGCTTGGGATCCAGAAGTAGATAATGTTACTGGGCGAGGAAAATATTCCCCGTCGTTGGATACGGAAGATAATCTCGAAGAGATAGAGAAACTCTCAGATAGGACGACAGAGAATAGTGAGGGTACCTTGATTGAAACAGCCCTGAATGATGGTCACGAGGAGTACCCCGAGTTCTGGGACGGGACATATCCCGCCGGGACGTCAACGACCGAGAACATCTGTAAAACCTGTAGGGCTTCCAGGTCCCCATCAGCAAACTACTCTCAGGTTCCAAGAATTGTCTACTATTGTCGAATTAGGCGAACCCAAAAACAGAACAGCAGATGGAGGCACTACACCGACCACACTATCAAGACGTAGGAGCGACGTGAGGCGCCACTACGCAAGAACAGCAACTAGGTGGCAGAGATTCATTCAAAGAAACCCCATATAATCTGGTAGTCGATAGCAATGTGGATCCGGCCTCGATTAAGTACAATCTTCAGTATTCGTAGGCAAACCTAAATCTCGAGGGGACTCTATTTCCACCTTTACAAGCAGCTGGTATGCAAGAACGTACCACAGGGGCAATAGGAAACATTAAGCAACTCTACGCTATATATCCACAACCCACCAATTCACCTAACATAAGATATATGCCCTACCGTATAAACCTCCCAAGCTTCTCAAATAGTAAACTATCTTATCGTATAAACCTCCCAACCTTCACAAATTGTGATATATGCTACCGTACAAACCTCCCAACCTACTCAAATACCGAATTGCCCTACTAACCACATCTCCTAACGTCCACAAATACCGAACTATCCTACCGTTCAAACCTTCCAACCTTCACAAATACTGACCTTCCCTTCCGTATAAGGCCCCCAACCTAGACAAATGCCGATCTACCCTACCGTTAAAATTCCCCAACCGTCATAAATACCGAACTACCCTACCGTCCAAACCTCACAACCTACGCAAATACCGAATTAACCTACCATCCAAACCTCCGAACCTTTACAAATACCGACCTACCATACCGCCCAAACCTTCCAACCTCCACAACTACCGACTTTCCCGACCATCCAAATCTCCCAACCGTCATAAATGCCGAACTACAATACCATCCAAACCTCCCAAGCTACACAAATTCCGAACTACGCTACCGTCAAAATCGTTCAACCTACACAAAGACCGAATTACCCTACCATCCAAACCCCCCAACCTTCACAAGTACCGACTTACTCTACCGCCCAACCACTCCCACTTTCACAAACACCCATATATTCGACCTTCCACACGCACCAACCTCTACAAATAAATACTATCCCTACCATTCAAACATCGCAACTCACACCAATGTACCCACCCCATAACACTCAAACATCTCATCCTTCACACCCACATTCGCAAACACTCACTATCCAGTCAGCACAAAACGTGCAACCACAAATGTCAATGTACCATCTCTCGCAATCTACTCAACTATTACAAACAGTACCACGTCCTACCGACCAATTTAACTAGCAGCAATAAGTAGTAAACCATGTACCCCCCGCTCCCCCCATCAAACCATACCACCTAATTGCTCTCAAATTCCATTGGATTCAAACTCGCAAAATTTTAATTTATCCTCCTTACCAAAATGTTCACAATAACTGCTTGACAGGTCCCAACCACTGCAAAGCAGTACAATATACCCCGATAATTCGTAGCACACACCAGCTGCAGTAAATTCTACAAACAACGCACACTTATCACCTAACCTCATAGGCTATCAATTAATAAACCCTAACACTCAAGTCCCAATCTCTAGTAATATATATTGTATATTATATATATTGTATATGTGACGTTCCACGTCAACCGAAACACCGCCCTGCCCATAATTCCTTTCGACCTAAAAATTTTTAAAAATATGGAAAATTTAACATTTTTTATGTACTTTAGATTAGCGCGTGGCTATTATTAAAATTTCGTTTTCAGACGGAGCTGCACGTTCCCTAACCTTAAAGAAATACTACGTTAAGCAATGATTAAGTTGTTAGAAATCACAGGATTTCCGAAAAATTCCAAGCAACGACTATTTTTATGTATTTTAAGCTGCTGAACACGAATCCGACTCTATTTTTTACCGATACCTCAAGCGTTCGTCCCTAACCTAAAAAAATATTGACAGAGCGTATTTTTATGTATTTTGAGCAGCTGAACACGAATCCGGCCCTCTTTTTTACCGATACCTTAAGCGTTTATCCGTAACTTCAAAAAGCACCCCAAAATTTCTGTTTTACGCGGTAGAAAATTTAAGTCTATTGAGGAACATTATCGACGGAGACTATTTGTTATAAGTGAGAGTTGCGGGGTAAGGAAAAGGGGGAGGAGAGGGGAGTTGCTCCGCTCAATCCGTCCGTACGTTTTGACTTCCCCGTGCTCTTGACGCGCGTTCGTCAAGACCCGTGATTAACGGAGAGATACTGCCTTCTTAATAAGACTTCCGTGGGAGCTAAGCCCGCCAGAAAGTCTGTTCGGCGCGACAGTACCCAGGTTAATCACTACGGGGAAAGTGTGGCGTTTACCGAGCACCACAGGCTGACTACCTCAGGGAGATTACTCTCAACCGAGGAGGTCCGGCCAGTGTGGTGCGTCGAGGCTGACTGATAGAGAGGCATGCGCTCTCTAGGAGCCTGTCCCTGCGTAGCCACAACTGAACTTCCAGGAGTTAAATTAATAACTCCCGGCTCCAGGTTGTGGGATACGAGGAGAAAACGCTGCTAAAAGACGCTATCGGCTCTCGTTAGAGAACGACGTCTTTAAGCAGCTCTCCTATCAGGGACTGCGTTCAACTGCCCCCGATCTCTTGACGCGCGTTCGTCAAGAGCCGTGATTAACTGAGGGATACTGCCCTCCTAATAAGGCTTCCTTGGGAGCTAAGCCCGCCAGAAAGCCCGTTCGGCACGACAATACCCGGGTTAACCACCACGGGGCGAGTAGGCACTTACCGTGCACCGCACACTAGCTACTTCGGGAGATTGCTCTCAACCGAGGATGTCCGGCCGGTGCGGTGCGCAGAGGCCGACTGATTCAGGAGGCGCGCGCCCCCTTACTTATAGTCGACGCGAGAGTTGTTCCGACCGCTCTGTAGTGAGCGCGGCGGCTCGCGCTGGTAGCGGTTAGGCAGCTGCTGCGTGCGCGCGCAGCGTATTGCTTTATTCGCGCTCCCGTCTCTTTTTCTCTCTCCTGCTGCGCCCTTTGAAATAATAGGTTTAGGAAATGATAAGGGCTTCGGTAACTTTTGGAAGTTATTTATTATCCTCTTGTCTAGTGCCGGGATCGCGGACTTGTCTCTGGCCTGGTCGGCCAAGAAGTCAGGAGTCAGGAGTCAGACTCAGACTGAGAGGGAGTCTCGAAACTCGATCTCTTATATACTACCCGGCTGCGCCGTGATTGGCTGCAGTTCGGATAGAAGGGGAATATTACCGTGCGCAAGGCGCTATAGATATACTAAGTGTATAACATATTTTTATGAATTTTGAGTCGCTGAATATTAACATGAAGCTAAATTTTATATGTTTACTTCTACTCAAGTAAACTCAATTAAAATAACTGCTTACTGATATATAGTTATTATGCAACTTTTATATTGATTCCTATGAACGCTCTCGGCGTTTTACAGGGTTGAGACTGTCTTCATTACAAAGCCCGCCTTACTTTCTTTTTATTTTATTTTGTAAATTCTAAGTTTTTATTTTTTTAATTATTGTCATTTTTGGTATATTTGTATTATTTTGTTTGACATTTTTAAAATTCAATTATTAATATTGTATTATTGATAATGGATTTGGTTCATTAGAGTATCTAAACACAGTAATTTTTCTGTCGGAAGAAACTAAAAACGCGTGTCCTTCTGAAATTATTGTAACAGATGGTGCAGTTGAGAATCTTTTCTTTAGTGATCTTGATGTTTTTTCATAATCTTTTTGGGAATAGTGAAAGAATGTTATTATTTGAAACTTTTGTCTTGCAGGTATTTAAATCATTTTCCAAAAGGAATCAGTCCGTTTAATCCATTTATTTCTTTGGAATCCTACGGTCAGTGCAAAAATCCATGAATCAGTATACGCTTAACAGATATGGCAGAGAAGGATCAAAAAAGTTTTTAGCAAGCATAAATTAAAGGTAATACTATCTAATTTTTTACGTTTTATAATAGCTTGGTTCCCTTTATTATTATATACTCAACTAATAGAAACCAAATAAAATTAGATTCGTGTTCGCGTTTAGCGGCTCAAAATTCATAAAAATACTGTCTGTTTATAATTTCCTTCCCGTAGATCACAAGACCTACCCCTCAACCGCGTGAAATAGCAATTTTGAGGTGTTGTTTTTGAGGTTAGGGACAAACGCTTGAGGTATTGGTAAAAAAGAGGGTCGGATTCGTGTTCAGCAACTCAAAATACATAAAAATAGTTATTGCTTGGAATTTTTCGGAACTCCTGTGATTTCTAACAGCTTGAACATTGCGCAAAGTAGTATTTCTTTAAGGTTAGGGAACGTGCAGCTCCGTCTGAAAACGAAATTTTAAAAATAGCCACGCCCTAATCAGAAGTACATAAAAAATGCTAAATTTTACATATTTTTAAAAATTTTTAGTCCAAAAGGAATTTTGGGCAGGGCGGTGTTCCGGTTGACGTGGAACGTCATATATATATGAGGCATTCTTTGTGAACGAATGGACCCCCTTGCCCAAAATTTGAAGAGGCGTAGGAGAACCATCAATAGCTTAAAATGTTCGTATTGACAAGAGCTACAAAAAGTCGAGTGGCGTTTTTGTCCATTTTGAAAATGGCGGCTTCAAAATGGCGTTAAGCACCCCTAAAACGTGAAGAGTACAGATAAAAATGCCCTTCGAAAAAGTGCTTTTTTTGGCTATTTTGATGAAAAATCAGTTTTGTCACGTGACCAAGGGCACTAATATGTTTAAAAAAATAATATACTTACGAACAGCATTTCGAAATCATTGATTCAAGCATTTTTGAGACGTGAGCGTATCTAAAAAAGTTATTTGTAATCGATTTTGGTGAATTACTACCTATGTCACGTGATTTTGGCCGCCATATTGGATTTTATGATAACAAAAAAAATTTTTTATACGTCTTCTGAAAGTAGATTCCAAGACCTTTTATTTAAGGCACCATGGACCTCAATCGGTTTCATGTAGCTGGTTTTATAATCGTTATGGTAAAAAGAGTATGAGTCACGAGTTTCTAGCGGCCATATTGGAACTAAAAATGCCTCTAAAAGTAACAACTAATATGCCGATAAGGTATACAAATTTTAAAAAAATGAATAATGTCATCGTGAAGAAATCATGGATACATAAATAAACGGCGGGAGTAAAAACCATATCTTATCGGCATATTAGTCGCCATATTGGATCCGCCATTTTAAATTCTGCAGATTTGACCTTAAATTCATCATCAGCAACCAGAAAAAACCCCATATACCAAATTTGGGCCAATTCGGTTGATTTTTAAAAATATCAACATATTAGCCGCCATATTGGATCCGCCATGTTGGATTTAGGTAACCTACCACGTGATTTTTTGAAGTATGAGTAGTAGCTAAAATTTGAGTCAAAAAAAGTCCAACGTGATTATTTTTTTTAATTTTTTGGGCATTTTTATCTGTACTTTTCACGTTTTAGGGGTGCTTAACGCCATTTTGAAGCCGCCATTTTCAAAATGGACAAAAACGCCACTCGACTTTTTGTAGCTCTTGTCAATACGAACATTTTAAGCTATTGATGGTTCTCCTATGCCTCTTCAAATTTTGGGCAAGGGGGGGCCATTCGTTCACAAAGAATGCCTCATATATATACACATACATACCTAAACCGCTCAAAGGTGCGATAGTAATCGCTAAATATGCGATAGTTATCGCAAACCATCTGCTAGTTATCGAAAACCATGCGATAGTTATCGCAAATCGTGCGATAGTGATCGCCAACAGTGCGATAGTTATCACAAAACGTGTGATCGTTATAGCAAAATGTGGAGAAGAGGAGGGGGAGAGTGTACTCCTCGAAACTCTCATGATACAAGAGAAGAAGTTTATTTTTCTTAGAATTTGAGGATTCTATAGGAATTTCGACTATAAATACGATGTCCAGATAACACTTTCGTCAGTGTTTCTTGATTATTCAACATGGAAAGTGATCTACAATACGATAGTCCTTGCATTGATCTTAAACAATTTTGAGAAGGGATTGAACGTAAGCTGGTGCTACAGAAACAAAATAATTATTTTGATGACAGAGATCAGGAGGAAACATTGAATCCTATAGTTCGTCTATTGGAACGTATGTTTTACAAAACAACTACTCCAGGCGTTGACCGAAAAGAACGTAGGGATGAGTTCAATGGTACTGTAACTAATCAGCATCTTTCATTGAGCATGATTGGCAAAAGTATTAGCTAGGCTACTGCCAAATATCTTTCGAAGTTAAATAAGAATGATAGAAAACGTCTCATCAACATCTATGGAGTTTATATTGAAAGGAGATACATTAATGTTGAGTAACTCTCTGATACAGTTTGAAAACGATAATATCAAAGTTAATGAGCTGGAATATCCTTTGACATAAGGATTACTAGAATTACTTTTCAAAATAAAGCCCAATGCAAAGCTCATATATACTGACGATACACAGAATTATCAGAAGTAATAAATTCACTACATTTATTAGTCCGTTAGTTGGTATTGGGATATCTTACAAATATGGAATCGACGACAAAAGAAATGTTTCACCACAAGGCAAGAAACAGTTTATTGACAGTAAGGAACATCAAAGAAATAAGAAAATGATTTGAAAAGAAATGATACCCGAGAAGATACATGGAGCAGACAAACCTTTGGATTTTTTAAATTAGAATAGCGAAATATTAAAGAGTGACGAACATTCATCATCACTGAAGAGGATTGTAAGAACAACTTCAACGTTAAAAGACGACGACTCTAAGTATTCGGATGCTGGCATTGACGAAGAAGAAGACTACAATTATTCGGAGGCTGACAGTGAAGCAGATCTCAGTAATTCAAATTCTACCAGTGCAGGAGAAGAAAAGATGGACAGCGAAGATAGTAACGAGACATTTAAACCTGCCAAGTATAAAAGAATAGAAATACGCAAAGAACTGGATTCGAATTCTAATAATATACGTAACATAAAATATGTTCACACTGGTGGTGTATGGTGCTCTTCCAGACGCAAGAAGAAGAACATATATCAACTACGAGAATTGTGATGATCCAAACGTATTGGTTGATTGTCTCAGAGTACTCATAGCTGATCAGTTAGAAGGTGATCCAAGTTACTTTGATGAAATCCAAACTATATATCGACACGCAACGAGTGTGTTAATTAAACATAATAGATGAAAACTGAGAGTGCACTCATCTGTCTGGAGACGCATTTCGGCGGCGGCTGTTTGCATAGATTACGACCTTGTGTAATTAGTACTCCGTCCGCCGACGCCGAAAGGTGTATTCTAGCCGGGTGCACTGCTCAGTGTCTATTAGTTTTCGCCAGTGTTCAGTCGAGAAACAAGCGAACTGCCCGCTGCATCGCCATTTGAGTTACGATAAGTTACAGTCTTGTGTATTTCAAAAATTCTGTCGCAGAGTCCGACTTTTTCATAAAAATATATATATTAAACAAGCCAGTTGCCTAGTAAAAATTTGTAGAAACGCAATAGCGATTATCAATTTCTTTTTGGTCAATCTAACCGGTATATTAAAAGATATACATATTAAAAGGGCTAGTTACCAAAAACCGAAATCCGTAAAATTGTGTATTGTGCATACGCCGAAATAAATTGAAGGTAAGAACATAAAAATATACCTTTTAATCTTTTATTACTTGAACCCGATAATTTTTCCGCAAAGGGCACATTGTCCTAACTGATCCTTGCTCGTGCACACCGCTCAGCACGCAGCAAGAAAAACCGCAGCGTACTGGTGCATATATTATAAATAAACTAGTACGTTACACAGAAATCGTTTAAAATTTATTAGTAAAATGATGCATTATTCAGACGTTAATACGTTATACACTTTTTCATATCCTTACATTTGATAATTTTTCTGCAGAATCCATTCCAAAACAAAAATTATTAAAAATTTAAATAACAAATTTTTTTTACAAATTCCGATTTTAGATAACAATTTGATGAAAATAATGCTGATGAGAGAGATGAACTTTATTGTCTACGAAATTAAGATCGTTAATTCTGAAAGGAAAAAATTTTTCGTCCCAAATCAAGTCCCAAAAATTCAGGACGCACTATGGAACACATTATTATTGTGATACAGCTTTTTATTAATTTTGTCAAAAAATTTCAAGCTATAAAAATTATGACCTGATTACAAGTGTTTCGTTATCGCATAGAATGCAACTTTTAATAGCTTATAGCTTTCGTTATTTGAATTTTGTGAAGAAATGGACTAATTAACATACTAGAAAAGAATAACACAGGCACACAAAGGAAAAAAAGTTCTTGTTCCCGGAACCAAACTTATATATCTTTATGTTTTTGGGGTCGCTGAATCCGAATCCGGTGACCGTTTATCTCCATCAGGTCAAATTCAAGGTTATTTCAAGGTCAAATGTGTTTGTTCTGCTAAACATAAATTTTTCACTGCAGATACCGAAAGAACGGGAAATTTTACATCTAGATATGTATTCAATTTTTTGATAACATAACCCCCAAGGTTATTTCAAGGTCACTTCATGTTGTTGTATGGAGGATTCATATGAAAATTGCAAAAATAAGAAAATGTGTCTTTACGGGACTAAACTACTATGTCAATATGTTTTTGGGGTTTCTGAGTTGGAATTCGAGGTTCGTTTGCTTCCAGTATGTCAGGATAAATTTCATTTTAAGGTCAAATCCAACCCGGAACTACACTGAAGGAAAATTTCGGGGAAAAACCCGCCTCGAAACAGCCGGAGTCCAGGGTACTTTTCCCGTTAAAAAACAACTCAGAAAAAATCCGAGTTTTGCCTTCACCGGGAATCGAACACTCGACCCCTGGAGCAAGCGTATATCTGCTAGTTAAAGCGTGCGCCTTAACCAACTGAGCCACGGACGCTCTTTGAAGAAGGAGAACGTTTTCACCAAGATTTCAAAGATCTAGAACGAAGATTTCAGGGTAGATGGGATGAAAACATGATGGCAGATTTCTGTTGGATGTTGCAGAGAGAAAGCACGGAAAATGAAAAAAACGCAAGAGAAATCCCTTGCACAGATCTATTGAGGATAAACGAGTACGATATAAAAGAAGGCGAAACGATGAAGAAGTAGAATAGTGAGATAAAAAATGCACGTTCCAGCGATTCCAGAAATATAACCGAGTGATGATGCGAATAGATTTGAACATTTTTGTTGGATTTGACCTTAAAATGAAATTTATCCTGACATACTGAAAGCAAACGAACCTCGAATTCCAACTCAGAAACCCCAAAAACATATTGACATAGTAGTTTAGTCCCGTGAAGACACATTTTCTGATTTTTGCAATTTTCATATGAATCCTCCATACAACAACATAAAGTGACCTTGAAATGACCTTGGGGGTTATGTTATCAAAAAATTGAATACCTATATAGATGTAAAATTTCCCGTTCTTTCGGTATCTGCAGTGAAAAATTTATGTTTAGCAGAACAAACAAATTTGACCTTGAAATAACCTTGAATTTGACCTTGTCGGATCAAATGAACATCGGATTTGGTTTCAGCGACCCCCAAAATATATAGGAATAATAATTTTAATCGATTTGACCATTTTTCCATCATTTGACCTTTAAATGACCTTGAACCTGACCTGATGGAGACAAACGGTCACCGGATTCGGATTCAGCGACCCCAAAAACATAAATATATACTAGTTTGGTTCCGGGAACAAGAACTTTTTTCCTTTGTGTGCCTGTGTAATTCTATCCCTTATTCCCATTTTCAGACAAATTTCTTAGATAATTATTTTTCGAAAATTATTTAAAAAACTGTTCATTTATATCGCTATATAAAAGTTTGCCATTAGATAAACTGTATTAATTATTTTTTCCATATTTAATATATTAGTATAAAGTATTTAAAAAATGAAAATATTCCATAGGTGTGCTCTAAAATATTTTTTAATAATTTGGACAACACAAAAAATAATTTTTGAGCTCGTACATATTCAGATATGATCATATATGATTATATATAACCATGTGCTAGTATACATGAACGATAGTCATACGCACTAATAATCGTTAAATGTAACATATGCAAATAACAAACGTAGCTCACTGGCTAGCGTTATGACTCAGAAATCTGAAGGTCCGAGGTTCGATCCCACCTCGGGAAATTTTATTTTATTCACAAATATTATCCTTGCAATTGTCACATATAATCATATATGATCATATACGATTATATGTCATTACATCTGCCATAACTTGGATATGCTCATATACGATCATGTATGATTATATGTGATTACATCTGCCATAACTCAGATATGCTCATATATGATCATATATGAACCCTGCATACATGATCATATATGAACCATGCATACATGATCATATATGAACAGGTATGAATGTTTTTTACCCGCGTAGAAACTGAATTATGTAAATGATGCCTCAATATCTACTCCACCAAATAGAGCGTTAATGATGCCCAGAGAAATACTTGACATACGATTATCTCAGAATTGGAAGTCTTGTGTATCGCCTCCTCGAAAAGAAGTTTTAACATTTGCATCAAACGTCAAAACTGTGAGTTTGTATTCTATGTACAATAAGATTTTGTAATAGGTATATGAAATATTCAGGATAAGTAGGTAAGTAAAGGGATTTCGGTAACTTCAGGTTCCAATCTTACCGACCAAGGGTTCGCAATCCGGCTAATCCAGGATCTACATTGCCGACCGGGTAATTTAAGTACCGATATTGATAACTCGTAACCCAAAAAATCTGCTTTACCGACCGATTGACGGGAAATTCAAATTTGAAATTCAGAATTCGAATTATAGACGCCAAATGGCGCTGCAATATGGCGGAAAATTAAAATTATTATTTGTTTTGGTGACGCAACTACCGACCTTGACCGGTAACCCAAAAATTTACTTTACTGATCGAGACGCGGGAAATTCAAATTTTGAAATTTAAAACATTAATTTATAATTTTAATTTATAATTTTAATTTATAATTTTAATTTATAATTTTAATTTATAATTTTAATTTATAATTTTAATTTATAATTTTAATTTGTAATTTTAATTTATAGTTTTAATTTATAATTTTAATTATAATTTTAATTATAATTTTAATTTATAATTTTAATTATAATTTTAATTTATAATTTTAATTATAATTTTAATTATAATTTTAATTTATAATTTTAATTATAATTTTAATTATAATTTTAATTTATAAATTTAATTAACGACTAAGTTAGTAACTCTGTAGTGAATACCTACCACCAGAGGTCGCTTAGGCGAGAAATTAAAATTTTGAAATACATATGTCTATTTACCAATACAAGAGTGACAAGAAAATAGCAGGAAATTGAAATTAGCCAACTAATATATATGGCAAAAACGAAACCTAACCTCAAAAGAAGATTTTTTCTTCTATATGTAGTACGAATCAAAGTAGTACCCCCATGCAAGGGGGTCAAAATTATGTCCATTTTACATGAAACCCTTTCTTTTGTCCAGTTTCTAGCGAAAAACGAAACCTAACGAAAAAAAATATTATTCTTCAGCCTATATGTAGAGGAAATCAAAGTAGTACCCTGTGGGGTATACATACAAGAGGGTAAAAAATTTGTCCATCTTATCTGAAACCGTTTTCTTTGTCCAGTTTCGGGCAAGAAAAAACCAAACCTCAAAAAGAAAATTTTGCTTCTGCATATATGTACAGTGAGCCACAGTAGTACCCCCTTATGAGGGGGTCAAAATTTAGTCCATTTTACCTAAAACCCTTTCTTTTGTCCAGTGCCGAGCAAAAAAGGAATTCCTAACCTCAAATTCGAAAAAATTTGGCAATAACAACTTTACCAATCGATAGAGGTTGTCAAGACGTGTCGATAACTGTGGCTGATTGTGTGTTACAAACTCAAGGGTGGGCGCTTCAAGATGGGTCGGAAATTCAATATTGGGATCTAACACGGGGGGTGGAGTTAAGGGTTTGTGTACCAAGTGTTTAATCACGCGACTATGTCTAAACAAATCATTTACGTGAATTTGGGAGACTCAATTGATATTTTTCCTCTTTTCATAAAAGTAGATATTTAACAAATTATACCTGGTCATTTAAAGTTTCCGTTTTTTATGATTTACATATAATAGATATACTCTAATGTTATATGGCGTGCTACACAAATTCTATACCAAGCTGATGTCACGTAAAAATTAACTTGCTGTATGTACTTACATTTTTGACAAACTGTAACAAATACGATCTTATTTGCATAAACTGTTAAAATATCAAATAAAGAAATCAATGCAAAGTTAGAATTGAAAAACATATAGGTAAATCTTTTGAAAAGATGTGACGTCAAAGGACCTTTAAGATGCTATCACTTTTATTTTAGTTTTCTATTCCCAATTCAAAAAGAAGTGCACGTTTTCAATTTAATCAAAAGATATGTTCTATTGAAATTTTTTTTTAAAAAATGGAGATAAATAGGAAAGCACAAATTTGAACCAAGTTTCATTAATATTTTATTTAAGGTAGAGCTTTACCTTCGTTATTAGAAAAAAATTATTTTATATTTATTTTTTTTATTATTAAAAGCAAGGGTTAATATACTATAATACAAAATGAAATTATACATACCTTTGATTTCATAGCAAGTTTAAATTTTTAGAATATATTCATTAATATGTTGTAAAGAAAAATTTACTTGTATTTTAGTTGCCCATTAAGTTTACGCGACGAATGCCTTATTCATGTGCTCAAAAATATAGTTTTATAGATAATTTGACAACTTTTTTTTAGTTAAAAATGTGCTTTATTCTTTTACCTTTCTAGTACTTATTAAAGAGGTTTCAACACGGCGCAACTATGCGAAACACTAAATAAAGCTTGTACCCTGTTTTGCCTTGCATTCTAATTTGCCTTAGCTTCCTTTGTACTTATAATGATATGCTTATTACTGTTGAACAAAAGCTTAACAATTTAATAATATATTTAAGTAAAATGACAGGAATGAGTGAGGGAAGGCTGTATCGACAATTTAATACACGGAATTTTCGAGGAAAAGAAAACTTTCCTCGGCATAAAAACTCTCACGAAAGAGAGAGAAAAGTCGAGGAAAACGCAAGCTTTCTTTATTAAAGGAAACAAAAAGGAAATTGTACAATAAAAAGAGACTCTAATAGACAAAGATAGATAGATAGATAGATATACTGTTTATTCATCAAAGACGAAATTCTTACAATTGCATGTACATGTATAGTTATAATAATTAAAATATCAGTCAGTATTATATATTTGTTATCTTACATTTAAATTCACTTATTGCATTTTTATGTATTAAATAACATTATTCGCTGTAACAGTTCGTCAGTTTATAAAATCTAAATATAATGAACTAGTCATAGTCAGATGGCACATCACAGAACACGCTTCGTCAAAATACATAGCATAAAATAAATAAAATAGAGATAACATAATACGATAAAAATAAAAAGAATACATACACACACTTTACTAAATTTTTACGTATAACTATCACGTCGAAAATTTAAAAACACGCTCATTCATATGACACTTTTACAATTCACGCTAATAAATACATTCACACTTAACACTTAACATATTTAATAAATAAATAAATTAATCAATAACTAAGTCAAATAAATAAATAAGTTAGATAAATAATTAAATTAAATAAATAATAAATAAATTTAAATAAATAAATTTAAATAAATAAATTTAAATAAATAAATAAATTAAATAAATAAATAAATAAATAAATAAATAAATAAATAAATAAATAAATAAATAAATAAATAAATAAATAAATAAATAAATAAATAAATAAATAAATAAATAAATAAATAAATAAATAAATAAATAAATAAATAAATAAATAAATAAATAAATAAATAAATAAATAAATAAATAAATAAATAAATAAATAAATAAATAAATTAAATAAATAAATAATTCAAATAAATAAATAACCCAAATAAATATCCGAGTCAGATTGGGAATACACAGAGATGAACAAAATAATGTATAAACCGATTCTCGAAAAGTTCACCTCTATGTATTCCCGTCACCATGTAATTGTTTAAGGTGCCTGCTAAACGCCGTTTTAAATTTACAAAAAGATGGCAGGCACCTCACACTGCTTGAGAGCGAATTCCAGAGGTGCGCACCTTGAACTCTAAACGAGAATAGGCCCTTATCGGTGTGCGACCCCGGAACCGAGAGCTCTTTCGTACCACCCCTACTTGAAGTCCTGGTCTGGTTTTTTTCAAAGAGAGCAGTAAGATATGGTGGCTGCCGCATGACAACCGCTTTATAAAGCAGCAGCCAGTTTTTCCCTGTAGGCGGTGATATGCTTATCACGCCTAACACCACATATGTATCTCACACATGAATTCTGTAAACGTTGTAGTCGTGTCTAAAGCTCCCCTGACACGTCAAGAAGAACCACTGAGCAATAGTCTAAGAGAGAGAGAGAGAGAGAGAGAGAGAGAGAGAGAGAGAGAGAGAGAGAGAAGAGAGAGAGAGAGAGAGAGAAGGAAATGCAGAATATTATACGTGGAACTTATACGTGGCCTACATCCTTGAATCACACGAAGAACAGTCACACAAATACACACACTCACACACAGCTCAGCGCAATTAACAATATTCACACTTATATTACGTGAGACGATCGTTCTGAAAAGAATGGTCGTGTCGTCTCGGATAACGCAATGCAAAGAAGAAAAACGCATGATCAGGCTGATATGCTTCCTAAAAGGCGCGAGAAGTCGACCGGTCTCTGCAGGAGAGCTGGAGAGATATCAAAACTGCGCTGCCTGCGCACGAGGCCATCGAGAGCTCGCGAGGACTTTTTTCCTAGCGGCGCGCGCATCCGCTCGGCCGATAGTGCTGCGGCGGCCGACGAGTTACGGCGCGCAATTCAAATTTCTCCCAAAAACTTAAATAACCTGACCAACTGTATAAAGTCAATTTAATACGCCTGATCCAAAATTTAATATTTACATGTAGTTCCATATATGATCATATGAGATTATACACAATCATATATGTACATATATGATCATAAATGATCATATATGAAAGTAAAGAGCGAAAAATTTGTCATGGTAGTATATCATATATGATCATATATGCTCATCTATGCTAATATCTAATCAGTTATTATATATATGATCATATATGATTCATATATGAGCATGTATGAATTATTCTTACCCGGGTATAATATTTTAAAGAGAGCAAAACGATAAATAATTTTAGCTTACTAATTTCGGAGAACTCATAAATTAAAATTAAAATGATTTAGTTGTTTATATACAGTTTTAAAAAAGTTATTAATAAATAATCAAAAATGTATACAAACTAAAAATAAAAACAAAAGAAATATAGTAAATACGCTTACTTCTTTGCTAGTTCCTATAGTATATTTAATTGTGCATTGAAAAGCGATCCGTGAATTGACATCCGCTAATAAGTTTTGCAAATGTTCGGTAATCCAGTTTATGTCACATTTTTTAGCGAAAAATTTTGACATGCTTACAGCTGATTTTTTTTTCAAAACATTATTGGTTTTATTTTCGTTCTCATTATTCGTTTTTTTTCTAATATCTCTAAATCTGTCATATTTCCAATCCGCTTTTTGTGGCGAGTTTGTACTGTTGGTGCCTATTAAATTAGAATTATTAAATATCTACATTTTAAAGTTATTTCAAACAATATATATGTGAATACGAAAATAAATGTCAATAAAACTTTATCAAGTTACTATACATTTACTACACATATTAAAATACAAACTCCTACCAAAATTGTATTTATGTCTTCTGACTTAGGCCCATCGATTTTTCTTTTTTGCAAATATTCCTTTCTCTTCTGCTGCTTTGCTTCGTCATTACGCTTTTTTAATTCGCTTGACATAAGAGTAAATAGCTCATATTCCATTACGATGGGTAAGAATTGTATTCAGTCTAACGATATTTTATACCTATTTAATTATATTTAATAATGTTTTTAAATTTACTTGATGAATAAATAATTGTTTCATTGTAAATCTTTTGCGGATCAGAATTCTCGCACCAATGGAATGAAATTGGGTCACCCACCTTTAACTTTTTCCATTTCTCTTTGCACGTAATGTTTATTGCTAATTTTCTAAATTATCTAAGTATTTGAAAGACCCAAGGAATGTAAACAAATATTTGTATCTATATTCATTAGAAATACGAACTTGCAGATTCCTATTTTATCAGCTCTACATTTTTATAATTTTTTTCATGCTATGCGGGCCATTTATCATAAATTATACTCGCTTTCAGTAAAACGTTATCAAATGTAATATATATTGATATATTGGTTATGAAAAAATAAAACTATTATAAATTAGCAATTGAATTAATTTTACTATATCTAACATTTTCTATTTGTTCGGTATTAACTTTTAAAAAATGTGATACAGAAAACCATTTTAATTTAGAAATTATTATTAACAGTTTTTTATTTATTTTGTTTTTTTATTTATATTTGTTAGCGCCGCGAATCTCAGTAAAAAATTAAGTGTCCTAAACTTGATTATCGCTCGCTTAATAACCAACGGAAAGGAAACGGAAAAATTGACACGTGGTTTTATGTAACAATAAAACAACAGAGATTTATTGTCTTTCTAAGGTAAAATTACAAGTGTACATGTGACTAGTGGTTTTAAACAGTAAATAAATTAAATACGTAGTGTGTAAAATTGTGAGTGTGTGTGTAGTAGTAATATGTTCGTACCGAGATAGAAGCACGGAGTTTCTGTTACTTATCTCGAGGCAGCCGAAAGAAGAGAGAGAGAGCAACTCCGAGCGCTGGAGTTTTGTCCAGCGTCGGGGAGTTGCTAAGGTGAAATAGGGGGGACTCCTTTAACACGGAGAATCCCGGCTCTGCGTTCAAATTAGGCCGAACGGGGAGGCCTCGCGCTAGGGTGCGACCTCGCAGTTGCGCGGAGTTGCATGCGCGTGCGTGTCACCGTTCAAAGCGCGCGAAAACTGAAGGTGTTTAAACGGTCCGAACATGCCGCCCGCCTCGTTGAAGGCAGTCAACGAAACGGCGATGAAGTCCACGCGGAGAACAAAGAAAAAAGAAGAAAAAATCTGAAAAAATAGAAACTGAGTAGCGTTAAGATAAGATTGGAAAAGAAAGATACTAACTTTAAACTAAATAGTGATATAAAACCGGTGCGAGATTGCTAGAGTGTAAAGAAAAAATGTATTTTGTATGACTCGAAGTATAAGAGAGAGTGTAGGTGTTGTTGTTGCTGCCATGCCGCCCGCCATGACAGGTCCCAATTAGACACTGCGTTTCTCAATGCTGGAGTTGGCGCTCAAGGCCGAGAACTGCGATGCAGCTGCCCCGTTGAGGGGTAGTCGAATGACCTTTTTTAAAGGTCGTTGCAGCGTGGTTGTTGCAGTCCGGAGCGTGGCTTCTCTAGCCAAGCCATCCGGACCCGTGTGTAGGGCCTCAATTCGAGCTAGGGGCCATTTGAGTGGTGGCAGCAAGTCGTCGGTTAGCAGGACGCTATCTCCTTGAGTGGGTTTGTTGTCCGGCTCGATCCACTTCGAGCGCTGTTGCAAGCGATGCAGCACCTCCTTGTGCCATCTGCGCCAGAAGTGCTGGTGCATTTGCGTGACGATCTGCCATCTCGGAATACCTGAAACATTCAAATCAGACGTAGGTGCTTCTAGCGCAGTTGTCAGAGCTGTGCCGATTAAAAAATGGCCGGGCGTCAGCGCAGCGATGTCGGTGCAGTCGGTACTTAAGGGGCTGAGCGATCTGGAGTTTAAGCAGACCTTGATGCTCGCAGCCAAGGTAGAAAATTCTTCGAACGTCAGTTTGGCATCTCCGATGACTCTCTTCAAGTGGTGCTTGAAGGATTTGACGGCAGCTTCCCACAAGCTGCCAAAGTGTGGTGCTCTGGGTGGAATGAAGTTCCATGCTACCTCGTCGGATTGAATGGCCTCAGCGACTTCTCGGCTGAAGGTCGATGCTTCTCGAAAATATCGCTGCAGCTCGTTGTCTGCGCCTTGAAAGGTGGTGCCGTTGTCGCTAAAAATTTGGCGACACAAGCCTCTTCTCGCCACGAATCGCTTGAAAGCAAGTAAAAATGTCTTTGATGTGTAATCAGATACAACCTCATTGTGAACTGCTCTCGTGACGAAGCAAGTGAATATCGCTACGTAGCTTTTGAAGGAGCGCTGGCCGTGGCCCTTCGACGTGCGTATTGCGAATGGGCCGGCGTAGTCCAGTCCTGTAACCTCGAAGGGGCGTGCTGGAGTGACACGCACGGCTGGGAGTGGGGCCATCTGTTGCTGGACGGTGCGACCTTGAAGCTGCGAAGCAAGTGGCTCTGGATAAGCTGGGGGCCACCATGTAGAATGGCGAGGTGAGCGTCTCTGATAAGCAGCACGGCCAGGTGACTGCTCCTGGGGATGATTATCGGGTGCTTCTCGTTCTGCGTTAAGAAGGAGTGTTGGAGTCGTCCTCCGACTCTCAGTCGGCCATTGTCATCCAAGAAGGGCAACAGTCGACGGAGCGGATAGACCGATGCAGGGCTCTCCCTGCACGGAGCAGTCCAATCTCTTGTTGAAAATGCTGGGCCTGGACAGCTAAGACGAGCGGAAGACGAGTCTGCTCCAGCTCCTCGGCTTGTAGTATCGACGAGGGATGTTCTGCCGCCGATAAACAGAAGTTCGACAGCCACCTGTACACAAAGGACAAGACACCTACCAATATCTTGTAGGTGGAGAATTGAATCATAAGTGCCTCCAGTGTCTCTTTAGCTGCATCATGGAAGGTGGCTGTTGCAGTCCGTTTTTCCAGTACCGTCACGTATTCGTGCTGTTCCGTCGACTATCTGGAGTCCTTTAAGAGCTGCTGTGGTCCTGTCCACCAGAGTTCATTGGACTGAAACTGGCTTGGGGTCAAACCACGTGTAGCGTGATCGGCTGGGTTGAGCGCTGAGCGCACGTGACCCCAGCGAGCATTTGGCAGCAAAATTAGGGCCTCACTGACTCGATTGGCGATGAAGGATGGAACGTGTGGGACTCGTCCTCGGCCAGCTGATCGAGCACCCTTATGGCCACATAAGGGGCACAGCCGGTGCCATACGTGACGGTGAGCAGCTCGAACTCTTCGATCGGCAGCTCCGGTGACGTCCTCCAAAGTATGCGTTGCCATGGTGTGTCAGCCCGATGCACTCGAATCTGCCGAAACATTTTAATTATATCGGCTGTGAATACGTACCGATACAAACGCCGGCGAGTTAGCACTGTCGTTATTTCCCTTTGCAGCTTGGGACCGGTATGTAGAAAATCATTCAGTGATTTTCCACTGCTCGTGCTCTGCGAGGCGTCAAAGACGACGCGCAGTTTGCGGCTTCCATCGCTCTTGAACACAGCGTAATGAGGCAGAAAATTGACCGTAGAGTCAGTTGTGGCAGCAGGGACACGCTCCATGTGTCCTAAATCCTCTACTCCTTCAAGAATTTGGAGTAGGACTGCAGCAAGTCAAGGTTCTTCGAAAGCTTGCACTCCATCGAAAGCAGGCGGTTGACAGCAGCTGTTCGAAAGCCAAGCAGTCGTGGCTCTGAGTTGAAGGGCAGTCTGACGATGTAGCGTCTCTGATTGTCACGTGTATGCATGTGCTTAAAATGGCTCTCGCACTCCTTTTCTTCTGGTGTGAGCACAGGTGCATTCGAGATCTCTTCGATCTCCCAGAAGCGTTGTAGCTGGTCGGAGAGGGTCACGCAGGTGGAAAACGACTGCATTGTCTTATGAGCAGCTACGTCTGTAGCGAGACCCTTCGTAGGCCCTATCAGAATCCAGCCAAGTCTGGTTTGTTGAGCAGCTGGGACATCAGTCGGACCCAGTCGAACACCATCTAAAAGAATAGCTGGGTACAGTTCGCCACCCAGAATCACATCCACTGTACGTGGCTGTGCGAGGTCTGGGTCAGCCATTTCCAGTCCTTCGATGTGTTCTAAGGCACCGATGTCGACTTGACGGCGAGGCAAGAACCCTGTGAACCGTGGCAGTACTGCAGCTGAAAAACTCAAGACGAATGTAGTATTGAGTCTTGAGTTTAGAGAGAGCGTAGTGGTGGAAGTTGAGGTGGCTGATGTGTCTCCACCCACTCCGGTGATTGTAGTGTGACTTGGTGACTTGCGCAAAGAAAGGGCCTGGACTACCTTCTCCGTCACAAATGAGCCTTCCGAACCTGGATCTATGAGGGCTCGAAAGACCATGCACTCACCAGCCTTCGACTGTAGAATCACTCGTACAGTACCCAACATCGTTGTCCTACTCACTGCAGCAGTATAGCCTTGTGTTGAAGTCGAAGTGGATCCGGAAAACCTTGCAAGCGCAGGCTTTGGCCCAACTGGGGCAAATTTTCCTTGGGATTGCACCTACATAGACCCTGCGTCCTGCTGCAGAATGGTGTGGTGCTCTCTACTGCACTGCTTGCATCTGCTTCTAGATGGGCAGGATGCGCTGGTGTGGCCAGAGCGCAGACAGTTGTAATATAACCTCAACCTGTCAATGCGCTCCAGCCTCTTGGAGTAGGTGGCTTGCTGCAACGAGGGTCAGTACCCAATGTAATGCTCACCTCTGCACACTGCACAGCCCTGCTGCTTCGACGGAGCCTTCTTGACAGCTGACACACTGGCAAGATGAGACGAGACACACTTGACGGAGGAAGGTTGCTGCTTACTTGTAGGTGAGAAGCTTGTAGAGTGTCTCCTAGTCTGGCTGTACAACTACATGTCGCTGCAGTGAGATGTATCCAGAGCCTTGGTGCGGTATTCGAGGAACTTGGTTAGTGCGTCGTAGGTGGGGAACGTACTGACCCCTTCCAGCGACTTCTCCCAATCCTCACGTGTGTCTGGGTCCAGATTGAAGATGACTAGCTGGGCAAACCAATCATCCCAGCGATCGACTGGTCTTCCAAGGCTGCACAGCTCTCTGATGCTCTCGTTCGTGGTGTCGAGAAGCCTCGTTATCTCGGCCACTGACTTGCATGCAGCTGGGGGCATGCTCAGCAGCCTGCTAAGTTGCACTGAGAGGCGCAGTCTCTTGTTATCGTACCTGGTTTCCAGGGCCTTCCAGGCAACCTCGAAGTTGACCCCCACTACCTGCAAGTTGCAGAGGCGCCGGGCAGCCTCGCCGTCGAGGCACGGCAGAAGGTGCTGTAGTTTCAGTACTGGTGTCAGCGTGGGCGAGTCTTTGATCATTGAGCAGAAGAGCTCCATAAAGGATTCCCAATCCTCCTGCTTGCCGCTGAACCGTGGCAGCTGGAGCTTGGGCAGCGAGGAGGCTGTTGTCCTCACCTGCGTCACTTGCCCCATAGGGTCGCTCGCTGCTAGGTGCACATTTTGCTGTAGAGCACCCACCTTCGCCGCTAGTCTGCTGGACAGATCAATTTTAGAATTGATGTAGTGGTCCTCAATTTCTGAAAAAAAATCATTCATTATGTATGTGTCATCCTTGATCTCCTCATAAAATTCATAAATCTGTTGGTGCTTGTCGTAGAAGTTCTTCCAGTAACTTTTCAGCTGCGACTATCTCTGCTGGAGGATTTCAACCGTAATATTAGGAGCACCTATTTTGTCAATATTTACTATTACTTTAGCAATAGAGTTTGCGGTGGCCTTTTGGTTAGCTATCAAAGTCGCCACTGGCTTAGTCATTGTAAATTAATAGAAGCAAGCGGCAAACCAAACAAAAGCAAGAAAAGTAGGCAGCAAGCAGCAAGCTAGCGAAAGCAATATAAGGTGATACTTCGCGGTGTCCAGGAAGTAGTGTCCAGCAGTAGAATCTTCTTCAGCAGCAACCAGCAGGAACAGGTGTCAATAGTGATTGGAGTTAGGGACGTCCTTCGTACACACTGGCTCGTGAGACTGCAGCAAAAACAGACAGCAGCGTCGTCGGGCGCAGGCGCGGCGACCGAGCAGGCACTCGAGCTCGGAGCGGTATGCGCCGTAAGTGGTTGAGCAATCGCTAGATGGCGCCGGTAGAGGCGCGAAGTTTGAATACTTGATCGGCGAGCTCAACGGCCGTGTGACGTCACAGCCGAAATCGCGCGATGTCCAGGCACGTGTCAAGGTCAAGCTCGACCTTGAAACTTATACCCTTGGTCAAACCAAATCTTCCTTTTTTTGCAGTATGCGTGCAATTAACAATTTGCAATTAATAGTTTGCAATTCGTTATTTATTTGTGCTAGCTGGAGCACCACACTTTATTTAATTTTCCGTTTTTTTTACTCGCGAGATCGAAAGTCCCGAGCGCAAACTTTTGCAAGTCCGTCGGAAAATCACTTAACACTTTTTTTAACACGCGTTATTAATTTAGTCTATTTAAAGTTTATAATAGTTTATAAGTTCGTAAAGTTTTTAGAGTTTTGCACACGCGGTACACTTGCACTTTTCTGCGATTTCCACTGTGAACAAAATCCGGCTCGGAGGACCAATTGTTAGCGCCGCGAATCTGAGTAAAAAATTAAGTGTTCTAAACTTGATTATCACTCGCTTAATAACCAACTAACTGCTGGCGTTCACGGCGGAAAGGAAACGGAGAAATTGACACGTGGTTCTCTGTAACAATAAAATAACAGAGATTTATTGTCTTTCTAAGGTAAAATTACAAGTGCATATGTGACTAGTGGTTTTAAACAGTAAATAAATTAAATGCGTAGTGTGTAAAAGTGTGAGTGTGTGTAGTAGTAATGTGTTCGTACCGAGATAGAAGCACGGAGTTGGTGTTACTTATCTCGAGGCAGCCGGAAGAAGAGAGAGAACAACCTCGAGCGATGGAGTTTTGTCCAGCGTCGGCGAGTTGCTAAAGTGAAACGGGGGAGACTCCTTTAACACGGAGAATTCCGGCTCCGCGTTCAAATTAGGCCGAACGGGGAGGCCTCGCGCTAATGTGCAACCTCGAAGAGGTTCTTTGATCTTTCTTGAACTATACGAATAATAATTCTAAAATATTTATCAGCAGTTACGTACATTTATTTTGAAACATTATATTCAAATATTACTGAAATATTTCCTAAATATTTCCAGAAATATTTAGATAATGTCTTTCGAATCGATTTCATAGAAATATTTTATAAAATATAGCTGAAACATTTCTAAACTATTTTCAAACATATTCTGTGACCTTTTACAAATTATACAAGTAATATTTCTTGAAACATTTCTGTAATGTTTTTAAATTATTACAAACAATATTTTTTTGAAAGAATTTAAAAATATTTTCTGCAATATTTCGTGAAAAATTACCGAAAGATTTCTTTAAGTTTTTAAGGAAGATTGCATAATGGGTGTCTACGAATATTTCCTAAAATATGGTTGTAAGATTTCTTCAATATTGTAATGAAATATTTCATTTGAAATATTTCTTAATATATTTCACTGGAATATTAAATTCAAATATTAAAAATGAATTAATAAATAAAAGTAATAAATTAAATAAAAAAATAAAATAGAAAATTAATAATATTCCATTCTGGATAAGTTAACTTTTAAAAAAATGAAATAATTCAAAAGTCCGCCATTTTGCTTTTTTTCATTGAAAATGTTTCATTCTGCTTGAGGCCATAGGCAATTCGATACAGAACATGAAACCGTTTTGTTTTTTGTTTCAGATAATTCGTTTCCAAGAAATTATGTCATCCATCTACTAATCAGACGAGTTTCAGCAGCCATTTTCAAAACCGCCATTTTGAACAAAAAAAAATGGTACGCAGCAGCTGCCGCTACCGAAGGCGTTCGAGCGGCCGGATTTACCGCTTGGTGCGCACCGCTCCCCACTCTTTTATACCTGCTTCTCGGTCTTGCTGACCTTCGGGACTAATTCTATACTATTTCTACGAGTATACAGTAGCAATTTATGAAAAAAAAAAATTTCGATTTTTTCATAATTGTTTGGAGTAAGCTGGCCTTAAGAATTATTTTCTGAAACACTTTTTTTATAATTTTATAAACATATCATGTAATATTTCTGCAAAGTTATGTATATATTTCATAATATTATTTCAGAAAGGTTTTCGCAAACTTTTAATAATGTTTACACAAACTTACAGTAAGGTTTCTTTGAAATGTTTCCTGAAACATTTCACTGAAACCTTGTGTGCTGTGAGGGAGAGCAACTTCAAGACGTTCGCTTTTGCTTTTTGATTTTTCTTTTTAAGTTTTGCATGTTGAATCAATGAAGTACGAACTTTTTAAATTAGGAAATTATAAAATTGTGAGCTTATTGTAGCACCAAAAGAAAGTTTTTTACGCAATTATTTCCGATAGGTTACCCGATTAATAATGTTTTCTTTAATTATTTCCTTTCAAATTCATGTTATTTATTATTTTAAACGATCTTAAACGCACAATACACACCTATAGTACAATCTACTCTTCTTAGGATACAATCAGGAAACTGTGTGTGGGGTACGAAATAATTAGTTGGAATAGTACTTTTTTCTAGAATAAGTAAGTATTAAATTGAATAGATCAACATAATAAAGGAGAATATTACGCATATTTTTGTGTTTGCGGTGGCCTTACTATGCTGTTTTATAAATACGGTAAAAGTCTTATTAATGAAAATTAATTAATTACAATTTTTTATAATACAAAATAATTAATCGTTATTTAGCAAAACGAGAATAAAGTACTAACCGAGCAGAAACGAGACTAGACTTCGATTACGCGAAAATGCAAATAATAATTACACTTTTTCCACACACATTCATTTTCAATCGCGAATACACCTTTTAATTTTTGGAGAATGAATAAAATGTCAGATTTATAGAAGCTCTAAAGTATAACGCTTCCAAGTTTAGTCCATACTATCTGCTATAATTTAAAAAAAATTATAATTCCTATATTTGCTTGAGAAATGGAAATTCTGTTTTTTAATTTACAATGCGTGTACAAGAACTACGAATGATCTCTACCTGTATTTATAAAGAGTCAAGATTATAATTATTATTTTAAACACATTTCTACTTTAAATATCTGCATAGTTATTAGAATTACGAGTTCAGATTAGCGTCGCTGAAATCGATGCGATGAGTTTTAATATTTCTAAATTAATATCAACGGATGTAACATTGATTCTGAATCCTCGACGATGATTTTCTTCTTAAGAACGTGAACAAGCGCGGGAGCAATGCTCTCTCTCTATCTCTCTCTCTCTCTCTCTCTCTCTCTCTCTCTCTCTCTCTCTCTCTCTCAGGCACTTCGTAAGCAGTTGGCATGTGCATTGGTATTACCTCACCTAGATTACTGCTCAGTAGTTTAGCTTGATCAAAATTCATGTGTGAGATATATATGTGGTGTTAGGTGGGATGAGCATATCACTCCTTACAGGAAGGTCCTGGGCTGGTTAGATATCAAGGAGAGGAGAGAGTATTTTATGGGGTTGCTGCTTTATAAAGCGGTTGTTATGCGGCAGCCAACGTATTTTACTGCTCTCTTCGAAAAAAATCAGGCTAGGATTTCAAGTAGGGGGGGTATGAAAGAGCTCTCAGTTCCGGGGTCGCACACGGATATGGGCCTATATTCTTTTAGGGCCCAAGGTGTACGCCTCTGGAACTTGTTCCCCTGCAATGTAAGGTGTCTGCCATCACTATGTAAGTTTAAAACGGCGTTAGGTAGGCACCGTAAAGAATTACACGGCGACAAGACTCCATAAGTCTGCAACTAAAATCTTTTCATTGTTTTTCGTTAAATTTTTGTGTAGTCTTAATTTATTCTAAGCGTATTATTTATTATCGTGTAGTCTTTAATTTATTTAAGTGTTAAGTGTGAGGTGCGAATGTAATTATTAGCGTGAATGAGTGTAGGAACGAAAGAAGAATGTAAGACGTTCTATTTTCCGACGCGATAGATATATGTGCAATATAAATGCGTATGTGTATATATTACTGTTATCTATTTATTTGTATATTATTAAGTTAACGAAACAATATGTGATAGTACTGACTATATTATGATATATTAGACAATAATTGACGACCCGTGATAGCGAACCAAACTTTTTTAACTGTAATGACTGATAATGTGATAACAAATTTTAACCAAATGTACATACAGCTGTAAATTTTTGTCCTTAGTGATAAATAAAAAGAATATCTATCTATCTATCTATCTCTCGCACCTACGTGGTAGTAGGTATTGAGCAGTCGCGGCAAACACCGCGTCAATTTGCTGCCCTAAAAACGATGCTTCTGCAAATCTGATGCTCGTGTCAGAGCGAACTGATGCTCGTGTCATAGCGAACCACTCGTTTGTTGTTATTGTAGTTGTTGTTGTAGTCTTATAATAATCACGCTAAATTATGTTCATTTTCAGTATAAACATGATTTTGGGGTAATTATTGCCTGAAATATTTTTACTTATCATCCAAGCTAATATCGATCCAAAATAATGCAAAATTTGCTTAAGGAGACTAGGGAGTCAAAGCTAGGATATTATTAAGAGCTTATTAAAAAAATATGGTTAGATGAAAGTAATTTTAGTTTTGAGGGGCTATCAAAGCAACTCAAAGAGTATATAAAAAATGTATTTCTATTGCAAAATGTTGCAAAATAACGTTACAGCGATCGCGAGAAAATTAAAAAAAAAATAAAAATTATCGTGCGATGATATTCTTTTTTCTGATTGACTAAATAGAATGTTTGAGATCTTAAAGTTTTCATAATACTCTTCTTTCTGCACTAAACCTGTTTAAAAAAAAAAAGAAGTTATGCAAATTGTGCATAAATATTGAGAAATTTCGAAAAAACGCATATTTTTATGTACAGTCTGTTCAACAAGATGGGGTACGGCGCTTTCTGTTTAAGTTTCGGTTGAATCGAAAATAACTTGTTTTGACATGATAGTACGTGTCGAGGGCTTCGATGCAATGCCTGTCTCATCTCAGTTTGACTCGAACCATTTCGCCGAACACGTATATCTGTCGCAATGAGTGCGGCATACGCCAAACGTTTTGAAGCAATGTCCTACGCAGCAGAGGCTTAAGTAATAAAAAAAGTCGAAGCATTTCGTGCATAAGTGGGTGGAACGATATTGTGCCACGAAGACAGTAGATGAACTACCAGCACGCGGAAAAAGCGAGCGACAACAACGAGTAACGATAAGGCCATCGCAAACTTTCCAAGCGTACTCCCACACTACAGTTGCGTGCTGCGAAGATCAAGCTGGTAGAAAAGGGTATACATGTGAGCGAGAATACAATAAGGCAACGCTTAGCTGAAGCAGGTATTCAGTACCGTAGTGCGAGGCGGAAATCACTTCTCTCGGAAATACAAATGAAAAAACGCAAGGGCATGTGCTACGGAAAATATTCATTGCGATTTCTCTAACGTCATCATCTCTGATAAAGCATCTTATGGGTTCCTATCGAACGAGCTTGCTCGGATTCCCGTGATCGTTTGGTCTACTGCACCATTAAGCAGCCAGTTACGATCCATCCATAGGGATGTTTCCATCAGCGTGGATTTGGCTAGTATCCTGTAGGAAGACAACGACCTGAAACACCGAAGTAGTCTCTGCACTGAATGGAAAGCCAAAAAGCGCAGAAAGAGGATAATTTGGTCATCACATTCCCCAGATTCCAATCTTATTGAAAATGTTTGGGGTACATAAAGGGCAGACTTGCTGGAAAACAACACTTCACCCTCACCGAGTTGCCTCGCCAGATCAAGAAGATATGGCGTTCGCCACAGCACTACGCTGAACAATTGGTTGAGTGTACGTCAAGAAGATGCCAGACTATTTTGGACAATACCGGGAATTAGACCCCTCATTAGATAATTGCGCCGCAGTGCTTAGAACGTACTTACATATACATAAAAAATTTATTACATTCAGTTACAACTTAAGCAGAAAGCGCCATACCTTTTCTTGTTGAGCAGACTGTAAAAAACGGGTTTATGGATGTTTTTATAGTTTTTAGTTCTACGTAGCAAAACTAGCGTGTGTCTTCGCGCGTAACCGCAGGAAAAGCATAAGAACATTTTTCAATTCGTTGGCAAGCCGAATCGACTGAGTATCTGCACGAACATTTTATTTAAAGTTTCACCAAGCTGCTAAGCGATTTTTCAATTTAACGTGGGTAAACTAGCTAGCGTTTTCGCGCGTAGACCCGAAAAAAGCAGAGGAATATTTCTTAGTGCTTTGACGAGCCGAGTCGACTGACTAACAATACGAACTTTTTAAATAAAGTTTGACAAGCAGCTGCACGGCAATTCTACAGCTCTACATCAGAAAACTAGCTTAGATTTTCGTTCGTAGCTCCGGAAAACTCACAGGAATATTTCTTAGTGCTTTGAGGAGCCGAATCGACTGAGTATCTGCAGAACATTTTCATTAAAGTTTAACCAGCACTTGCTGAGCGATTTTTCAGTTCAACGTCGGACACTGAATGTGTTTTCGTTCATTGCCCCGGGAAATTTTTAATTCGATCCAGCGGCGGATCCAGGGGGGGACGATCGACATGAATCCTTAACTTAAACCCTAAACCAATAACCAATTGACCCTGAACACATAAACTGTAAAAACATAATCCTATAAGTCGAAAATCATTATTTAATCAATAAACGCATAAACCTCAAAACCCAATTAACCCAAGATAAGCAATTTAGAATTAAATAAATAAAAAAAATGTAACCCATGAACCCTAATCCAACTTAGAAAATTTTTAGCAAATTTCAAATTTTTCAAATTTATTTCGTTTATTTAATTATTGTAATAATCTTTATACATTAATATACATCTATAAATATTTGTTCAACTTTCTGATGCACATTGAAATTAAAATTTATAATAACATACTTATAAAACTATTAATTAGACTAAACTTCTGTTTATATATAGAATTACCAGTCTTCTTACAGTTTCATAGCAATTTATGAAAATTATGCATAACTTTTTCCGTACATTTAAGGAAAAACAACTTTTGTTGGATTTACTAAATATCATTATTTATTTGTTCACGGACCAAAATTGTTCGTTATCCAAACCAATGTTTGGTAGATTCAACCAAAGGTTTTCATTGCCTTTTTTCAATTAATTGAATAATTTGAAAAATATTTCCTGACTTGATAAGCTTTATAATACTATTCCCTCGCTTGTTTTTATTTTTTAGTATAAATAAGTTTGAGTATGAATGAATTAATTAATTAGAATATATCCTTTGCATGTTTCATGTGTAGGAATTTATTTATTAAACAAAAAATAAACAGGAATAACACGAGTATTACACTCGTAGCTACAGGCAAGTAGCAGAGAACGGCATGCGCTGTATTACATTATCACGCCCGCGTCGACTGCTTGTTCTAATTCGCGAAAAAATAAAACAGTCACATTTTTCACAGTTAATTGAAATATCGATTTCTCTTGTTTCGTTTTACCGAGAAAATAATCGGTTTTTCATGTCTTCTCTTTCGTGTGTTATTGTTTACATTGCACACCACCGGCCCACCGCTTCGAGTGTCGATACTCTTATTCGCCGTAGATATTAATATTTTCAGTTATGAAACACCTTGCGTGCAATTTAGGGATTTTCAACTGATTCAATAATTTGAAAAACATTTCCTCATCTGTTAAGCTTTGTAATGGTTTTTCTTGGCCTGTTTTTATTTTTTAGTATACGATTTGAGGATAAATAAACTGATTAGTCTCACACTATCGTATTCATTTCGAATTTCGTATTCATTACGAAATAAAGTTAGATTTAGATTCCATTGTAGATAGCTTTGTGAAGACCGACTGTAAACATACATTAGAATTAATATTATAAGGGGAAGTGGCATATAAAGGCATTAATTTAAAAATTTGATTATATTTTCATACGCTATGTAAATAACACTGAGGGTGTCATCGCCCCCCCCCCCTCCCTATACGTCACTTCTGGATCCGCCCCTGATTCGATCGGGCGCCGAATCGACTGAGTATCTGGACGAACATTTTATTTAAAGTTTCACCAAGCTGCTAAGCGATTTTTCAATTTAACGTGGGTAAACTAGCTTGCCTTTTTCTGCAGAGCATCAGAATAGGCATACGAATATTCTTTAATGTATTGGAGTGCCGTATGGTCGGACCAACTGTATGAACTTTTCAATTAAAATTTGACCAGCAGCTGCTAAGCTATTTTTCAGTTCTTCGTAGGAAAACTAGCTTGTGTTTTCATTCCTAGCCCCGGAAATAGCATAGAAATATTTTTTAATGCGATCGGGAGCCGAATCGACTTAGTATCTGGACGAACATTTTAATTAAAGTTTCATCAACAGCTGCTAAGCGATTTTTCAGTTATATATCGAAAAACTAGCTTGCCTCTTCGTACCGAGCCCCAGGAAAGGCATACGAATACGCTTTAATGCATTATAGAGCCGTATGGTCGGACGAACTCTATGAACTTCACAATTAAAATTTGACCAGCAGCTACTAAGGTATTTTTCAGTTGTACGTAGGGAAACTAGCTTGTATTTTCATTCGTGGCCCCAAAAAAAGCATAGGAATATTTTTTAAATCGTTCGTGATTCGAATCGACTGAGTATCTGTACGAACATTTTAATTACAGTTATATCAGCAGCTGCTAAGCGATTTTTCAGTTATATGTCGGTAAACTAGCTTGCCTTTTCGTGCGGAGCCCCAGGAGAGGCATACGAATACTCTTTAATGCATTGGAGAGCCGTATGGTCGGACTCTCAGCATGAACTTTTCAATTAAAATTTGACCAGCAGCTGCTAAGCTGTTGTTCAGTTCTACGTCGTAAAACTAGCTTCTCTGTTCGTGCGGCGCCCCAGGAGAGGTATACGAATACTCTTTAATGCATTGGAAATCCGTATGGTTAGACGAACTGTATGAAATTTTTAATTATTTTTCATTTCTTCGTAGAAAAACTAGCTTGTGTTCTCATTCATAGTCCCGGTAAAAGTGTAGGAATATTTAATGCGATCGGGGGCCGAATCGACTTAGTATCTGGACGAACATTTTAATTAAAGTTTTATCAGCAGCTGCTAATCGATTTTTCAGTTTTACGTCGGAAAACTAGCTTGCCTTTTCGTGCAGAGCATCAGAAAAGGCATATGAATACTATGTTACGACTTAACATATTGAAACGGATAGAATCCCTCAGTTTGTGCCTGCGCGCGCTATTGGTTTGGAATGTGTGTATGTGTCGTGCGTTCGTTTTGCACGGAGGCTAAGCCCAAATAACTCGCACACGGTGTCAACACTTTGGGTGCTGCCTGCGAACTTGCGAGGAGTTCGCGGGCAGTGGTTGACGAGACCTACAAGCGTGTGGAGCTTTGTCGCACCCTTCATACTCCGAATAGGTTGCATCACATATTTTGCGAAAACTGAACCGTTTTTCCTTCATTGGCAAGATTCCCAGTGAATCTATCGATTTAACTCGAAGTGTGAGTGTATATAATCATTTTATCTCTAAACCGGTGTGATTTTGATGATTGTATGGGCCTAGTGTCGTAGGTCAACGGCACGCGGCTTGTGCGTGTTATTTTGCGTAGCTCAAATGTTCCAATCTTTTTGTTTTATTCTTTCTTGTTTCTTTTTTGTGCTTTCACATTTACTTTTCAATTTCATTTTCGTGTACAAACTTTATATTTAAAATGAAAGGGGTTTTTATGCCTTTAATGGCTTTTTCCCGTAAAACTTGTTTTTTAATTATTTACATAGAATAACCTTTACATAACATTTATTAATTAATCTTTATCTAAAATAAAATCAACTGCCAAGCCACCTAAGGTAAGGCGAATCAAGATCGTTCATGGTGCCTCCTGTGAGGTTTTGCATTGCCTCACGCAACAATTCAGTGACGTATAACACGTGCAAGTCTTGTCGTGTCGGTGTTAAAAGACAATAGCGCGCATCATTCTATAGTGAATTCACGCGCGTATCGACAACGGCAACGACTCGTTGCGTCTCTCGTGTGAGCATACAAGTCACGGCGTTCATCCAGCCTGACTGATCATCGCACTAAAGATTGCATCATCCAACGTCGACAACGTCTCAACGCCGTCGCTCCCATCCCAGGACGCCTCACCACCCAGTCGGCTGCTATATCGAACAACCAACGATGGAATTGTCTCTGATATAAGTTTATTTTCTCTTTAACGGTCACTCTACTTTTAGTTTTTTTTTTATTAAAAGAGTTTATTTAATATTTATGCATAAGCTTTCAAATACTTTTTCAATTTACATTGTCATTCTTAATATTTCATTGCGGTTGAAATATCTCGCTCAGTAAGCACGCCGTTCCAAGAATCCAGCGAGCGAGCTGTTGCTACTCGCTCTCGCGACGGTTACCACAGTGAAATTCGATATGTTCGCTCTCATGTGACTGTCTGACTTCAATAACAATAACCCTAACACACATTACATGACGATGCAAACTCTTTACAAATTCTAAGAAGTAGTTTACTTTTTAAATTAAAGATTTTTATATTTTTAATTTTCGAGATAGTTTAACTATTTGCTTTACAAGTAAAATAGAAATAACATAAATAGTCTTTGATGATGTTAATTTATTTATTAATTGACAACATGAATTAGAATTCGTTTCAAAATAAAATGATTGTATTTGTTTAACTAATTAAAATTAATTACGTGAAGTTAGAACTTTGATTTATTTGTTTATTAAAAATTATAGTAATAATAAAATTATCCGAGACGGCCAACGAATAGCAAAAACGCATTGCGTATATTGTTCAAAAAGGTAAACCGTTGGAAAAACAAATTCAATCTCTCAAAACGTACTTAGGGGGTGAACCACCTGATCCCGCCAATGCACAGTTACGATCGACTAACCTTACAGCTTCATTCAAAGAGTACAGTCGATACAACGATGAACTGACGTTACTACAACATGATCATCCTCGACTTGACGATTTCATTAACATTGAATCAAACTATTACGACATTGTTGCTCAAGCTAACAAGCTACAAAATACTGGACCAATTCCAACTCTACCGTACTGAATAGTACTAACTTGACGTTTACTGAACAGAATGATTCACCTAAGCTTCCAGCGATACAAGTTCCTAGTTTCAACGGTAGTCATGAAGATTGGGTCACTTGGAAACACGGTTACGTGGCTTTTGTGCACGAACGTCCGAACACCAGTAACTACGTTAAACACGCGCTGTTGGTTAGGGCTCTTTCTGGTCGTTTGAAATTATCAAACACCTTCCTCCTAGCGAAGCTAATTATCCTTTCGCTTGGAAAGCATTGGGCGATGCTTATGACCAGAAGCGAATACTAGTGGTTGAACATATAGATGCTCTTTTAGATCTCTCTAGACTTACTGAAGCAAAAGAGGCCGAACTATCGTCGTCAATGAGGATTCGTAATTCGGATCATCGAAAGGTGTCTGCCTAAGAACGTTGTATCTAGGTGGCAAGATCGCTTAGATGGAAATAAACTTCCAAGACTAGATGAGTTGTTTAAATTCATTCAAGATACGATTTTCAGACTTCATCAGTTAGAAAAGCTTCCTTCAAATGATCGCTCTTCTAAAAAACGAACTATTGATAAAATCAACCCCTATCAAAGCAAAGTGTCCAAAAAAGATGCACGCTCGCTAGTCACTACATCATCAGATTCTTTCAACCTTTCAAATTCACCCCTGCCAGGTGCTTCCGCATGTCCTAAATGCAGTGCTGACCATCGGCTTTTTAAGTGTACTATCTTCAATGGACTTAAGGTTCAAGAACGATGGGAGTTTGTTAAGAAGCACAAACTCTGTCGTAGTTGTTTACATTTGCACCCTTTTCCTTGCAGAAGCGAGAAGCGTTGTAAAACTTGTGGAAAGGAACATCATACTTTACTTCATTCCGAGAAAAAATCTAAGCCTGCCAAGGCAGAGAATCCTACTGGTCAAGACACTAAGGCTTCTCCCAACCTTACTTTTCAAAAATGACTAGTACACCAGTCGTTCACATCTAATGCCTTCCCATCTGCCTCAATTACTGATAACTGCAGTGTTGAACTTTCAAAACGATCGAGGAAACTGTTACATGGCACGTGCTTTATTAGACTCCTGTTCAACAGTTAATCTAATTACCGAAGAATTTTCTAAAAGATTAAATTTACCCAGACAATCTTGTTCGATTAAAATTGAAGCAGTTGACGATATGAGCACTGTTTTAAACCATTTCATCAAAGCCATTTTCCAATCTGTTTACAATAATTTTAAACGTGAAGTAACTTTTTTAGTAGTTTCTAAAATTATTGAAAAAGTGTCTAATGAAACGTTTTCTCGTGAATTATTTGACATACCTAAAAATATAAAGCTCGCAGACCCTCAATTTCATGTTCCCAATCCAGTTGACGTTTTATTAGCTTCAGGCACTACTTTATCTGTCTTATCTGTAGGTCAGATGAAACTCGATCACAAAGGATCTCAGGTTATCCTTCAGAAAACCACTTTAGGTTGGGTAATAGGAGGTGGCTCAGATGCTCTTGTAAATGTCTCCAAATCATCTTGCAATGAGTAAAATTAGATAGACTTCTTGAACGTTTTTGGGTCATTGAGGATCTTGATCACCAGCCATTAAAATTTCGCGATGACATTGCTTGTGAACGACATTATATCGAAAACACTCGACGTGATAAATCAGGCAGGTACATAGTTCGTCTTCCTTTCAGAGACAAAAAAATCGAATTAGGTCATTCTCGAAGGCAAGCGTTGCAGCGTTTCTATGCGCTCGAAAGGAGGTTTGAAGCTTATTCATCATTTAAGGCTTAATATGTACAGTCGATGAATGAGTATATAGATTTTGGTCATATGTCTCTGTGTGAAGACAACACGGACGATGGTTATTATATTCCTCATCTCGCCGTGATTAAGGAATCAAGCGAGACCACAAAGTTTAGGCCAGTATTCGATGCTTCGGCAAAAACGTCATCCGGGATTTCACTGAATGACGTTCTCATGCCTGGTCCTACTCTTCAAGATACCATTTATAAACAAATTCTGCGTTTCAGAACTCATAAAATTGTTGTTACAGCTGACATCGAAAATATGTACAGACAAATTCTTATACACCCCGACGATAGGAAATATCAAAAGATCCTTTGGCATTATGATGGGAAGGTTCGAACTTTTGTTCTCAATACTGTGACATTTGGCACTTCATGTGCACCATTTCGAGCCATTCATACTCTTCATAAAATTGCTTACGATGAAGCAGAAAACTTCCCTCGTGCTAGCAAACTTCTTGTGCGTGACTTCTATGTCGACGATTTTATTTCAGGAACAGATTCGATTGAAGAGGTTCTGAGTATTCGTGATGAGATGATTGAGCTTTTAAGTCGTGGGGGTTTCGTCATTAGGCAGTGGGCTTCGAATCAGGTAACCGCGTTAGACAACATAGATAAGACAATTTTCAATCTAGAATGTGGAGTTAAGAATAGTTCTGTGCACAAAACTCTCGGAATTATTTGGAATTCAGAACGAGACATGTTTACTTACTCGGTGAAATCAATCGATGCTCAAAATACATCAACCAAAAGAAATCTTGTGTCTGAGGTCGTGATTCTGTACGCTAAGCTCTTGACTCAGGCCTGCTGGAAGGCCAAAATTACATGGGATGAATCCCTTCCACAAGATATCCACACTAAGTGGGTGTCATTAGCTGTCCAGCTTTCCTGTTTACAAGACTTCTCAACATCCCGATACTTGATGGGCCATAATCCAGTAGCGATTGAAATTCAGGGGTTCTGTGACGCTAGCAATCATGGATACGGTGCATGTCTCTTCATTAAATCTATCGATTCAAATGGTGTTGTTACTATTAAACTTACTTGTAGTAAATCTAGGATAGCGCCTCTAAGTAGTTTGACAATTCCTCGTTTAGAGCTTTCTGCAGCAGTGATGTTAAAAAAGCTTTATGTCGACTCGAAGTCTCAGTTCGAATTTCCAGTAAGTCGAGTAATTTTTTGGTCGGATTCAACAATAGTGCTTTGTTGGATTAAAAAAGCTCCTCATCTTTTGAGAACATTCGAATATAACAGAGTAGCAGAGATTCAGACTTTGGTGACTTTGGTTGAATGGAGACGTATTCGCTCCGGAGACAATCCAGCTGACTCTCTATCGAGAGGAGAATTACCATTTGAATTTATGAAAAACTTACTTTGGACTTCCGGTCCCAGATGGTTGGTCCTATCTGAGCGGGAATGGCCTCCTTCGGTCGAGTCCACTTTGTCTGAGGTCCCTGGTTTGAAAAAACGTATTTGTCTGCTCACAACATCATCGTGTAGTGACATATATTCACGCTTTTCAAAATTCCAACATTTCATTAGAGTTATAGCTTACATTCTTCGTTAGAAAAAATTAAGATCTGAGGGGAAATGTACACGGTTATTTCCTGAAATCATCGATGGAAAAGAACGGATAAAGAAAATCGTAGAATCGATTCCTCTTTTACTTTGTTCAGAGCTTATCACAGTTGAGCGTCAAATTCTCATTATGATTCAGCGTGAATGTTTTGCTAAGGAAATTAAGCTTCTCGAGACTGCTCAGGGAACACAACCGGACACAGTTACTGTTCCATTTAAGAATTTAAATTTCAATCAAAAACATCCTATATTACTTCCAAGTAGACATCATGTCTCAGATATAATCATTCGCGAGTTTCATGAGAGAAATTTTCATTCAGGTATTCAATCAACATTATATACTGTTCGTGAGCGTTTTTGGATTCTGAATGGAAAAAATCAGGTTCGCACCATCGTTCATCATTGTGTCGAATGCATTCGTCAAAGGCCTCGAATGATGCATGCTAAGATGGCTGATTTGCCAAAGCCCAGAGTGAATGAATCCCCAGCATTCTGCTGCACAGGTGTCGATTTCTTCGGTCCGATTCTAATCAAAGAAAAGAAAGATCGCAATAGGAGTTTTATTAAAACTTATGGTTGCGTTTTAATTTGTATGGCCTCAAAAGCTGTACACATTGAACTCGCGACCGATCTATCTAGTGAAGGTTTTTTGACAGCGTTACGTAGGTTCCTGAGTCGAAGAGGTATCCCCGAGCACATGTATTCCGACAATGGCACCAATTTCGTTGGCGCTAATAAAGAGCTTCATGAGATCTATAAGTTGTTTGACACTCCAGAATTCATACAAAATATTGGAAATTATGCTTCGTCTAAAAGGATTCAGTGGCATTTCAATCCACCTTTATCTCCACATTTCGGTGGGCTTTGGGAAGCTGCTGTAAAAAGCTTCAAACATCACCTGAAACGTGTCTTGAAGGATCACAAGCTTACTTACGAGCAACTTAATACATTCTTAATCGAGATTGAAGCTATCTTGAATTCAAGGCCTTTATGTACACTTTCTTCTGATCCAAATGACCCTCTCGCGATAATTCCTGCTCATTTGCTAATTGGTAGACCTTTTAATTTCTTACCAGAGCAAAATATCGTTTCAGTTTCAGATCACCGGCTGTCAACCTATAAATTATAAGCGGCATAAAGAGTACTTGAATAAACTTCAGATTCGTCAGAAATGGCACGACTCATCAACTGAATTGAAACCTGGATCCGTGGTTGTACTGTTGGAGGATAATGTCGGATGCGCACGATGTCCACTGGGGGTGATCGTCGAGGTTTTCCCTGGGAGCGACGGCATTGCTCGAGTAGCATCAGTGAAGACTGCGATCGGCGTTTACAAACGCAATATCACGCGTATTTGCATGTTGCCTGTTACGTAAATATTTAGCATCAGAAAGAAATGTTAAACTTTAGTTTAAAAAAAATATATATATTTTGTTCATTGTTCGTGTTCTAGTCTAGTTCTGTTTTTCGAAGTTACTCATAATTATCTTACTTTTAGATTAAGTTTAATTTTTTCACTGTGATAATAAAATGGTAATCAACAGAGTAGTCCCTGTAACGAAAACTGTATCTCCTTGCATACTAAGCAATACTCACTAGTAAAACAAAAAAAGTAATGTTAAATTTAAGGTTTCCTTTCATAACTGTTGTTCTTTAAAATGCGAGTCTATTATAGCGTAATCGTAGGAATAAGTAGTCTATTGTTTTGTTACTTATTTTATTATTCATTTTATATTTAAGTTTAACTCTGCTCATATCGTTGTGTTTCAAAACTCTTATCGCAGCGTTCGCGGGGAGTACGTTACGACATAACATATTGTAACGGATAGAATCCCTCAGTTTGTGCCTGCGCGCGCTATCGATTTGGAATGTGTGTATGTGTGGTGCGTTCGTTTTGCACGGAGGCTAAGCCTAAATAGGAGTTCGCGGGCAGTGGTTGACAAAACCTACAAGCGTGTGGAGCTCTCTGGCACCCTTCAACCTCCGAATAGGTTGCATCGCATATTTTGCGAAACCCAAACCGTTTTTTCTTCATTGGCAAGATTCCCAGTGCATCTATCAATTTAACTCGAAGTGTGAGTGTATATAATCATTTTATCTCTAAACCGGTGTGATTTTGATGATTGAATGGGCCAAGTGCCGTAGGTCAACGGCACGCAGCTTGTGCGTGTTATTTTGCGTAGCTCAAACGTTCCAATCTTTTTATTATCGTGTACAAACGTTATATTTAAAATAAAAGGGTTTTTTATGCCTACAATGACTTTTTCCCGTAAAACTTGTTTTTTAATTATTTACATAGAATAACCTTAAATAGCATTTATTAATTAATCTTTATCTAAAATAAAATAATCTGCCAAGCCACCTAAGGTAAGGCAAGTCAAGATCGTTCGTACTCTTTAGTGCATTGGAGAGCCGTATGGTCGGACTAGCTGTCTGAACTTCTCCATTAAAATTTGACCAGCAGCTACTAAGCTATTTCTCAGTTCTACGTAGGAAAACTAGCTTGTGTTCTCATTCGTGGCCCCAGAAAAAGCATAGGAATATTTTTTAAATCGATCGAGATTCGAATTGACTGAGTATCTGTACCAACATTTTAATTAAAGTTTTATCAGCAGCTGCTGAGCGATTTTTCAGTTCTACGTCAGAAAACTAGCTTGCCTTTTCGTGCGGAGCCCCAGGAGAGGCATACGCATATGCTTTAATGCATTGGAGAGCCGTATGGTTAGACGAACTGTATGAACTTTGCAATTAAAATGTGACCAGCAGCTGCTAAGCTATTCTTCAGTTCTTCGTAGGAAAACTAGCTTGTGTCTTCGTTCATAGCCCCGGAAAAAGTGTAGGAATATTTTTTAATGCGATCGGGAGCCGAATCGACTTAGTATCTGGACGAACATTTTAATTAAAATTTGACTAGCAGCTACTAAGCTATTTCTCAGTTCTACGTAGAAAAACTAGCTTGTGTTTTCATTCGTGGCCCCAAAACAAGCATAGGAATATTTTTTAAATCGTTCGGGATTCGAATCGACTGAGTATCTGTACCAATATTTTAATTAAAGTTTTATCAGCAGCTGCTAAACGATTATTCAGTTATACGTCGAAAAACTAGCTTGCCTTATCCTGCAGAGCATCAGAAAAGGCTTACAAATACTCTTTATTGCATTAAAGAACTGTATGGTCGGACTAACTGTATGAACTTCTCAATCAAAATTTGACCAGCAGCTACGAAGCTATTTCTCAGTTCTACGTAGGAAAACTAGCTTGTGTTTTCATTCGTGGCCCCAAAAAAGCATAGGAATATTTTTTAAATCGTTCGGGATTCGAATCGACTGAGTATCTGTACCAATATTTTAATTAAAGTTTTATCAGCAGCTGCTGAGCGATTTTTCAGTTCTACGTCAGAAAACTAGCTTGCCTTTTCGCGCGGAGCCCCAGGAGAGGCATACGCATACGCTTTAATGCATTGGAGAGCCGTATGGTTAGACGAACTGTATGAACTTTTCAATTAAAATGTGACCACCAGCTGCTAAGCTATTCTTCAGTTCTTCGTAGGAAAACTAGCTTGTGTCTTCGTTCATAGCCCCGGAAAAAGTGTAGGAATATTTTTTAATGCGATCGGGAGCCGAATCTACTTCGTATCTGGACGAACATTTTAATTAAAATTTGACCAGCAGCTACTAAGCTATTTCGCAGTTCTACGTAGGAAAACTAGCTTGTGTTTTCATTCGTGGCCCCAGAAAAAGCATAGGAATATTTATAAATCGATCGGGATTCGAATTGACTGAGTATCTGTACCAATATTTTAATTAAAGTTTTACCAGCAGCTCCTAAGCGATTTTTCAGTTATACGTCGGAAAACTACCTTACCATTTTCTGCAGAGCATCAGAAAAGGCATACAAATACTCTTTATCGCATTAAAGAGCTGTATGGTCGGACTAACTGTATGAACTTCTCAATTAAAATTTGACCAGCGGCTACTAAGCTATTTCTCAGTTCTACGTAGGAAAACTAGCTTGTGTTTTCATTCGTGGCCCCAGAAAAAGCATAGGAATATTTTTTAAATCGTACGGGATTCGAATTGACTGAGTATCTGTTCGAACATTTTAATTAAAGTTTTATCATTAGCTGCTAAATGATTATTCAGTTATACGTCGAAAAACTAGCTTGCCTTTTCGTGCGGAGCCCCAGGAGAGGCATACGCATACGCTTTAATGCATTGGAGAGCCGTACGGTTAGACGAACTGTATGAACTTTTCAATTAAAATGTGACCAGCATCTGCTAAGCTATTCTTCAGTTCTTCGTAGGAAAACTAGCTTGTGTCTTCGTTCACAGCCGCGGAAAAAGTGTAGGAATATTTTTTAATGTGATCGGGAGCCGAATCGACTTAGTATCTGGACGAACATTTTAATTAAAATTTGACCAGCAGCTACTAAGCTATTTCTCAGTTCTACGTAGGAAAACTAGCTTGTGTTTTCATTCGTGGCCCCAGAAAAAGCATAGGAGTATTTATAAATCGATCGGGATTCGAATTGACTGAGTATCTGTACCAACATTTTAATTAAAGTTTTATCAGCAGCTGCTAAACGATTATTCAGTTATACGTCGAAAAACTAGCTTGCCTTATCCTGCAGAGCATCAGAAAAGGCATACAAATACTCTTTATCGCATTAAAGAGCTGTATGGTCGGACTAACTGTATGAACTTCTCAATTAAAATTTGACCAGCAGCTACTAAGCTATTTCTCAGTTCTACGTAGGAAAACTAGCTTGTGTTTTCATTCGTGGCCTCAGAAAAAGCATAGGAATATTTTTTAAATCGTTCGGGATTCGAATCGACTGAGTATCTGTACCAATATTTTAATTAAAGTTTTATCAGCAGCTGCTGAGCGATTTTTCAGTTCTACGTCAGAAAACTAGCTTGCCTTTTCGCGCGGAGCCCCAGGAGAGGCATACGCATACGCTTTAATGCATTGGAGAGCCGTATGGTTAGACGAACTGTATGAACTTTTCAATTAAAATGTGACCAGCAGCTGCTAAGCTATTCTTCAGTTCTTCGTAGGAAAACTAGCTTGTGTCTTCGTTCATAGCCCCGGAAAAAGTGTAGGAATATTTTTTAATGCGATCGGGAGCCGAATCGACTTAGTATCTGGACGAACATTTTAATTAAAATTTGACCAGCAGCTACTAAGCTATTTCTCAGTTCTACGTAGGAAAACTAGCTTGTGTTTTCATTCGTGGCCCCAGAAAAAGCATAGGAATATTTTTTAAATCGATCGAGATTCGAATTGACTGAGTATCTGTACCAACATTTTAATTAAAGTTTTATCAGCAGCTGCTGAGCGATTTTTCAGTTCTACGTCAGAAAACTAGCTTGCCTTTTCGTGCGGAGTCCCAGGAGAGGCATACGCATATGCTTTAATGCATTGGAGAGCCGTATGGTTAGACGAACTGTATGAACTTTGCAATTAAAATGTGACCAGCATCTGCTAAGCTATTCTTCAGTTCTTCGTAGGAAAACTAGCTTGTGTCGTCGTTCATAGCCCCGGAAAAAGTGTAGGAATATTTTTTAATGCGATCGGGAGCCGAATCGACTTAGTATCTGGACGAACATTTTAATTAAAATTGGACCAGCAGCTACTAAGCTATTTCTCAGTTCTACGTAGAAAAACTAGCTTGTATTTTCATTCGTGGCCCCAGAAAAAGCATAGGAGTATTTATAAATCGATCGGGATTCGAATTGACTGAGTATCTGTACCAACATTTTAATTAAAGTTTTATCAGCAGCTGCTAAACAATTATTCAGTTATACGTCGAAAAACTAGCTTGCCTTATCCTGCAGAGCATCAGAAAAGGCTTACAAATACTCTTTATTGCATTAAAGAACTGTATGGTCGGACTAACTGTATGAACTTCTCAATTAAAATTTCACCAGCAGCTACTAAGCTATTTCTCAGTTCTACGTAGGAAAACTAGCTTGTGTTTTCATTCGTGGCCTCAGAAAAACCATAGGAATATTTTTTAAATCGATCGGGATTCGAATTGACTGAGTATCTGTTCGAACATTTTAATTAAAGTTTTATCAGCAGCTGCTAAACGATTATTCAGTTATACGTCGAAAAACTAGCTTGCCTTTTCGTGCGGAGCCCCAGGAGAGGCATACGCATACGCTTTAATGCATTGGAGAGCCGTACGGTTAGACGAACTGTATGAACTTCTCAATCAAAATGTGACCAGCAGCTGCTAAGCTATTCTTCAGTTCTTCGTAGGAAAACTAGCTTGTGTCTTCGTTCATAGCCCCGGAAAAAGTGTAGGAATATTTTTTAATGTGATCGGGAGCCGAATCGACTTAGTATCTGGACGAACATTTTAATTAAAATTTGACCAGCAGCTACTAAGCTATTTCTCAGTTCTACGTAGGAAAACTAGCTTGTGTTTTCATTCGTGGCCCCAGAAAAAGCATAGGAATATTTATAAATCGATTGGGATTCGAATTGACTGAGTATCTGTTCGAACATTTTAATTAAAGTTTTATCATTAGCTGCTAAATGATTATTCAGTTATACGTCGAAAAACTAGCTTGCCTTTTCGTGCGGAGCCCCTTGAGAGGCATACGCATACGCTTTAATGCATTGGAGAGCCGTACGGTTAGACGAACTGTATGAACTTTTCAATTAAAATGTGACCAGCATCTGCTAAGCTATTCTTCAGTTCTTCGTAGGAAAACTAGCTTGTGTCTTCGTTCATAGCCCCGGAAAAAGTGTAGGAATATTTTGTTAATGCGATCGGGAGCCGAATCGACTTAGTATCTGGACGAACATTTTAATTAAAATTTGACCAGCAGCTACTAAGCTATTTCTCAGTTCTACGTAGGAAAACTAACTTGTGTTTTCATTCGTGGCCCCAGAAAAAGCATAGGAATATTTTTTAAATCGATCGAGATTCGAATTGACTGAGTATCTGTACCAACATTTTAATTAAAGTTTTATCAGCAGCTGCTGAGCGATTTTTCAGTTATACGTCGGAAAACTACCTTACCATTTTCTGCAGAGCATCAGAAAAGGCATACAAATACTCTTTATCGCATTAAAGAGCTGTATGGTCGGACTAACTGTATGAACTTCTCAATTAAAATTTGACCAGCAGCTACTAAGCTATTTCTCAGTTCTACGTAGGAAAACTAGCTTGTGTTTTCATTCGTGGCCCCAGAAAAAGCATAGGAATATTTTTTAAATCGTACGGGATTCGAATTGACTGAGTATCTGTTCGAACATTTTAATTAAAGTTTTATCATTAGCTGCTAAATGATTATTCAGTTATACGTCGAAAAACTAGCTTGCCTTTTCGTGCGGAGCCCCAGGAGAGGCATACGCATACGCTTTAATGCATTGGAGAGCCGTACGGTTAGACGAACTGTATGAACTTTTCAATTAAAATGTGACCAGCATCTGCTAAGCTATTCTTCAGTTCTTCGTAGGAAAACTAGCTTGTGTCTTCGTTCACAGCCGCGGAAAAAGTGTAGGAATATTTTTTAATGTGATCGGGAGCCGAATCGACTTAGTATCTGGACGAACATTTTAATTAAAATTTGACCAGCAGCTACTAAGCTATTTCTCAGTTCTACGTAGGAAAACTAGCTTGTGTTTTCATTCGTGGCCCCAGAAAAAGCATAGGAGTATTTATAAATCGATCGGGATTCGAATTGACTGAGTATCTGTACCAACATTTTAATTAAAGTTTTATCAGCAGCTGCTAAACGATTATTCAGTTATACGTCGAAAAACTAGCTTGCCTTATCCTGCAGAGCATCAGAAAAGGCATACAAATACTCTTTATCGCATTAAAGAGCTGTATGGTCGGACTAACTGTATGAACTTCTCAATTAAAATTTGACCAGCAGCTACTAAGCTATTTCTCAGTTCTACGTAGGAAAACTAGCTTGTGTTTTCATTCGTGGCCTCAGAAAAAGCATAGGAATATTTTTTAAATCGTTCGGGATTCGAATCGACTGAGTATCTGTACCAATATTTTAATTAAAGTTTTATCAGCAGCTGCTGAGCGATTTTTCAGTTCTACGTCAGAAAACTAGCTTGCCTTTTCGCGCGGAGCCCCAGGAGAGGCATACGCATACGCTTTAATGCATTGGAGAGCCGTATGGTTAGACGAACTGTATGAACTTTTCAATTAAAATGTGACCAGCAGCTGCTAAGCTATTCTTCAGTTCTTCGTAGGAAAACTAGCTTGTGTCTTCGTTCATAGCCCCGGAAAAAGTGTAGGAATATTTTTTAATGCGATCGGGAGCCGAATCGACTTAGTATCTGGACGAACATTTTAATTAAAATTTGACCAGCAGCTACTAAGCTATTTCTCAGTTCTACGTAGGAAAACTAGCTTGTGTTTTCATTCGTGGCCCCAGAAAAAGCATAGGAATATTTTTTAAATCGATCGAGATTCGAATTGACTGAGTATCTGTACCAACATTTTAATTAAAGTTTTATCAGCAGCTGCTGAGCGATTTTTCAGTTCTACGTCAGAAAACTAGCTTGCCTTTTCGTGCGGAGTCCCAGGAGAGGCATACGCATATGCTTTAATGCATTGGAGAGCCGTATGGTTAGACGAACTGTATGAACTTTGCAATTAAAATGTGACCAGCATCTGCTAAGCTATTCTTCAGTTCTTCGTAGGAAAACTAGCTTGTGTCGTCGTTCATAGCCCCGGAAAAAGTGTAGGAATATTTTTTAATGCGATCGGGAGCCGAATCGACTTAGTATCTGGACGAACATTTTAATTAAAATTGGACCAGCAGCTACTAAGCTATTTCTCAGTTCTACGTAGAAAAACTAGCTTGTATTTTCATTCGTGGCCCCAGAAAAAGCATAGGAGTATTTATAAATCGATCGGGATTCGAATTGACTGAGTATCTGTACCAACATTTTAATTAAAGTTTTATCAGCAGCTGCTAAACAATTATTCAGTTATACGTCGAAAAACTAGCTTGCCTTATCCTGCAGAGCATCAGAAAAGGCTTACAAATACTCTTTATTGCATTAAAGAACTGTATGGTCGGACTAACTGTATGAACTTCTCAATCAAAATTTGACCAGCAGCTACGAAGCTATTTCTAAGTTCTACGTAGGAAAACTAGCTTGTGTTTTCATTCGTGGCCCCAAAAAAGCATAGGAATATTTTTTAAATCGTTCGGGATTCGAATCGACTGAGTATCTGTACCAATATTTTAATTAAAGTTTTATCAGCAGCTGCTGAGCGATTTTTCAGTTCTACGTCAGAAAACTAGCTTGCCTTTTCGCGCGGAGCCCCAGGAGAGGCATACGCATACGCTTTAATGCATTGGAGAGCCGTATGGTTAGACGAACTGTATGAACTTTTCAATTAAAATGTGACCAGCAGCTGCTAAGCTATTCTTCAGTTCTTCGTAGGAAAACTAGCTTGTGTCTTCGTTCATAGCCCCGGAAAAAGTGTAGGAATATTTTGTTAATGCGATCGGGAGCCGAATCGACTTAGTATCTGGACGAACATTTTAATTAAAATTTGACCAGCAGCTACTAAGCTATTTCTCAGTTCTACGTAGGAAAACTAGCTTGTGTTTTCATTCGTGGCCCCAGAAAAAGCATAGGAATATTTATAAATCGATCGGGATTCGAATTGACTGAGTATCTGTACCAATATTTTAATTAAAGTTTTACCATCAGCTCCTAAGCGATTTTACAGTTATACGTCGGAAAACTACCTTACCATTTTCTGCAGAGCATCAGAAAAGGCATACAAATACTCTTTATCGCATTAAAGAGCTGTATGGTCGGACTAACTGTATGAACTTCTCAATTAAAATTTCACCAGCAGCTACTAAGCTATTTCTCAGTTCTACGTAGGAAAACTAGCTTGTGTTTTCATTCGTGGCCTCAGAAAAACCATAGGAATATTTTTTAAATCGATCGGGATTCGAATTGACTGAGTATCTGTTCGAACATTTTAATTAAAGTTTTATCAGCAGCTGCTAAACGATTATTCAGTTATACGTCGAAAAACTAGCTTGCCTTTTCGTGCGGAGCCCCAGGAGAGGCATACGCATACGCTTTAATGCATTGGAGAGCCGTACGGTTAGACGAACTGTATGAACTTCTCAATCAAAATGTGACCAGCAGCTGCTAAGCTATTCTTCAGTTCTTCGTAGGAAAACTAGCTTGTGTCTTCGTTCATAGCCCCGGAAAAAGTGTAGGAATATTTTTTAATGTGATCGGGAGCCGAATCGACTTAGTATCTGGACGAACATTTTAATTAAAATTTGACCAGCAGCTACTAAGCTATTTCTCAGTTCTACGTAGGAAAACTAGCTTGTGTTTTCATTCGTGGCCCCAGAAAAAGCATAGGAATATTTATAAATCGATTGGGATTCGAATTGACTGAGTATCTGTTCGAACATTTTAATTAAAGTTTTATCATTAGCTGCTAAATGATTATTCAGTTATACGTCGAAAAACTAGCTTGCCTTTTCGTGCGGAGCCCCAGGAGAGGCATACGCATACGCTTTAATGCATTGGAGAGCCGTACGGTTAGACGAACTGTATGAACTTTTCAATTAAAATGTGACCAGCATCTGCTAAGCTATTCTTCAGTTCTTCGTAGGAAAACTAGCTTGTGTCTTCGTTCATAGCCGCGGAAAAAGTGTAGGAATATTTTTTAATGTGATCGGGAGCCGAATCGACTTAGTATCTGGACGAACATTTTAATTAAAATTTGACCAGCAGCTACTAAGCTATTTCTCAGTTCTACGTAGGAAAACTAGCTTGTGTTTTCATTCGTGGCCCCATAAAAAGCATAGGAGTATTTATAAATCGATCGGGATTCGAATTGACTGAGTATCTGTACCAACATTTTAATTAAAGTTTTATCAGCAGCTGCTAAACGATTATTCAGTTATACGTCGAAAAACTAGCTTGCCTTATCCTGCAGAGCATCAGAAAAGGCATACAAATACTCTTTATCGCATTAAAGAGCTGTATGGTCGGACTAACTGTATGAACTTCTCAATTAAAATTTCACCAGCAACTACTAAGCTATTTCTCAGTTCTACGTAGGAAAACTAGCTTGTGTTTTCATTCGTGGCCTCAGAAAAACCATAGGAATATTTTTTAAATCGATCGGGATTCGAATTGACTGAGTATCTGTTCGAACATTTTAATTAAAGTTTTATCAGCAGCTGCTAAACGATTATTCAGTTATACGTCGAAAAACTAGCTTGCCTTTTCGTGCGGAGCCCCAGGAGAGGCATACGCATACGCTTTAATGCATTGGAGAGCCGTACGGTTAGACGAACTGTATGAACTTTTCAATTAAAATGTGACCAGCATCTGCTAAGCTATTCTTCAGTTCTTCGTAGGAAAACTAGCTTGTGTCTTCGTTCATAGCCCCGGAAAAAGTGTAGGAATATTTTTTAATGTGATCGGGAGCCGAATCGACTTAGTATCTGGACGAACATTTTAATTAAAATTTGACCAGCAGCTACTAAGCTATTTCTCAGTTCTACGTAGGAAAACTAGCTTGTGTTTTCATTCGTGGCCCCAGAAAAACCATAGGAATATTTTTTAAATCGATCGAGATTCGAATTGACTGAGTATCTGTACCAACATTTTAATTAAAGTTTTATCAGCAGCTGCTGAGCGATTTTTCAGTTCTACGTCAGAAAACTAGCTTGCCTTTTCGTGCGGAGCCCCAGGAGAGGCATACGCATATGCTTTAATGCATTGGAGAGCCGTATGGTTAGACGAACTGTATGAACTTTGCAATTAAAATGTGACCAGCAGCTGCTAAGCTATTCTTCAGTTCTTCGTAGGAAAACTAGCTTGTGTCTTCGTTCATAGCCCCGGAAAAAGTGTAGGAATATTTTTTAATGCGATCGGGAGCCGAATCGACTTAGTATCTGGACGAACATTTTAATTAAAATTTGACCAGCAGCTACTAAGCTATTTCTCAGTTCTACGTAAAAAAAATAAGTTGTGTTTTCATTCGTGGCCCCAAAAAAGCATAGGAATATTTTTTAAATCGTTCGGGATTCGAATCGACTGAGTATCTGTACCAATATTTTAATTAAAGTTTTATCAGCAGCTGCTGAGCGATTTTTCAGTTCTACGTCAGAAAACTAGCTTGCCTTTTCGCGCGGAGCCCCAGGAGAGGCATACGCATACGCTTTAATGCATTGGAGAGCCGTATGGTTAGACGAACTGTATGAACTTTTCAATTAAAATGTGACCAGCAGCTGCTAAGCTATTCTTCAGTTCTTCGTAGGAAAACTAGCTTGTGTCTTCGTTCATAGCCCCGGAAAAAGTGTAGGAATATTTTTTAATGCGATCGGGAGCCGAATCGACTTAGTATCTGGACGAACATTTTAATTAAAATTTGACCAGCAGCTACTAAGCTATTTCTCAGTTCTACGTAGGAAAACTAGCTTGTGTTTTCATTCGTGGCCCCAGAAAAACCATAGGAATATTTTTTAAATCGATCGGGATTCGAATTGACTGAGTATCTGTTCGAACATTTTAATTAAAGTTTTATCAGCAGCTGCTAAACGATTATTCAGTTATACGTCGAAAAACTAGCTTGCCTTTTCGTGCGGAGCCCCAGGAGAGGCATACGCATACGCTTTAATGCATTGGAGAGCCGTACGGTTAGACGAACTGTATGAACTTTTCAATTAAAATGTGACCAGCATCTGCTAAGCTATTCTTCAGTTCTTCGTAGGAAAACTAGCTTGTGTCTTCGTTCATAGCCCCGGAAAAAGTGTAGGAATATTTTTTAATGTGATCGGGAGCCGAATCGACTTAGTATCTGGACGAACATTTTAATTAAAATTTGACCAGCAGCTACTAAGCTATTTCTCAGTTCTACGTAGGAAAACTAGCTTGTGTTTTCATTCGTGGCCCCAGAAAAACCATAGGAATATTTTTTAAATCGATCGAGATTCGAATTGACTGAGTATCTGTACCAACATTTTAATTAAAGTTTTATCAGCAGCTGCTAAGCTATTTTTCTGTTCTTCGTAGGAAAAGTAGCGCGTGTTTCATTCATAGCCCCGGAAAAAGCATAGGAATATTTGTTAATTTATACGGGAGTCGAATCAACTGAGTATCTGTTCGAACATTTTAATTTAAGTTTTATGAGCAGCTGCTAAACGTTTTTTCAGTTATACGTCGAAAAACTAGCTTGCCTTATCCTGCAGAGCATCAGAAAAGGCTTACAAATACTCTTTATTGCATTAAAGAACTGTATGGTCGGACTAACTGTATGAACTTCTCAATCAAAATTTGACCAGCAGCTACTAAGATATTTCTCAGTTCTACGTAGGAAAACTAGCTTGTGTTTTCATTCGTGGCCCCAGAAAAAGCATAGGAATATTTTTTAAATCGATCGGGATTCGTATTGACTGAGTATCTGTTCGAACATTTTAATTAAAGTTTTATCAGCAGCTGCTAAATGATTATTCAGTTATACGTCGAAAAACTAGCTTGCCTTTTCGTGCGGAGCCCCAGGAGAGGCATACGCATATGCTTTAATGCATTGGAGAGCCGTATGGTTAGACGAACAGTATGAACTTTTTAATTAAAATGTGACCAGCAGCTGCTAAGCTATTTTTCTGTTCTTCGTAGGAAAAGTAGCGTGTGTTTCATTCATAGCCTCGGAAAAAGCATAGGAATATTTGTTAATTTATACGGGAGTCGAATCAACTGAGTATCTGTTCGAACATTTTAATTAAAGTTTTATCAGCAGCTGCTAAATGATTATTCAGTTATACGTCGAAAAACTAGCTTGCCTTTTCGTGCGGAGCCCCAGGAGAGGCATACGCATACGCTTTAATGCATTGGAGAGCCGTACGGTTAGACGAACTGTATGAACTTTTCAATAAAAATTTGACCAGCTGCTGCTAAGCTGTTTTTCAGTTATACGTCGGAAGACTAGTTTCCCTTTTCGTGCGGCGCTCCAGGAGAGGCATACGAATACTCTTTAATGCATTGGAAATCCGTATGGTTAGACGAACTGTTTGAAATTCTTAAATAAAATTTGACCAGCAGCTGCTAAGCTATTTTTCAGGTCTTCATAGGAAAACTAGCGTGTGTTTCATTCATAGCCCCGGAAAAAGCATAGGAATAATTTTGAATGCGATCGGAAGTCGAATCGACTGAGTATCTGTTCAAACATTTTAATTAAAGTTTTATGAGCAGCTGCTAAGCGATTTTTCAGTTTATACGTCGGAAAACTAGCTTGTCTCTTCGTACCGAGCCCCAAGAAAGGCATACGAATACGCTTTATTGAATTAAAGTGCAGTATGGTCGGAAGAACTGTATGAACTTTTCAATTAAAATTTGACCAGCTGCGGCTAAGCTATTTTTCAGTTTTACGTAGGAAAACTAGCTTGTGTTTTCATTCAAAATCCCAGAAAAAGCATAGGAATATTTGTTAATTCATACGGGAGTCGAATCGACTGAGTATCTGTTCGAACATTTTAATTAAAGTTTTATGAGCAGCTGCTAAGCGATTTTTCAGTTATACGTCATGTGTGCGTGCGTGGGTGCGTGCGTGCGTGCGTGCGTGTGTGTGTGTATGAATGTATGTATGTATGTATTGCCTCAGGGGGTGAGTGGTGTCGGAGTAACACTCACTGCGGGATTGGCGATTCCGGGGTTTCCCGAGCCCACATACTGCCGTGAGACCTGCTCCCAGCGCGAGGGTGCGGTAGATGTGAAGTCACGTACACCAGTGACGATTGGGAGAGGCACCGGGTGGCGAACCCGAAGGCCTGCGTGGCTAGTTGCTTACGCGGGCGCCAAGCGCAGTCAATTTCATGGATCTGATTAAGATAAGAGAAAGCCGTCGGCGTTTGCCTTGGAGCGTCGACACTGCACAGTCAACCACACCATCGACAGATCCTCAGCAACAATTAGCGCAACCTAGCGCATCAAGTAACCGTCAGGAGGAGCAACCAACTTCACAGGCTTCTCCTGCTCCAACGAATTCCAATAATCATGAACATACACCGCTCGTGCAAGTACCATCACCATCTGTGCAGGCGGATCTGGGTTTCCCGTGCCCGGATTGCGATCGCTCCTTTCCCACCAAGAAAGGGTTAGGAGTACACCGACGTAGCGCCCATCTGGATAGAGTCAACGAAGAAGTCAACGTGGATATAACAAAGGCGCGCTGGTCTGATGAAGAGCTGAGAACAATGGCAAGGGTGGAAGCGATAACGGTAGTGAATGGAGGAGTGCACAAGATCAACGTGCACCTCATGAGGTTCATGGGAGGTAGTAGGACGCTATCGGCATATCAGAGTATACGCACCAGACCAGCATATAAGGAGCTGGTCAAGGCAATACTTGATGATTTGGAAGCCGTCCCAGAGGCGGCGTGGGCTGTCTCAGCATCACCAAGTCGTGTACATGAGGACGGTAGCAACATCCCTGCTTCTTCCCCAGTAGGCAGAGTTATCGTTGAGCCAGAAGTTCCAGAATGTGCAACTTCACCTGCGCAATTTCAGTCTTCCCCAGGATCCAGTGCGTCAAGTTCTCCGCGGCGGAGTGACATGTATGGCAGTATTCTCTCAGCAATCCATCGCTATCGGGTGATTGTTGAGAAGGTAGACGGATGGCATGTTGATCGTTTGCTGGCAATATCCGCGGATATGCTGGTGGGGATAGATGTGTCGTCTGCCTGCAGTGAGTGGCTTAGGACTGTTTTCCCGCCACCTCCTCCACCGAGACCGCGGAAACCACGAAGGGACATACCAGTTGAGCGGCCCGTGCCACGAAGGCAGCAACGTCGCCGCGAGTTTGCCAGAGTACAGCAACTCTTTAAAAAGAATATGTCAAGAGCTGCCAAGGAAATACTCGATGGAAAAAAACGAGTCCACTCCCCCCGATATGCAGGCTATGGCAGAGTATTGGGGGCCGCTGTTGACACATGAGTCGACCGTTGTTCCTCGGGAATCGAGACCTGAGCATCGAGTTGACCTTTAGTACGTATGTCATGTGGTGCCGTGCAAAGAAACGCAAGCTCTCAGGTTACCATCCAAATCGGCACCAGGGTTAGATGGGATAACAGCAAGGCAATGGAGATCTGTTCCGGCGAGCGTAAAGGCCCTGTTTTTCAACATAATCCTTGCAAGAGGTGGATTCCCCCAGAACTGCTGACTAGCAGGAAAGTTTTTATACCCAAGAAGGAGAAGAGTGTAACACCAGCTAAGTTTCGTCCGATCAGCATAGCCTCGGTGGTCGTCCGGCACTTGCATAAGATCCTCGTGGAGCGAGTGCTTGAAGCGAATCTTGTCGATCTTCGACAGCGGTGCATGGACGACGGCTGCGCCGAGAACATCACGGCATTGGCTACATTGTTGGATGACGCAAGGCGCAACTTGAGAGAGATTCACATTTCTTCTCTCGACTTTGCCCGGGCATACGACAGTGTAAGTCACGAGGCCATCGTCTCCGTATTGGAGGAAGCTGGCCTGCTTCCTGGTTTCATCAGGTATATCGCCAACGTGTACAGTAATAGCTCAACAGTTTTGGAGGTGCAGGGCTCTTGCTCGGAACCTATTAACGTTAATAGCGGGTTGAGGGAAGACGATCCTCTTTCCACAGCGGTCTTCTGCCTTGTTGTTAATAGGGTATTAAGATCATTGCCCCAGTACGTCGGATACGTGCTAGGAGAATCACGGATAAATTCAATCTCATATGCCGACGATCTCTTCCTAGTCTCGTCAACCCCTAAAGGCATGGAGCTTCTCCTGGAGGTGGCTGAGAGAAAAGCTGCGCAGCAGGGACTCTCACTCAATACGGCGAAATGTGTCGCCCTGTCCATAATGCCTGACCGTGCGCATAGGAAGTACAAGGTTCTAACAGAACCGTGGTTCAAGCTCGCTGATGGATCTCTGATTCATCAGCTGACCCCCTCGGAAGAGCGGCGGTATCTCGGAGTTGACTTCAGAGCGATTGGACCAAAAAAAGCGGAAGGCATGCTCGATATTGAGCTGGACAGGATTACGAGAGCCCCCTTAAAGCCACAACGTTTGCTGATACTGTGCTACTTCCTCATAAGTCGTCGCTATCACAAGCTTGTCTTGGCCGGAACGACTCTTGGGAAACTGAGAGCGTTGGACAAGCAAGTAAGGGTGGCCATTAGGAGATGGCTCCGACACTTCCATGGCATACTTCCACACTCCGTGTGATAGAGGAGGTCTAGGCATTCCTTCGTTCACCACGACTGTCCCTGGCTTGATGATGTCACGTCTCAAGTCATTGGAGACATCCTCATCCCCTGCGATATGTGAGGTCGCCCGTTCTAAATGGGTTGACATGCGCCTAGAGTGGGCTAGGAAAGCACTTACGTTAGATGGAGATGTTCTCGATACCAGGTTAAAAAGGGACAAATGGTGGGCTCGGAGTCTGTACAGCTCTGTCGATGGCAATGAGTTACGAGAGTGTGGGAAGAGCAACATTTCGAACTCATGGATCGACGCTGGCAGTTTCGGCGTACCCGGGCGTGATTATATTCACTATCATCACGTACGGGTAAGCAACCCACCCGGATAAGAACATCAAGAGGACTCCGCAGGGACCAGAGGGACGTGAGGTTTCCGGATATATGGCGGAAGAGTCAAGCGACATGATGCCGTGTGTTGGGTCGTCGCCTCGGGCCTGCAGAAGAAAGGGTGGGAAGTAGCTGAGGAGCCCCGCATCCAAACATCTGAAGGATTGCGGAAGCCTGATTTGGTTGCTACAAAGAATGATCGCGTGTGCGTGATAGACTCGCAGATTGTTAGCGGCTCGCAGTCGCTAGATGCCGCACATGAGAATAAAGTGGCGAAGTACAGAGACAACCGAGATCTCGTCACCGCCGTAAAATCTTGGCGTGGCAAGTCCTATGAGACTGTCAAATTCTCGTCGTGCACTCTTTCGTGGAGGGGCGTCTGGTCAGCGAAGTCCGTTGACTTTCTGCAAGAGCTTGGGCTGACGAAGAGACTCTTAGCGGGCATAACGACGAGAGTTCTCCAAGGAAGCTACATGAATTGGATCCGCTGGAGCCAAATGACGTATGTTTTCAACGGTCGCTCGGCAGCACGAGAGGGTGTGGGATAGGTGTGGGAATGTAATATAATGAACGGCGGGACCACGGCCCATAACATCAAGCGTACAATGGACACAGGCATTACCATCAGGGGTTTCTTTTTTTAGTGAGTCGGACCCAAAATAATCGAATGGTGTATATATGGGGGTACCACCGGTAAGCCTTTCGAGTCTCGTACGTAAGCACGAAAAGCTCGGACGGCTGGGTGGTTGCCCGAGCCAGCCTCACACACGGGAGCGCAACACAACAAAAGCACGCGTGCTCCTACGGTGCTGGAGAAGCATTTTTTTTCTTTCTTCATTTTCAAATCCCCTGCTTGTTTGTCCTTAAAAAAAGAAAAAAAATATGTATGCATATACATACAATATAATACACTAATTATACGGTATATTGGGGGAGCTACGAAATCTGTCAATGATTTGCTTAGAGTCAATTATTAAAATATTGTTTTTTAGAAAACTATGCAAAATTGAAGCCTCAGATGTTTGGGTCTCTAAAATGCTCGTGTGTAAATTTTTGTGGCTATCAATGTCCGTATTTAAGTTTCTATAAAGAATGCACAAACACATGTTCGATCTTATATAGAGAGATTAAAGTTTATGCAATCTGCCGTCTGGCTGTCTGGGCACCCAGTACGGTGGACCGAAAATTTTTTTTTGTTTGATTCGAGTAGCAACAATCTTTTTCTATATGTTGAAATAAACCATTTGCTGCAACGCAGAATTATAAGGATGACTCTTTTAGTTAGGGAATTGCCATTGAAACTTCAGGTTTGGCGCTTTTCGATTTCTATACTAAAATCCGAGATAAAAGTTTGTATGGGCAATCAAAACATATAAAAGTAATTTTTTTTCAATTTGTATTTCAAAATCATTCTTAAATTGCATTTTCAAACTCCAAATAGGCTTTATTTATCGTGGTTAGAATTTATTTATACTGATTTTTAATTAATTTTTTACTTTCTTTTCTGTGAAATGTGATCATAATAATTCAATAAAACCTAATTACTGACGGAATATTGACGTCATTTATTTTTTGTTCAGGAACTTGGCAATACAATAAACAAGGGCGCCGGAACACTATTTTTCAAGGTATGGAGTACGGAGGTAATGATTACCCGGGAGCAAAAAAAAACGGTCAACCTTTCGACGCAAACAACTTTTATTATTTGTATGTCTATAAATAAAATATATTTTTCTCTATTATATTATATATTACTATACTTGTATGCAGTTTCATTTTTACACTATTGCGAAAGCAGATTGCCTCCTAACATTGCAATTATGAAAGTATTAATTAATTCTTATATATTCAGTTACTCTATTAAATTTTGATGCACATGTATTCTTGCCATGTTATTCAGTCTGTTTTGCAGCATAGTTGATCGCAAGTAATTTTTCAGACGTCGCAGGCCTGAGAATGATCACTCATTTAAACGCGATAATCCCGGTATAGTTAGTAAAAGTTTTACTAATTTTGAGTATTCGTTTAAAATACTTCAGATGGCCTCATTGTCTTTTAAACGCCTTATCACATTTTTTAATGGCTTTATGACAATTTTGTTTTTGTTAGCATTGTCAACAAAAATATCTCTTTGTTTCAATAACATATCACCATTTATTTAATTTAAAACGTGTTTTCCTTTGCTAGTAATATTATAAAATGTTGTAATTTCCTCAACATTAACATCTGGCTTGCCAATAGCAAAATTTTCCAATTTATTTAAAATTTTCATCGTGTCCGTATTAAATCGTTCCGTTAATGCCATTACGGTTTGATCAATAATTTCATAGTACTGTTTTCGGTGATAGTCTTCCGGAGTTTCAAAAAAATGAGCCTGACTGGTTGAATAATTGTCTAGTCGCTTGAAAACCTTTCTTGTACGAGGTACACCAGGCTCGTCTATTTTTAATATTTCAGCATTTCTGATGACCTTTGACCAAAATGAATCAAATTTTGGTTTCGCATTTCCTTAAGGTTTTCTGTTATTATGTGAACTTTACAATGGGATTCATTTACACATAAATCCGATTTTTGAAGCTCGGCATTCAAAGTTTTACCTTGCTCGAAAATTTCTATGATGGTTGTAAGAAGAAAATAAAATTGAAACGAAAGCATGGTTTGTGAAAATCCTACTACCTTTGCTGAATGACTGGGATCTGAATCACGTTTAGTACTTCATATTTCGAAAAATTCAATGGCTGCTTTATAATTTTCAATGTGATGTAGCGATTTCAATGATTCCAACATTTATTAGTGTTTAAAATATTGTACACTCAGGAGACATTGATTCTTAGAGAACATGTTTGAATTTAACCTACAAAATGTCGCTATATATGTTGTATATACAGATATACTTTGTAGGTTAACTTCAAGCACGTTTGCTGAGAATCAATGTTCTCCAGTTCCATACTCGACAGACAAAGTATCTGATTCTGAAATGTTGAATTTTTTACAATACTGTAATTTCATTGGATCGAATGCGCGTTTTAGCTTATAACCATAGGAGAGGATTTTAAAAAATTCAAATCGTTTAAATCATATAATTTGTCTGTCGGGTGATGTAGGTTATCAAAATTATAACACTATTATTATTTTAAAACGAATGTATTCATTTTATATTAACATTCTTCGTGTAGAATAAATATTGTATACCTTGTGAATTGTGGCCGAGAATTTGCCAACGCGGTAAATTCCCGATAGTTTTGAATTTAAAGGAAAGGAAAATATAATTGGGTACAAAAATAAAGATGTAAATTTTGTGACACAAGGAAAAGAATTTATTTAGTTTTTGGAAGGGAAAGCCTTGCGGCATAAAACACTTCTCGTAATATTTATAGTTGTAGAGAGAAGATAAATGTGGATCTGTGTGTGTGTGTGTGTATGTTTGTGTGTGTATATGTAATCAGGAGTACGCACCACCTACGGGTCGTGAGACTGCGTTACCGCGTGAGACAGCACTAGGTGCAATCGCGTCGCAGTGGCAAGGGCCACACGAATTCGCGTCAACTGCGAATCGCGTTGTAAGTGGCAAGTGCCACGCGTAATAAAAGGATAAACCGCGTTTCCTTTCGCAAAGACTCGCACCGCGAAACGGACTGTCACCGCGAAACCCGAACCGCTCACCGAACAAGTCGCGAACCGATGAGTCTACTCAGGTGCACCCGAACAATATGAAACGATACGATGACGATGATCCCATGTACGAGATGGACGATAGGTTTTTTCTTCGTTATTGTTGAACTCTCGAGAAACGTGCATCAGCAATCATGCTCGGATGCTCGAAAGTTATTGATTAGTTTGCGCCAGTACCTCCAGAGCCCCCACTATTCCCGCTTCTATCGGCGGCGGTCAACATCGCTTCCGTTCACCTATCGATCGCGCGAAGAATAGATGGCGCCACGTATCCCATTGCGCCTTCGACGGAACACCTTGTGACGGATGGGAGTGAGTGAAAGGGTGAAAAGATGAGGCGCGAATGGGTGGCTACTCTTTATTCCAACGAAAAGAGCACCTGCCACTGCTGTGGTTGCCGGGAATCTGACTGCCCGCTCGCAGTCGCATCGCAACGGCCGCGAGCGGTCCCACACTCAAAGCGGCAAGCTCTCCATCTTTGCGCGCGGGAACGCTAAAGCAGCTAGGAGCATTGCTGACTGCGCGTCTGGTGCGCATCCGCTCTGATCGTCGGAGAGCCTTAAGCTCGACCGTGACAACCTTCCCGTTTAACCCTTTAAGTTACACATTTTTCATTGAAAAGACTGAAAAATTTCACATTAAAGATTAAATAATTGGTAAAAAAGAAAATTAATTCCGTAAATAATTGACGGGTTTTGATAATTTGACCGATTACAACTATAATAAATGTAAAATAAACTATAGAAAAGCTTTACGGAAAGGATAAGCCGTCTTAGAAGAGGAAAAAATAGGTGGGACTTATACGTCCCACTATGACTCAAAGGGTTAACAATGACGCGGAATATTTATTTAACATAATTTATTTTCTTATCAGCAACGAAGCACATTTAATTGCCTGAAGTTTATTAGTTTAGAACATAATTGCTTTCCATCTTTTATAGTTTTATAATGTATTTATTTTTTCTCCCATGTTTTGATCCTGATTTCAAGGTATGGAATTCCACACCATCATAAATCGTAGGTATGCAGTACTCCAGACCATCCATAGCAGAATCGGCGCCCTTGACTACACTATTATACCAATTTTCAGAAAAAATTTTCAGTTTAATATGAAATTACAATTATACATATTTTTTAAAATTTTATAAGTTCTCATATTTTATTCGTTTTTATTATTTTATTTTTATAAACATATTATTTATAATAACTATTTTTTATGTATTCTTACAAACTTTCTAACTATTATTTTTTGAGGATTTCGAACCGCAATTGGTAGTAATTGTGTATTGTTTATGCAAGGTCGAAGTTCAAGTGAACTTTGCAGAGGTAATGTAATACCTATACGCATTAGACCTGGCCCACTATAGTCATGATGTATCCATTCCCCCTCTTATTATAATGTAGTAGGTGAAGTATGTATGCATCATAACTGTCCTTACAGTTTCAATAAGAATCCGAACCACACTGAAAAATTCATGGGCCGTGGTAAGCACCAAGAATGGTGGAGAATTTCGACCACGTGGCTACGTCGATATGAGCAATCACACCGCGCGCTCTATTTTTAGAAATACGCTACCTTACAACGGTGGTGGAGGGAGTCGATGGTAGGTCCGTGGGGTATAATCATCACCATGCGTGGTTCAAAATGCCGAGTGTTATTTCGTGGTAGTTGGCACTACCCATCAGTTCTTCAGTGCACCGGAACCACGGGAACAAACATATGAAAAAATCATCTCTCAAAATTTCACATGACCTGGAATTGAACCCGGGACTTCTTAGTTAGAAGTCCGAGTTACAAACCACACAGCTACCGCGGCTCCTTAAATTATTTATTAGTATTTCAAAATTTCTATGCTTATTTAAGGTAAAAGGATCCCAATAAGCTCTTAAATCATTTAAGGTAAGTATTATAAATTATTTATAATTCTGTCAAATTACTTGTGTAGATATGAGTTTGTAAATTTGTATATACAGAGAGCGTATTCAGTTATTCTTGTGCTAAAAGCTAAATATCGCTGCCTCACTCGTACACACGCCCCCTCCCACAGCCTCGTATATTTCTGGAACGCAAAAACGCTTTTGTTTTTTCGAGATCTACACTTTGGGTGGTTGTCTGGTGGTGTCTTATAGAATGTAGTAGAAATATTTCAACGTTGCTGTTATATTGCGGATAAGTTGATACCTTGTAGTGATATTCCAGTATGATTTTTAAGATTGCAGTATAGCAACAATCTTTCTATAGTACCGCAGTGATATTCTTGTAACACTGCACGATGATAAATTACAACGCAAGATTGCTGCAATATTTCTAAAATATTATATTGTAATAAATCACATGGTAATATACGTAGTACATTACTGCAATACTTTTATGTAACATATCACATTGCAATATTCCATCAATATTATTACAAGTTTACAGGATGATATTACTCGAGGCATGTCACATTAATATTGAGTGTTATTTCGCGGTAGTAGGCACTACCCATAAACCTCATAAACTCATAAACCCAATAAACCCAAAAACATCGTAAACCCCATAAAATACATAAAATCCATAAACTTATATGCCCCATAAAACCCATAAAAATCAAGAACCCCCATAAACCCCATATACCCCAAAAAATCCATAAACATCGTAAACCCCATAAACTCATAAGCCCCAGGAAACCCAAAAAATCAAGAACGCCATAAACCTAAAACCCACATAGAAACCATAAAACCCATGAAAAAGTAAACCCCATAAACCCACGAAAATAATTAACCCCATAAAAGCCACAAAAATCATAAGCCTCTATAAAACCCATAAAATCCATAAAAGCCGCAGACCCCTTCAACCTCATAAACTCGAACAACTCATAAATCTCATAAAACCCATTAAAATCGAAAACCCCATAAACCTCACAAAACCCATAAACTCCATGAAACCCCATAAATTCCAGAAGACCCATAAAATTCGTAAATCCCATTAAAACCCATAAAATGCATAAAAAACAGAAATACCATAACATTCATAAATCCCATAAACCCACAAACTCCGTAAAAGCCATATAATCCATTAAGGATGCCTTTTACGCGAAAAATCGTCGAAAATACAAAAAAATTGTTTTTAAAATTTTCATATATTATCATACTACATTAAGATAAGAAGTATAGCAATATGCCCCTAAAATGGTCCAAACAATTATTTTTCGAATTATACGACACTTTAAAGGATTTACAGAATTTTCTTTAAAATCGATATTGTTGAGGTCTTATTTTCACCAGAGAGTAATATAGCCATTCAACCTATTCAAAACAAAATACCCAAGGGGGAAGAACCTAGAAAGTTTAAATAACAGTTATGAAAATTCAGTAAATCAAAATTAAACTGCCAAGAAACTTGAAACCTGTAAATACAATTTATTACTCCCGTTTAATAAAACCTTGATTATTTCAGAATTAAGAATTCGAATATTTTTCAGATTCATAGTGGGATTGTCGATGAAGCTTTTGACGGATCAACTTGAAATTATGTATAGTGCTCCTCATTGTGTAAGCAAGAGAAATACGTAAACTTTTTAAAAATTACAAAAATTATAGGTCAAACCTACAATTATTAAAAGAAAGCACTAAAAAATTGATTTGTCATGGTCCTGCTTGGTGTAACAGGTTCAGTTTTTCTATTATGAGTTTAAAAAAGAATCCGTACATAATTTTCTTCATTTTGTACCTCCGAACATATATACCTCAGGTGTTTTCACGAATATCAGTATTTCATCGCCAATTATATTTTCAAAATGGCTAATTTTTAAGTCATTTTTAAGCAATTTTTGGATTTTCTCAAGCATATAGCGGTATTTTTAGTCCCATATTTTACATACGTCATCTAGTAGAAAAAAAAAATTAAAGGTAAATGGTAAAATAAAGAAAGTAGATCTGCGGGTAAACGGACCCCGTAAGGAAGTAAACCTCGTAAAGCCAATACAATTCATAAATCCCACAAAACACATAAAGCCCAACAAATTCTAAGGCACAAAAATTTTAATACAAAAAAATTATAATACGCAAAAAGTAATAATGCCAAAAAAAATCCTGTCAAAAACTATAAAGCCCAATAAATGATGAGACCCAAAATTGATAAAAACAAAGAATTTATAAAGCTCAAAAATTATAATTCGCAAATAATTTTAAGGAACAAAAAATTATAATGCGCAAAAAATAATGTCCTAAAACTTTAAAGGTCCAAATTTTTTGACGGCTAAGAAATTATACAACCAAAAAAATGATAAAGTCGGAAATATTACTATAAAAATACTGTTGTTATATAAAAATTTATAAGGCCCAAATTTTATACGGTCCAAAAAACTATAAAAACAAAAGTTTAAAGCCCAAAAAACTCGCGGCGCTGCACGCGTATCTCAGCTAGAGTCGGCCGACCTCGGCCAAAGTCGCAGTGCGTTCGGCTGGTGAAGGCGGAAAGAGAAGTGTCTGCTCGCGGTGACGTCGAAGACGAGGAAGCATATAGCAGCAGCTATATCTGGGCAACTGCGACGACGAAGTGGAACGGAGATCAGAGCTGCAAGTTCTAAGTAAGTAATAATACTAATAATAATACTAACTAAGTAAGGCAAGTCCCAGGAGTGCGTACTTGCCGTAAAGCAGTGGGACGCGGTTAACCTCGAAGATGTTATATTTGCTTAGCAGCTTGCTATGCTACTCTCTTCAACTGCCACTACAGATATCAGGTGAGATCAGTGTTTTTATGTACTACTGTCTCTTTACTCTTCTTAATACTATATTGCTTCCAGGTGACTGGCGAGTGCTTCTCTGATTGCTGCTGCTGCTGCTGTTATGGAGAAGCGAGCCAGGAGCTGGGCTACGATGCTGCGTCTGGGAGACCACACTGCCTTTACAAACCCTCCAAACCAGGCAAGAGAGTTCCAGTTTGTTCTTCTTATCTTCTGTAGGCTAACCCCTCTTTATGTTTTCCAGGGTGTATGTATGCTGCAGATCTCTGGAGTATCCTGAGCAGCAACCGCTCCGCCCAAGGTGATCCCATCTATGCCTTTCAGGACATCAAACCAGATGTGTACTATTCCAATACCATTCTGCTTACATTCTAGGATAGTAATACAATTTATATGTTCTTTCAGGTTGGTTCGAAAAGAGGGGAGCAAGGAAAGGGAACACGAGGGCACGCAAAGCGCACCTCAGGACAAGCCCACTCCAGCTGATGCGATGAATTATGGCAGCATGTGCATCTTCTTCGGCTGCTTCAGGGTGTCGAGGAGCTCGCTTGCACTATGTGTCATCGAGGGGTTGTGTTGTGACAGTGACTATAGTATCTGTAGTGAGTAGGATAGTATTGTGGAGCGAGGATTAGGCTACAATGTAGTAGTAGAAGGTAGTAGCGAGGTGGCGTAGAGCGTATCTACAATCTACGCTTTCCCTTCGGTGTTAGGTTTTCCTAAGTGTAAGTTTTGTCGAGCATCGGACCTGTACTGAGAAGCTAGTTTCGACTATGCCTACAGGTTCGACCGACTGTCTAATATAGAACACATACAAATTGTGGTGTTACAACATATATGATAAACTTTTAAAAAAATATGAACTTATTGATCTCATCTGAGACCGGAAACTTTGTGATCTTAATATTATAGGAAATTTGAAAGTCAATTTTCTGAAGATTGCCGCTAGATGGCACTTTAGTGTTTTCTCGCAAGTGCTAAGATTCGTCTCCAGTTACTATATAAGGTCAGTTCAAACATTACGATAATGTGTGTCATCTCGAAGCTGGTGTGGATGAACGATTATTGAGAGGCGTTTATTACATGTATATTACTAATACTAATAATAGTATTAGCGTTACGGCGAAATAAAAATAATAAAAAATGAAAAGGAAATTATATATACTTTCGATAAAATAATAATATAGCGAAATGATAATAATATCCCTGCAATATCACTGCAATATTTCCCGTTCTCACCGCAAAAACTAAAAACCAATAATAATATAGTTGTGATGTTTCTGAAACGTTGCCTGATTGTCTCCAAAATATTGTATTGATATTCCTAGTAATATTCCCGTGATAAAAACGTTGCCGACGTTAAATGTTGCTACAGTATCACTGCAATATTACTGATTTGTATCATGGGAATATTTAATATTGCGTGTAATACTCATCTGATATTGCTGCAATATTGAGTGCTATGTGCGTCCGTAGGCTTAAACACCGCATAGATCAATCCAAACGCCCCGCTTACTCTGTCGAATGTGAAACATCACCTAAGCAATCGTACAAGGTTGCGTACGCCGCAGGATTCCTTGGTCGTCACCCATTCAAATACTAACCGCGCTCAACACTGCTTAACTTTGCCGATCGCCCAAGGTGTGACTCTGCCACCCCACCACAGCGTCGGTTAGCAACTTTGATATGATTTTCTAATAAATTAAGTTTTAATTTCTACTTTTCTAATACTTGCATTCTGTGCAAGTAGTATAAATTTATTTATTAATTTACAACATTGTTCTTATTTAAAATGAAATACTAAAAGCAAATAAAATACAAGTAATTAGAAAAATTAAAAAAATATATATCAAATTATAATTCTTTTTTCAAGCTGAATCTTTTTTAAATGTGCATAATTGTTCACTATATTTTCAAGTTCATGCAAAAAAATAATTGACGTCAATATACTGTCAGTAATTAGGTTCTATTGCGTCATTATCGACACACTTTACAAATAAAAAGTAAAAAATTAATTCAAAATCAGCATAAATAAATTCATACTACGATAAAGAAAGGCATTTGAAGTTCAAAAATGAAATTGAATAAAAGAAACAATTTTGACATATAAATTGAAAAAAAAATAACTTTTATATGTTTTGGTTGCGTATTTATAGAAAAAGATTATTGTTACTCGGAATCGAATAAAAAATGTTTTTCTTTCGACCCACCTTAGCAATCAGTCATTGGGCGCCCATTGCGGAGGACGGAGTGTACGGGCACCCAGGATACTCCCAGTTGTTGCGTCTCTCTCAGCATGCATACATGGGCTTGCATACATCACAAACAAAATTATTTATTAAATTTATTAATCTAGTTTATACTTTTACACGAGCATTTTACGTTAATGTATACTTTATAATTTAAATACTTTTATCATTTCGCAGAATACATACTTTAGAAAGCGCTTTTTTCCCATTTCATCCGTAAGCACGAATACACCTACTTTAAGATCAAATTTTTTTAATTAAAAAATTTTAATTTTATTTTTGAAAATATTTGTAGTTAATTTTTTGACTACTACTTACAACCTACCTTTACCGAAAAATTCAGAAAAATTCAGGAAAAAATTGGGAACCACCTCGGCATTATAAGAAACATTTTTCCACCAGTAATAACATGACAATTGATTTTTTGTGGCCGAGAATAAAACGAAAATATGTAAAATTTTTGCAACGCTCAAAGAAGGATGTGTAAAATCTGCATATTTTTGCACCCAGGGAATGAAAAATCTTCATCATTTATTAGTATATTTTTATTCCATAAACTTTCATTTTACAGTTTTCTTTTTGCACACCCAGAGAAAATTAAAAAAACACTTAAGGATTGCAGTATGTAGCAAAAAGTTTTACACTTTAAAAAATTTTAGTTCTTGAATTGCAATTCAATATAAATTTTCTTAGTGTAAAAAGAGTGGTTAAAAAGGTTATTAAGGTTGAAAAGGTTATTCAAAAATGCTTTCTAAAAATGGGTCAAAATCTGACACCTTTCACACAGCCTTCTTTGCATTTTTTTACCTATTTTTTATATAAAAAGACATTTACACAAAAAAAAATGATTTTCTATGCCAAGAAAAAATATGACAGTCAACGTGTTAAATAGTTATAACTCTTGTTAAGTTCAGATATATAAATTATTTCTTTATATACCATGAAGACTTTTCAGTGTAAATACGTTGACTCTGTGTACTATTAATTACAATAAATACAATCATTTCATTGCTTATGATTCGTCTAGACACGCAGTTTAACTAAGACGATTTAGGAAAGTGGGGGTAAGGTAATTGCAGGTTACGGAGTAGGAATTGGGAACTAAATTAAACTACCAATGTTGATGGGGCATTACATATCCTCGTGCAACTTATAGATTCTATCTTTCGTACACTATAGATTAGAAAATCTTTCTATAAGTATGTATAGGACCTATTTCTTAGAACTTAATTATTTGCGGTAGCAAGTAAAAATTAAAATAAAGTCAATCGTATGAAAGAGATATATCTTAAGCTGTATATAAAACATGTTCCATTCGCATAGAGAAAAAAATTTACTGATATGTCTTCCGACATATATGAGGCATTCCACGTCAACTCTCCCAACGCGGCGCGCGAGCGCTAAATCGTGCTATTTCCAACTCGTGTTTGCGATATTAAAATGTACCTAAAAAATGTTTAATAAGCTTTGCCGATTATTGTTTCCTTAGCTTTCAAACAGTGTAGTCAGATTTTCCGAAATTTTCTATTTTCACCTCTAAAAACTATAATATGTCTTGTATCTCAAAAAGTAAATTTTTAGTATTTTTCTTATCAATTATTCGAAAGCTAAGCAGTTTTTACATAGAAAAAGATATTTTCGATATTTTTTTAAGTAAAGCCATTGAAGATAATAAAACTCCTTTTGAACTTTGGCACAATAAAAAACCAAAATTAAATCGATTAAAGATTTTTGGTAGCACTCTGTACATTCATGATAAAAATAGACAAAGCAAATTTGATAAAAATTCTATTAAGCGAATGTTCGTTGGGTATGACAAAAATGGATACAAAATATTAAACATTAAAACAAATTAATTTGTTATAGCACGTGATGTTGTGTTTGCCGAGATTAATTTTAGAAATTCGCGACTATTCTCTGTATATACAAATAATGACATTGAAGACAAGTACCTTCAAACAAAACGTTTTAAAGTTGATGAAATAAAAATCAGCGATAATCAAGAAAGCAAAACAAACGTTTTTTATATGAAAAGATCGAAGCTCAAATTGATTTTTATGAAGGTGAGTTGCGACGAAGTGCGTGAATAAAGAATAAACCTCAAATAAACTATGAGGTGAATGATTATCACATATATTCACTGTCGACAACTATTGACATTCCCAGCTCTTATAGTAAGATAAAAGATCGTAGTGATAAAATTCAGTGGGAGAAAGCTATAGATAGCGAAATGAAATCGTTATTACAAAATAATACATGGGATGTAATTCCTCGTCCGAACAATAAAAATATTGTTGATTGCAAATGTGTTATCAACGTTAAAATGGATGAAAAAGGAAATCTATGTAAATATAAAGCAAGACTTGTTGTAAAAGATTTCAGTCAACAATATTTACAAGACTATAATGATACTTTTACACCAGTTACGCGAATTGCAACTTTTAGAATGCTCGTTGCCTTTGCAATTCAACGTAATTTATTGATTCATCAAATGGACGTAAAAACAGCGTTTTTAAATGGTTTATTGAAAGAGGAGATATATATGCGTGTGCCGGAGGGAATTTCAGCACCTGAAGGTCACGTATGTAAGTTAAATAAGGTATTATATGGTCTAAAATAATCAGCAAGATGCTGGTTTGAACTTTTTAAAATTATACTTAAAAAACATGGTTTTCAAAACTCCTCAGTAGATCGCTGTTTATATTTCCTAAATAACAAGCATATCTGTAAAAATATCTATGTAGTTTTGTATGTAGATGATGTTTTGATAATAATTTGTTCTAAAAATACGATGCAAAACTTCTAAAATTATTTAAAAAATAAATTGTCAATGACAGATATGAATGAAAATAATAGTATATTGTGTACGTAGGGCGCAAAGTGGGCTTTTTTAGAACGAGTGGAAGGCGAGCTAGCACGAGCCGAATGCGAGTGCGTTTGCTTGCCGAAGACGACTATTGCAACCCCACGAGGTCAAAAAGTTCATTTTGCCCTTGGTGCACACCATATTTTTTTGGAGCAAAGCAATGAAAAAAGCCTGCATCGAAACTTTAAACTAAAACAAAGAATAGATGAAGTACAACGACTTCGAAAAAAGTAATCCCACGTTAAAAGCAATGAAAATTAAAGAAAAATGCAAGGAAAACATAATATTAAATTTAATAATTTATTTATTAAAGCATTTTTACTGCATCACAGTGATAGGTTTGGTAAAAATCACGAATGGTTAACTGCTTGCTGGATGGACCAAGGCCATGCGTCGTACCGTGCGCTGAAGTGGCGTTGCGTCTACTCTTTCGCGTTCTATTTCTCAAACAACTTGAACACTCTCTGAAAAATATCTTTTTGGGTGTAAAAAATTTTCAACTTTCGATCGAAATCATCCAAAAAAATATTAAAAATATACTTTTTGATATATGAGATGCTTTATAGTTTTTAGAGGTGAAAATGGAAAATTTCGAAAAATCTGACTACACCGTTGGCAAGCTGACCAAAAGAAACATCGGAACTCTTGTTATAAATTTTTTTAGGTACATTTTAATACCGGCAACACAAGTTAGAAATATCATGATTTGGCCCTCGCACGCTACGCTGGGAAAGTTGTCGTGAAATGCCTCATAAATAAAGAATCCTGAGAATTTGTATGATCTTTCTTGATGTTTTGATTCTTTCTTATAAAAAGTTACGCATACTTGTTTGCATAAGTACATCGCTACATATATATATATATATATATATATATATATATATATATATATATATATATATATATATATATATATATATATATATATATATATATATATATATATATATATACACACACACATATATATATAAAGTGTTCATGAATGACAAATAAAGGAATGCGTTTTGAGAAGATTTGCGGAGCCATTTATCGGCGTCTTCCATTTCTCGCATTTCTGCGTCAAGGGATGTTCTTTGGTTGCGTTTGAGTTCTCATTCTTTATTTTCTTCCTTAATCCTTTATGTAGGTATTTTAGAATGGGATTGTGACCACAGGTGTAAATTTAATAGGATTTTCTATGATCCACTAATATGCTATATTAAACGATGTACTGCTGACAGTGCTGATCCTATATTATTGCGGATCTAATTGACGATCCATTGGAGAACGCTCGTGTCGCTTCCTCCGCTCGATATTATTCGGGTGTCATCTTGGAGAAACGATACATTGGTCACGTGATTCGAATGACAACTGTAGCTGTGGTATAAAGACTGCAAAAAAGAAGATAAGCTTTAGTTATATTGCTGATGTGCGTGCTGCTCTTAACATTGCTATCTTTTTTGAAGGTATTCATAACGCAAAATCAAGTTGATTGAAAAAGTGCTATTTTATGGCTTATTTACTATTCATAAGTATTGGACAAGTGAAATGCATAGTCTGGTCTTCCAATATAACAATACAAGTAATACTTTTTATATCGTTCTAATATTTTGAAAGTATGATAAACATTGCATTTTTAGTTCTCATTTTGTATTTCTCAGTTCTCATATAGGAGTTTTCAAAGTCAATAAATGTTTATCGATCTGCACATTATCAATAATTATATAACTTTACAGCATTTACAATATTTATTTGAGAAGGTACCCGCCGTTAAGATAGTAGTCCAGTGAAATTATACACGAAATAGGGGGTTTTGCACAATAATTCAAAGGTCGCTAAAAAAAATTAATGGCATAGAACAGGTGCTTTTCAGTGAAATAAAATTAATTCTCAACTCGAAATACTTATGATTTTTTCAAAAGAAATTCGAGAAACTTAAAAATGCTTATATTATGGAAACTGCTTATCGAAGAGAAAAACAGGTTCATCTGTTTTACTTTCTGAAATAGAAAGCTTTGTAATGGTAAAATTTATTTTATGTATTTTTTAAAATATAAACATGTTTTATGCCTTGGTTAGTCCGAATACACGAGTCTTAAAAAATGTTTGTATGTGTGTGTGTGTGTGTTAGTATGTGGCATATCACCATTCATTCAATCTGCGGTATAACTTTCCCAAACTTTGCACATATGTTTGCTATCGATACCCGGTGTGCGCTTGAAAGTTTGTGCAAAGTTCAATAAAAATGGTAAAAAAAAATTTATTTTTATGACCATTTATTTAAAATTTAAAAATTTTCAAATTTCGGTTTTTTAAATATTTTTTAATGCCGGAATGGGTTTTGGGGAGCGAATTTTTTATACAAGAAAGTAGTCATAAAATCCTGCATTTTAGGATGACAAACGATTTGATATGAGTCGTTTTTCAGTTGTTATACTGAGTGACAAAATTTTATTCTTTAACATTCATTATTTGAAAACTATACGATAAGAGTCAGTAAAAGTAATACTGAATTATTATATATGAGATTTACTATTCTACACTTTTATCCAACTTTACGTATTATATTGCACGACAAAATTAAAAAAACTGGAAAGATAATATTATATTAATAATATTATTATTTTGTGATTTTTTAAAAATGATTTAATAATGTCAGAATTTATTTTTACAATATTGAATCAGTACCTTGGCATTGAGGTAGCGGACAACGTTTTTGTTCCCTTTGAGGACACCGTAATCAAACTTGGTGTTGTTATGGATTCAAAGATGACGTGGAAGCCACATGTGGATGCAGTTAACCGTAAGGTTAATAGAGCTCTGTATGGACTCAATTCTTTTCGATTCTGCACCACTGAGGCGTAACGTAAGCAGCTGACAGCTGCTCTCGTTATTTCTCATCTCGACTATTGCTCTATTGTGTACCTTGACGTGTCAGGTGAACTTCAAACCCGACTTCAGAGATTGCAAAATTCTTGTGTGAGATATATATGTGATGTAAGGAGGGATGAGTACATCTCTCCCTTCAGGAGGAAACTGGGCTGGTTGAGTATTGAGTCAAGAAGGGCGTACTTTGCGGCGATACTGTTATACAAAGCAGTCGTCATATAACAGCCGCTATACCTCGCGGCCCTTTTTCAAAAAAACAGTCCATACCTCAGGTAGGAACCCAAGGAAAATTGAGATTCCAGAGTCGCGCACCGACACGACGCTGAATTCGTTCAGTGTCCAAGGTTCGGCACTTGCTTCCCGTACCATTAGGTATCTCCCATCACTAAGTAAATTTAAAGCAGCGATATGTAGGCACATGACTGATACTATAGTTGACGAAAGTGAGATCTGCGGCGATAATTTATGATGATATTCGCCCAGCTAAATTTATAAATAGTTAAGTGAAGAATACAATTTGTGCAATATGACGGAGTCATGTGATGTATAATGTGATATAATAATGATATAATGACAATTATTGTTATCTAAATATGTGAATATGAAATTTGTATTTTTTGACTTGTGGAGAAATAAAGTCTTAATCTAACTATCCATCCATCCATCCATCCATCCATCCATCCATCCATCCATCCATCCATCCATCCATCCGCCCGTCCGTCCGTCCGTCCGTCCGTCCATCCGTCCATCCATCCATCCATCCATCCATCCATCCACCCAATTTTTATACTATTGAGATGATGAAATGTATGAACTAGTATATGTTAAAAAGTAATAAAATTTTTTAATTTTTAAATGTTATTTAAAATAATAATTCGATTTTGTGTCTTATGCATTTGTTTGCAATCAAAGAAAAACCATAATTTGAAACTTTTATAGGTATAGATTTCATTTGATTTTATAGATAAAATAGATTTTAGAATCAATGACACAGCTGACACCCTGATATACAATATATACGATAGTATGTTTATTGAAAAATAACCATGACGGACGGTACTGCGCAGCTCTCCCTTATTTTTATAATAATTTTAATTAAATACTCTTTAAGAAAGCATAGTGACAAAGCAGTTAGCAGCGTTTTTGTAGGTATTGAAAATATCTGTAAAATGAGACGTGTTGCTTTAAGAGTGGATAATTAGGTTTTGCGAAAAACGAAAGAAAGTAAACCAAAATTTTTGGTGTGTGCATGCGCGAGTCCCGTGCTGGCAGCTAGAAAAGGCCGGTTGGTCGCTCTCTCCCGCGCGGCGTATGTGCACAACCACTCATGTTTTTTGCAATTTGCAAAATATAAGCGTACATTTCTGAGTTTAAAGAATTTTTTTGTGAAAGCATAAATGCTTTGAGTTGGGAATTAATTTTATTGCTCTGAAGAATACGTCTGTTATGCCCTTAATTTTGTTTTTGCGGCCTTGGAATTGTTCCGTTTTCCATGTCTAATTTAACTGGACTATAGTCAAAATGCCGCTATCCGGGAGTCATAAAACTGACTATGTAGACATGCTTATATAAGAAAAAAAGAATTTTATTCCCGACTCAATCGTAATGGCAACTTTATTGACTTTAAAAGCGGGACAAAAGTAGCATATGATTCCCGCAAATCTACTTTGTCCAACAAATTTACTTTGTTCCCGCAAATACATTTTTTTTCAATATTTTTCTCTATATTAATATACATTTTCAATAAATTCTAGTTTTTACCGGAAGTAGCTGTTTTTAAGTCAATAAAATGGCCAGAGTTAAGTCGGGAATGAAGTTCTATATACAACACGTGAATAAACTCGAGTATTCCCTAGGGTGATTACTATCCTCGCGCTCGCTCGGGTAGTAAACCCACCCTCTGCATCTTTAACTTTATTCCCTTTTTAGATAATGTACTATTTGGTCATTGTACCAACCACCCTCCTCCTTCACACCACCCATAAATTGCAAAAACCTATATTTCCACATTACTATTTTTATCTCGACACCTTAAAAATAAAAAGTTTTAAAAAAATTAGGCATAGACTTTATTTAATTATACAATCATACCAATGTTTTGAAGGTCTGAGAGACTCAATTTTAAACCTAAAATAATCGTTAAATATTGAAAATCCTTATAAGTCCAAAACATAAATCGGTGCAGGGCTAATTCTCTTAGAAATCATATGCTTATTTTACTATGATATCTATATATATATATATTTTCAAATTTTTTCAGATTTTTTCGAATGGTGCGCCTACCTCATATTTCGTTCATTTATGGCCAACCCGTTTCGTTCCAATATGCTCTAAAATTTACTTTTTCCTCCGTGCGTTAGAAAACGAATAAAGCATCAATGGAATTAAACATATCTCAGTATTCCTATGTAACGTGCTATTTCCGAATCCGACCTTAGTTTTTTTTTATATTTTTACGTATTTTTTAACTAAAATTTACTTTCTTTTAGATGTTAGATAAAATATCGATTTTGTAAATCGATTTTCTCGTGTCTCAGGATTCTGTGGGATAAAAGCGTATACTTTCGATTGGCATTGGTTTTATTGCGTAATTCAATATGGTGGATTCAAGATGGCGGTTTTATCTCGAAAATTTTGCTTTTCCTTCAATTTTTTGATATTATTGCATGGTAATGTGAAGTAAACCAGTTATTATTTATTTGTCATATTAAAAATCAATAAAAAAACATCAATTTTTAGTAACAGCATTACTTAAACTCCTTCACTACTTCAAAAGTTTCAAAATTTTACCTTATTTTGGATGATTTGCGGCGTATTTTGTCGCTAAGAGCAAACAGAGACGTATTTTTACTAATGATATAACAATTTCTTATTTTTTGAAAGCTAATTAGCGTTTAATTTATAATTACTTATAATAATCAATTTGGTTAAAATATTTATTTAAACACATTATTGAAAAAAATAATTAATAAATTATATCGAGAAGAAAAGTATGAAAGAATATACCAACGATATTTCTTCGGTTTATTTATTCTATATTATAACTCCATTCTAAACAATATTTTTAAACTATTCATAAGAAACACGTTATCTGCTAAATATGTCATGCGTTTCCAACTCTGACGGACGTGGGGGTCGACAATTTGTGGAGAGTCAATTTAGTTTTATTTTGTATTTTTTAAACGTTTTCTAATTCTTTAATGTTTTTTTTGTATTTTTTAATTTTCTTTTGTTTTGTTTTTGTTTTTTTTGTATTTTATTTGTTGTGCAGAATTGAAAAGCAGATTAGGCTGAAATTAATTTCAACGTATTATTGAAAAATTCTTGACTTATTATTTTTCAATATTTTATTCTGTACATACAATTTTGTATAAGATTGCTTGAAAGCATCGAGTAATAAACGTTTTGCATCTGATTTTTAATTGTTTTCAAATGTCTTAAGAAATGGGCTCATACATACATACACATGCACACTTTATACAGCTCGCTACAGCTCGCTGTAAACACAACTCAACTTTTTGCCGCTAGGTGGCGAGACACACGCGGCGCGCTTCCCTGTAACAGAACAGCGAAATCTCGGGCATATAAGGTGGTTCACTCTTTCGCAATACTTGACAGTTTAAACTTAGTGTGGACTGACTTCACGATATTTTCCGTGTTAAAGATCACGTTTGAGTGTCAGGCTAACAGATAAAAGATATACTTTCTCATCTACTCAATTGTTTATATATAATTACATTATATATCAAATTATATAATTTGTAATTTATATTTTTTATATATATTTACGTCAAACGTCCGATATATTTGCTTGTACACACTTAAAAAAATGTTCTAGAGCATAAGTAACTGTATAGTAATATCTACTTTATTGGGGATTTTTTGTACTGTTGAAAAAAATGTACGATGCCCAAACGAAAGTCTACTAGTTCCAATAACACTAATAACAAAAGATCTAAAAGTGTAAAGTACGATTGTGAAGAAAGCAGTTTTGAAGAATACGATGAAGTTGTCATTTTACCTAATTCTGATAATTCAGGAGATTCTGTCGAAGAATGATAATGTTGAGGAAACTTTAAATATGAGCGAAACTGAGATTCGTAATTATAATTATTTTACGATTATGCAAAATAAGATTTCTAAACAAAACAAGTTGGAATTTGATCATGAATACCAATGGAGAGAAGGTGAACAAAGTCATGTGAGAAATATAGAAGACAACTTACTTCTGTCCGATAAAATAAAATCTGAACTGAGAAAGAAAACACCTGTTCAACTATATGAATATTTTTTTTCTGAAGAACTAAAACAGCACGTAGTTGACGCTACTTGCGAAAATGGTCATGATTTATCTATTAGTGACTTAGAGATATTTATTGGAATGTTGATGTTAACTTCATTTAATATTAGAAGTGATTAAAAAGACTATTGGTCTAAGGATGAAGATTTGATATGCTAAAGAGTTGTCAAAACTATGCCTCGCATGTTCCGTTTTTTGGCCATTTTCGGCCTTAGACGATGTCCCAAACATTATTTCTGCTTTAACAATTGAATAACTTCTTATTTTTAAACAAACTTTTTTAATTTTGTAGGTTAAGAATAAAAGGAATAAAAACTTCTGCTTTCTCTATTTTTTTTTGTAATTACTTTGTTGTGTAATGAGCTTTATGTATATCTTTATAATAACATTTGTATGGGTGTGTTCCAACTTCAGCGATCGTTCGTTAATTGTTCGGTTTGTAACCCATGTAATATTTATATTTATTTCGATATATATGTTAGATAGTATGCTATACATTAAAGCAAGTGGCAATTATAAATGGCAATTTTATATAACTATGCTCGTGAAAAAGTGTTTTTTTTTGTAAATGATTCTCGAGTTACATATATAGTTCAGTCAAATTAGACTCAAAACGATAAATTTTTATCAATAATCTCAATGACATCGGTTAAGGGCTTAAATTGTTCGGAAGAGTGTCTAGAATTATAATCTGAAGACGTGAACAATGGATCCCGTAAGCTTTATAAACAATTAACAATTAAAATTGGATTTCTGCACTTTTTTTCTTATTTCGCTCTGTATCTTGGAAAGTATCGATTTTAGAGGAAAAAGTTATTAAAAAAAGTTGTTCGTTATTAAATTTTCTATAAAAAAGTCAGCAAGGGCACATTTCTATCTATTATAGTTTCTTTGCAAATTGCAAAAGAACGCTAAATTCGTGAAAATTGTAAATTGTTTATAACTTTTGAGAAAATTAATATTTTTCAATCATATTTCAGAAAAATATAGTACTCAAGTAATAGAAATAGCATGCAAAATTTCAAGTCTCTATTCATTATAGTTTTTTCTAAAATAATAGCTATATTTCGAAATTTTTTTTTTTCACGGTACTGGCAAATGTTAAAAAATCAGTCAGTTTAGTCGCCCTTGTTCATACGCAATCTAGAAGAGTTATATTTTAATAAACTTTTTCGAGAACTGCAAAATTTTAATTAGGGGCTCTCTGGGATGTAAATGTTTATAAAACGCTTAATTAACTTTTTATGTAGGAGACAATATTTTAGTCCGATTTTAATCAAACAAAATTCATTGCAAAGCGGCGATTTTTATCTTAATTTTGAAAAAAAATCGTTTTTCTACGAGCATTAGGAGCCAAGATACATTTTTTTTATAATAAGCCCTTGCTCAGTACACAAATGAGATATTGCAAATTTTCAAATTTGCTGCTACAGTTGAAAACTTATACCTTTAGGATAACTGCCACTCGTAACTCTAAAATCAATTTTTAACTACAAATTCAATGTCGGAAAGCAATGACCGCTCAACGGCGGCCGATCAGCAGCGCGGGAGACGGAGTGGGGGCACCGCGGCGCGCTCGAGTCTCAAAGCTGACAAACTTACTTCAAATCGTAGCGCTCGGAAAAAATCGCCGTAAATCGGTCAATTTTTATCGTATCTTGCTCTTTTTTTTTAATTTGGGGTAGCGCGAGTAAAAAATAACATTGGTGTCATTACTTTTAGTCAGTTAATTTATTTAAACCTTTAAAATGTAATAAATTTCATTTTATCATTTTTTCCTGCATCAGAATCGCTTTTTACATTACATTAAGAAAGTTTCGCGACCATTTACACATTCTTTTAATTATATTATTCATTTACTTTTGAAGATTCGTATTTCAAGTAGCGACGGAATAAATTCAAATATATAAAGGGTCAGGAGTATCCATTAAATAAGATTGATGTCATCAAAGTATCGTTATCATTTATTTTTACAAACATTTTTCATATTTTACATTAAAAATAATAATCGTACATTAAAAATAATTACAGTAAATAAAATAATCAATCTAATCGCTGTCTTTTGTTCTCTTGCGTAGATTCATTTTCGTTTTCTTCATTTTCGTCATTAAATTCTTTTCGATTCTGCACCACTGAGGCGTAACGTAAGCAGCTGACAGCTGCTCTCGTTATTTCTCATCTCGACTATTGCTCTATTGTGTACCTTGACGTGTCAGGTGAACTTCAAACCCGACTTCAGAGATTGCAAAATTCTTGTGTGAGATATATATGTGATGTAAGGAGGGATGAGTACATCTCTCCCTTCAGGAAGAAACTGGGCTGGTTGAGTATTGAGTCAAGAAGGGCGTACTTTGCGGCGATACTGTTATACAAAGCAGTCGTCATATAACAGCCGCTATACCTCGCGGCCCTTTTTCAAAAATTATTTTTACTTTTATTCTCTGGAAAAAATTCAACTCAATCGTATTTCAAGTAGCGACGGTGACAATTCAAATTTAAAGGTTCAGAAGCATTGATGATCTCGACAACAATATAACTGTGTGGGACAACGTAGACGTCATAAAATTTTATTATGTCTCCTAAAATCTGGAAACTTCGAAATAATTAGTCTAGGCGACGCGCTGGCGGGCTCCACCCATAAATTTCCCTATAGTAGTATGAGGGTATTTATAGATGGAGCCCGTCGCCGTAGTACTACGTACGTACCTGAAAGGTGATTTCTACGAATAAAACAGTTGCTATGATGGGGGTAAAAGGGACGGCAGGTAGAAATTCGACCGCTAGGATACACAGCCTCAAACAGTAAGATTTGGCAGTTGCGAAGTAGCATCGGTGCAGAGCACAGCGAATTTTTGCTTGTGAGTGATTATTGAATATTTGTGAATACGGTGAATTTTTGGATGTGAATATTTTCTGATTATTGTGAATCTATTGCAAACTGTTGTCTCTAATGCATCAGTATTATTAGTGTTTTCTACGTGTTAGGTAAGTGTTAATGATTCGAAGTACTCTTAATTATTAAATAATAAATTATATTTTATATTTTAATGAATAGTTGGCATTATGTTAATTCAAATAAATTTTTGCGAATTGAGAGAATAGTAATGGATTGAAGTGATGTTAACTATTAATAGTAAAATATAATACAGTAATTTTAAACAGTAGCTTTGATATTTATAAAGTAAATATCATGGTACATTTAAAGTTGTTTTAATCATTTTAGTTATTTTAAAGTGCATTATTTTTCTAATTTTAAAATAGTTGAATAATACATGAAATTTTTCATTTGCTCCAACATAGAGGAAGTAACTGTAGAGATAGAAGATGAAACAGTAAGCAACGATATTAATGACGAAAATGAAGAAAACGAAAATGAATCTACGCAAGAGAACAAAAGACAGCGATTAGATTGATTATTTTATTTACTGTAATTATTTTTAATGTACGATTATTATTTTTAATGTAAAATATGAAAAATGTTTGTAAAAATAAATGATAACGATACTTTGATGACATCAATCTTATTTAATGGATACTCCTGACCCTTTATATATTTGAATTTATTCCGTCGCTACTTGAAATACGAATCTTCAAAAGTAAATGAATAATATAATTAAAAGAATGTGTAAATGGTCGCGAAACTTTCTTAATGTAATGTAAAAAGCGATTCTGATGCAGGAAAAAATGATAAAATGAAATTTATTACATTTTAAAGGTTTAAATAAATTAACTGACTAAAAGTAATGACACCAATGTTATTTTTTACTCGCGCTACCCCAAATTAAAAAAAAAGAGCAAGATACGATAAAAATTGACCGATTTACGGCGATTTTTTCCGAGCGCTACGATTTGAAGTAAGTTTGTCAGCTTTGAGACTCGAGCGCGCCGCGGTGCCCCCACTCCGTCTCCCGCGCTGCTGATCGGCCGCCGTTGAGCGGTCATTGCTTTCCGACATTGAATTTGTAGTTAAAAATTGATTTTAGAGTTACGAGTGGCAGTTATCCTAAAGGTATAAGTTTTCAACTGTAGCAGCAAATTTGAAAATTTGCAATATCTCATTTGTGTACTGAGCAAGGGCTTATTATAAAAAAAATGTATCTTGGCTCCTAATGCTCGTAGAAAAACGATTTTTTTTCAAAATTAAGATAAAAATCGCCGCTTTGCAATGAATTTTGTTTGATTAAAATCGGACTAAAATATTGTCTCCTACATAAAAAGTTAATTAAGCGTTTTATAAACATTTACATCCCAGAGAGCCCCTAATTAAAATTTTGCAGTTCTCGAAAAAGTTTATTAAAATATAACTCTTCTAGATTGCGTATGAACAAGGGCGACTAAACTGACTGATTTTTTAACATTTGCCAGTACCGTGAAAAAAAAAAATTTCGAAATATAGCTATTATTTTAGAAAAAACTATAATGAATAGAGACTTGAAATTTTGCATGCTATTTCTATTACTTGAGTACTATATTTTTCTGAAATATGATTGAAAAATATTAATTTTCTCAAAAGTTATAAACAGTTTACAATTTTCACGAATTTAGCGTTCTTTTGCAATTTGCAAAGAAACTATAATAGATAGAAATGTGCCCTTGCTGACTTTTTTATAGAAAATTTAATAACGAACAACTTTTTTTAATAACTTTTTCCTCTAAAATCGATACTTTCCAAGATACAGAGCGAAATAAGAAAAAAGGTGCAGAAATCCAACTTTAATTGTTAATTGTTTATAAAGCTTACGGGATCCATTGTTCACGTCTTCAGATTATAATTCTAGACACTCTTCCTAACAATTTAAGCCCTTAACCGATGTCATTAGGATTATTGATACCTCAAAAACTAATTTGACTGGACTAATAGTACTTTATGCCCATCTCAACTGCTGTCACTTCTTCACTTCGAAAGCGGGATTAATGGACTGTTAAAAGACAATCGAGAATCAGGGTTATTGGTATAACTTGATGAAATAAAGGAATTTGGACTAGTTTCTAGTGAAGTCACTTTTTTCCCGCTAATCATTTTTGTGGACAAAAAGTGTAATTTTGGTCTCGCTTTTCAGGGCAAGAAGGGCATGAAGTGGCCATTTTCGTTGAGATGGGCATAAAATAGATTTTTGTACTTATGTATCTGTAAAATACGATATATATTTCTAATAGAGATCAAAATAAATAGATGAAAAACAACTGGTAGTATGCTAGTAAAATAGTGGATTTTTGTAACTTATGCCACTTAGTAAGATAGCGTTTTTTTTATAAATTATGATACTGTATCAAGGAAGCAATACGACAGATTACATACAAAATTATATAAAATTGTAATTAAGTGGTAACTATGACATTAAACCTTTGCGGCACACATTTTTCAGAGGAACGGGTTTTCATGAAAATAGTTATACAGGGATTTTCGGGGTAACTGATTACGAATCTGAACTCAGATTTTGAAAATTCCAAATGACGGATCCAAAATGATAGCCAAAAATTGTAATATCACTGTGTTTCGCTAGAATTTCGTACACAGGGGTTTTTGGTGTTGCAGATTACGAATTTGAACTCAGATTTTTAAAATTCAAAATGGCGAATCCAAGATGGCGACCAAGAATTCAAAGATTATAAATTTTAACTTTCTGCAGTATGAACCGCGCTCAGCTGACATTAGAGACATGCACGTGGATGTGACGGTCATTGTCTCCATTTTCTTTTATTTATTTTTTTTTTAGTTTTTTTTTTCTAACTTATTCTGAAAAATTCTATTTCATTTGCATAATATAATTTATATTTATGTATGGTAATTGTAAGAACAATTTGGGTTTTCCATTATGCAGAGAGGCAGAATGCATATACTGCAAAACAATTTACATCTGCAAGGTTTATCTTTGGTAGTGCACAGTCCGCACCGTCTCAAAGCCGTTTAAAACTAGGGGCATGTGAGCAGATTGAGAGCGTCTTTTTTCAATAGATATTTGAGGTTTACTGTTTACATTAGGAGGAGATTTTTCTTGGCATTTCATACTCAACACATTTATTATAGTTGAATCTACAAAATTTCAGAATATGCGGTGCCACCATTTTTTAGACTTCCTATCAATTTGGTAAGTTGATACAAGGTGGTCCGATTTATCAACATACCTCATAATTTTATGATAATCCGAGCAAATAACTGGGCAATTTATAATTTTAGCAGAACCATCTTTCTGTGTCCTATCTCTAACAGTAACTTCGTAAGGATCATGATAGTTGGATAAAAAGAAAACAGCTTTTTTATTTATCCATTTGATCCACCTAATTCCACCACCACAAGTACGTTATTTATATTGCCCACGATACATTTTTTTATCCGGAATGTCACTTTTTGGTAAACCTTTTCTAGTACTACGAACTGTCCCACAAGCGAAAATTTTATCTTTTTTCAAATCTTTCATAAAATTAAGACTAGTAAAGTAATTGTCAAAAAATACATAGTCATTTTTCCCCACTAAGTTACGCGTCGAATCGTTTACTACACGTGCACCTAATTGTTTTTCAGCACTTTCAGCTGTACACGTATACATCTGAAACTCGCATGCGTATCGTGATGAGTCTGCGCGCGTCCAAATTTTATATCCGTATTTTATGGGCTTGTTTGGCATATATTGTTTCATACGTATGTGGTCTTTGAACTTTATTATAGATTCATCAACAGATTGACTTTCACTCGAGTTCCAGCAGTTTTTATAAGTTTCCGTTAGTTTATCTAATAATGGTCTTAGTTTGTATAATTTATCACAGTTATTATCTCCTTTTTTCGGTTCCTGACTATTGTCGGACCAGTGTAAATGGTTCAGGAAAAAACCAAACTGATTTACCGTTATCCGTTTGTTTACTTGCGAATCATTCAATTTCGGATCTGATGACAAAAAGTTACGGTTCGTTTTCTCGACAATTAAATCTAGTAGATCATTAGGAAACAAACCCAAAATATATATCCAAATGTGTGGTTACATCTTTTACACCCTTCGTCCACTTATTAATATCAATAAACTGTCTAGAAACATTCTCCTCAGAACATTGCGAGTCGGAATTACCTTCAACATCACAATTACATAACTCATCAATAGATTCAGAGTCACTAGGAATATCAGCAATTTCATCGATACTTGAAAATTTTTTTACCAGATTGTTTCTTTTTTACCAAGGTATAAAAGAAAAGTGAATATTAGTCGTGAAAACTGGAGAATTGTGCGATGATCACGAAGAATCAGCGAAAAAAGTTTCTATTTACTATTTCGTTAGTCCGCCACTCAAACGTGATCTCTAACACGGAAAAGTTGTTATTACATAAATATCAACCCACAAAGTAGAGAATCATGCCCAGCAAACTATATACTCTAAAAGTTTATAATTTGATTACAGACACGAAAATTCAGTCACCACCTAGCGGCGGAGCGCCAAAGCACATGCAGTATTTTGGGATAATTTTCAATAAATAATATTTTATCAGATGTAGATGTGTGGTCCAATTGGCTTACTGGTAGCTTTTTCAGATCACCTAAACCATAATTGATCTAGTTAAGATAAATAAACGAAAACACAAAACGCGTTCACGACTAATATTTACTTTTCTTTTATATCTTGGTGCAAAAGAAACAATCTTATAATAAATTTTTTAAGTACGTATGAAATCGCTGATATTCCTAGTGACTCTGAATCTATTGATGGGCTGTGTGTTCTGACGTTGAAGATGATTTCGAAAGTGTAGAAGTCGTAGGTGGTTTCGACTCGGAGTGTTCTGATGATAATGATTCTAGAGAGTTTATTGATATTGATAAGTGGACGAAGAGTGGTAAATCAGAGATGATTTTCCATTCACTGAAACTTTCGGTCCAAATATTCCGGACAATGTAACCATACATTTGGATATATTTTTATGTTTGTTTCCTAATGATCTATTAGATTTAATTGTTGAGCAAACGAACCTTTATTCACTACAAAAGAAAAGTAAAGCTAAACCAATAACCCAAGACGAATTATTTACTTCTATTACTATTAGTATTTTTTCATACTCCAAAACGTTAAAATTAATATGTATCATTCGCGAAGAATGGAAGATCTTCAAAGTTATTGATTGATAAATTCTACACAATACGTAAATAATTTAAAATTCAGTAATATTTAAATTTTTGGCCGTCATCTTGTATCCGCCATTTTGAATTATCAAAATCTGAGTTTAGCTTCGTAATCAGCGACCCCGAAAACCCCCTATATTCAATTTTGAGCAAAATCCAGTAATCTTTGAATTTTAGACCGCAATTTTGGATCTGCCATTTTGAATTTTCAAAATCTGAGTTCGGATTCGCAATCCGCGACCTCGAAAACCCCTATAAACGAATTATTAGCGAAATACAGTTATATTACAATTTCGGACGCCATCTTGGATCCGGCATTTTGCATTTTCAAAATCTGAGTTCAGATTCGTAATCAGCGACCATAAGAATCCCAGTATACAACTTCTTAGGCCAGTCCAATTAACCAGTTTTCTGCGGCTGCATTCTTTTCATAAAAATGATGAATTTTATTTGTTCATTTCTTTATACAACAAAATATTAAATAAATATTGACTCAAATGCAATGTTAAACGCTTCTTTAACTCCCCCTTAAATTGTAGTTAAAACAAACCTGACGAAAATAATTATTTAGTCTCCAAAAAACTTAAAATTTCTCTGTACAATTTTCAAAAAATTGAAAAATATTTTTTGCTTAACCCTTGGCTGACACACTTCTGGCGCCAATCATAGCCGACACACGCTGGGGCGTTTTTGACCCCAGCCACATAATCGTCTATTCTAAGTGAACTAAGCAGTTTTTCATTGTAAAAAAATTCACAGTTGTACATTAACTACCCCTTTTTAAGACAATATGAGTGCAATGCAAAAAATTTTCAATATAATTTGTTAAAAAAAATATAGTTTGCAAAAAACTCCGAAAAATGACCAGTTTTACTTAAAAATTCATAACTTTTTCAATTTTGCGAATTGGACGCTCAAATTCCAGCAACATTCTGTCGAAACATATTGCTTTATATAAAAAAATATTGTGATAGTGCCCGCTGAAAAAAGGTATTTATTTTGAAGAATGAATTCAGAATTTCAGTCATTTTTCAAAAGTGCATTTTTTCACTACAAACCTCATTTAATACTGAAAATTCACAAAAATAAATCGAGGAATGAAGAAAAATAGTCAAGTTAATCGAAAAACATACTTTATTACAACTTAGCCGATGAAAATATTATTGATTACATGCCCGAACACGTTTTACAAAACATCAAACGGTGAACTTCGCAAATGGGGCGCTGACAACTTACGCAACCCTCATTTGTTTTTCTATCGGTTTTTCGCGAGCAGTCTGCACATCTCAGTCTTTTCGGTAATTTCACTCGTTGATATCCTCCTTCTTTGTGAACGTCGAGGCCCAGAATCCCGGCAATGCCGACTTTCAAGTCACGGCGCAAAGTGACCGTGTCGTTGTACTTTTTCAGTAGATACGGTCTGATCAGGTACAATGAAAGTTTCTCAAGGCAACTGATCGCAGTACACTTGTCATTGGAATTATCAGCTTTGAGTTTGCACTTCAAGAGAATGCGAGAGTTCACCGCAGTCTGGTCAAGCATGCCGTAAAAAATTCTCATTGGCCAGCGATTCGTCCTTCTCGTCACCGTATACGAATGGCATAGCTGGTCAAAAGTGTCGGTTCCTCCTTTTGTTTTATTATAGTGATGAATAATTTTAGGCTTACTATCTGTAACTTCTGTTGTGTGCATATATGAAGAAAGTAGCAATACGATTTTATTTTTCTTTGGTGTAAAGCTGACCAGCGTAAGATTATCTGCATGGCAGAACTTGGACTCTGGCGGTGACTTGGAAGCAACTCTCATTTCAGCTGGTATTTCTCTCTTATTCTTTCTCATCGTTCCAGTAATTGTCATGTAGTATGGTGCAGGCAGCATACGCTGGAGTAGAGGTACAGACATGAACCAATTGTCACAAGTTACTGTACGATGAGAGCCATGGATAGGAGCAGTAACGATACGGAAAAAATACTCGTGGATCTTTTCTTCTCGAACGACAGCAGATCCCTTGCCTAAATAGGGCACTCCGTAAATCTGAAATAAATTAGATTGATATTAAAAAACTGCTATATGTATTTCCCAAACCGAAGGCGAAATATAAAAGTATATTTACCAAGTATGAGGTTTCTGCATCGTTTAGCGTAACTATTTTCAATCCGTATTTATCTGGCTTATCCTTCATGTACATACGAAACACACATCTGCCTCGAAAACTCAACAACTATTCGTCAACAGTGCATTTATTGCTCGGCGTATAATACTGTTGACAGTTCATCATGAAAATATCCCAGATTTGACGAATTGCAGAAAATCTATTATTCTCATCTCGCAACTTCTTGTCGTCAAACCGCAAACAAGAGCCTAGAAATGTAAATCTCAACCTTGGGAAAATACATCTGTAGAGCGTAATGCCATTTTTTTTTATCCCAAAGTCTGTCATTATGTACATTGGCAGATTTCCATAGCCCTTGGTAATATAATACGCCAATATATGCTCTAATCTCATCACGATCAGTCAAGTGATGGTAGCTTTCTGCTTTGTCTGCGGCAACCAACTCCAAACAGACTTCTTCGATCTTATTATTTGTATGTTCCACAATAATATCGATCATTTCATCGTTGAATAGTATATCCCAAAACTTTTCAATAGAATCAAGATTTTTGGCATCACCATTTGGTCCAGGTACATAGGCAGGTAAAAAAACATCGCTTACTCGATCTGCAGGTACATAGGCAGGTAAAAAAACATCGCTTACTCGATCTGCAAAAACAAATTGAATTTTCAAACTGCGCTCCATTTTTCCCTCTCTTTCACTCTTGCTTTCTCTCATCCCACTTACATTCCGTTTCTTTTTCTATTTTTATGTCCCTTTAGAGTTCCCCTTCCCCCTCTACTCTCACAATCTCGCTTTCTCTTTTATTACCTCTCGCTCGCTCGCTCGCTCGCTCTTTCTTTCAGGCGCTTGTATACCCCAGCTACCTGCACCGCCCTTCTTTCTAATCTTCCCTACTATGCGTATTATATATCTATAGTACTAACCAGAACGACGCTCAGGAGCTCTTGGTCTTCCATTTGAAGCCATCTTTGCCTTTCAAAGTAGAGCTCGGCCGTCCCCCGGCCCTTGACTCCAAAAGACGCTTGTCCAAAGTGGCGTCTTCCATGTCCACATCCAATTCTGAGGACGCATCCATAGCGTCGGAATATTCGGATTCATGCCCAGAAACTCCTCCACTTTCACTCCCTTCGCTCTCTTGAGCCTCTTCGTCCTCGGAAGGAACTTCTTGCGTCTCATCGAGGAGCTCTTGCCGAATCGTGCGACGTCGAAGATTGTAGGCCATCTTACGATATTCAAAATACTATTACCAAAGAAACCAAAAGCGTCACGCAGACGACCGTTGAATCGACATGAAATGGAAGCGCTCCAAGATTTGAATGTCAGCGCATCGGCAAAGAAATTGAAGTAGCGTGACTTTTACGATATTGAAATGGACTCTAGTATTAGCTATCGTCTCTTAAGCGTCGTAACAGTTTTTGCCGCCATTTCGAGCGTCGTTGTTTGTAAAGTGTGCTATTGGGAAGTGAAATTCACTGAAACTACCAAACTAGGTTTGTGATTTAAAATAGTTGTGTCCTGTGATAAGCGAATATGCAGAATGGTCAGAAAATCATGCGAGAGAATGCCAAGCAAACCACAAGGGATCCGCTGGAAAAATGGAGATCGATGCAGTTGTTGAAATATTTCAGCGCTCCGAAACTTTATATAACGTGAAGTATGCAACTTATATTGTCGACGGCGATTCCAAGACCTTTAAAGATATTACAGATGCTACGCATTACGAAAATATTACAGTACTGAGAAAAGAATGCATAGATCATGTACAGAACCGAATGGGCACTCGTCTGCGTAATTTGATAAAAGCTGAAAAAGCATTTGGAGGAAATATATATATTACGGATTAGCTATTCGTAGAAATTGCGATTCGATTGAAAATATAAGGAACGCTATATGGGTTACATTGTATCATAAATTATCTACAGATAAAAATCGGCCACACGATAAGTGCCCAACTGGAGAAGATTCACGGTGCACTAGGCAAAATGCGAAAGCGACAAATCGTTTGGGCGATTATCAACACCAACCACCTATGTACGAAGAAGTTTTTGAAGCTATAAAGCCAGTGTACGAAGAATTGAGGAAGGACGATCTTCTCACTCGTTGCATCGGCGGATTTACTCAGAATAGCAACGAGAGTTTCAACTCGACTGTATGAGCGATGGCTCGAAAATCAATATATAGTGGTAAATTAGTATTTGATATTGCCACAAATATTGCTAATTGTGTGTTCAATGATGGATTTTGCTCAATTTTGCACGTAATCGACACTATGGGCATGACAGTTGGCCTAAATAGCTATAATCTATGCATGGAGGTGGACGCGGGGCGCATCAAGAGAGCGGAACAATCGTTGAGTGAAGTTGCAAGAGAGGCTCGAATCGACTTGAAAAACTTAAGAAAGGAAAAAGAGGAGGAGGATGTCAATCTGGAAGGTCAATTATATGGCGCAGGCATCGCAGATTAAAGGTATATAAGAATATAATATGATTATACAGTACTTAAAACTTTAAATGAGTTTTTCTTGAAATCAAACTTTTTTTTTATATTACATAGTTTTTTTTTGTAAAAAATTTTGTGACTATTTTTTTATGACATTTTAAACTTTTTTTTTTTCAAATTTGCACCATATTGCGAAAAATCTTCAAAAATCTCGAAAAAATCCTACGTACGTCTCTTGCTGTTGTTCTATAAAATCAGCAGTACTTGCTACACTATCGCTAGACACAACAAACCCCCACTCTTCCACCTTCCTCCCCCAACAGTTTTGTGGTGGAATAGGTAGAAGAGTATAGTGGGGGTTAGAGATTGTCACAGCGATAGTGTAGCAGTGGCTTGCTTATATGCTCTCTCCCTTTTTCTCTCTCACTCCCCCCCTCTCTCTCTCCCTAACTCTCTCTCACTCCCTCTCTTTCTCTCTCCCTATCTCTCTCACTCCCTCTCTTTCTCTCCCTTTCTCTCTCTCTCTCTTTCTCCTCTCTCTCTCTCTCCCTCTCTCTCTCTTTCTCTCTCACTCTTGTGTGTGTGTGCACTTATGTGTGTGGGTGTAACCGCGTGCTGTAGTCAATGACAACGATACCACCGCCGTTCAAAACTTGATAGTCCAGAACTTTCTGCATACTGCTTTACTCATCGTTGCCATCGACGTCCACGCCATCTTTCTATCTTTGTCTCTCTCTATCACACCCTCTCCTACATTCTTACTCGTGCGTATGCGCGAACGGGAAGCCATTTAGATTTTTCACTCCGCCATTGTCTGCAGTTTATTTTGCATGGCAACAGAGTCACACCAGTCCATGAACGCTGTCAGTTCATTCTCGCGTTTCGAAACGCGCGTATCACTGTGTGCTTATGTCGCGCCGTAGTACTACAGATATTGACACCGACACCAGCGCCTTTCAGAACTTGACTTTTCCAGAACTTTCTGTGTGCACTCGTTGCCGTCTCTTTCTCTCGCCCTCTTCTACTTTCTTACTCTTACACATGCGCAAACAGGAAGCCATTTTGTGATTTTTCGGTCTGTCGGATGCTCTACACATTTTTCACTCGGTAGGTTTAAACGTGACCGTGTGAAATACGCTGGCGAATTATGCCTGAAATTTCTCTCAAATATATAGTAGCGTGTTCGGTATGGTGGTGGGATGTTCGAGCAAAATCACACCGCAGAAACTACCGGTGAAGAAGCTTTGGCTTCTCTACGAGCTTTGTACATGTGTCGGTTTGCTAGATCTGCATTTTTGTGGATCTGTGTAGACATCTGTTTTTCAAAGAAGCTTGAACAGCATTATTCGATGTTGTGTTGATTCAACTAATACCGACAAATCTTTTTCTGGACGCGGTGAAAGTGATAGAGAAATGCGATAATACAAGATGCTCTAAGAAATATACAGCCTTTAAAAAATTAAGATTTTAAAAATCTTTAATTTTCGTAACCGGGTTCGGTAGTGCGCTTGTAAAGAAGTATACACCGAAAACAGTTTAGTGCATCGGTAGCGCTAATATGAGGATATCTGTGAGGTAGCAGTTTGGAGCATCTGGCGCCCTTTCTTCGCGTGGATTGTATCCGCTTGTAGGCAACAGCTCTCCTCGCTGGGATTTTAGGTTATGTTTCTGTGAGCGGCGGGAACACTATGGATGAATGCTGCGCTAAAAACGGAGCACCAGACGCTCCAAAACGAAGGAAAACGAGTTGCACTTCAAATAGAGCAGCTGATGCCTACTAGAGGGCAGCCGGGGTGCTAATCTCTTTTCAATGTACAGTCCAAGAAATCTACCCAATAACTTGAACACTGGCATTTTTAAGAAATGAAAAAAAAGTGTAAATACACGGTTGACAAAGGCTTATATCTAGCTACAAAAAAGTGTAATCACGCGAGCTGATCAAACTATAACTTTTCGAGATATCGATTACCGTTTGTCAAAAAAAAAGTGATGGGTAAAATCTGAATACATGATTGATAAAGGTTTATATCATGTCCAAAACACGACCCTCATGCCGTACAACAATTCTGCTCCCACGGTAAAATAATTAAAAAACGCGCGCTAGGTCTTATTTGTCGTACGTGCCATCTTTTGCGCGAGTCGATTTCACTGCACGAGCTTCAGAAGCGTGACCTTATCAGTACATTTGCATTGTATTAAGATGTGATTTTGTAGGGTTCCTCACAGCGATATAAGAGAAGAAGATGCAGCTGCGCGAATATTACGTGGTGAATAAACAATGCCACATTCAATTTATTTGCAAAGTCTTTTTAGTGGTAAAGACTTTGGCCGGCTGTAAGTGATGACTAATATGAGGTAAGTCGATATCCTATGCAGCTGCAGAAAAGACTGCACGTGTAGTCTTGCCGATGAGATCATCCTTTGCTCAAGGCAACGTTGGACTGACTGATAGTCGCGAATATACTCTCGCCGCGAACACATCTCCGTAACTTTTTAAGAGTTTTATGTATAAGTTGTGTGGGTTAAAAAATTTAATATGATTATACCGTCAATACAATCGGGTCGCTCGCACAATATTCGATATGATCGATGAACGCGTGTGTGTGCCATGTGATTGGGATTGCTTCGTGTGTTCTTTAAGTGTTACTTAAAATTTAGGCACTGAAACACAGATAAAAATTGCATACGGTATTCGCAAAAACTTGAATTTATTTTACACTTGTTTCTTACTTCTAGAAACAAAACATGCGAAGTATAAATTGGTTATTGCACTCGTTTTGATAAAAAAATTGCAATAATATACAATGTAGTAGATCTGCGAACTAATATATGTATATATATATATATATATATATATATATATATACACTTGATGCGGTTACATCCACACACATAAGTGCACACACACACACAAGATGCCAAGAGAGAGAGAGAGGCAGAGACAGGGAGAGATAGAGAGAGAGAGAGAGAGAGAGAGAGAGAGAGAGAGAGAGAGAGAGAGAGAGAGAAAGAGATAGATAGGTAGATATAGATAGATATACGATTTATTTGTCAATTTTGGCAAAAATACATTACATAAAAATTGTTATTTTGTCATTACATTAAGTCTTTGATCACTATCACAGTTCGTCAGTGTATAAATATAAAAAATTGTTGCACAAATATGTCATTATCTAATATCACAGTTTGTTTATATCACAGTTCCATAACAATTTCTGAAGTCTACTCATTCTTACATACACGTACATCCATCATGTCACAATTTAAAAACAATTACAATTCAGCCGATACATACACTCATCACACACGCAGATATATTTACTCTTTATTAAAATGTACTCTTTATATTTTGTAAATTACAACATTTTTCACGACTAAGAATACAAAACACGGGAGAACGAATAAATAAAAATCAAAAAAAAAATAAAAAGATACAATTAATAAATAAAGAAATAATTAAATAAATAATTAAAAAATATTAAATAAATAAATAAATAAATAAATAAATAAATAAATAAATAAATAAATAATTAAATAAATAATTAAAAAATATTAAATAAATAAATAAATAAATAAATAAATAAATAAATAAATAAATAAATAAATAAATAAATAAATAAATAAATAAATAAATAAATAAATAAATAAATAAATAAATAAATAAATAAATAAATAAATAAATAAATAAATAAATAAATAAATAAATAAATAAATAAATAAATAAATAAATAAATAAATAAATAAATAAATAAATAAATAAATAAATAAATAAATAAATAAATAAATAAATAAATAAATAAATAAATAAATAAATAAATAAATAAATAAATAAATAAATAAATAAATAAATAAATAAATAAATAAATAAATAAATAAATAAATAAATAAATAAATAAATAAATAAATAAATAAATAAATAAATAAATAAATAAATAAATAGATAAATAAATAATTAAATAATTAAATAATTAAATAAATAAATAATTAAATAAATAAACAAATAAACAAATAAATAAGTCAATAAATAAATAAATAACTACCCATGTATATGAATTCTCCGTCATCATGGAAAAATGTCAACTTACTCACCATGCAGTTGACAGAGGTGCCTGCCTAACGCCGTTTTAAATTTACATAAGGACGGCAGATACCTCACAATGCAGGGGAGGGTGTTCCAGAATCGCGAACCTTGGGCTCTAAACGAATAGAGGCCCTTATCAGTCTGCGATCCCGGAACCGAGAGCTCTTTCACACCGCTCCTACTGGAAGTCCTAGCTGTGTTTTTACCGAAGAGAGCCGCAAGGTACGGAGGTTGTCCCATATTTATTGCCCTATACAATAATAACCCCGCAAAGTACGCTCTTCTTTCCTTTACTGTAAGCCAGCCAAGATATTTCCTGTGAGGAGTGATGTGCTCATCCCTTCTAACACCACATATGTATCTCACACATGAATTTTGAAGTCGTTGCAACTTCGTCTCGAGCTCATCAGACACATCAAGGTGAACCACGGAACAATAATCTAAATGTGGCACTACCAGCGCGCATGCAAGCTGCTTTCTCGACGCCTGAGTTGTGCATGAACTAAAAAATCGTAGGCTGTAAAGAGCACGATTTACCTTTTTTCCAACTGCCTCAACCTGCAGTTTCCACGTGAGTTTAGAGTCCATGACAACACCAAGGTTTGTGACCGAGTCAGAGAAAGGCACATGTACACCTTCCTGAAACTCAATGCGGGGCAAACCAAGATCCTGCAACCGATTGATGTTGTGCTCGGAGCCGAAAATGATCGCTTTTGTTTTGCCGACATTGAGTCGCAGTCCGGATGCTTCGGCCCACTCCGACACTGCCCGCGCAACAGCCGACATGCATCTGATACCCACATAAAGATCTCGCCATGTCACTTGAGTGTAAGTTTGCAAGTCGTCCGCGTATAGCAAGTGTTTAACATCACCACCAGTCAGTACGTCTTGTAAGTCATTGATATAAAGACTGAATAGCAAGGGCCCCAGGACTTAACCCTGTGGCACACCTAGATTGGTGGTTAGCCAATCAGATTCCCCGTTGTTGTCAGTTATGACTTTTTGCCTACGACCAAAAATGTATGATTTGATCCACAGAAGAACACTCATGGAAAAACCCATGCGTATCAGCTTACGAAGTAATTTAGATGGTGATATAGTGTCAAACGCCTTACTAAAGTCGAACAGTAGCAGTATAGTCATTAGTTTCTTATTGTCGTTTATCCCAGTTCGTATGTCCTCGGTTAGTTTTAGTAGAGCTGTCTGGGTGCTGTGATGCTGTCTGAAACCGGTTTGCAGAGGATCCAAGATATTTTTGGATCTTAAGAAATCGGTAATCTGGTTGTGTACTATCTTCTCCAGCACCTTGGAGAGAAAGCTCAATAGTACTATTGGGCGAAAATCTGATAAAATAGATGTCACTGAAACCTTTTTTAGAGGCACCAAGTGAGCCCCCCTCCAAGCCCCTGGAAAGACACCACCAGACAAAGAGAAGTTGAAGACCCTCGCTATATGATGACTTACATACGGGAGAGCCTTAGCTACAACGCTTTGGGGAATACCGTTCTCAACCCTAACCTGCGACGAGAAATGAGCAACAGCCAGGACTACGTCCGTCACTGTAACGTCTTTGAAAACATAGCCGTCGTCACTGGCCGAGTCCAAGATGCTACCCAAATCAACGTCACCTTCGCTCTGGGAGACCGATACCCCCGCAAAGTGCGAGTTCAGCTCACCCGGCGAGAAGCCATGCAACCCCCCTCCCCGTGCCCTTGGCAGGAGCCCCACGCCCTTTAGTTCTTTCCAAATATCCTTCTTATTTTCTAGGGCTTCAAAAATCTTATTCTGCATGTAAGTCTCCCGCGCGATTTTCATGCGTTGTTCTGCTTCGACCGCGAGAGACCGGTACTCCTGCCAAAGATTACCGTTTTTTGTGCGCTGTAGTCGTCTGCGTACGGCGTCACGTTTTTTTATTATGTGAGCCAGATCTGCGTCAATCCATGGAGGATTAGCTTTATTTTTTGGTGTAAATTGCTTCAATGGAGCGAGTTCATCTATTGCCCCCATGAGATTGGCGCTGAGCTGTCCCAATAAATCGTCCATGTCGTTGTTGTCCAAGCAATCAAACGCCGCCCAGTCACATTTACTCAGGTAAGATAGAAGATCTTCCTGTACTATTGTTTTAAAGTCTCTGTAACTGAAAGTATCGGTGATGGGGCTATTGTTTAATTTAAAATCTATTTCAACATCTATAATTGTGTGATTGCTGGCAAAGGGCGTCGCCTGATTGCTGGCATTCAGCACCACGTCGTTGTCATCTGTCATAATGACATCAATCCATGTGTGAGACCCCTCGAGGTGATGAGTCGCACCATGCTCTATTATTTTTAGATTTAAATCGTTGGCTAATCGCCTAACGAATCTTGCATCAGTCGACGTCTTCAACAGGTTCGCATTCAGAACACCCATCAAGATTTTATGGCTATAGTCCTGCGTGTATGTAGCTAGCTTATCAATTAGGTCTGAATTTTGCAGGAATGGTACATGCGGTGGCCTATAAATTAGAGCAACGAATACGGGGGGAAGGTCGCCCTGTTGCACACTACAAATAATATATTCAGAAATGTTCGGCGTACCATCCTGGGTGGTACGTGAGCGGCTTAGTATGGTTGCCTTAAAACTATTGTGTACATACAGGACTAACCCACCTCCAAATTTATTCCTATCTAATCTTAAAATTGAATAGCCCTTGATCTGAATGCGATTGTCGTCAATGTTGTGAGCAAGGTGCGTCTCAGCAATTCCAAAAAGGTGGTAGGAGGGACCAGATAGAAGGTGTTGACGGAGTGTACCAATATGACAATCTAGAGAGGTCACATTGATAAATCCTGCTCTCAGTCCCCTACAGTGCACCCCCCCAGCAGTGTCAACTTATCTATTTCATTTATATTTGCTTTTCCTGTTTTTTATGTGAATCTAATGCAATTTGTGGAGTTTCATACGAGGCTGAAATTACTTGGAGGTCTGCCGCTGTTAAAAATTCGTGGGAGACATCGCCATCCCGCATCTTGACCAGGAAACAGAGAGAGAGAGGGAGAGAAATAGGGAGAGAGCATATAAGCAAGCCAATGATACACTATCGCTGTGACAATCTCTAACCCCCACTACACTCTTCTACCTAGTCCACCACAAAATTGTTGGGGGTGGAAGGTGGAGGAGTGGGGGTTTGTTGTGTCTATCGATAGTGTAGCAAGTACTACTAAAATCGAAAAACTTTCGGTTTGTTGTTCCAGGTCAAAAATTTCGGGAGTTAGGTTTCCGGATGTGGACCACTTATAAAAAAAGGCACCGACGGCGGCTGCGCCAATTTTATCATGAACAAACTTGAAAAAAATATTTAGTAAATAAAATTAAAAAATAAAAAATACTAGTATTATGAATCCCATTTTACAGAATTTAGATTCATCTATTTAATGCGCCAAAAAATTTTCCCGAAATATGCCTATTATTTGGTGCTTTACTCTGGCTTAACCCCTTAAATATCTACCGATGGGAAACTGCTTTTTTTCAACGTTCACATGATTTTGAGAGTTCTAAGCGTCGAATTTAACTTTTCTAATGGTTATTTTGCTCAAAGTCGCAGAGTAGCACAAAGCAGTAATCACCCGAGAGTAAAATCTTATCTCGAGGGCAGTAATTATCCGAGGGGAAAATCTATTTTCATCCCGTGTTGCATATAGTATTTTATTCTACTCTCGACCGTGGCCACTTATTGACTCTGAAAAGTTCAGCCGACGCGATTTTTTATATTTCTCTAGATTGATTTAGAAGAATGCGTATGTGCGCGCTCAAGTATAAAATATGTAAATAAAGATTTTGTTTATGTTGTAATTACAATTTCTAAATTTTTTTTTTTAAATCCGCTGAATGTATATCAATTTATTATAAAAGAAATAATATTGTAAAAGAAATATTGTCAAAAAAAAAAATTTCAATTTTACTATTGCTCCACAAATTTTACTTTCGCCCCGCAAATTTTACTTTCGTTCCGGAAATTTTACTTTCGCCCCTAAAATTTTACTTTCGCCCCGCTAATTTTACTTTCGCCCTGCAAATTTTACTTTCGACCCACAAATTTTACTTTCGCCCCGATTTTCAGGGGCAAAAAGTGGTTATATCGGTCGAGTGTGGAATAAGATATATGCTGTTGTGAATTATATTATATTACGTCGATATATTATTGTAAAGATTTTCAGCATTCAAACTTATTTTTAAAAGATAGTGAACTTACAATTTTTATAATAAAAGCATATAAAACAATTTATAATAGTACAGGGAGAAAATTTGTGCAGTAAATTTTACAGAAGAGGTCTGGAATTTTTACCAGAAAGTTAAGAAATTGATCACAGACTGACATTTAGTAAATTTTATATCACATTACTGTAATTTTTCTAACGATTTTAAATCGTTTTTTTTTAAATGCTGCGATTGGGAATCGAACCTCCGCTCTCGGGTTGGGAGGCGGATCACTTACCACTGCGCCAACACTGTTTCATATTCAAAGTACTTCTTATCGTTCTCATAAGTTACACGATTCAAAGCCAGCTGATGATACAAGCCAAAATATATCTTAGCGAAATGATAACTATTATATTTATAAATTAATTTAAACAATGAAAACATTCTAAAGTAACCACTTAGAAGCTGGTTGCTGTTAATAAAACGTTAATCGTGCTAAGACTGTGTGTTTTTGATCATCGCATTTTAAAGTTATGTTTCAGCTGACGATGGAGAAACCTAAACATTTACTGTACTGTCCAGTAAAATTTCGTACACATTACAGTAAAATTAACCAAACATACAGTAAATTTTACAAACGTATAGCAAAATATACTAGAAGGTTTGATAATTTTTTGGATTTTTACAGTCTGTGATGAAATTACCGTAATTTTTGGTAAAATTTCCCAAAAATTTTGTAAAATTTATTGAATGATTTCTCTCCGAGTAAAGCATATAATGCATATATATGTATAATTTCAAATAATATCAGAGGGAAGTAATGAATGCTTGTATATATAATTTATAAAGATATTAGAGGAAAGTAATTAATACATGTACATGCAATTTCAAAGAATGCAATTTCTAAGAATAGTTGTAAAGGGTTAAGACTTTAAATACTATCACTTAAGATAAACTCTGTGGGCATCAATATAGTTCATGTACGACGCCCCTTATTATTTTAAGTTTTTTTTATATACTCTTCATATAACTTCACCATTACTATACAGGTTAACGTACTTCGCTAACTTTTTAATAATTAAACGTTATAATAATTTATATTTATTTGTATGTATTTGTTACTGTTAATAAATAAAATAATAGCATAAATATGGAAAATATTTTTGATACACGTGTGCGTGACATGCGCTTTTACGCACTGTTTTGAGTATGTAATATGCTATTTCACGCACTCATATAAAAGTCATGTTTTTACAATTCATGCATGGGATTTAATGCTCCAGTGTGACCGCAAAACACGAGGAAATGTAATAAAATGCAAAGAAACATAAAAAGTGGAAGAAAACGTAACAAAACGTAAAAAAGTATTAGATTTCGGACGTTTTATATTATATTCTCATTTATTTTCTTGAATTTTTTACGTTTTTTACATTTTCTTACGTTTTTTTATCAGTATGATTATTATTACTTTACTACTTTAGATGACATTATCTCACTAAAAATTCCGTTCACTAAAGAGACTTCCATAATGATAGATATTCAAAAAAAAAATTTTTTAAGTGTCAATGCTTGTGGCGCGTAATTCGCGTCAAAATGTTATTTAAACTCACAGCAGTCAATCACGACCGAATCGCCCCGTCACCAGAGCCGAGGATTAAAATAATATTTTTTAACATTGTTACTAATGGGGGGAATTATTATTGTCGTTTGTTGGAGGGAATGAGGAGAAGGAGAATTGCGACCAAGAAAGAGTATGGACCGTCACACAAACATCCACACCGACGGCAACAGCTGATCGCGCAGCAGACGAGACTGGTTGGGGGAGCACTGACGAGAAGTCCCACACATACATACACGGCACCTACACCATCGTACGCTATACGCGCGACTCTTTCTCTCGTTTGCTCTTTCTCTATCGCCTCTAGAGGATGATGAGCCGCTGCACGTGCTCATACACACACACATGCGCGCGTGACCGGTCCTCTTTCCCAATGCATGCAGACGTGGGAAGAGAGAGGATTCGCAGCAGCAGCGGCAGCTTCCTTGAGGCTAACCACCCCGGCTGTAGCCACCAGAGAGAGAGATTGATTGATAACAAATTTATTCATGCCAAGGTTATCATAACCGTATGGCAAACAAACAATATAATACATTTTAATGATTGTAACATGTATAAAAATATATATAGTAAATAGCTATTATTACAAATTAATACTAATAACAAAAATAGCCTCTCAGTTAATATATTCGTAATATATATCGTATGAGTATAAAACTAATATTAACAATTATAATTAATTAGATTAAATTCTATTCACACATATGGGTGTTCTAATCCTATAAGACATTCGTATAATGCCATTTTAAACGATTCAACAGTCTTTTTAAGTCTGATAGCGATAGGAAAAGTATCCCATAGTTCCATAGCTCGAATAGAAAATGTGCATCTATAAGTTCTCGTTGTAGCTAGGGGGATTACAAAATTTGAAGATTTCAGTCTTTCAGAACGACGTGTATCATCTTTGATTTCCGGAAAAAACTTAAGAAGATATTCCGGTCTCGACACCGTTAATATTTTATAAGTAGTGACTCCTAAAAAATATTTTCGACGCTCAGCAAGGGATAGCCAATTTAGCTGCTTATAATACGGTTTCAAAGTCGCATCGCGTCTTAGACTAAATATAAATCGTATGACAATGTTGCACAGTCGCTGGAGTTTAACAGCAAGATATTGCGAAAGATCACTAAATACTAGACAAGCATAATCAAAGTAAGGAAATATTAGTGCATTGACTAGTTGTGTTTTAATCTGACTTGATAAACATCCACCTCTAAATCTTAGTCGATAAAGAACATTGTGAATCCTAGAGCAAATTTGGGATATATGGGCATACCACGACAGGTCTTCACAAAGAATAACACCCAAATTTTTCACTGTGCTTACGAGTGGTATGATTGAACCATCGACTACTATGGGTTGAAGATTGTTCTTATTAATACGCATGTGATATTGCACGGATGCAAAAAGCAAGGCTTTCGTTTTATCTACATTAAGAATAAGTCCGTACGATTTAACCCAATTTACTACAGCAGCAGCATCCTCATTTAATTTAGAGATCGCAGTTGACAATTTAGCTGGCTCACATTGTATGTAAAATTGGAAATCGTCCGCAAAAAGTAAACAATTATCTTTACAATGAACTAAGACTAGTACTAGCATGTTGATAAATATTAGAAAAATAATTGGGCCCGGAGTTGAACCCTGTGGTACGCACAAAGAGTTTTTCATAAAATCAGATAAACTACCATCAAGATTAATCACAGATTGGGATCGACCTGTTAAATACAAGTGAAACCAGCTAATAGCTTCATCAGAGAAGTTAAGTTCTCTAAGCTTCTTCAAAAGTAACTCGTGATTTATGGAGTCAAAGGCCCTTTTTAGATCGAAAAGTAGCAGGACTGTAACCAATCCCTTCTCGATCCCACAACGGATATCTTCGGTAAGTTTCAATAATGTCGTTTGCGTACTACAATTACTTCTAAATCCTGACTGGTATGGAGAAAGAAGTGAATTTACTTCAAGATACTCAGTAAGCTGTTGCGTCATGATAGAGTCAAATACTTTAGCAAAATGCGATAAATTAGCAACTGGTCTGGTATTTGCTGGGGAGCCAGGCGAAGGAACTTTACTAAGAGGAACTATGAACTATGACGGATCCTTGCCACCCGTCTTTGTTGCGGTTATATATAGAGCACCTGATGCTAAACTTAGAAACTCCGACCTTGCCGATGTTCTTGAACGTCATTCGGCAGGTTTTAAACATCGCATTATTATGGGTGATCTGAACGCAAACATGCTATCAACATCAGCGGAATCAGATTTTATTAGGCAGCTAGCATGTAGCTTTAACATAAAACTAGTTAATCACGGCGCGACTCATCATGACAAAGAGACTCGCATATGGATAGATGTAATTTTTATTGACAATGACGACGTCATACTTGACTTGAACAATTTGGTGGCGACCTTTCCAAATCGACATACCATCATTGACGTGACTATGGACCTCCCAACAACTAAGACTCCGATCATACGTAACTTCTCGTACCGTAATTTTAAGGCAATAAAGCAGGAAGAGCTTCTGTCTCTCCTGCAAGAGTACGATTGGTCGTCCATCAATTGTTCGGATGCAGACATGGACACTCGTTTAGAACATCTGGGTGTAAATATCATGAAGGCGTTAGATAAAGTAGCTCCAGTTAAAGAATTTCGGCCGAAAAAAGTTTACAACCACCGTGGGTTGATTCGGAACTTAAGGAGCTATATAACAAACGTGATGCCTTGCGCCGTCGATTTCTCCGCACGAGGAATCAAGAAATTTGGCAGGAATGTCAGACTCTGGTGACTCTAGCGGAGGATCGGACGATGAAAGCACGAGATAATTTCATTCAAAGCAAGATTTTTGAGGCCCTTGAAAGCGGGAAGGACATCTGGAGAGAGCTTAGGAGTCTTGGACTCTTACGGAGAGCTCGGGAGGAACTCCATGGTTTCTCTCCGGGTAAACTTAATTCACATTTTGCGGGAGTATCCATTTCTGACAGTGAGCGCGAGTACGATTTAAATGATATAATGTCGTCAGCTAGTGATGAAGGTTTTACTTTTAGTAAGATAACTTATTCGGATGTGGTCCTAGCTGTCGCGCATTTTTCTTCTCAAGCAAAGGGTGAAGATGGAATTCCCCAAAGTGTTATTGCTAAAGCACTTCCAGTCATCGGTCCTTTTCTTGCTGATATTTTTAATGCCTCCCTCTCGAGTGGGATCTTTCCCGGTACCTGGAAGAAAGCTCATTTGGTACCGTTAAAAAAGAAGGCCATTACATCTACAGTCACGGACTTTCGTCCTTTTGCCCTTCTTAGCTTTCTCTCCAAGGTTCTGGAAAAGATCGTGCATGAACAAATGTCAGCTTATTTGTTTTCGAAAGAAATCCTCGATCCCCTTCAGACAGGTTTCCGTCCGCATCATAGTACGCAGACAGCACTATTGAAATTGACTGAAGACATACGATCCGGTATAGATAATAACAAGCGGCTAATTACCATCCTTTTACTATTTGATTTTAGTAAGGCGTTCGACACTATTTCGCCATCCAAGTTGTTACGCAAGCTGATCAGAATGGGGTTCTCCAGGGGAGTAATCATGTGGATAAAATCATGTATTACTGGGCGTAACCAAAAAGTTGTTACGGCATCTAATGGTAGTTCAGATTGGCTCACAACCAATATCGGCGTACCACAGGGCTCTGTCTTGGGGCCCCTTTTGTTCAGCCTTTATATTAATGACCTTCAGGAAGTTTTATCGGGCCTTAAAAGTACGAGGGATATTCTTACGGATAGTGTATCGCATTTATTATACGCGGACGATTTGCAAACCTACACTCAAACTACTTGCGATAACCTTCATCAGGGGATAAGACGCTTGTCGGCTGTGGCCAAAGCAGTGTCGGCGTGGACTTCTGAGAACGCTCTGTGTCTCAATGTCGAGAAAACGAAGGCAATTATTTTTGGGTCAGAATCTAACATTAAAAAAGTACAGAGTATCGATTTGCCTGGCATAGAGATTCAGGGTAACGTCTTTGTTCCCTTTCTTGACACAGTTACTAACCTCGGTGTAGTCATGGATTCGAAGTTAACATGGAGACCGCAAGTGGATGCAGTTAGCCGAAAGGTTAATAAGACCCTACATGGGCTTAAATCATTTCAATCCAGTACCACCGAGGCGTTATGCGAACGGCTTGCAAGTGCTCTTGTCCTGTCTCATTTAGATTATTGCTCTTTAGTGTATCTTGATGTATCAGGTCAGCTCTGGATGAGACTGCAAAGATTGCAGAATTCATGTGTGAGGTACATATGTGGTGTTAGAAGGTATGAGCATATCAGTCCCTACATGAGTAAACTGGGCTGGCTTGATCTTGAGGGAAGAAGGGCGTATTTTGCGGCGGTACAACTATACAAAGTTATTAACATGGGTCAACCCACGTATCTTGCGGCCCTTTTTCAAAAAAACCAGGCTCGTACCTCTAGTAGGACTGATTCTAGGAAGCTCTCGATTCCATCGTCGCGTACCGATACAGGGTTCAAATCTTTTCAATCTCAAGGTGCGCGCCTATGGAATACGATCCCTCGACGTATTAAGCACTTGCCCTCACTACGCAGATTTAAAGCGACAATTCGCGACTATTTGCTATGTAAGTCCAGGGACATGGACCATGTATATCTAATGTAAAATGACGCTAATCATACGAATGTTGACTATAATAGAAATTAAAGTTTGCTAGTCTCAAAAAAAAATATATTATTCGAAATGATAAGAATATGTGATAAGTGTAATGACGTGATTGATGTACGACAGATATAATATTGTGCAATATATGTAAGTTAATGACGAGCAATGTCGAGCTGTGATATGATTGACTATACTAATGATCTCTGTAAATATGTATTATTATTGAATGTAGTTTATTGTTTTTGTCCTGCACAAAATAAACATCTAATCTAATCTAATCTAATCTATGAGTGACTTTTTCCACTCTATAGGATATGTACAAGATGATATGGACATATTAAAAAGATCAGTAAAAAAAAAGGGACTAATAATAATAGCATTTCTTTGAAGTAAGAAAGAGAAAGTCCATCACAGCTACGTCCTTTAGCTTTAGGAAGGCACGACAACATTGTTTGGTGGACTTGTATTCTGTCGACTGATCTAAAAGAAAAACTAAGCTCGTTGTCACATAACGGTATCGCGAGTATTTCCCGAAGTTTTGTAATTGAACAAGGTGGGTGACAACATGTGACTGAGGAATAATAGCGAATAAGTTCATCGGCAGTAAAAATATGCAAAGGTGATGATAACTGACTCTTCACTAGGCCAAATTTACTTAGTAGATTCCAACATTTAGATTTATCCGAAATGGATGCTAATGATCGAGTAATATAGGTATTTCTAGCTAAAGTTATCTCGTTTTTAAGCTGTTTGCGTAATGTTTTATACTCTAAGAGAAGGGATGAGTTTTTCGTGCGTTTAGCCACTTTATATAGTCTATTTCGGTATTTACATTTATCTTTGACTTCTTTAGTTAACCACGGAGCAGAATTTTTGTGAATATGACGGGTTTTAATTGGTGCATATACATTTAGTGTTTCAACGGCCTTAGATTTGAACTCATCTAACAGAATGTTTACATCATTATTATTACCGAATCTCTCACACATATCCTCCAAACAAGCACATATATCGTTGGAAAATAGATTTGAAGAGAATTTTCTAAAATCTCTCGACGTCATTGTAATGTTCTTATTAATAGGATTATCTAATTTATAATCGATTATTATGAAATCGTGGCAATTTATAAATGATGCTTCAGATTTTTCGAACGAATGAACCTTGCTTGAAGAGTCAGTAAGTATAACATCGAGCCATGTATCCGAACTATCTTTATGATGTGTCGCACCAGTTGGTACAAGAAACAAACAGTTTTCAGAAATAAGATTATGCAAATGCAGCCCATAGAAATTGTTAGTTAACAAATCCGAATTCAAGTCCCCTGCTAGAATAACATTCGAGTAGAGATGTACATATTTTTGAAATGACTTAAAAATCTCGTTAGAACATTACCCTTAGGTCGACGATAAATTGAGGCAAAAAGAACATGCTTATTATTTTTTAAACTAATATCAACAAGTAGGTATTCGGTGTCATTCAAATTATTTATCTGTGGAGCACTAAGTATCTTGTATGAAATTTCATTCCGAATATAGCATGCGACTCCGCCAGCTTGAATATAAGTACGTTTGCCACTAGTCGCTAAGAGGCCTCGATCGTTGCGAACTAGATTAAAATTCAATATGGTAAAGAGAGAATCTTCTTTATTGGGCGTAAGCCAGGACTCGGATATGGACAGTATATCGATATTTTTATTAATAAGAAATATTTCGATTTCATTTAGGTGATCTTTTATTGAATTTGCATTAATTTGAGTGACTCGTAAAAATGAATGTCTAGAAAAGGATTGCGCTAGTGAGGTAGAATATGTGGGCAATCACAATAATTGATCAAGATCATTTTCGGTTACTATGCAAATTCTATCAGAATTATCATTTTTCCGAACATAAATATTTCCTTCACGCGTCGAAACGTAGTTATATTTGCACTGTTTAGCTTTCTCTTTAGTTAGATACAAATATTGTGAACAACTGAAGGCAACATTTCATATAAATTTATAATTAGATTATCAGCGCCCTGGTAAAGATCGAAAAATAACAATTCACCGAATTCTCGCTTAACTTTTAATACGTGGTCGCGTATACTAGACGACTTAAATTTAACAATATAAGAAAAAGTCGGTATCTTATCTTTTCTTTTTCCTTATTTCTCGCATTATTATCATCGCCGCTTGAGTGAACATTTTGTATTTCCATTTTATTAGAAGAGTTTTGATTTTTTTGTTTAAACTCACGTATTTCTAGAATATCAGTTGTCAATGAATCTAACTCTATATAATGTAAAATTTTGTTAGTGAGCTCATGTAATGGTATCTTTGACGTAGTTGGGATACCCGTAATTTTCATTTCCGTGCTTGGGTTAGCTCGGGCACGCAAGTCTTTTAAATCGTCTATTTCATTACGGAGAGTAGCATTTTCTACTTCAAGAGATTTTAAGCGCACATTTTGTTCACTCAAAGATGTAGTGAAAGTATTTATTTTTTCAGTTAATTCATTAAACCGTTCGTTCGATTTGGAATTGTTACTATTTATGGCGTTAAAAAGCGCAGAAAATTGTTGTGCCGTAGTAAAATTCTCCTACCCTTGCGGTAAACCTTCCGACATTTTATCGTTGCCGCGAGAAAATGATTCAGTGAAAGTGCTTACTTCTACAAGTTCCGGAGCTGTGTTTTCACTCACACTAGCTATATGGTCACTAACGTTTGATAAGTCCAGATTACCAACGTTAATACCCCTACTAGAATCATAAACTAATGATCGCGCAGTAGAGCTATTATTTAAACCACTCCGCAGAGAGGGAGAAAGATTGCACGGATCTGAAGGTTGACTATGTCGACGAAGTGTATCTCGGAAAGAGCGAACACAGCAATGATCAGTTGGCTTATTTACAATAAAACCGAAAATACAACCCGGATGGAATGTACTACGGCATTCAGAACATTGACGATGTTTAAAAACAATTTTTCTTTTGCAATTTTTGCACTTATGCATGTGTAATATAGCTAAAATTACCGTACTTTAGTAACAAAAATTTACGAAAATAACTAGGCCTAGCTTATTGTAATGTGTGAATTTTCTTAAATTTTCTAAGATATTTTTAATGCTTGGTTCTGTAAATCGAAGCATGCAACACAAAACTATATAACAAACAGTATGATACAAATCGTAGAGCAATACATATATGCGCGCGGTACTTCGCTGCTATTATCGCTTTTCACAAAATTTTACGACGCTTATTAATTTATAGTAGACACGCAAACAGTTTGTGTAGCTATACTATGGTAATACACTGTAGTTATGTGAAATTATTATGTACCGTAGGTGTTTACCGTAGCTTTTTAACTAAACCTTTAAAATCGATACGCAGTCTATCTCGCACTCACTCGGTTCGATGACAGCTGTGAAGCAGACAGGTCGGTGGTTCGCCGTCCGCAGATATGTGTGTGCTTCGAGTGTGTTGGTGTCAGCTACGGTGATGCCAAGTCATGTTCAGAGCTGTGGAGAACGATGCGCTGCTACTGCTGTATATCCACGAATCAAGCCGCAATTCCACGTCTCAAGCCGCAATTCCACGTCTCAAGGCCCAATTCCAAGAAAGCGAAGAGATAGATAGAAAGAGAGAGAGAGAGAGAGAGAGAGCGAGAGACGTAGCAGTCGACGGCTCATGGGAGAGCTAGCAGCCGCCTCGCCGTGAGCCGCCTGAAGCTGCCGATTTACCATAGTGTAGGCCAGTGCGCACATGCCGCCGCTACCAACTGTGATGATTTCGCGGCGACAAAAGTGAATGTGTTAGCTATAGATATACACGCCGGATTGCGGCGCGTGTATAATAAGAAATTTATATTTCTCGCGTTTTGCGGAGCGAACCAATCAACGATAGCGACTCAAATTGCCGCGGATCTAGCCTTGATTTTCGCAGTTAAGGAAAATCAAGGCCAATCAAAAGCAAGAAAAGGGCGGAAGCAACAAGTGTGAGTGCTGAAGATAGGCAGAAGGAAAGCTGAATTTGGGAAAGATTTCCATCCTCTCCGATCTTGGCCATTGACTGCCCACGCGTCGAACGAGTAGCATCGAGTAGAAGCACAAAAATTTAGTTGAACATTGTGAGTTACGCGGGAGTATTATAAATTTGTTGAGTTATTGTTATTTTGTATCGGAGTGTTAAAGTTACGAAAAGGGCGTGTTAAATTTAAAATCGACTGGTGTTATGTCGTAACACCTTACATCATACCATTAATTCTAAATTAAACGAATTTTGAATCTTGCGCCTGCGCGCGCTTGTATGTATATGTATATGTCTGCGTGGACACTAGCCCTAAACGGCGGGCCTACCGCCATCTTTCGGGCTACGAGCGCCTATCGGCGCGAACAAGCAGTCATCGACGACACCTACCAGCGTGCGGAGCTCCCTCGCGACCTTCGGTATTCTTGAAATCCAAAATCGTTCACTAACGCGCGAATCTCGCCATTTAGGCTGATCAATCGATTCTAACGAGAAGCATTTTCCCGTCTACGGACGGTGATTATCGATACTGTGTGCACTGCGTTATCAATGTAAATTGCGATCAAAGAGACAATAAACCTCGCGGTTATTGTCTTTTTCCTTTTGTTAACGGCCACTCGGCCACGTGCGAATGCCGCCGGTTCGACTTTGTGCGTGTCGGTCGTTCGTTGTAAATTATATTTGTGCAACATTTCAGTCTTCATTTTTCATTTTGTATAGTGTAAATAAAATCTGTGTTTTTTCTGCCTCAAGGCTTTTTCCCATAATCCAGCTATTTCTCTGATCGTTTTACCTCGCCTTTATAAATTAATTAATTTGCAAACTTAACTTAAAATCATTTTAAAGTCTCAATAATAGAACGAATTCAAAATAGCCTAAACAATTAAATTCGTAAAACAGTGTAACGTTAACATAAATATTTAAATAGAGAAAACAAAACAAAAACGCATAACTTTCATCTAACAATGATTGCCATACCAACAAGGGGTATTCAGTCAGAACAATTCATGGTGCCTCCTGTGAGGTTTGATTTGCTTGAACCTCGCATCATACCAACGTCTTGTGCGCACAGGTGACTCGCGCGACGCCCGAGCAAGAACGAGAGCGGCGCGCGACGTTCCATCATACTCATGCGCTCTTCCAAGAACTAAGTAGCAGTGCTCGACTTCTCTGAATATCCATTTACTTAGACTTTAGTCCTTGTGATAGTTTTTCGACATATTAGGTCGAGTGTCAAGAGTTCAACAGCAGCGGCAGAACGAGAGAAGCTACGTGGCAGTGCTAAGTGCTGGGTCAATCCACGCCGGTATTGCTGTTGCTAGTCGCCTCATCGTGCATTGGCGCCAGCTGCATTTACTAAACGAAGCTAAGTTTTGTTTATAGAGCAAAGCATTTTTAGTCTGTTCTTTCTCGCTTGGTCTCGCATCGTTTGCTGTGCGTTCTGTATCAAACGTCATTCTGCCTTTCCTGCTTTCTGTCAATCGTGCTTTTACAAATGTAAATATTGTTTATTTTTTTATTTTTTTATATTTTATCATTAAAATAAAATTGCTCACATTTATTTAAGTGCAATCGAGCAGAACGCAACGCTCGCCCTGGCGACATTTGATACTCGTTTGCCGATTCTGCGACCGAACAAGCGCACGCTTTTATCTCGTGTACCGCTGGATTCGCTGTTTTTGGCATTTGTTTTTTTTATTATGTTTGCGAAATGACAATTCGCGTACGCGTTTAAAAATACTTTTGATTTGTTAGTTTATTTTTGTTCTTTCTTTTCCTTTAGAATTTTCATTCTTGTTTCAATCCATACTTTTGTTTGTAATAAATTAAAATTATGGTCAAACATTAATCTCCAGTTCTATCATTACAGTAAACTCGCTCGTTTGAATTTACTATTAACAGTTAAAGTTAGCTTTCATTATTTTATCGCTGTTCAATTTACTCAACGAAGCATTTTAAAATACGAGGGTAGTTCAATAAGTCTTTAGAATGACCAACAGATGGCGCGCGAATCGCTCCAAATCATCTGTTTTCAGTCAGCACCACTCCCGACTAAATATATGGTGCAGTCACAGTCCACATCTTCTGAGTTTACGTGTTTTTATAACCAATTGAAAAAAAAAAAAATTGCTTGTTAAGAAAAATGGAAAAAAACGAGTTCAGAGCGGTAATTAAACATTTTCATTTAAAGGGTTTAACTCCATATGAGATAAAAAATGAATTGTAGATTTAACCGAAAATCGAACCAAGCGCGTCGAGTTTATTGTGCAAAAAATAAAGACTTTTGAGAAACATACCCAAGTTCTCAAAGTATACCTAGAGGGTCCAAATCCAGATCCCGTTAAGGCGATGCTAAAGCCACCTGTCACCGATAAATGCGAGGAACCACTTTTCTCATTTAATTTTTAACAAATATCTTTATGAAACGTTATTGTCCTAATCGAGAACAACAACTTTCCAGAGAGATATTTTATCAAAATTGAAAATTGAATGAAATTAGTGGTTCCCCGTATTTGATGGTGACAGGGGGTTTAGCATCACCTTAATGCCGATCTATGTTTGACTAGTTTGACAGCCCTTTATCAAGCCTACGTCAAATACCATGACGAATTGATTTCTATACAAACTGACCACCTTCGACATGACGATTTTGATTCTCTAGAGGCGACGTACTATGACATTGCTGCTACAGTGGCTAAACTAATGAAATCACGAGAACTAATTGCTAATTCAACACTTAACAGTAGTAACCTTACTATCACTGAACGAGTCGACCTACCCAAACTACAACAAACAAGCTCCTTGTTTTCAATGGTAATCACGACGAATGGCTTCCTTTTAAGAATAAGTTCGATGCGCTCGTGCATTCTTGCGCGAACATTAGTGGCTTCGTCAAGTACACCCAACTAGAAAGCGCTAGGTCAGGGTTGGCATTGGGGAAACTTGCGGAATTTCATGCTAGTGATGCGAATTACCCCAAAGCCTGGAAGGCACTCTGTGATGCTTACGATCAAAAGCGTCTCATTGTCACAGAGTATCTAGACGCTTTACTCGATCTTACAGTACTGCCGAAGGCAATTCCCAATGATCTTTCTGATCTACTCGATAAGGCACGTCAACATCTTAACATGTTGGAGCAAGTCCAGGTCAAAGTTAATGAGGAAATAGTTATTAGGATCTTGCAAAGATGTCTTCCCCAAAGTGTTTTATCTAGGTGGCAGGACAAATTAGAGGGTGATAAGCTCCCGTCTTTAGACGAATTCTTCAAATTCTTTCAATCCACAGTATTCAGATTGCGATCGTTGGAACGAGCTTTATCGACCAATCGCAACATTGCCCGTAAACGAACGGGCGAGAAATTTGATAAACACTCGCTCACTTTGTACCTAATATCGCTCACTTTGTACCTAATATCGCTGATTTTGTGCCTAATGAAGCGTTTCCTCGACAGCTCTTCAGCATTTCCAAAACTCTGCAATTAGCTGATCCCCAATTTCATCTGCCCAAATCTGTAAACGTATTGTTAGCATCTCGCACGGTCTGATCGGTATTATCTGTACGTCAAATCAAGCTCCAAAGCGTAGAATCTCACCTCGTTCTTCAAAAAACCACTATAGGTTGAATAGTAGCAGGAGGATCCGATGTTCTCGTTACATCTTCAAAGTCCTTGTGCGACGTCGTCAAGCTCGATCGATTACTTGAGCGCTTTTGGGCAATCGATGATTTTGATCATGAGCCCTTGAAATCTCGTGATGACGTAGCATGTGAACAACACTATGTTGATCACACTCGACGTGATTAATCTGGTAGGTACGTTGTTCGTCCACCTTTCCGAGATAACAAATTCGAACTGGGTGAGTCTAGGATGGAAGCTTTAGAATGCTTTCATGCTCTCGAGAGAAAGTTCGAATCCAATCCGACGCTTAGCACTGAATACAAAAGGGTAATGGAGGAGTATATATCTCTCGGTCACATGACTTTAGTTGAAGAAGGTGTTACTGATGGATATTATCGTCCTCATCACGCTGTGATCAAGGAATCCAGCAAAACCACCAAAGTCAGAGTAGTTTTCGACACTTCAGACAAAACTTCCACTGGCCTATCATTGAACGACGTTCTTCTAGTCGGACCGACTATCCAAAATACCATTACCGAACAACTTCTTCGATTTCGGACAAATGCTTATGTCATCGCCGCTGACATCGAGAAGATGTACAGGCAAATTGTCGTACATTCTGAGGACAGGAAATTTAAAAAAACTTTATGGTACCATCAAGATAAGATTCAAACATATCTACTGAACACTGTGACCTTCGGAACTGCCTATGCAGCTTTTCCCGCCATCCGTACTCTTGTGGAGTTGGCCCGTTACGAAGCAGGTAACTTTCCACGTGCTAGTCAACTTTTTCTTCGCGATTTCTATGTAGACGACTTTATTTCCGGAGCGAATTCACTCGAAGAAATTCTGAGTATTCGCGGCGAAATGATAGAGTTATTGTGTCGTGGAGGTTTTCTTATCCGAAAATGGGCATCGAATCATGAGTCCGCATTGAACAACATTTGCGAGAAGTTGGTCGACTTAGAGTGTACCGTTAAGCAAGATCCTATTCAAAAGACGCTAGGAATCATCTGGGATTCACAGTCTAATCTTTTAAAATATACTGTGCAATTCATCGATCATCAAGGTTCTACCACCAAGAGATACGAGTAGCTCGCATCTGAAACAGCCAAAATATTCGATCCTCTTGGTGTTTTAGGACCCGTGATTTTATACGCTAAGGTTCTCATGCAGGATTGCAGGAAGACAAAAATCAGTTGGGATGAATCTCTGCCTCAGGAAATTCATATTAATTGAAAATCGTTAGTTGATCAGTTGTCATCTTTGCAAAACTTTTCGATGCCTGGGCAAGTCCTAGAGTTGAATCCTGCAGAAATCGAACTTCACGGTTTTTGCGATTCGTGCATGTATGGTTATGGTGCATGTATTTTCGCCAGATCCACCGATTCACAAGGTATTGTCACAATAAATCTTCTCTGTAGTAAATCCAGCGTAGCTCCTCTAAGTGGCGTCACAATTCTTTGTTTGGAACTCTGTGCGGCTCCTGTGCTCAAGAAGCTTTATATTCAAAGCAATAGTCAAGTCAATTTCCCGTAAGTAGCGTTATCTTTTGGCCAGATTCCACCATAGTGCTTTGTTGGCTCAAAAAGTCTCATCATTTTTTGAGAACCTTCGAAGTTAGGAGAGTCGCCGAAATTCAAACTTTAGGCGATCAAGTTCAGTAGAGACACGTTCGGTCGGAGGATAATCCAGCGGATTCCCTTTCTCGAGGACAGCTACCTTCAGATTTCATCAAACATTCTCTCTGGACATCAGGTCCTGCATGGTTGGCTCTCCCAGAAAGGGAATGGCCTCGGCTCTGTGAATCATCATTGACCGAAATACCTGGTTTAAAAAAAGGCAATCGTTTACTTTCTATTGACGATTGCTCTTCTATTTATTCTCGTTTTTCCTCTTTCAATCGCTTTTCTAGAGTCATTGCATTTATATTGCGTTGGAAAGCTTCAAATTCCAAGGTAAAATCTTCATGGGTATTTCTGGAGATCTCAAACGTAGAAATTCGACTTCGCAAAATCGCTGCGCAAGTACGTCCATTGTCGTGTTCGGAGGTCGTCGTCGTTGAACGTCAAATATTAGCAATGATACATCGCGAAAAATTCTCCACGGACATAAAGCTTCTCGCTACGATTCGAGATGCTACTCTTGGCGAAATCACAGTTCCCTTTTGTAAAGCGACTAGGTTAGACGAAGTAAATCCTGTCCTGGATGAACATAACCATATTCGTGTAGGCGGTCGTCTAAAGAATTCCGATTTTATCTACAATGAGAAGCATCCCCTATTGTTGCCTAGTCGACATCCAATAACCGACATCATCATTCGGGAAGTCCACGAAGCAAATCTTCACGCAGGTATCTAGTCAACACTTTATGCCGTTCGTGAGCGCTTCTGGGTTCTCAACGGTACAAATCAGGTTAGGAGAATCGTTCGTCGTTGCGCAGAATGCATTCGTCAACAGCCTAAGACCATGCACGCTCAGATGGCCGATCTTCCTGAAAGTCGGGTCAACGAGGCTCCAGCGTTCAGTCGCACAGGTGTTGATTTCTTCGGTCCTATTTTGATCAAAGATAAGAAGGATCGAAACAGGAGTTTCATTAAGACTTACCGATCTCTGAACATGTTTATTCCGATAATGGGACGAATTTCGTTGGGGCTAATAAGGTACTTGGCGAAATTTATAAATTGCATGAAACCTCAGAATTTCAAAGCTCGATAGAAGTTTACGCTTTAACCAATCATTATGCAGCACTTCAATCCGCCATTATCCCCGTATTTTGGAGGTCTTTGGGAATCAGCTGTAAAGAGCTTTAAACACCATCTAAAGAGGCCAGAATTGCATTCTTCATGTCTGGCACAGAATCGGGGTGAGTAAGCACAGCTTTTTTAAAATAGCTATATAAGAGCGACAGTTGCGCTTCAGTAAATTTTAAAGATTTTACAACAGGTTGTTCACATTTTTTAGCCTTCTTCTTTTTGGGTACTTCTTCACCTCTTTCTAGTGCCTCTCTTTTTTCTTGCGCTTTCAGAGCTCTCTTTATTTTTGCATGTATTTTTTTTACTTCTTTACCACGTCTATATATACTCTTACCTACGTGTAAAACACATGCTTTTTTCTTTACTTTGACAGCCTCGCCGAACGGTTCAGATTCTTCGAGTCTCTTGAAAGTTTTAGCGTCACCGTCGCCGACATAATATTCATACATAACACCGTACTGCTCCACAGACCTCCGAAACATCTCTTCCGCTCCTTCAACTTCTATAAGACCGGCACTACCATCATGATCCCTTGTGCAATTGCCTGCTTCACAATGTTCGGTAAACCAAGCATCAAACTCTGGCGTATTTTCGGGGAATTTTTTTGAATAGTTACTGCATGCTTGGCAAATCTTTGATTTTACTATAACATCTATGACTTTGTTCGTGTACTTGCCGATCAAACTAACAATACCGAGTAAAGCTGTGAAGCTCTCTCTTTATTCTTTTCTTGCTCTTCTTTAGCAGCTTTTTTAAAAACTATTTCACTAACAGCCTTCAATGCAATATAAACTTTCTCTATGCATTTATAATAGCCAGTTATACTTAATGCAGTTGCTGAGATATCCATCAGTCCACAAAAATTCAATAAGCCATAAAATCCAACTCCTAACAAGCGCATTGCATAAACTATTCTTCTGTTTATTTCATAACCATTTTTGATTTTTGGAGATGAAGGGATTGGTTCACTCTCCTCACAATCACAGATAATTTGTAATTCGAAACCTAATCCTTTTTCGTCACTTTTTGCAAATTCCACTTTTTTATTACACTTTGCACAAACAACTCTCTGTTGCAATGTAGCAAATACAGACCACTGAACGATCACGTAAGTCAGCAACGGATGGATTTTCACTTCAAGTTGAGGAACGGCGTTTTTCAGTTTTTTTGCAGCAGCACTGGTTTGTTCTGTATCATCATTTGAAGTATGTTGATTACCCAAAAAACTCCTTCTTCCCGATCTATGTGGGACACCACTTCTTCTTTTTTTGTCCATGATAAATTTTGAGAGCACACAAACGAAAAATTTACCGACGCGTGCGAGGACTGAAGCGAACAACCATCACCAACGAAAATTGCACTTGTACTGCCGTATATTATATACGAAGGACGCTCTCTAATTGTAAAGGACAGAATATTTTCGAGAAATAGAGGGGAATCAAAACAATAAGACGATCCGAAGGCACGCAGCAGCTGCCGCTACCGAAGGCGTTCGAGCGGCCGGATTTACCGCTTGGCGCGCACCGCTCCCCACTCTTTTATTGTTGAAATTCATGAATCGTGAAGATTTTATATATAACTATGTATATATATCTGTATATGATCGTATAATAATTTATATAGCTATTTATATAGCTATAACTGTATATGATCGTATAATAATTTATATAGCTATTTATGTTTATATATAAACTGTTATATAGAAGTATATATAACTCTGTACAATTATGTGTAATTTTTTTTCGCAATTGCAGTCGGTTTCATAAACTGTATATATAATTATATATGATTATATATGTTCGTATATAGTTACATATAAAACATTTTACTTTTACGATGGCTTTTTATATACTTATATAAGATTATATATATTTATATATAAATACATATTGAATTTTCAAATGTTCTTAAACTATTTTTTTAATGCATAACAGATCGGAGTACGAATCCAGGTCGTTATGGTGACCGATGGCGACGTTAAGGTAGTGCGCTCCGTAGTTTTTGATGTCTAGATGTAGGTGCAAGTCAGACATTTAGATATCGCGACCACGTCATCGACCGCCATAATTAGTTCGACACCTTCATCGAGAAGTATGTTCATATAGACACAAAAAGCTACGTAGCGCGCTGCCTAAACTCGTCATCGGCAACCAAATCACCTGGATGCCTCCTCCTCCGAGTTCATATATACAGACATTAAAAACTACAAAGCGCACTACCTAGACCATGTCATCGACTATTATAACCACCTACTAGACTTTATCTTCAACCAGTACCTACATCTATATACAAAAAACTACGGAGCGCGTCACCGATGACGACGTCTAGGTAATGCGCTCCGTAGTTTTTTATACGCGAAAGTAGAATCGCGTAATTTTCAGAATTTTTTATTCATAACACAGGCACACAAAGGAAAAAAAGTTCTTGTTCCCGGAACCAGACTAGTATATCTTTATGTTTTTGGGGTCGCTGAATCCGAATCCGGTGATCGTTTGTCTCCATCAGGTCAGGTTCAAGGTCATTTAAAAGTCAAATGATAGATAAATGGTCAAATCGATTAAAATTATTATTCCTATATATTTTGGGGGTCGCTGCAACCAAATCCGATGTTCATTTGATCCGACAAGGTCAAATTCAAGGTTATTTCAAGGTTAAATGTGTTTGTTCTGCTAAACATGAATTTCCACTGCAGATACCGAAAGAACGGGAAATTTTACATCTAGATATGTATTCAATTTTTTGATAACATAACCCCCAAGGTCATTTCAAGGTCACTTCATGTTGTTGTATGGAGGATTCATATGAAAATTGCAAAAATAAGAAAATGTGTCTTTACGGGACTAAACTACTATGTCAATATGTTTTTGGGGTTTCTGAGTTGGAATTCGAGGTTCGTTTACTTCCAGTATGTCAGGATAAATTTCTTTTAATATCTGTAATCATTTAACATAAATAAAACACCTAGACAAAATATATTATGATTGAAATTATTTTTCAGAACTTTATATAGTAAAAATACTTCAACACTGTAGAAAGTATGCCCTTACAGACCATAACAGAAAACTAATACACAAATAGTAATGACAAAGAGTAGGTATAAGCATTTGTGTACATGCGCATGTAAACACACGTATTAATCCCAGAAATCTGTATAAATATAAGATACAATACGTCTAAATCTCGGCAAAACGAAACAGTAATGTCCATTAGAGTTTATATGCTACATCGTTTTTTTTTTCATTTTTTAAAAATTTTATTAATTTTTTCAATACAAAAAATTGACTTGGTATTGAATTATTAAAAAATTTGTATGTATTGGAAAATTTTAGATGAAGATATATACGTATTCAAGATACAGATAATGTAGTATCTTTTTTTTAGCTATTTACAGCTAAACAGTTTGATCCTCTCAGTCAAGTCGCGAACTTAAACCGCAACACGTCGTATAAATCAAAGTTTGGTGAAAAACATGTCTGATAATTCAGGTAATAATTAAAGTAAATTAAATACAAATTCATTAATATAGTAATATATACTTCTATGGAATACTACAGATTATAATATTTGTATTCTTGAGTGCCGAAACTAGCAAATGCAATAGAATTATTATATAATCTAATGCATTTTCTAATAGAGGATATATATTATATTAACGAGCAGCATTAATGTGAAAGGGAAAATAAAACATTTTTTTTAATTTACATTGTTTTTTTTGTGCGTGGGTGTATGAAAGGGTGCAGGCGCAAAAGTCAAATCTCGTAATTATCAGAATTTTTTTATTCATAATCGGTACTCGGAGACATTTGACGTCACTAATGATGAATCCGTAGATTATTTTTAATTATTTTTTATGCGCGTGGGTATACGAAAGAGTGGAGGCGATAAGTAAAATCGCGTAATTTTTAGAATTTTTTATTCATAATCGGTACTCGGACACATTTCACTTCGCTGATGACGAATCATCGAATCTTTTTTTATTTTTTTTTGTGCGCGTGGGTGTACGAAAACGTGGAGGTGCTAAGGTAAAATCTCGAAATTTTAATAATTTTTTATTTATATTTGGTACTCGGACACATTTCACTTCGCTGATGACGAATCCGCCGATCTTTGTTTATTTTTTTGTGCAAGAAAGAGTGGAGGCGGGAAAGTCGAATCCCGTAATTTTCAGAATTTTTTATTCGTAAGTGATGCTCGGAGACACTTGATGTCACTGAAGACGAATACGTAGATTATTTTTAATTTTTTCATGTGCGCGTGGGTTAACGAAAGAATGGAGGCGCGAAAGTAGAATTGCGTAATTTTCAGAATTTTTTATTCATTATCGGTACTCGAACACATTTCACTTCGCTGATGACGAATCCGCGGATCTTTTTTTATTTTTTTTGTGCACGTGGGTGTACGAAAACGTGGAGGTGCTTAGGTCAAATCTCGTAATTTTCATAATTTTTTATTCATAAGTGATGCTCGGAGACATTTGACGTCACTGAAGACGAATCCGTAGATTATTTTTTGTTTTTTTTTGTACGCGTGGGTGTACGAAAGGGTGGTGGCGCAAAAGTCAAATCTCGTAATTTTCAGAATTTGTTATTCTTAATAGGCACTTGGGCACATTTGAGTACGCTGATGACGAATCAGCGGATCTTTTTTTATTTTTCTTTTGCTCGTGGGTGTACGAAAAAGTGGAGGCGCGAAAGTCGAATCGCCTAATTTTTAGAATTTTTTATTCATAATCGGTACTCGGGCACATTTGAGTACACTGATAACGAATCCGCGGATCTTACGTTATTTTTTTTGTGCCCGTGGGTGTACGAAAGAGTGGAGGCGCGAAAGTCGAATCGCGTAATATTCAGAATTTTTTATTCGTAAGTGATGCTTGGAGACATTGGACGTCACTGGAGACGAATCCGTAGATTATTTTTTATTTTTTTTGTGCGTGTTGGTGTACGAAAGAGTGGAGGCGCGAAAGTCGAATCGCGTACTTTTCAGAATATTTTATTTATATTTGGTACTCGGACACATTTCACTTCGCTGATGACGAATCCGCGGATCTTTTTGATTTTTTTTGTGCACGTGGGTGTACGAAAACATGGAGGTGTGAAGGTTAAATCTCGTAATTTTCAGAATTTTTAATTATAAGCGATGCTCGGAGACACTTGACGTCACTGAAGACGAATCCGTAGATTATTTTTAATATTTTTATGTGCGCGTGGGTGAACGAAAGAGTGGAGACGCGAAAGTAGAATCGCGTAATTTTCAGAATTTTTATACATAAGTGATGCTCGGAGACATTTGACGTCACTGAAGACGAATCCGTAGATTATTTTTTGTTTTTTTTTGTGCGCGTGGGTGTACTAAAGGGTGGTGGCGCAAAAGTCAAATCTCGTAATTTTCAGAATTTGCTATTCATAATAGGCACTTGGGCACATTTGAGTACGCTGATGATGAATCCGTGGATCTATATTTTTTTTATGCGCGTGGGTGTACGATAGAGTGGAGGTGCGAAAGTCGAATCGCGTAATTTTCAGAATTTTTTTTTCTTAATCGGCACTTGGGCACATTTGAGTACGCTGATGACGAATCAGCGGATCTTTTTTTATTTTTCTTTTGCTCGTGGGTGTACGAAAGAGTGGAGGCGCGAAAGTCGAATCACGTAATTTTTAGAATTTTTTATTCATAATCGGTACTTGGACACATTTCACTTCGCTGTTGACGAATCATCGGATCTTTTTCTTTTTTTTTGTGCGCGTGGGTGTACGAAAACGTGGAGGTGCTAAGGAAAAATCTCGTAATTTTCATAATTTATTATTCATAAGTGACCTCTCCTAGGGGTTGTAGGACCTCGTCGTGTGCCCTTCGGGGACGGTGGAGAGGTCTAATTCGGATGTCCTGGGGGCTAAAGCTCTGCCCCACGGGGTGCGGAAGGCGGGGGGACGGGCCCCCTCCTGATCCGCCTGATCCTATAAACGGGTAATCGCGTCGGATGGTGGGGGACTGAGTATCCTGACGGTCGGGGCTGCGTGGGCGCGGGTGGGCGGGGATCGTTAAGTCGATCTCGGTCGATCCGGGTCTGCTAGGTCCTAGCCTAGGCAGGGTCGAACCTCGCTTGGGTTCTCTCGGTGTGTCAGGGCCCTATAAACTCCTCGGGTGGGGGTGGGGCACCACCTTAGCCCCGGCCCGGTGGACTTAGGGAAGCCCAGCGGACTCGAGTGACAAAGAAACAACCCTCCAACCTGAGCTAGGTGAGGCCTGGTTGGGGTATACTCACCACCGCGCGTACTCTGGCGGAAGACGCGCGGGTTACACACAAGCAAACTGCACAACACGTAGTACACAAACACTCACACACAGCGGAACATCCTGCGCTTGGTGTCCGGTGCAGCGCGGATCTCGGATGGGTGTCCATTCGGGTCCGACAGAGGGTACAGCTTAAAAACTGGGGACGACACTCCCAGGCTGCCGGATAGTACAGGGGCCCGGTGATATCTAGCCCATTGATCTGGCTGCCCCATCAGCCGGCGAAAATCTCCCCGGGTGCAGTAGTGCTGGATGGCGACCAGATAGGGCAATGCTGTGCTGGGGGGGGCTCGGTCTAGGCCACTGCCGGGCGCGGCGGGCACCTGGATGAGGACACGGGCTGCACCTCCGACTACTGAGCGACAGCCTGACCTCCGACCACAATACACTTTGCATTTCCCTCCGCCACCACCCACCCTATGAAAATGAGTAAAAATAATATAAACGACGAAAATGTGTCACAACAGATCGGGCTCTCTAGCCCAAATCAAAAAGGTAGCGATGGCGATACCGTTCGGGCGACCGACCTGTTACTACAGGCTGGCAATACCGACGGGATCCCAGGCAAAATTGAATCGGTAGAAGAGGGGGCTTTGAGTTCTGTAGCACCCTGTGACGAGGTAGGGCATAGCGAGATTTGGGCGCGTGGCCCTCAGGCTGTCAATACCGGAATCGCTATTCCCGAATCCATCAAGGGTGCACCAGGCTCAAAGCAGGTAAATAGGAAGAACAAAAATAAAAAGAAACAGTCGGGTTCAGAGTGGAGGAAACGGCGATGGGATACCGGCAGAGGCTAGGTGACTACTTCCGAGTCCATGGCCGTTGACACTACTCCGAACAAAAGACCTCACTCGGACAGTTCAACCCCGAGGAGTGTTAAGAAGGCTAATAAGGAGGAGCCGAAGGTACCTCTGAACTACAGTAGGGCGACGGCCAACGATATGAAGATGGCCGTCATCCCTGCAGAGTATCCAGAGGTACGGCTGGACGAGGCGCAAGCTGGAAGCATAGTGGCGGCCCTGGAAAACGCCATTGACGAGTTTCAGGGCGACGCTGTTCCTCTGTTCAGGGATAACTGGCTGCTGAGAGGCGCGCAAGTTTTCCACTGTAACGGACCGGCAGACAAAGACTGGTTTTGTCAGAATGCGCCAAAGTGGGAACCTTGGCAGGGGGCTCGACTCGAAGTTATCGAGGCGAGCAAACTGCTCAGGTTGTCAAAGGCTACGATTTTTGTCCCCGGAAATCACAACTCCGAGGTCATAATGAAACGCCTGGCAAAACAAAATCCTGACCTTAAAGTGGCAACATGGAAGGTCTTCAGTACCAAGGTAGTTGACGACGCTATTAAGAAAAAGATGGAGACCGCGGTTAACGTTCTCCTAGAGGAGTCAGAGGTCGCAGCTCTGAAGAGACTCGACTTCAGGCCTTTCTGCGGAACGGCTCGAGTACATTGCTCGATTGGTCGACCAAAGATAATAAGAAACAGGTGGAACCTCCAGAGGTAAGGGAGGAAATCCTAGAGGTGGACGGGACACCCGGGGAAATGGGGGGACCTTCTGCTTCCAATGAATAAGGGGGGCTTAAGGGGCGCGAGGCGTGGGAGAGACACAGGTTCGGTCAATCTGACACGATCCATTATCTCTTTTACGCAGATTAACTTGCATCACTGCAAAAACGCATCAGCGATTTTGGCTAAGCGTATGGCGGAGGTGCACACAGGTATAGCACTAATCCAAGAACCTTGGATTAGGAAGGGTAGAATTGCAGGATTAGGGGGCGGCGGTTTGCTTTTCCATGGAAACGAGGGTCACCCTAGAACCTGCATCTTAGTAAAAGGTATGAAATGTGAGCCCTGGCTGAGGTTCTGCGGGAAGGACCTCACCATGGTTGTAATCAAAGTAAAGTAGAAAAATGGCATCGAAAGGGAGATAGTAGTAGGTGCTGCCTACTTCCCATACGACTCTGAAGCGGGACCACCTCCCGAAAAAGTAAAGGACCTCATTTCAGTGTGCGAACAGGAAAAGAAGAACCTACTTCTAGGTTGTGATGCCAATGCGCACCACATAGTCTGGGGTAGTTCGGATTGTAACAAAAGAGGAGAAACTCTCCTCGATTACTTAGCGGGCACGGAACTAGGCCTCCTCAACAGGGGTCGAGAACCGACCTTTAGAAATGCAGCTCGTCAAGAGGTGATTGACATCACTCTGGTCTCCAGGAGATTGGACAGGCTGGTCTCAGGCTGGAGAGTCTCTGATGATGTCTCTATGTCGAATCACAGCCATATTCTCTTCGAAATCAGAGAGATTCAGGAGGAACGAAGTCAATGGAGAAACCCTAGGCGAACGAACTGGGAAGTTTATGTAAGTGATTTGTCAGTAAATCTGACGACTCTCACGGATAAGTATACCTCGACAGAGGTTATCGACAAAAATTGCGAGCTTATACTAGACGCAATTATTGGGGCCTACGAGAAGAATTGTCGCCTTCGCGACAAGACTTCACCCAATCAGACGGCCTGGTGGAATCCAGAACTGGAAGCCACGCGATAGCGAGTTAGGAAGCTGTATAACAGATCAAAGAGAACGAAGAGCCACAAAGACCTGATGGCCTTTAGATTCGCTCAAAGAGAGTATAAAGAAGAAATAGCGTTGGCAAGACGAGAAGGGTGGAAGAAGCACTATGAGCAAATGAACACTTGTTCGGAAACGGCTAAACTGTGTCGTATCCTGGCTCAAGGGAACAGAAACCACTCGGGCTCCATTAGGCTCCCGTCAGGGGAGTGGGCGGCGATCGGAGACGAAGCTCTGGACTCCTTGCTCTGGTCCCACTTCCCAGAATGGAGGCCAGATTAGCCAGACGTGACCGATACTGGAGCCCTTGATTCACTGAACGCTGAGCGTTCGGTGGCTCATAGGATAATACAGAGCGAAAAAATTAGATGGGCTATAGGGACTTTTGAACCCTATAAAGCAGCAGGGGAGGATGGCATTTTTCCAGCACTCTTGCAGAAAGGAATGGAGGTGCTCTTAGCACCCCTGAGTAATCTATTTAAGGCATGCTCAATCTGGGGTTACATACCTCAGAAATGGAGGATAGCCAAAGTGGTGTTTTTACCAAAACCCGGTAAACCCACCCACGAGGTAGCCAAAGACTATAGGCCAATTAGCCTTACGTCTTTTGCTCTCAAAAGATTGGAAAGATTGGTAGATCGTGATGTCAGGGATAATGCTCTAGCGGCTCTGCCGCTGCACCCCAGACAGCATGCTTATCAGGCAGGGAAATCGGTGGATTCGGCTCTCAAAGAAGCTGTTAACCACATCAGAAAGGGAATGAAAAACAAGGGCATGGTGTTGGGAGCTCTGCTAGACATAGAGGGAACATTCAACTTCACCACCATGGAAAGTGTTTGCCAAGGTGCCACTGAACACGGGATAGACAACTCCATTATCAGATGGATTAAGCAGTTACTGAACAACCGGGTGATCAAGGCCTACTGGGGTTCCTCGATCAGGCAAAGAGCTGTGAAAAGGGGGTGTCCACAAGGGGGGTAATGTCTCCAACCTTCTGGTCGCTCACGATCGACAGTCTCATTAAAGCACTAAACGAAGCGGGATTTTATGCGCAAGCGTACGCGGATGACATTCTCATACTGATCATGGCGGATGATGAGATTATCTTAACAGAACTCATGCAACAGGCTCTTTCGGTCGTAGAAGACTGGTGCAAAAAGATGGGCTTATCCGTAAATCCATCTAAGACAGTACTAGTTAATTTCACAAACAGATTTAAGGTTAAACCTCTCAAGGATATCAGTTTGTTTGGAGAGAAGCTCACCATCTCTAGGTCTGCCAAATACCTGGGAGTGACATTCGACAGCAAGCTGAAATGGGAGGAGCATATTCAGGAGAAATATAAAAAATTTGTGAGTGCCTACTGGGCGTGTAGGCGAGTTTTCGGTATCAATTGAGGACTAAAACCCCCCATGATTCAATGGCTTTATACGGCAGTACTCAGACCTAGACTCCTACGTGGCGCTATCGCCTGGTGGCCTAGGTGCTTGCTTAAAACGGGAAAGGAAATTCTGAACCGTATGCAGAACCTTATGCTAAGAGGTATTACGGGAGCAATGAAATCCACACCGCGAGCGGCGATGGAAAGGCTCCTAGACATCCCACCCTTAGACCTGAAGGTTAGAACAGAGGCGTTTAGCGCCAATGTTAGTACATTGACGAAAACGGAACGGTGGGAACATTGGGATAAAGACATACTTGAGGAAGCTGGCGTCGACCTCAAGTCATTTTCTAGAGACAGGATAACCCAGAAATTTAATTTCGGGAAGTCTTACGTTATAAAGCCTCTAACTAGAGAGGACTGGAAAAGTGGGTTCCAACACCCAGCATCTTCCAATAGGGTTTGGTTCACAGATGGTTCAAAAAGCGAATCTGGCACTGGGGCGGCGGCCTGGCTAGCGGGAACATCCCGCGAACTAGTGTTCAGACTCGATCCTCACGCGTCAATTTTCCAAGCAGAAGTAAGAGCAATCTAGGAAACGGTGGGTAGCATGTTAAGTGAAGAGCTGGAGGACAGCGAAGTGGTTATCTATTCCGATAGCTCCGCGGCCCTCTCAGCGCTTGGAAAAGCGGAAGTAATCTCGATAGAGGTTTGGAAATGTGTGAAAGCGTTAAACAAGCTAACAGAGAAAAACAAAGTGACCTTAGCTTGGGTGCCAGGACATGCTGGAGTCTTAGGCAACGAGAAGGCGGACCGGTTAGCAAAACGAGGGGCGGCTGGGTGCCGAGCCACATATTGCAGGGTGGCTATACCAGAGAGCTCAATTAAGAGCTCTCTTAGAGCGTGGACCCGGAATAGATCTGACCGTATCTGGCGGGAATCATCGGGAATGAGACAGGCCAAAACTTTGCTAGGTAGCACCTCACCGCCAATCTGGAGCGGGGAGTTAATACTCCGCTCCGAAAGCTCAATAAGGAAAGTGGTGGGCTGGTTTTCGGGGCATTGCAGGGTAGGCCACCATCTTTTTAACATGGGGCTGCAACGGGTTGATTTGTACAGATGATGCGGTCAGGAGGAGGAGACCTCGACCCACCTACTCTGTTACTGCTCGGCTTGGGCAATAACTAGATGGAGGTGGCTTGAACTACCCTTCATTAAACCAGAAGACTTGGAAACAATGAAGCTTTCATTGATCTGCAGGTTTATAGGCATAATTAGAAGTAGGATGGAGGGTGGGATCTAAAACCAAGGGGGATAAGCACAATGGGCATGGCCTGAGTGCTGGACCGGCACGTCCCCGAAAGAGGCCGCCAGTTTACCCCGCCCCTCTTACGAATACGAATTCATAAGTGATGCTCGGAGACATTTGACGTCACTGAAGACGAATCCGTAGATTATTTTTTGTTTTTTTTTGCGCGTGGGTGTACTAAAGGGTGGTGGCGCAAAAGTCAAATCTCGTAATTTTCAGAATTTGTTATTCATAATAGGCACTTGGGCACATTTGAGTACGCTGATGATGAATCCGTGGATCTATATTTTTTTTTATGCGCGTGGGTGTACGATAGAGTGGAGGTGCGAAAGTCGAATCGCGTAATTTTCAGAATTTTTTTTTCTTAATCGGCACTTGGGCACATTTGAGTACGCTGATGACGAATCATCGGATCTTTTTTTATTTTTCTTTTGCTCGTGGGTGTACGAAAGAGTGGACGCGCGAAAGTCGAATCGCGTAATTTTTAGAATTTTTTATTCATAATCGGTACTCGGACACATTTCACTTCGCTGTTGACGAATCATCGGATCTTTTTTTATTTTTTTTGTGCGCGTAGGTGTACGAAAACGTGGAGGTGCTAAGGTAAAATCTCGTAATTTTCATAATTTATTATTCATAAGTGATGCTCGGAGACATTTGACGTCACTGAAGACGAATCCGTAGATTATTTTCTTTTTGTGCGCGTGGGTGTACTAAAGGGTGGAGGTGCAAAAGTCAAATCTCGAAATTTTCAGAATTTTTTAATCATAATAGGCACTCCGGCATATTTGAGTACACTGATGACGAATCCGCGGATCTTACGTTATTTTTTTTGTGCGCGTGGGTGTACGAAAGAGCGGAGGCGCGAAAGTCGAATCGCGTAATATTCAGAATTTTTTATTCGTAAGTGATGCTTGGAGACATTGGACGTCACTGGAGACGAATCCGTAGATTATTTTTTTTTTTTTTTGTGCGCGTGGGTGTACGAAAGAGTGGAGGCGCGAAAGTCGAATCTCGTACTTTTAAGAATTTTTTATTTATATTTGGTTCTCGGACACATTTCACTTCGCTGATGGCGAATCCGCGGATCTTTTTGATTTTTTTTTGTGCACGTGGGTGTACGAAAACATGGAGTTGCGAAGGTTAAATCTCGTAATTTTCAGAATTTTTTATTCATATGCGATGCTCGGAGACACTTGACGTCACTGAAGACGAATCCGTAGATAATTTTTAATATTTTTATGTGCGCGTGGGTGAACGAAAGAGTGGAGACGCGAAAGTAGAATCGCGTAATTTTCATAATTTTTTATTCATAAGTGATGCTCGGAGACAATTGACGTCACTGAAGACGAATCCGTAGATTATTTTTTGTTTTTTTTGTGCGCGTGGGTGTACTAAAGGGTGGTGGCGCAAAAGTCAAATCTCGTAATTTTCAGAATTTGTTATTCATAATAGGCACTTGGGCACATTTGAGTACGCTGATGATGAATCCGTGGATCTATATTTTTTTTTGTGCGCGTGGGTGTACGATAGAGTGGAGGCGCGAAAGTCGAATCGCGCAATTTTCAGAATTTTTTTTTCTTAATCGGCACTCGGGCACATTTGAGTACGCTGATGACGAATCAGCGGATCTTTTTTTATTTTTCTTTTGCTCGTGGGTGTACGAAAGAGTGGAGGCGCGAAAGTCGAATCTCGTAATTTTTAGAATTTTTTATTCATAATCGGTACTCGGACACATTTCACTTCGCTGTTGACGAATCATCGGATCTTTTTTTATTTTTTTTGTGCGGTTGGGTGTACGAAAACGTGGAGTTGCTAAGGTAAAATCTCGTAATTTTCATAATTTATTATTCATAAGTGATGCTCGGAGACATTTGACGTCACTGAAGACGAATCCGTAGATTATTTTTTTTTTGCGCGCGTGGGTGTACCAAACGGTGGAGGTGCAACAGTCAAATCTCGTAATTTTCAGAATTTTTTAATCATAATAGGCACTCAGGCACATTTGAGTACACTGATGACGAATCCGCGGATCTTACGTTATTTTTTTTGTGCGGGTGGGTGTACGAAAGAGTGGAGGCGCGAAAGTCGAATCGCGTAATATTCAGAATTTTGTATTCGTAAGTGATGCTTGGAGACATTGGACGTCACTGAAGACGAATACGTAGATTATTTTTTATTTTATTCTGTGCGCGTGGGTGTACGAAAGAGTGGAGGCGCAAAAGTCGAATCGCGTAATTTTAAGATATTTTTTATATGAAATTCGGCACTCGAACATATTTGAGTACGCTGATGACAAATCCGCGAACCTTTTTTTATTATTTTTTGTGTGCGTGGAAAACGTGGACGTGCAAAGGTCAATTCACGTAATTTTTGGAATTTTTTTGTCAAAATCTTCACTCGGGCATATTAAATGCATACAAACAATTTCTTCACAACAGCTAATGATATTTTATTCATTTTCTTTAATTTAATATGTTTCCGTTTTTAATTCCTCGTTATTTATTTTTTACATAAATAAAACACCTAGACATAATATATTATGATTGAAATTATTTTTCAGAACTTTATATAGTAAAAATACTTCAACACTGTAGAAAGTATGCCCTTACAGACCATAACAGAAAACTAATACAGAAGTAGTAATGACAAAGAGTAGGTATAAGCATTTGTGTACATGCGCATATAAACACACGTATTATTGCCAGAAATCTGTATAAAGATAAGATACAATACGTCTAAATCTCGGCAAAACGAAACAGTAATGCCCATTGGAGTTTATATGCTACATTGTTTTTTTTTCATTTTTTAAAAATCTTATTAATTGTTTCAATAAAAAAAATTGACTTGGTATTAAATTATTAAAAAATTTGTAAGAATACAGATAATGTAGTATCTTTTTTTTAACTATTTACCGCTACACAGTTTGATCCTCTCAGTCAAGTCGTGAACTTAAACCGCAACACGTCGAATAAATCAAAGTTTGGTAAAAATCATGACTGATAATTCAGGTAATAATTAAAGCAAATTAAATACAAAGTCATTAATATATTAATATATACTTCTATGGAATACTACAGATTATAATATTTGTATTCTTGAGCGCTGAACCTTGCAAATGCAATAGAATTATTATATAATCTAATGCATTTTCTAAATTGTTGATTTGTTATAAATAAATTTTGTATCTCTTCTGGATAAAGATACTTTGCCTTTATGACAACAGTTTGAAATTGACAAAATTCACATTGTAAATTTAAATTACCTACATTAGTCTATTCTATTAAAATTTCATTAATATCAGAATTTGCTATAAAAGCACATATATTATTTGAATTTTGATCGAAACAAACTTTTATCCTTTTCTTAATCGAAGTTTTGTTTTTTTCATGATAGTTTTTATTTTTATCAGAAATTATTAGTTTTTCGTCTTTTTTTGTAAAATGAGGTTCATAAGATTCTTTCCTTTTTTTTTAATTTTTTCTCTATTTTTATCGTAATATTGTTTATTTCTAGCTTTCTTTGATTTAACAGATTTATTAATTTCAATATTACTTCGTCGTTTTCTATTGCATTTCTGTTTAGAATTTGTTATAAGTGCAGACTTAAAAAGTATTTCGTTTGTTGGTTTAGTATCGACAATTTCATCAGTTATAATATTCTCTAACATTACAATGTCCTTACTACATGCACTATTATCATCTACTCTTAAAAATTTAGAATCATTATAAAATCGTTTAATTTGTTTACAAACTGATTTCAGTAATAACATTTGCTCCTTTGCTAGTTCATCTAATTTTTGAGATTCAAACAATTCAAAATCAATATCATTAAAATTTAAATTCGATACATTAAAGAGTTTAGCGTGTTTAACTCTACGAATTAATGGAATAGTATTTAAAACAAAATCAACACTTTTATTATAATTTGTAAATAAAGGAAACATTTGTAAAGAATTTGTATTATACATTTTTAATAAGTATTCTCTCATTTTATTAACGTCAAAGCGTAAACCACATGGACAAAGATTAAAAATGATTGAAGTAGTAAATGCAATAGAAAAAACTCCACAATCATAAGCATTTTCTTGATATTGTACCTCCTCAAAACTAATTTTAATATCTTGATAAGGAAAAATAGTCTATTAATATAAATTTTACAATCATTTGTCAAGAACTTGTTATTTAAGCTATCAAAATCATGTATAACACGATTAGAGTATCAAATACGCTTAAAATATCCATGGTTGTTATGACCCGAAGAAAGAATCTGAATATACTCTGAATCAATCGGAACTGGTTGTATATTATTTGGTTTTTGAATATATAGTAATGACTGCATCGAAAATGATGTATGACTTTTAAGTATTTGATTGAATTTAAATATATGTGTGTCTAGTAACATACTTTTATCACATGAGTAGTTATTGTTGAAGTAGTTTAAATCGAAAAATGTATTAATAATCGGTTATATGCCTGCAAAAATTAAAAATAATTATAATATTAAGTATATTTTTTTCAAACCCATAGAGACCTCATTTTAAGACTTCAAAAGTTAAACGCATTTTTTTAGATCCAAAAATGATCGATGCCTGTTCTGGGAGTTATACAAGCACTTTTGTATTAAAAAAATTCTATATCCATGTTTTTTTTATACTGATCCAGGTGATCAAACTCTTATTCTTTCTCATTTTAAGATTAGATTTTAAGATAAGTACACTTGACGAGGAAAACATCTGATTCGAACGAATTGAATTTTTTTTGTAATCCTTCAATGCGGTTAGCTAAAACATGCATTCGATCAAATGAAATTGCAGTATTTCAAAAAAATTTAAATCGTTAGAATCAAATGTTTTCCACGTCAAGTGTACATATAATGAATATTTTAAATAACAATAAAAGTGTTTGTTAAAGCATAATTGCAATAATTTTAATGCTGAACAGAAAAGCGAAAATATTTCTATAAAATTTTCAATAAGAATACAAAATTTAATGTTTTACATGTTTTGAAATATATAGATCTCTCAAATGCTTACATATAATAAAAACATATAGATTAGTTATTATTAAATTTATGTTTATTTATACTAATACAATTCAAGGAAAAAATGCGCTATAGAATTTTCTACAAGAATAAATCGTCAAAATCTAAATTCAAACTGTGTCCCAAAAATTCCAGCGTGCAAAAGGCTTCAAGCCATATTGGAGCACTAAAATCCTTATTGCATCCAACCCTTAGATTGCAACTTTTTAATTAAATATAAGATAAGATTTAATACATCTTATTCAACATAAATTTATATAAATATACTTCAATAAAAATAATGGAATAATTTTTTTAATATTTAACTATATTTATTATAAGCATGAGTGTTTGTTAAATAAATTAAATAAAATAAATTAAAATTATATTAAGTTTATTATAAATGAGTTATTACCTGTAAATTTAAGAACTTAAAACGATGTAAGATTGATTAATAATGAAAGTAATACATAAGGAACGAGATGTAAAAATATATGTTTCCTCGTATAGAACTAAATCGTCAGTGATTCTTGGAAACAGACTACCTCGACCATGCATGAAACTAAAAGGCACCCAGAGTAATGTAAACACTATCAGAGTTGCTTTGATTTTTATAAAATGTTCTTCAAGACCATAATACAAAGCCAATTTAATAGTAGTTGTAACTTTGTACGTGAATAGGCATCTGCATATATTGTATAACTGCGTATACGTTATAACAACCTTCCAAGCATTCAAAATATTGTATGTATATAAGCATATACATACGCATGTATATTGTTTCTTATTTTACTATTAAATCAAAATTAATTATATGTGAATATATTTTAAGCCTATTTTCACGTTTTACAACACAATTATTATGATTTTAATTATTAACCAATTCATAATACGTAATAATGTAAAAGATTAAATTTTTAAATTTTAGATACTCGTGAATAAATTGACAAAACTTTGTGACTGCCATAAATATTGTAAGCAATATTATAAACTACATTTCCCAGAAAAAATCAGAAATCTATTCTACTAGAAAATTTTTATTTATCTTTCTACCGAGCATTCAAAATATTGTACTTACACTTTTACAGATATTTTTTTAATTATTTTACAATTCAAATAATATTATTTTAAAATTAAGCTAATTTTTAACTTTGAGATTTTCATTTTTATTGTTTAATGTAAATAAAAGTTATAAAGACAATATGAAATAACTTTTACAACTGCACAGAAAGTGAAGAAACATGTACAATCAGATAAAAGAATCACTTATTTGCTTATAAATAATAATAATAAAACAATTATGATAAACCACAATTTAGTTATCCTTTGTTATGTAGTTATCTATCAATTTAAAAAATTTAAAGTTTTTATTTCAATTTCTCACAGAATGGCATTTGAATAATATGATTATTAAATATTATTTAAATGCAATTAGGCGATATATTTACAAGTAAACTTCAAACTTTATAAAATGATTGATAATTACATAACGAAGGGGATTTATGTCGTGATTTATCATAATTTTGTTTTTATTATTTATCACATCCAAATTATATAATTTCTTTGTCTGATGTATTGTAGAGCAAACTTAAAATTTTTAAATGACTTTCGAAGCGCCTTAAGTAGACGCGGAATACCGACAATAGATTTCTACTATGCCTCGCGCGTATTATTTATTTTTTATAAAAAAGTAATTAATGAAAGGTAAAAATAAAAGCTGTCCCCGCTTCGTCATACAATCCCAATAAGCACACTTTTCGAAAAAAGAATTATTTAAGAATCAATAAATGTCCGCAATTAATTAATACTTGTAGTATTAAAAAAGTATTATGAACGTATTCTTTGTAAACTAATCAATGTTAACAGTGACCACGGCTAAAAATACAAAAGTATTTAAAAAGTATAACATAAATAATCAAAAAGTATGCATAAAGTATTCTTTCAAAAATATAACGAATAATTTAAATACTCTTTAAGTAATCTTTCAAAAATATAACGAATAATTTAAATACTCTTTAAGTAATCTTTCAAAAATATAACGAATAATTTAAATACTCTTTAAGTAATCTTTAATTATTACAACTGAGACATAATGTGACACACTTCTTTAAATTATAATCAAGAAGATATATCCAACAATATTGGTATACTTTATGATATGATTTATCACAAATTCATAAATTATTGTATATTCACATTATTTGTTACATCTTACTATACAACCCGAGTAGAAATGAATCCGGTGTGTAATGGGGCACGAGTAAGACCCTGATAAGGCCTAATAAGGCTTTATCAAGGCATGAGACGCGATCCATTACATGCCTGAATTCATTTCTACTCAGGAACTCTAACTGATGAAATAGCACAGTGGTTATATTACAGGACTGTTGAACTGAAGGTCATGAGTTCAAGCCGAACTGTCGACAATTATTTTAATTTTTTTTGCGCTCAATTATATCAATTTATATATACAAAAAAACAAAATAAGTTTTAAATTAATTTATAAATCTACGGAAACCAATATTTTGAACTACATATCCATTACCAAATAACACTTGCAGCAAAAGAATTATTTATGAATTATTTAAGCTTCACACTAGAGCGTACATTCGGCACTTTAAGAACTCTTTTAGAATACTTTTAGTAAAAAAGTATTAAAAAAGATTTCTTATAGAATTAAATAAGGTTTTTACTTTTTGGGATTATTAGTATTTGTGTAACTGCTGATTTCTCTCAGTTATATACTATTTGCAAAAAGTTTGATTTACTGAAGTTTTTAAGTTATAGAGTAATATATTTTACTATTTATGCTACTCAATAACTTAAAAGCTTCAGTTAATCAAACTTTTTGAAAAAAGTATACAACCAACGGAAACCACCTGATATATGAGTATATCTCTGAACATTTAACTTTTTGCAGAATAGATATGACAGAAATTCTGATTGCTAGCACACGAGTTCCTGATCAGGCACATCATCCTACGAAGGATTATTTCATTTGTCTGATACCAAAGAAGAGATCATCAAATCGCTACAAATATCGAATCAATGCTACAGATGCAGTTCTTAAAATAGCATCAAAATTAATTACGATTTATTAAGAATACAATGTGATAAAAAACGTAACTAATTTTGATGCTATTTTAAGGACTGCATCTGTAGCATTGATTCGATAATTGTAGCGATTTGATGATCTCTTCTTTGGCATCAGACAAATGGAATAATCCCCAGTAGGATGATGTGCCTGATCATGAACTCGTATGCGAGCAATCAGAATTTGTGCCATATCAATTCCGCAAAAACTTAAAAGTTCTAGAGATATACTCATATACAAATACTAGTAATTCTATAGCGAAGCGGGGACATCTTTTATTTTTACCTTTAATTAATTAGTTTTTTAATATTACATAAATAACACGCGCGAGGCATAGTAGAAATCTACTATCGGTATTAAGCGTCCTCTTAATATTAATTTTCATCTCAATATGCTAACGAATTTGTATTTAACTTAACATTAGAATAACCGATAATTGGCTTTTTCAGCAAATATTAAATTTAACTCTGATAAAACAAGTAAAAGAATTAAAATCGTTGTCATTAAATATGGAATGTCAACAATTCACTTTTCCCAAAAATAATAAATTTAAATATAATAGTAATAAAATCTATGATTATTTATATATATTAATTAAGAGCAATAGTAACAACTATACATTTTTCTTTAGATATTCAATAAATAAATATTTACAGTTCATGGACCGAACGAGCGTTAGCGAGTGAGGTTAAACTGGCTAGTATGATATTAAAATGTTGTTCCATGACATAAAAATAATACTGTTTGACATAAAACTTTCACTTTATGACATGGCACTATATGACATAGAATTTTTAAATTATAACAAAAAAAAGTTACTTGGTGACAAAATTATACTTTAACATTTCACTTTGGGACATAGAAATGTTAATCTTAGACGTACAACTTTCACTTTAAGATCCAAATATGTTACTCTGAGTTACAAATGTTTAACTTCATGACAGACTCTGATATGACAAAACGTTATTAAGTCGTCATTAAGACGTCTTAAAAAAGACGACATAACGTCTTTACAATATCCAAAAGGACGTTATAAAAACGTCTTTTAAACGTCATTTTGGCAGCGGAATTTTTCCAAAAAATCTTTTATAGAAGCCTTTTAAGACGTTCTTTAAACGTTAAAAAAACGTCTTTAATACGTCTCCATAACAGTGAATAACGTTTTTAAGACGTCTTTAAGACATTTTTATATCTGAAAGTAACGTACCAGAAACGTCTTATTAACGTCATTTAAAAGTATTTTATTAATAGAAGCTCTATGAAACGAATAACTGTAGACGTTATAAAGACGTCTTAAAGACGTTTTTCCAACCTAGTATATACGTCCATAAAACGTTATAATGACGACAAAAGGACGTTTTTATGACGTCTATATATATATATATATATGAAAAAAAATTTTTTAATCAATCATTATACTTTTATTTATTGAATGACTTGGTACACAAGATAAATGATCATTTTTTCAAAGATGTAAGAGGATATTTATTAATTTTAAAAGCGATTATACAATAAATCACCTAAAGAATCTTAATCATTAATGCTTAAACTTAAGTTACATTCTATGTTACAAAATATCTGCTTACTGGCTTGCTATTATAATTGAAGGCTTGATAATCAGGACTTGTTCCGGTTTGTTCGACATCCTGATGCCGTCGACTGTTGAGCAGCTTATCTCCGTAGACTGTTCGACGTAACCGTCGCCGTATCCGCAGACGTCGCGCGCTCCAACGTCTTCATCGTCGTCGCTGCTACACTGCTGCCGCTCGCTTCAGTTTTCACACAGCGCTTACTTATCTCTCTCTTTCTCACTCTCTCTTGCTCTCTGTCTCTTTCTCACACACCTGACTCGACTCTCTGCGACTCGGGCTCGCGCGAGCACTTCCGGTGGTCCGTGCGTGACAGCGCGCGCGCTCCTTCCTTCCTTCTCTTTCTTTCTCTCTGCTCTTAACTTTTTTGCCCACATAAACACACACACTCTGTTACTCTTTTTTCTCTTCTGACAATCAGTCGTCTCATCTTTGAACAGCTTTTCAGATACCTATACTTACATGCTCGGCTTTTGATATACTTTCCATAAATCCACTAAACGATCGGTAGGTTTCGACCGCTTGCTCTCGCTCCGCGGTTATCTTTAGGATGTAGAAGGAGATCGTTGCGCTGCCGTGGACGAGTTGCGTACTAGCGTTTAATGTGCATAAGTTTTAAGTTCGTTGACTGAGAAGCGATCGGCTGCACCGAAACACACATCGAAATCTCGGGCGCTGTCACGCACGAACCACCGGAAGTGCTCGCGCGAGCCCGAGTCGCAGAGAGTCGAGTCAGGTGTGCGAGAAAGAGACAGAGAGCAAGATAGAGTGAGAAAGAGAGAGATAAGTAAGCGCTGTGTGAAAACTGAAGCGAGCGCAGCAGTGTAGCAGCGACGACGATGAGGACGTTGGAGCGCGCGACGTCTGCGGATACGGCGACGGTTACGTCGAACAGTCTACGGAGATAAGCTGCTCAACAGTCGACGGCATCAGGATGTCGAACAAACCGGAACAAGTCCTGATTATCGAGCCTTCAATTATAATAGCAAGCTAGTAAGCAGATATTTTGTAACATAGAATGTAACTTAAGTTTAAGCATTAATGATTAAGATTCTTTAGGTGATTTATTGTATAATCGCTTTTAAAATTAATAAATATCCTCTTACATCTTTGAAAAAATGATCATTTATCTTGTGTACCAAGTCATTCAATAAATAAAAGTATAATGATTGATTAAAAAATTTTTTTTTCATATATATATATATAGACGTCATAAAAACGTCCTTTCGTCGTCATTATAAAGTTTTATGGACGTATATACTAGGTTGGAAAAACGTCTTTAAGACGTCTTTATAACGTCTACAGTTATTCGTTTCATAGAGCTTCTATTAATAAAATACTTTTAAATGACGTTAATAAGACGTTTCTGGAACGTTACTTTCAGATATAAAAATGTCTTAAAGACGTCTTAAAAACGTTATTCACTGTTATGGAGACGTATTAAAGACGTTTTTTTAACGTTTAACGAACGTCTTTAAAGGCTTCTATAAAACATTTTTTGGAAAAATTCCGCGGCCAAAATGACGTTTAAAAGACGTTTTTATAACGTCCTTTTGGATATTGTACAGACGTTATGTCGTCTTTTTTAAGACGTCTTAATGACGCCTTAATAACGTTTTGTCTTATCGGGGGAAAAACTCTACTCTATAATACAAAAAGATACTCTATCATATAAATACTTTAACTTTGTGACAGAAACATGTTAATCTTTGACATAAAAGTTTTACTTTATTACATAAAAATTATATTCTGTGACAAAAAGCTTTTTCGTTATGACATGAAAATGTTGATTGATGACAGAAGAGTTAAGGTATCCTGCTAAAGGATGTTGCATTGCCACTATATTACATAAGAATATTAGGCTACGACATAACAATATTACTCTATGAAATGAAAGGGCAATTGTATGATATAAAAGTTTTAATGTATGATATAAATGTTACTCTGTGACATAAAGGCTTCACTTTATGGCATCAAATTGTTGCAAGATGACATAAAAGTTTCCCTTTATTACTTAAATGTTACAACTCTATGCCATAAACGTTTCACTTTATGTCACAAAAATGTTACTCATTGACAGGAAAATGTTACTTTAAGACATAAAATGTTGCTCTGTGATAAAATGATATCCTTTGACTTTAAAGGATTACTCAATTATATATATATATATATATATATATATATATATATATATATATATATATATATATATATATATATATATATATATATATATATATATATATATATATATATATATAAAATTTCACTTTATGACCGAAAAATGCTACTCTATGACAACAGTTTTACAATATGACAAAAAGTTACTATATGTCATAAAAGTCTACTATAAGACGACAATATTAATTTCTGAAATAAAAATTTTATTTTATCATATTAAAATTTTACGTTAGTCACAAAAGTATTCTCTGACATAAAGTTTTTACGTTATGACATAAAAATATTAACCTTTAAAGTAAAAGTTTCATTTTATTATATACATATGTTACTCTGTGACACAAAAGTTGTACTTTATAACATACAAATGTTACTCTATAATACTAAAAACCCTAGCTCATAACACCTTAATGTTTTTCTAAAATGATGTTAATCTTTTGACACATAAACATTACTCTTTGACATAAAAATGATACAATTTGACATTAAAGTTTCACTTTATAACATATGACAATAATTTTAGCTATACTAGCCAAGATTATTGCGCCGCACATGCAGGCTTTAACATTAATTTTATTCGAGACTTTAAATAAATTACACAAACAAGAATTTAGGGTAAAAGTATAAACACTTGTGGTTTAATCAATTTACAAGATGTTGAGCGGCAGCTGCGCGAATTCGCAGAACGACTTTACAAATGTTCTACCGACATATAGAATTATTTGCGCAATTAAACTAACTACGGTGAGCACCGCGGTACGGCGGGAAACGGTAAATAATCGGTATATATATATCCAATATGGCGGCCGACGTAAACTCGTACATCGGACCTGAGCAGGTAGCTTTTGGTTGTTGTGCTGGAAAGAAGCCTGGAATTGTTTATTGTTTGTTTTGCAACAAGGTGTATCATTTGAGTTGTGGAACGAGAGATAAAGGTTTCAAAAATATCAAAGGAATACTGGGTATTTGTGCATGTACTACAGACCTAACCTCAATTGATGATGCGAGTAAAATTAATGAAGCAGCAACTGACAAACTAACCGCAATGTACGAGTTAAAAATTAAAAAGCTGACTGAAAGGTATGCTAGAAAATTAAACGATTATAAAACGGAAATTAGTGAATTGAAAGTAGGGAACGAGGAATTGCTATAAAAAAACGAATTATTGAAAGATCTCAACAAAGAAATAAAAGATAAGAATACGTTGTTAATGGAAAAGATTGAGGTTAACAAGATGCCAGCATACAATTATGCACAAATACTAAGCAAAACAAAAACAGACATTTCTACTAACATCACCTACATAATTGTAAAACCGAAAAACAAAGCAGAAATAGAAACAATACAAACTAGCTAATGAAATAAAAGTAAAAAATAAACTTACAGAAGCTGATCAAGTCAATATAGTACACAAATACATAAACAAAACAAGTAATTTATGGACGGTTATTACCGAAGTTAACTCGAGTGCCTACGAGAATATGATGATTAGAAGAAAAATTGTTGTTGGATACAGCAGTTGCAGAATCTTTGACGATTACAACATCAACATGTGTTACAAATGTTGCACATATGGTCACTCCAAAAGTAAATGTCGGTGGAAGGAACGTTGTCGATACTGTGCTGAGGATCATGATGGTGAGTCTTGTAAGAACAAAGCAAATCCTAAATGTGCTAACTGTATGAGTTGTAATGAAAATATAAAACAAACAGACCTATAGATCATTGTGCAGACTCTAGAGATACATGTGAAACATACAAACAATACTTAAGAAGTACAATAAAGAAAATTGATTACCCTTATGATCCAAAGACAAGAAATGGATAATGAAGAAACAAGAAGTCAGGACGTAAGTAAATTTTATCACGTAGTGTCTAATGGTCAAGAAAACAACGACGAAGACAGCTGGTTTGAAAGTATACAGAAAGAAATTATACACAATGAAATAGAGACACTAAACAATAACATAAACACTAGTGGTTCTGTGATAATGTATGTAAACATAAGAAGTTTAAATGCTAATAGGGATAAAGTTGTTTTGCTTTTAAATAGCGTCAAAAATAAACCTCTTATTATTGTTTGTGCTGAAACTTGGAAACTTGTAAATCATATTAATAACGATGACTATAAAATAGAAGGCTACAATTTCTACTATAATGAGAATTTTATTAACAGGTCGGATGGTGTTGCTATATACATACTGCAGGGAATGGTGCAGGAGACTGAAATAATTGAAATAGGTAGACTGAAAATAATAAATGCGAAGATACAATTAGAAAACAATATAAATTTGGAAATTTCTGCTTTATACAGATCACATGATCTACCAAAGACTGAATTTATATTAAATCTAAAAGAATATCTACAAAACAAACTAAATAGCAAAACCCATCTGATACTTGGAGATTATAATATAGATATATTGCAATTGAACTTCTTAAGTCAGGAACTATTAAATAATTTCCTGGAACATGGTTACATACCGTGTTTTCAAGGGGTGACTAGACCTTCAGAAAATCAATTAGAAGGACAAGGCTCGTGCATTGACAATGTTTTCATTAATAAAAATGCCATTAAATATACTTCTCCTACAGTTGAGTGCTTACTGGCTGATCACTATACGTTATTTATCAGCATGAATAACATAAATTTTAAAAAAGAACAAGATAATTGCTATACTTGCGTAAACTATAAGAGACTAAAAGATGTTGCTAATAAAGTTAATTGGAAATCATTGTTATTGCAGGATCCTAACCTTTGTATTGATCTATTAATAAATGAAATTAAAGAATGCGTAAGAAAAGCCAGTACCAAAAGTAGAACTAAAAATAGTACCAATGCGCCAAGAAAAATGTGGATTGCTCAGGGAATTATTATATCTTGTCAACAAAAAAAACATTTATACAAATTATGGAAATTAAATCGCAATAATGATAAATTAAAAAAGGACTACAAAGATTATGAGAAAGTACTAAATAAAATATTAAAAGATGCCAAATTAAAATATGAAAAATCTCTGGTTGAAAAAAGCTCCGGAAACATAAAAAATTTATGGAATTTTATAAACATGAAAGTAGGAAAATCTAAGAAACAAGATTCAATAAGTTATATTAATTACGAAAACAGAAAAATAACAGAGCCTACTGAAATAGCTAATATAATGAATATATATTTCTGTGAAATTGGAGAAAAGCTAAGCAAAGACTCTCAATCAATGAATCCAGGCGAATTAAAATTACCACCAGTTAATTCGAACCCTATATTTCTGAATCCGACAGACCCCCTTGAAATACTCAGTATTATTAACAACATGAAAGATAAATCGGGTGGAATTGATAATATCAACACAAAAATTTTAAGGAATTTATCTTCATTCATCATTGAGAATCTAGCTTACGTTTTCAATCTGTGTATTGAAAAATCTATTTGGCCTGACTCACTAAAAAGAGCTGAAGTTGTACCTATTTTCAAAGCCAAAGATAAAAGCAAAGTATCGAATTACCGGCTCATTTCATTAATATCAAATATTGCAAAAATTTTTGAAAAAATCATATATAATAGACTTTTTATCTTTATAAGTACAAACAATATTCTGTCAAAGCTACAATTTGGTTTTGTAAAAAACAGAGGAACAACAGATGCTCTAAGGCATGTAACAAATATTATATATAAAAACTTGGATAAAAGTAAACCTATAATAGTGACTTTTCTGGACCTGGCAAAAGCGTTTGATACTGTAAACCATGAAATCTTACTTAGCAAACATTATCGTTATGGTATTAGAGGTAATGCATACTATTTAATAGAAAGCTATTTAACAGATAGAAAACAAAGAGTAAAAATTAAACACTCAGTGAGCGAATATAAAGACATTAAAATTGGTATTCCACAAGGAACGATACTAGGTCCTTTACTGTTGATACTATATGTTAATGACCTTTTAAAAAGTTTGTCTGAAGATTCAATTTTGTCATATGCTGATGACACAGCTATTGTTTCCTCGGACATCACGTGGAAAGCTGCAGAGAACAAAATGAATCAATTTTTGGCACTAATCAACAATTGGCTTCAAGCTACCAAACTGTACTTGAATATAGACAAAACGATTTATATGACTTTTGGCAACTACTGTGATAGTGGTCCTACAAATGTTAAGATAAAGATTAACAACAAATGTTTAGAGAGGGTTGAAGAATGTAAATACTTAGGGATCATTTTTGATTATAACATTAAATGGAATAAGCATCTTGAATATATCATTAAGAGAACCAAATATCTTGTCTATATATTTTATAAATTGAGTAAAACTATGTAAACCACAACACTCATGTTAATATACTACGCGTTTTTTTATAGTCAAATAAAGTATGGAATTATTGCGTGGGGTGGTGCGTATAGGAATTGCTTAGGATTACTACAAAATGTACAAAATAGATTGTTAAACATAATCTCTAAAAAAAATTAACTTTAAAAAAAGGTTAGGCGAGTTTGATGTATTCGGAAAAATTATCATGGAGCAATACAATAATCTATTTGATAAGGTAAGCCATAGATTAAAAAAGTAATGAGATCAATGGAAAATAATCAAGTTTTAAATACATAAATAATTATAAATAATTTAGCAACGAACTTACAGATAAAAAAGAACTGAGATCAATCAAACATAGTCAAGTTTATTATATTTAATCATAATAAAGCAAAAATATTGTTGTGTTCAATCAAGGGCTTACTTAACTTAAAGTTACGTTATATAATGATCAATTACAAACAACTCTCAAGATACTTACTACGTAACTTGCCATGCCCGTTTCATTTTGTTTATGGTGTTGTCCATCAGTAACTTTCTACAAACTTATTTGCGCACGTAAACTTATAAAAATGTTTTTTTGATATAATGATCTGTATTACCAATGATGATTACATAACACATATTTGTAAATATAGTTAACAAAAAGTGTATAATATGACATAATTTTCCTAATGTCTAAACAAATTATAGAAGTTACACATAAGTTATGAAAATTTTATTCATTTTAAAATAAGTAAATATGTAGAGCATTAATTTTTAAAAGATTTATATCTATTTTTGTATATTCAAAAACTATGTATAAGTACCAATATAATGTGCAAAAAAGTTAAAATATTAATGAATTAGATATATATCACGTTCTAACATATAAAAAGAAAATTTTAGTCGTTCACCAATAAACAAAATGAAACGAGCATGGCAAGTTACGTAGTAAGTATCTTGAGAGTTGTTTGTAATTGATCATTATATAACGTAACTTTAAGTTAAGTAAGCCCTTGATTGAACACAACAATATTTTTGCTTTATTATGATTAAATATAATAAACTTGACTATGTTTGATTGATCTCAGTTCTTTTTTATCTGCAAGTTCGTTGCTAAATTATTTATAATTATTTATGTATTTAAAACTTGATTATTTTCCATTGATCTCATTACTTTTTTAATCTATGGCTTACCTTATCAAATAGATTATTGTATTGCTCCATGATAATTTTGCGGAATACATCAAACTCGCCTAATCGTTCACTTTTTTTAAAGTTAATTTTTTTAGAGATTTCAGTCCTTTTTAGTAATTTTTTTCGAGTGTTTCATATTTGTTCTAATAATACTAGACTAATTGTTTAATAAAAATAATAATTTAGTAAAATTTATAAAAATTGAAACAACTTTTGTTGTCATTTTATACGTTAAACTTGTCAATAATATGTGTCAACAATAACTATTAAGTGATTTTTGCAAAAAAATGTTCTTTATTTTTGCAATTGTTATCGTCATTTTATACGTTGAATTTGCCAAAAATATATACATTTTCATAAAGTAGGCGTAATTTTCTTTCGATTGATATATCTAACAATAACTTTAGAATTACTCTTGTGAAATAATAACAAAATATTAACTTCAAGTTTTTTAATACTTTAAATATGTAAAAAATATGTACATTTCTTTAAATATCTAACAATTAGTTTAAAGCTATTTTAGTGGAAGTAGGTATCACGACTTTGAATTTTAAATACAAATTTTTAAAAAAAATTTTAATCTGGGTACTGCAAATATATAGAATATATTGTACAATTTGAAAGTATATATGATTTCTTTTAAATAGATATATTTGTTTATTATTTCGAATTAAAAATAAAGATACTTAATGTAGATAACCTATAATTATGTGCTCAAGACATGGCTTATATAACAAACTTCTTTAAGAGAAAAAAAATTTCCTTCAATTTTAATTAAATAATAAATTCTTATACCATACATTAAGCACATCAAAAAGTTAATTTGAAGAATATAAGGAAAATTTTGTATAATTCGTGAGTTACTTAGACAACTGTTAATTAATCATTTTTAAATCAAGTAAATACCTATATTCTTCTTAAAATTATGAAAAAAAAATTATTTAATAACAAAAGGCAATATCAAAATTAAATATGATATAAAAATGAATTTTATTTATTTATTTATTTACTTATTTATTTATTTATTATTATCTTAGATTTATCGGAACTGTAATACTAATTTATTATTACTTTCAGTTAATTTGTACCCAAGTCATTTAAATACATAAAAATTTATATATGCTTTTAAAATTATCAAATCTTAACTCTAAACATTTTTATTAATATCTTAATTGAATCGCAAGAATAAAGTCCGCCCGTAACCTCTAGAAAATTTAAAACTGGAACGGCGCGCAGGTGCGAGAGAGACACCACCATAGGAAAAGAACGGCTGGCGCCTTCTCGCGGAGACTATTCAACTACCGCTTTTGAGAACCAACCGCTGCATAAGAATCGTTCTTCTATATAGGTCTATATTCGTTGGCAATACCCAGCCGTATGTGCGGCCAACTTAACGGTCCTTTCACTTATATATTTGTTGCGGCTAACTTCACGGTCCTTTTACTTTTCGGGCTGGAGAAAGAAAGTTGATATACTTTCAGCATTTGAGAATTACATACTCGTTTATTATGACATAAAATAACTTTTTGGGTAATATTTTTGTTGGAAATCATAGTTTAGCACGAAAACATGCTATTAAGTCGAAATAACTTGGTAATAATAGTAATAAGTACTTGTTGTCGTATAAAGAAAAATCCGAACACCAATATAGAAGTAAATAGTGGCGCGGGCGCTGCGGCTTCGTCTGCTTCTCAAACTCGCCTTCGTGGCGCTACCGCGCCACTTGATAAGTAGAAATACTTTTATGACGGAGAAATACCCGATGAATTTAGAGCAATTATTTAAAAATGAATGCTTGATGTATCGCTACGAAGAACTAAAACAATTGTATAGTGAATCTAATAGCAGGACTAGAAACAAGAGTATTATTCTGCACAAGTATAGCAAATTAGTAAGTAACAAGATCAGTTATGTTGTTGCTATAAAATTATATAATAGTTTACCAAACAATTTAAAAATGTTCAAATCCGGCGTGGCCTCCTTCGACGATACAAGCTGGTCGGCACACACGGTACAAGGTCGACAATAATGTCGAGGTATAGAAGCGGTTATATATATTCTCGCACGGAGCTGATACAAAGACCGAAGTGTCTACGAACGTGGCTCAGTATGAAGTGAGCGAGTTGTCGCTTCGTTCTCGCGGCGCTACACTCGGATTTCGGTAGGGCGGACCGAGCCCGTTTAGGGGCGCAGTGCATGCGTCTGGCGAGGAAGAAAGAGAAGTAAGAAACAGGAAAGGGGAGCGTCTGCTCACGGTGACGTCACGCTATGTGGCACGCAGCGGACAGCTCGCAGACGGTGTTGGAGATGACGAGGAAGGACGAGTGGTCAGGACGAGGAAGTGCGATGAGGGATACAGCAGGAGGTATATTTGGACATCGGTGCCGACGAAGGGGCACGAAGACGAGAGCTGCAAGGCCCAGGACTGCGTACGTGCAGCAGGAGCAGCGGGCACGGTTAACCTCGAAGAGGTTATATTTACATGCAGTTTCCTACACTGCATTCCTCAACTGCCACTATTATCAGGTGAGATTAGTGTTTTGTATATCACTGTAATCTCCCCTTGCTAATGCTATGTTGTTTCTAGGTGTCTGGCGAGTGCTTCGGAGGTTGCTGCTGCTGCTGTTATGGAGGAGCGGGCTATGAGTTGAGCTACGTTGCTGCACTTGGGAGACCACACTACCTCTGCAAACCCTCCAAACCAGGTAAGAGAGTTCCAGTTTGATGTGCATGTCTGTTGTAGACTAACTCAGCTTTATGTTTTTTAGGGTGTATGCTGCAGGCCTCCAAAATATCTAGAGAAGCAGCCACTCCGCCCAAGGTGGATCCATTCATGCCTTTCAATACATAAAATCAGGTGGGTATTATTCTAAGACCATTTTGCTTATATTCTTCCTTTCTAATTTCTATGTGTGTTTTCTTAGGTTAGTTCGAAAGGACGGGAGTAAGGAGCTCAGCGCACCCCAGCCGACAAAATTGAAACTGTATGACATACAGATGTTACTAGATGACATAAAAGTGCAACGCTATTATATAAAATTTTCTCTTTACGACATATAGGTTTCACTTTTTGACATAATAAGTTTTATTATTACAAAAAAAAACAAAAACCTAACTGTGAAAAATGCATTTTTGTTTTAATTCGATTCAATATATTATTTATTAATCGTTTGGCAAATTGGACGCCATGTTCGTAATCAGGGACATCAAAAGCGCAAACCTTTAAACCATATATATATATATATATATATATATATGGTTTAAAGGTTTGCGCTTTTGATGTCCCTGATTATATATATATATATATATATATATATATATATATATATATATATATATATATATATATATATATATATACATATTGTTAGAGTGCAGATCCAACCCCTTGTAATTGAAAAATTTAAATTATCATATTCGATGCGTCATTGTATTTTTTAAGGATTGCGTCCATTATATTGTTTTTACGAAACCCTATATCTATAATGACCCTTTTAATATCATAAAGAATTGATTAATCCTTTCGGTGCCTCTAAAATCGCGCTAGCTCTGTCTTTTTCTATCCCACCGGTAGTTCTCACTCCTCGCTGCTGTGTGTATATGTGCGAAACGCGTAGATTCCTGAAGGTTTGTCAAAAGGAAAAGGTTAATATCCGATTTATCAAAATCAGTCTAGCCTGTTACACTGTACGTGGGAGCAAAGGATCGCACATACATAGATACCTGCGTACATACATACATACATACATACATACATACATACATACATACATACATATATACATACATACATACACACACATATATATATATATATATACACACACATATACCCGTACAGACATACATATTTACATGCACAGATATATACATACGCGTGGAAAACAATACCCTCCTTTGCGGAACGTTGTTGGGTAAAAATGATACTCTATGAATTAAAACTTATTAATTACTTAACGAGATAAAAATGTTAATATATGACATAAAAGACTTACTCTACATAAATGTGCCACTAAATAAAATAAATTTGCTACTGTATGACATAAAAGTGTTCCTCTACGACATATAGGTTTCACTTCATAATATAAAGGATTTACTTCATGACATATAAATATTACTCTATGACATAATAATGAAAATCTATGCCTTAAAACTTAATCTACAACATAAAAGTTTGGCTATGACATAAAAAATTTACTTTAAACATAGAAATATTACACTATGGCATAAAAGTTTAACTTTATGACTTAAGGATGTTACTCTATGACACAAATATGACGGAAGAATGATTGTCTGTAACATTAAAGTACTACTTTCCAAAATAAAAATTCTTTTATATTACATAAAAGTACTACACTATGCATAAATATTACGGATACGATGTTCAGGTATAAAAGGTCGCCAACGTCGTTGTCCTAGAAGATTCTGTTAGAATTTTGCATATACATATTTAATATCGCTGAGCATGATGCCTAGGTGTATAAGATCACTGATGTCGGTGTCATAGAGGACTACTTCGGAGATTTTTGGTGTACATGTCAAATATTATTTAACATGATGTCTGAGTGTGACAGATCGATAATGAACGTACTCTAAGAGCCATGTTGAAGTTTTGTTCTTCTGGGTACGTTAAAAATCCGATAAGTAAGTGTATTAGGTGATCGGTACTTGAAATCATACCCTGATCAGGGTTATGATGCTAATCTGGTCAGATCATGATTAATCATATTCTCTATCATAAATTAACGTAAAATGAATAATTCTACAGTTATTATTATTTAATGAAAGGTTATGGTTATGTTTAAAAATCTATACATATTAATTTCTTTACAATTCTTACTTTATTTTATTCTAATACTCAAATAAAATTTAACTTAAAAAATCAGTTGCAGAAAAATTAAACATAGATTTTAATTCCTGTTTTATCATTTTCTCTTAGATACAAAGTTTTTACGAGGGTAGTTCAATAAGTCTTTAGAATAAAGTATAAAAACAATTTTTTTTGGGTAAATTTTTTTTTATTTTTCAACATAATCTCCTTGGAGCTCTATACACTTGGTCTATCGCTTTTTAAGTTTTTTTAATCCTTCAGAAAAGTGCGTTTTCGGAAGTTCCTCAAAATAAGCACTTACAGAGGCAATGACGTCTTCGTTGTCCGTAAATCTCTGTCCACCGAGCCATTTTTTCAAGTTTGGAAATAAGAAAAAGTCACTGGGGGCTAAATCTGGTGAATACGGTGGGTGTTCGACCAATTCGAATTTTAGTTCTTCAATTTTAGCCATTGAAACGAAGCATGTGTGAACTCGGGCGTTGTCGTGATGAAAGAGAATTTTTTTTCTCGCCAAATGTGGTCGTTTTTTTTTAATTTCTTCTTTCAGCTGCTCTAATAATGATGCATAATACTCACCAGTAATTGTTTTACCCTTTTCCAAGTAGTCAATAAGTATAATTCCACGTGCATCCCAAAAAACTGTAGCCATAACCTTACCAGCTGACTTTACGGTCTTTGCCTTCTTTGGAGCTGGTTCGCCTGTGGAAATCCACTGTTTGGATTGTTCCTTTGTCTCAGGAGTGTAGTGGTGTATCCATGTTTCATCCACAGTCACAAATCGACGAAAAAATTCCTCAGGATTCCGACTTAAGCGCGCCAAAAGAGCCTCAGAGGCGACCACTCTATTGCGTTTATTCTCAGCTGAGAACAAACGCGGCACCCATCTTGCCGATAGCTTTTTCATGCCTAATTTTTCATGTAGAATTGAAACAACTGCACCTATAGATATCCTTGTGGCCTCAGCTAACTCACGCACTTTTAATCTTCTATCCTTCAACACCATATCGTGGATTTTATTGATGATTTCGGGAGTAGTTGCTTCTACGGGCCTTCCTGAACGTGGTTCGTCACTTATTGATGTACGACCACGCTTAAATTCATTTACCCAGTTATAAACCGTTGCTAAGGCAGGGGCAGATGTGCCATGAACTGAGTCCAATTCATTTTTTATCTCATATGGAGTTAAACCCTTTAAATGAAAATGTTTAATTACCGCTCTGAACTCGTTTTTTTCCATTTTTCTTAACAAGCAATTTTTTTTTTTCAATTGGTTATAAAAACACGTAAACTCAGAAGATGTGGACTGTGACTGCACCATATATCTAGTCGGGAGTGGTGCTGACTGAAAACAGATGATTTGGAGCGATTCGCGCGCCATCTGTTGGTCATTCTAAAGACTTATTGAACTACCCTCGTATAATTATTTTTAAAATCTATAACATTGATCATTGTTTCTTTTATGTTGAAATTATTTTTATTAATTAATGTATATTCTTCAAAAGATTACTCTTCGGTATATTCACGCATTCATTTATCAAGTTCCGCAGTGTTGCCCCCAATGCGCATATCGTCAATTAATTTTCTTGGATACATTCACACACACATACACACACACATACGCGCTTATACAATCTTACGTGTACTAGGTGAAAGTGAATGGAAATGGCAACCCACGCACACATATACAACATTGTATATACAGATAGAATTTGCGAGACACAAACGCACACACATACGCGTACGAACACAATCTTTAGTGTACAGGGGGAGGGTGCTCGTACGAGACACAGAAAGACTTGTAAGGTTTCTCAGCATCTACGAGCTGAAAACTGAACCTGCATATACAGACACACAAACACAGCGATGACCGGCATAGTCACATACACATTTGCGTACAAACACAATCTTGAATATGAATGGGAGGAGATGCCGAAAAACTTTACAACTTTTTTCTGTGTCTCATACGAGCCTCCTTCCCCTTCACACTCAAGACTATCTTTGTGCGCGAATGTATGTGACAGTGCCAGTCGTCGCTGTGTATGCAGGTTCAGTTCTCGGTTCGTATTTGCCGAGAAACCTTACAAGTCTTTCTGTGAGTGTGCGCCGTATAATGCAAGTTCCTTTCACGTACCAAATATGTCATCTACCCCAGTGGGATAGAAAACGACAGTGGGATAGAAAACGATAGAGCTAGCGTGATTCTAAACGCACCAAAAGGGTTAAGGTAAGCCTACCATTTCGACGACTTTTTTCAAGGATTTTTTTTTCATATATGAATTTATTTTATCATTTCAAACTTTTTACATGTTAAGAAAAAGATCTTAAAAATCTATAAATTTTTTTTCTGGAAAATCTTGCTGATATGGCTGCCTAGCAGTTGTCCCTACTCCAAACTGTTTGACACAATAACTCAACTTTCGAGCATCTGAAACAAGAATTCAAAAAGATTATTGAAAACTAAACTTGTCGCTATCGTCCGAACTACAATTATCCATATACGATTAACAAAATGGCGGACTTTTGAAAATATCGACCTTATTTTAACGTAAATTGTTTAAAAAAATTAAGTAAATATTAACCATTAATTATAATTCTAGTTCAAACCATAACTATACATGTGCAGAATATGCCCTAAATATTTCAGCTTGATCGGTTCAATAGTTTTCTTTTTTAGGATGTCACGAAGGTCGAAAAACGCGATTTACTTTTTTTTGCTGATAATATGATGTTTCTTACGTATTTAAAAAAATGGTTCTTACCGCCAATCAGCGACGCCTACTTCATATATTAAACCTGTATACTATTTAGAAATATTAACAGCATTGAGCAGCTACCAAAAATTTATAAAGAGCGGGCGGAGAAGCAGGTATACACAGCAGATGTACGTTTGACGCGCCAAGTGTACGCCCAGCGCGCTCGAGACCCTTCCATTGTTTTACATCTTTCGACCTGTTCTCGAACTTTCTCACCGAAATTTGAGTTTCTATAGCATTTCTACATATATTTACTACAAGAATCTGTGGTTTTTGAAAAATCGATTTTTCGAGGCTATGAATATGATAATGTAACTTTTTCAATTTCAAGGGGTTGGACCTGCATTTAAATAATATGTATATAGTTTTAAAGGGTTTTTGAAGTATCCGATTACGAATGTGATGTCCAATTTGCCAAGCAAATAATAAAAAATATATTCAAAAGAATTTAAACAATAATACATTTTTCACAGTCTGTGTTTTTTTTTTTTTTTAATAATAAAACTTATTATGTCAAAAAGTGAAACGTATATGTCGTAAAGAGAAAATTTTATGTATTGTATCCTAGAGTAATATATTTATATCATAAAGTAAAACTTTTATGTCACAGAGTCACATTGTTTATGCCTTAGAGTGAAGCTTTTATATCATTTAGTAGCATAACTACGTTACAAACTAATGTTTCTATATCGGACAGTGAAAGTACTATATCATAAAGTATAATTTTGATGTCATAGATTAACATTATTGCATCTAAAATTGAAATTCTTATGTGAAATAGTAACATCTTCTGGTACAAAGTTAAAGTATGTGATAGAGTATTTATTTGCAGCATATAGTAATGTTTATGTGTCAAAAAATTAACATCATTGTAGAAAGAAGTTTAGGTTTTATGAGTTAGAGTTTTTTATATTATAGAGTAATATTTGTATTTCATAAAGTTAAACTTTTATTGTATTATACTTTTTTACTTATCGTCAAGAAAGTGTAGAATGGTATTTCTTTTCAGAATACTTTGGCCTTAGGACACAAATATGCCTTACAATTCCGTGTTTTATCTACAGATAGATGCAAGTTTTTTGATGCAAGACCGACTCTGGAGTATCATTTAGCATCTGTAATAGGTACTTACCAGCATTACACTTAACATAGCTCACAGGCTAAGTACTGGAACCGAATCGCTATTATAAAATTTTATCATTATATTTAAAAATAAAAAAAATAAAAATTTTATTCTTAACTTTAATTTACATTCAAAATACATTTTTTTTTTCAGACTCTCCTTTCTTTCGGATGTTATTTTCGCATTAATTCTCTTTCGGAGGGTAAAAGACTATTATAATACAGTCACTTATCCGAATTGGAGAAACCGGAGTAACAAAAATACGTTTGATTTGTATATGGGTTTATAGCTCGTAGAGTCAATTAGATTCTCTTTAAAATGATTGACAAGAGGGCGTGCTCCACTGTTCAACAGCAATATCGGCAATGCAAAGGTTTTCAACAGCAACGGTGGCACCATCGCAATCAACATCGAATAGGCGAGAACGATTGGCACTATCTACAACGTTGACCGCGTGATTGCATACGTTATCCTGTCCATCCACGGCGACGCGAGAACTCGAGCTGAGTGCTCCGATAACGGCAGAACAAGAACGCGTGCGGATTTCCCCAGAAGCGGCGGCGCCAGCGGTGAGGGAGCGCGTCGTGATTTGGAGCCGCTAAGCAGCACTTCGGGTCAACGTCGGCGGAGCGAGGACGCGCGCCGATTCTCCCAGCAGCAGTAGCACCTGGGCATGCACCGTGGTTCGGGGCCTTTGAGCAGCCCTCCAGAACATTGTCGGCTACACAAAGTTGCGCGTCGTCTCACACACCGACGGTGGTACGTAAATGTGCCCCGCCTTCCACAGCGACGGCAGCGCGTTGACGCGCGTCGCCGCCGATAGCAACAACAGCGCGTAGACGCGCCTTGTCTTCCACAGCGACTGTAGCACGTAGACGTGCCACGTCTTCCATCTCAGCAGCAGCGTCGGACGCGAGTGTGCTTCAGGACGAGTACACGCGGTCCCGTCTACACCAGCACCGGTAGCACGAGATCGTGCGCCGCCTTCTGCAGTAGAAGCCACCGACAGACGACGCGACCGGGTGTGGACTCCTGGTCGAGTGCGCGAGGTCGCGCTTGCACCAGCAGCGGCAGCGCTAGAGCGCGCACCGCCTTCTAGAACAACAGCAGCAGCGCGAGGAAGCACAACACCGTCTGTACGTGTCGCAACTTCACTGGGAACCGCTTTGCGCATTAAGTAGTGATTATAATATAAAAATGTACTTGCTGTTCCTGGCGTAGGTTTTCTCACAGAGTTTTCACTACGCCACAGATACTAGTCTGGGTAAATGCAGGAACAGTAAAAATATTTGAGATAATTTTAATTCCTGTAACGTACCAGGTAGGAAATTCAAATAAATTACATTAAATGTACAATAAACAGTTTCGTTAAAGATTTTAGCAACCTTTGTATAATAAACAGATTACTTAATTAACTGTAATTGAATAATTTAAAAATAGTTAATGTTTAAAACATGAGATGGCTTCTAAAGGATATTTGTATCCGAGACAAATAGTGTACTTGTATAATTTCGTAATCAAAACTCAATGTATAATTGCACTGAATTTATTTAAGTTGATTCAGATTAAACAAAAGAAAAGCTTTCGATAAAGAGTGAATATTTTGAAATTGAAAGAATTAATTAGGAAAATGGAATGCAAGAGTTGAGTGTAAGCTAAAATGATGTTCATAATTTTCACAATATAAAATCTATAACGTATATCTGCACCGAGTGACCGGAGTAATATTCTTATTGTTTCAGTTTTTGCAAGAAAATGACGTATCTGATTTCGGAATTTAGAAATCGGTAACATATAAATGTATTAAAGTAAGAAAAAATCAAAATAATTAAAGTTGTTAATCAACTTGCGTATCACTATCAGCAAAAACGTGTTACAATTTAAAAATAGGATTGTAGCGCATAGTTAAAATGAATTTGTGCGTAAATTATAAAATATATGATTGCTAATGTTTGTAAAATTGAATTCATGTATAGAAACGAAATTATTGATGTATATTTAGGTAATGATTAAAAATGGCTATTTAAAATCTGGAATCAGGTTGATTACGTAATTTATAGGTACGTGCCATATGGTGCACTCATTTTCATACCAAAGGTATTTTTTAATGAGAAAATGACAAGGTATTACGAATGTTCTTGATGATTATTTCAAATTATGAGTAAGTAATATGTTACTCGTAAAACAAGTGATGAAAAGAAAGTAAATCTTGGTTCCTGTGAATGGAGTGGTAAACTCTACCTGAATAGCAAGTGTTTGTTCATCACAATAATGAGATATGTATGGATATCAGTGCAGTCATGGGTACACTACTTCTTAGAATAAGTCAGTTTTATAATTTATGTTTGTACAAAATAAAACAAACATGAAAATAATAACGAATAAAACAAAATGTAAATTTGTCTAGCAATCTTTAAAAAGAGGTTATGGTAGTACTAATTCGATAACAATAATGAAAAACTAAGAAGTGGTGCATGAACGAATTGTTTTTGTGCGGTCGTATCTCAGTTGGCTAGGGTCCAGATAACTGATTTGGAACTGCATGAAACCAAATTGGTTTATGATAAATCTTTGACGTGCACATTCAAAGAAATCGTGTACACGAGGCGTCGATGGGGCGCCGTGAGTACATATTTACCTTCTGTATGGTGACGACCATCGGAAAGGATAACCCGAATGGGGTTGTATGGAGGTGGCACACACGGAAGTGAAGTCATTGGCCTAGCTAGACGTGTATCACTGAAAGAGTGATAGTAAATGCAAAGAATTGAAGTTACTATATGTTAGTAAATTTTGCAATCAGATGAGATTGACATTATAGGAAAGCTATGAAAACGAGGGACCAATAAGCTAGTAAATAGGTCGATATAATTGATTCAAAGTGTTTCTTGCATTATGTGTTGATTTAAGTATGAATTATTATTGATAATCTAAAGCTCTTACAGCTCTGGTTGATTGACATTACGGTTCTGTGCGCGGAAATTCCGAAATTTTCTGCTTTTTAGAAGATATACACGTCCGAGAACTGCCGTGCTGTATCGGGAAAATTATAGCGTTTTCGAAAGCTGGAATCTCAAGAATGTCGTTCTTTAACGGAAAATTTGAGGAATTTCAAAATAAGTAGTCATCCTGAATTGAATCCCACTGAAAGCTTTGGGAGAAAGCCAGAGCTGGGGGAGATAACGCATGAACATTAGAAAATTTTGATTAAAATGTTCAAAAACGTAAGAATGAGAAAAGCAATGCTCAGTCATTATTAATGTAATTTAAGCTATAACATTACTTAGCTCGCATAAGTTAGGGTACAAGACCAAGTTTTGTTCGGGGGGGGGGGGGGGGGGGAATGTTGCTGACAGAAATAATGATAATTATTGTAAAGTTAAATTGTCGGCGAATATAATAATGTCAATATTATAGGTGTGAATCTGTTGTTCTAAGGTAGACATAAATAAATTATATGACTGCATCGATCACTCAGAAAACTCCTTTATTAATTAAGTACGTACAACAGTTGTCTTTGAATTCGCGATCATGTAACAGCTTGTTATTTCGCGTGGCCGGTACGTATTACTGGCATTCAGGGTTGTGTATCTACTTGTTCCAATTCTAGTAGTTGTGTATCTACTTGTTTCAATGTGCCATTATAGCATACAATTATGCTTGTCCATAGTTCACGACGCTGTCCATCATTTGTTATTCGTTTAAGTTTATGCCATGATGAGGGGAGTATTTTTAAAAAACTCCCGTAACGTCGCATACTTTTAACTCAATTAATAAAGGATTGTTCTGAGTGATCGATGGAGTCATATAATTTATATAATAATCTTAAATTGATAACAAATAAAGTGATGCAACGTATTAATTATAGCGTTATGAAAGAAAGAGAACCAAATGAAATCGGCTACGCGTAAAGATTGAGCATGTGCTTTTCTGTCTCAAGTGCATTTCCCGAACGAAGGTCGTACAAAAAGAGCCAGCGTTGGCGCTCTCGACAACAACAAGGAGTGCAGTTCAGACTCTCGTATGGTTCACATCGTGTGACTATTAGGGAAAGCATTGGCTTTTTAGAGTAAATGCGTCACAGGAATATATCAGCTAGGCATTTGAATAAATCGAATTTTGAAAGTTTAAACTGTGATTGAATTATTAATTTTTCCTCTCGTGAATCCTGCTTTATGCCGGAACAAGAACATCGGCCAATTTTCCTTTTCCTCCCAATTTTTCATTCTTTTTCACATTTCGTAGGCGAGAGTCCATTCTTTTTTGAACATGTCGAACGCATTCGCTTTTTACAACTGGGAATTCTTCGCCATTTAGATGTAAGTTTAATATAGCACTGAAAGTTTTGGAATAACAATTTTCAAACCAAGTATATGATAACTGGCTTCAGCAAATGATACATTTGCTTTGCATATCTTGCACATGAGAATATCTGCGATTACACCAAAAACTGAAGCAAATTCAAAAATTCTATAACCTTCTGATAGATTAACGGGAATGTTCGTAGATTGAAAAGCATCGACTTTTTTAGCACTTGCATTTTGTCCTTTTGAAAGATCGTGTAGCCCGCTTTGCAAAACACTGCTGCTCGTCCTTCCTTCCTTTTCGATCACGATAACGCTCGTATATATATATATATATGTGTGTGTGTGTGTGTGTATATATATTTAAATAATTTCGAAATAATATATACTTAACACGCAAACTTAAACCGGACGCGATAGAGCGATAAACCTTAAAAAAAAGCTCGTTGTCTGGTCGAGAACGCGTGAATTAGTTGTATCAGCTTGATATAAGTTAGTGAAAATCACCTCAGGCCGAAATTTGACTAGAAAGGACCTGCAAAACAAGTCCGCCGCGGCGGCGGCCGTACCACCGCGAGCGTGGCCTCGCGCGCTCCAGCTTGCCGCTCCTTACCTGCCCGATGCGCGGCTACATAGTCGGATATAACTCCATTTAGAGATTGAATTTCGATCTAAAACTTTGGGAACATATTCTCCACACACATACTCATTGACTTAAATAAAAAAAAGTGATTTTTTGAACCATTTACACGAGACGACCCCCTTAATAAATATGTTATCAAAAATTATTAAATTACAGCTTCGTTCGTCACCAAGTTAATGTGTTTCAGCGCCAGAGCACTGATGAAGGTGTTTGTATTCAATCATGCAACATTAAAAAGGAGTGTTTATCATAAGAAACTGTTATGCTTTTGTAACCTTACATAATTCTTGTGATAAATTTAATCACATCGCATTTAATATTGAGTTATGTTTTTAATTTCACCCTTAACGTTCCGCATGTGTCTTAGTATAAAAATATACCCATATATGAATATTATAATGCAGTTATTTCTCTAATTAAACTAAAATTATATATGGTCATGCAATGAAACATTTATTTTAACATTAGTTTTTATATTATACCTTTTCATATTTTAAGACTTGTACTTTTATGTGTATTTGCCTGAACTACTTATTTTTTTTAAATAGTAAATTAAATTTTTCATGATATGATTCATTGATGAAACAGTTATTTAAATTTTATTTTCATTATATTTCTTATATTTTAAGATGTGTATTTTAATTCCAAGAAAGGAACCAACATTTTTAACGATAATTTTTTTATGTATTTAATTCGTAGAACACAGTTGACCATTGACACATTGAATTGAAATTGTACGGTGATAATTAGTTCAAACTTTCTGCTTTTTAATTTTATCGATAACAAATTTTGAAACGCAATTTCTTCCCTCTTTGTACGGGTCGTCGTTGTGAGTATTATCTGCAGCTGTAATACTCGAATCACGGATTATTCCACTCAAATCTGCGTGTAAAAATCCAGCAAGTTTGAGGTTAGAATTGGAAACGCGGCAGGAGCAGTGAGAAATTGAGCGAGGAGCATAATATTGTCATGAAGCTACTCGTGTCGTGGCAGTAAGCTTATAAACGCCATCTGTACCTTGAGCACCACCTACAGTCAACACAGCACACTACCGCCAATTACACCAAAGTGCCATCTGCCGTCACACATACCAACTACAGCGGTGGTACATCTGCAGACGCCTCTTTGACACCGTACCATCATGGCCGAGAAGTGCGCCAACTGTGGCGAGACCCCAAGGAGCGGCGACGCTCTACGTATGTGCTGTATATGTCAATTAATATGCCCGTAATGCAAACCCCTAGTCGCACTTAACCACGCGCAGTCAATCGCGCCCCAGTTTTAAACGAGGTCTCTCGCCTGCCAGGAGTGCACAGAGGCGAAGAAGCTCGCTTCTAACGTGGCAGTCCAGCGTACTCTGAACGGCGCCAGCACAAACAGGAAGGGAGCCGGAAAAATGATGGCTACTTCCACGCCGTCCAATAAGAAGGCGGAATATCTGAAACCGCCCAATGGGATGCGATTGGTGACGCTCCCTGGCACTGTACCATTGCGATTGCCAGGGCAACGCCCCGCCCACTTCAGCACTCAGCCACTACGTGGCACGTTATCAACCACGTCCAAGACTACGGTGAAGAAGAAGAAGAAGGAAGGCGGAGTGACCTCAGTCAATGAAAACAAGGCAGCAACAAGTGGGGAGGAGTCTTCACTTAAGTAGCAGGATGCCGTACAGAAGACTACGAGCGACGCATTGACCATCAGTCCGCAGGCCGCGAATTCGTCTTCGTCCCAAGAGGTATCGCATACATTAAGTACTGATAATATCATTAATAATACTGCAAACATCTCTGTGATTAAGCAACTCGACGAATCGGTGCTAAGAAAAGGAACCACGATTTCTTTCATAACTGAGTTTGCCAATAATACATAGAAAAATGTTTACAGTGCTCTGGACAGACATAACGCTTCGATTGAGTCTAGGTTGGAAGCTATTACTAACAGACTAAAGCCCTTATCAGTCATGGAATCGAATCGCGATTATCTGAGCAGAACTCCCAGCTGATGAAGTTTTTGCAATTAAATACAGAGCACTGTAAGCATTTAGAAGACATTAATAATAAAAACCTATTTTTAAAAAGAAAATTGATCGATCTTGAAGAAAAATGAATTGATAAATTTGAAAATCACTGTAGTAAGGTTACGAGCGAACTTAATAATGTTAAAAATAAAATAACAGATACCAGTGAAGCTTTATTAAATGAAATAAATAATATAAATATCGGCACACACACAAATGAAGAAATCAATACTAGTAATTTAGATCATAGTAATAATGACGGGAATAATAACGAAAGCGTAACAAATACAAATATTAAAGAGGTTCTAAACGAACGTGATGTTAATATTATAAACTCTAATGCGGCCTCCCTGTCAGAGGTAACCATTATTAATAATAAAAACAAGCAGAAAAAAGCTACTTGTCTGGCACGAAGCAAACGGGTTCCCTTATCAAATGAAAAGGTATCAAATATAAATAAAAACGACAAATTAATAATTTCTAGTATATTTGAGGGACTCGCGAGCAAGCATGAATCCATTGCACATGCAATTTTAATTAAGGTACTACCAACCTTAAAAAAAGAGGATATAACAGACACCCGTTTGCTCCGGTCGGACAACATGCGACCTGTTACACCGGCAGCAGACGAAAGCGAGCGTAGACGGTCACCGTGGGTTATTACTCTCTCTCTCTCTCTCTCTCTCTCTCGCCGACTTAGTAGATAATATTATGCGTGCTAAACGCACAATTACTAGTTATCACATGGGGAATATTGACATCACGTATCTTGACCAGGAGACGAAGGATTAACTTTTAACGGGGAAAATATTTATTAATGAAATGTTAGACAGTACCACCTTTCTAAGCTACAGTCATCTACGATTGCAAGCCAAAACTCTCGCTTTCAAGTACGTTTGGTACAGGGGGGACCCTTCCCGTCAAGATGCGGGATGGTGGTATCTCTCATGTTTTTACAAATGCTGCCGAACTGCAAGCAATCTATTCATTATATTCTAACAAATCTGCGCTTAGAAACATACAGTCAAGCAACATAAACACAAACAAGGCATGACTAAATCAATGAGACGCGAGAGGGGGGCACTGTGGGGGATTGAGAGTAGGATTTATCAATGTTACCTCACTTGTATGTCACATTTAGATAATCCGCCAACATCTTTTGACTGGTTCCTTGTACTACCTCTTTGGAGTTGCTGAGACGCACATTTCACCTAAGGTCAAGGATAGTCGCGTTCAGATCGACAGATCCTCAATAATTAGACTAGATAGGAATGAGTTTGGGGGTGGACTGTTACTTTACGTGCAAAACTCCTTTAACCCATTTCTTCCCAATCGGCCATTTTATAGCCAATTGGTTTTTTGCCTAAAAAATTGTCGAAAAAAAAATAATAATAACCAATAGCAGAAACAATCTGGAGTTACTTCAAAAGACTCAGAATAGAATCCTAAAAATTGTTAATAAAAATAGTTTCAATCAGGACAACCCATTAAATTTAAAACAAATTTTTGCTTATGAATGCGTATCGTATCATTATAATGAACTCAAGAATTTATACTTAACGTCTAAAAGCAAAACCAGAAATAAACTTATTATACCACCAAAATGTTCAAAAGCTGTAAGTGATAAGAGTAATCACATTAGAGCAATACAAGTTTATAACTGCGTACCAACAATTAATATAAATCTTAAAATACTAGACATATCAAAGATTTATAATAAGAAAAAATTAAAAAAATGGATAAGTACGAATATATTATAAACATCAACAAGTCACTGTTACTTTATCCAAGACAAATATGTACTTGGACACTTAGGTTTTAAGTTAGTTTTTAGTTTTACTTAGATTGTAGGTTAATTATTAAGTTATTATACACACCGGACCTATGTACAGGTAGCTCTGACTACCTCTATAGGATGTGGGTTACTCCAGATATAATTAATATATCTGGAGATTAACTACAACATGTATTACGATGTATTACTCTGGTTAAATAAATAAATAAATAAATAAATAGCACTTTTTTGAAGCAAAATTGTCGGCTCTTTCTGATTCTGAAGTCAGAATTTTGAAATTTTCGTTGGAAAATTTCAAAATGGCGGTTTTAGGTAAAAATCCAATCGACTATAAAATGACCGCTTGGGAAGAAATGGGTTAAAGCCAGAATACTATGCGCCTCCAAGACAACACAAGAAGGCTTACCAGGTATCTCGGAATATATTATGTGCAATGTTCAATCGCGTAACCACCCCCACTCTTTGTAGCGCTCATATGTAGGCCGCTGCACATACCCTTCTTACTAAATTCCGATCTTATTGAAAAGCTACCATTACATACGCAGGACTTTAATCATAAAATTATTATGGGCAATCTGAACGCAAATCTTCTTAAGATGTCTGAGGATGCTAAATATGTCAGTCGACTGGCAACTGACCCAAACTTAAAAATAATTGACGAATTTAATAGTGCGACTCATCACCTCGACAATTCCCACACATAGATTGCCGTTATGATGACAAATGAGAATGACGTCGTACTTGAGTCATGCAATCAGATGGCACCATTCACGATCAATCATAATCTCATAGATGTTGAAATTGTATACGGAGCTAACTTAGTCCCGAAACCGGGAACTTTTCAATACAGGGATTTTAAATCCATTAAACAGGATGACCTTCTGACACATTTGACAAACAGTGATTGGTCGCCGTTTGATTGCACCGACGATAATGACATTGACGGACTGCTGGAGTGCCTCAGTGTTAACCTATTGGAGGCCATCGATACGTTAGCTCCTTAAAAACAATTCACGCCAAAAAACAAGGCAAATCCTCCATGGGTTGATGCTGAGCTGTCAGACTTGCTCAAGAAACGTGACGCTTTACGAAGACGGTATGTACGGACCAAGGAGGAGACTTGTAGGCAAGAGTACCACGCCCTCGCCACAAGAGTAGAGCAGTGCATTAAGTCTTAGCGTGAAACATACATTCAAGGTAGAATATCTGATGCACTAGACGACAAAAGTGACATCTGGAAAGAGCTGAAGTGCTTGGGACTCTTACCAAGAATACAATACGAGCTTCATGGTTTCACGCCGAATGAGCTTAACTCGCACTTTACGGGTGTATCGATCTCCCAGACTGAAAGTGACGTAGATTTGGGCAGCACCTGGAACTCAGCCAGTGATAACGGCTTTAAATTTGAAACTTTGACAATGTAGATGTAGTTCTAGCAGTTACTTATTTCTCGTCACAAGCGAGAGGTGATGACGGTATCCACCAAAGTGTGATAGTTAAGGCTCTCCCTTTCATTGGTAATCACATTTTGCGTATTTTTAACTCCTCCGTATCTACGTGGGTCTTCCCAGTGGCTTGGAGGGGGGCTCATTTAGTGCCACTCAAGAAGACCTTTGTGCCATCATCCGCCTCGGACTTCCGCCCGATAGCACTGCTGAGCTTCCTCTTCAAGGTGCTGGAGAAGATAGTCCATGATTAGATCATGAAGTTTATTCACAGAAAAAAGATCCTTGACCCGTTACAGACAGGTTTTCGACGGTATCACAGCACAGAAATAGCACTAATAAAGTTAACAGAGGACATATGGACTGGTATTAACGACAACAAAAAACTTCTGATGATTCTGTTACTGTTCGACTTTAGCAAGGCGTTTGACACTATATCACCATCTAAACTTCCCCGTAAGCTGAGTGGCATGGGTTTTCGCAGAGGTGTACTTTTGTGGCTAAAATCTTATATAATTGGTCGTAAACAAAAGATAATTAACAGCAGTGAAGACTCAAATTGGTTGACCACCTCTGCTATTCAGCTTGTACATCAATCGCAGACGAATTGCAAATCTACACTCAAGCGGGATCTGCATGAGGGTATCAGCGGCATGTCGGTTGTAGCGCGGGCAGTGTCGGAGTGGGCCAAAGCGTCTGGACTTCGGCTGAATGTGGACAAAACTACAGCGATAGTTTTTGGATCAGAGCATAACATCAATCAACTGCAAACTCTTGATTTGCCCGGAATTGAGTTTCAGGACGGCGTGCATTCCCCCTTGTCCGACACTGTCATAAACCTCGATGGACCCTAAACTCACTTGGAAAATGCAACTAGATACGATAGGAAAGAAGGTAAATCGTGCCCGATTTTTCCGTCCATGCACCACCGAGGCTTTGCGAAAGCAGCTTGCTTGTGCGCTAGTAGTTCCACATCTAGATTACAGTTCCGTGGTCTATCTTGACGTGTCAGATGAGCTTCAGACAAAGTTACCAAGACTACAAAATTCATGTGTGAGATACATATGTGGTGTTAGGAAGGACGAGCATATCACTCCTAACAGGAAATACCTTGACTGGTTCTCTATAAAGGAAAGACGAGCGTATTTTGCAGGGCTGCTGTATAAAGTAATAAATATGAGACAACCTCCGTATCTCTCGGCTCACTTTGGGAGAAACACGGCCAGGACTTTCAGTAGGATTGGTGTAAAAGAGCTCTCGGTTCCGGGATTGCGCACTGATACTGGTCTTTACTCATTTAGAGCCCAGGGTTCCCGATTCTGGAACACCCTTCCCTGCGATGTGAGATATCTTCCATCCTTGTGTAAATTCAAAACAGCCTTGATTAGATATCTCAGACAGCTCAGCGGTGACCAATAACAATAAAAATATATACATAATAAAAAAAAATTTATTTTGATGTCCACGCTAAGATATATAGCTATTTATTTATTTATTTATTTATTTATTTATGTATTTATTTATTTATTTATCTATCTATCTGTCTGTCTGTCTGTCCGTCTGTCTGTCTGTCTGTCCGTCCGTCCGTCCGTCCATCTATCCATCCCACCGGCCATCAATCAATCCATCCATCCATCCATCCATTCTTCCATTCTTCATTCATTCATTCACTCAGTCATTCATTCATTTATGCATTTATTTATTTATTAATTATTTATTTATTCATTCATTCATTTATGCATTTATTTATTTATTTATTTATTCATTCATTCATTCATTCATTCATTCATTCACTCATTCACTTCCTCCCTCCATCCCTCCCTCCCTCCCTCCCTCACTCACTCACACACTCCCTCCCTCCCTCCCTCCCTCCCTCCCTCACTCACTCACTCTCTCCCTCACTCACTCACTCACTCACTCACTCACTCACTCACTCACTCACTCACTCACTCACTCACTCACTCACTCACTCACTCACTCACTCACTCACTCACTCACTCACTCACTCACTCACTCACTCACTCACTCACTCACTCACTCACTCACTCACTCACTCACTCACTCACTCACTCACTCACTCACTCACTCACTCATTTATTTATTTATTTATTTATTTATTTATTTAACTATTTATTGTAAATATTGACAATTCCATTAAGCAGTATGAATTTATTTATAAGCGTGTATGGATGCCATTAAAGTGTGTATGTATTTTTATAATAATGACGCGATAGATTTATTGTCAAAAATGCGTCTGCTATTTTTATTTTTTATTTTTATATATTGATAACTAATATCCTGTTGACCATAGCTGATAAGCAAGATTTTAAGAAGACTAACTGTGCTATTTTTATATATGAACAAGTACGTTATTTTGTATATTACTGTATTTTTTTATCATTATCAGAATAAAAAGTATATCTATCTATCCATCTATCTCTCTCTCTTTCTCTTGCGCTCTCTTGCCTGTAAAGGTTGGCCGCTGCTAGGTGACATCAACATATATATATATATATATATATATATATATATATATATATATATATATATATATATATATATATATATATATATATATATATATACTGGCAGAACTACAAACAGAAGAAGAAGCGACATTTTTTACTAAAATAACGCACAATTGAGATCAATTTGTTTATATCCTGAAAGTAAGAGCCTATTACAAAAAACTAAGGTCGTTGCACTTAATTTTTACGTGTCAGTAAATACCTCTCAAAGTTTCAGCAAATATCGGTTTCCAAACCTCTGACACTCTCTTTGTGAGTGAACAGAAATGGGTATTAAGAAGGAGAGCTACTACCTTCCGAGAAGCTGTTTTTGATGATGCTTTGGGAAACGTTTTCTGGTGCCTATAAATTAACTCGCGGTTTAATCTGATAGGCTCCGCTCTCCAAAATATGGCCTACTATGTATTATACTCCGAATATGCGTTATTTTAATGATAAATGGTAATTGTTTTGTTAATCATAACTCTTCATGCATTCAGACTTAAATTTTGTTATACAACATTGGATTAAAACTGAAAACTTTTATTAAAACATTGGATCATTTTGCTTGTACAACGTAACAGGAGCATGTTGCAAAACGACCATAGTTAATTCTGTTTCATAAGCATAAAAACGCGTAATCTAGTAAACACGTGATATATAAAATATGTTGTACACCATGGGGGAGAGATGTTTTAGCCCTTCTGTGTTTGCATCGAACTCGCAAAAAAGCCTACTTATATGCTTTGCTACACAATATACTATTTTTAAATGGAATAAATGCATATATTGCACTCCCAGAATAATAATATGATAACTTAAAATTCTTTGTTTTTATAAAACCAATCTAGTAACGTAAATTTTTTATGAAGTAAAAATATTTTACGTGGATTTTATTATTGTATTATATTCCACGTTTTTAGTTTTTATGGGGGCCCTGAAAAGGGCAGGTTGTTTCAATCTCAGGAGGTTCTTAGAGTTTCTTCGCCTCCCGTTCAGGACTCTTGAACGGTCGGGGCTGGAGGCGCCGAAGAGCTCTTCGGCGGTTGATGCTGCAACTTTTGGGTGCCTCGTAGACGTCTAAAAAACGTACTTTTGGCGTTGGTCGTTTCGGAACGGGGCAAAGTCTTCGTTTTATGGCTCCCAGCTTCCTCGAGTCCCTCAATGCCGCAATGCCTCAGTACTCGTACCGGGATACATGGTAAGGCAGGCTGCATCGACTTTCGGAAGAGCGCCTCCTCTTCGTCCGGCAACTCGTTTTCCGGAGAGGGGAAGAGACAAAGAACGTCTTCTTGTACCTTTTCGTCCTCCGGGATAAGAGCTGCTCGGATCTCAGCGGTAGTGGGCACCGGTGTTATGGGTCGTGGCACCACAAACACCAGACTGTAAACTTGGGGGGATTGATACCCCTCCCCTACTGAGATAAAAGAGGAGGCGGTGGCGTCATCTGCCTATTCTCCTTCTGCCGCCGTCGTCTGGGCCGAGGGCGACGTGTGTAACGCCGCTTTGGTTGGCGCTCGGACAGGTGCCGCCGCTTCTTGGTGACTTTGGAAGTATTCATCTACCCAGGTGTAGCTACTGTGGTGCGTCGGCTTGCCGTGAGCGGTGTGCGCGAGTAGGCTGCGCGTGTAGAAAAACATGTGCAGGGAACCATAGGTGGGGTGCATGTGTGCCCTCTTGAGGAGCCTGTGCCTGTGTATCCTACAACTGAACTTCCTTGAGAATTAAATTAATAACTCCCGGAGCGATTCAGATTGTCGGAAACGAGGAGATTATTGCGGCTGAAAGATGCTTGCGATTCTCGTTAGAGAACGGCGTCCTTAAGTAGATCTTCTTTCAGGGACTGCGCACAGTGGGGCTGTTCGGGAAAAAAGGGAAAAAATTCACGCTTTAAGCACAAAAAATGAATTTTTTTTTCATAAATATTCCTTATGTGATTACCTATAAGAATCGGTTTCCCCCGCAGTGATCCGGCAACATCTAATATGATATATCTATATATATATATATATACATGTAATGGAGTTTGCCTATGCCCGGAAATAATGCAAAATTTTTGTTAATTCTTGACTAACTTTGAGCAACGTTGCGTTGAGCAATGTTGTGGGATCACTGCGGGGGAAACGGATTCTTATAGGTAATCACATAAGGAATGTTTATAAAAAAAAAAATTAATTTTTTGTGCAACCTTGCTTAAAGCGTGAATTTTTTCCATTTTTTCCCGAACGGCCCTACTGTGCTGCGTTCATCTGCCCCCGATCTCTTGACGCGCGTTCGTCAAGAGCCGTGAACAGCGGAGGGATACTGCCTTCTTAATAAGACTTCCTTGGGAGCTAAACCCGCCAGAAAGTCTATTCGGCGCGACAGTACTCGAGTTAACCACCACGGGACGAGTGCAGTAGTTACCGTGCACCGTAGGCTGGCTTCCTTAGGAGATTACTCTCAACCGAGGAGGTCCGACCAACGCGGTGCGCCGAGGCCGACAGACTAAGGAGGCGCGCGCCCCCTTATTTATACCAGGCGCGAAAACTGCTCCGACCGCTCTGTCGTGAGCGCGGCGGCTCGGCGCTAGCGGTGGCTCGATACAAGCGCCGTGAGCGCGCGGCGTACGATTCGGTCTCTCTCTCTCTTTCTCTTCTGCTCCTACTGAGCTCTTGCTATATGGGGTTGGAGGTGTTTGTAATAATACAGTTTGGATAATGCTTTGAGGTTTTGGGTTATTCTCCGTTGCTCGTCCCTGCGCCGGTCACAAAACTCGCTCTCCTATATACTACCCGGCTGCGCCGTGATTGGCTGCAGTTCGGGTAGAAGGGGAAGATTACCGCGCACAAGGCTCTATAGGTATACTAAGTGTATATCACCCTCTTCTCGCCCTTGGCGCATAATGTGCTATTATAAGCTCGGGATTTAAAATGCCACAATTCCACTATATTTATTTTTTATTGTATAATATTAGTTACTTGGTGACAATTATTTAATAATTCCAAAATTAATTAATATTTAAAACTAAATTTAATTAGTAATACATTTTGGAATTATGAATTAAAAAGGACTCAATTCATAATTCCAGAAATGAATTTTAATTAAATTTATTTTTACTTATTAATTCATTTAGTAATTATCAATTAAAAAGGATGCTATTCATAATTTCAAAATGAATTAATATCTAAAAATAATTTTAAGTAATAATTTAAAGCGAATTAAAAATCTAATAGGATTGAAAGTTAATACATTTAGATAGAATAGGATTTATTTAATAAATAACTAATTGATTACATATTACATTTTTATATGTATATTGAAAGTAATGAATGTACTTATATAAAATCAAAAATATACAAACGTACATATATACATACATATATACATAAGCTTAAAAATATTTTTGCTTCTTCATACAGCAAGCTTTGTGATGGTAAAAGAAAAAGTTTTGAGATACTGGAAATCGAAATACACTATTTTTAGAAAATGTCTGTATGAATGTGCGTGCGTGTGTGTGTATTTGTGTGCACGTGTGTGTGTGTGAGAGAGTGTGTGTGTGTGAGTCTGTGTGTGTTTGTGTGTGTGTGTGTATGTGCGTATATGTATGGATGTGGATCAATATCAGTCTGAATATACACGGTGAAAATTAATATTTCGGAACTCATTTTTTCGTTTTTTATTAAGGAAGGCGAATCAAAAATATTTTTTTTTTGTTTTTCGATGCGTTTTTGTTTTTAGCTATTTTTCGATTTTTGAGTTTTAGTTATTTTGGTTTTTTTATACCTCAGAAATATCATCATCAGCTGAGGGATAATATATTTAAATGAGAAATAAAATTACCTATCACTTTCCTTACCGAAATTTTGATTAAGCTATTTCCCTTGTTTTGTTATTCAAGAAATCGTCATTCTTTTTCAAACGGTTATATCTGTGCAATATGAGAAGCAAAATTGTTGAAAAAAATTAGGATGAATAGGAATATGAAAAAGAATATTCTGTAAAATTTTTAGAATTTATCTTTTTCTGTTAAAGGAAAAAAATCTTTTTGCAACAAAAATCGATGTTTAGTCAGCTGCGAATACTGGAGCAAATTGACAGCATTTGATCTGAAACTTTCCCAAACGGTAGCTTTTTACTATCTCTTGAACAAGTGATTTGCTCAGATCACGGCGGCTTTTATATTTAGAGATATTTGAGATTATCTATTTTTCGAAATTTTTTTTTGGTCACTTATATCTCAAGAATATCAGTCATTTATTACATAATAGGGCTCATTTTTTGCATTCTTTAATGCAGATTCATAATTAAAAAGAAATTTAAAGATTCATCGTCTCATTTTTCCTTATAACAATTTTTGGATTTTTGGATCAGTTTTATTTTTTGAGTTCTTTGGTATGTTAACTTATATTATAATCAGTTTAGTATAAATACATTAAAGAGAGCATAAAATTAACTATCTTTTACAACTGCAAATGTTGGATAGGCAGTTCTTCTCCTTTTGTTATAAACGAACACATTTATATTTAGTTTAACCGGTTATATCTAAGAAATCTATGATGGCTAATCGTTCACAAAATTTTAGATCATTAGGAATTCAGTGAATCTACGTACTAAAATCTGGTTACATTTCATTTAAATATATAAATAATTTTAATATATTATAGTATAGACGGTAATGACGAGTCCTTGGAACTTAGCTTTGCCAGTATTGGTTGTGAGACAACTTGATTCCCTGTTCGATTTAGTACCCGCTTTCTGGTTCCGATCTGTGATGTACAATTTATAACCTACATAATGACTACGGATTTAATGAAAATACCTATTCTGATAGGTTAACAAATAATCTTCGAATGAAAGACTTCAGTAGTACTGTTGGCGAGTTATAAAGTTGCCGAAAGGTAGTAATACAAAAGTCCAAGCTGGCAGTAGGAATTGTCGTCTTTTTAAGAAGCACAAGATGGAATTTCTTACAAGCACCGGGAAAGATAGTTGATGGAATGGAGTGATTGAAGTCTATTACCGAAAGAGACTACGCGGTGATGCGTTGGGATATACCATCTTCCCACTCCACTTGCGATGAGAAATGGGGATAAAACTTTTTCGACTGTAATCCTCGCCATCACTTTTTAACTCGACACGCACGCTGCTACTTTCAAGCTGAATCTATATTATACCAGATGCCTCTGACGCGCGTAAAAAATGCGCAGAGTGACTATTTTTGTGGATTCTACGCGTTGCTTGCAGCACGAAAATCGCATAAATCAACATTTAGCGTACCTACCGTACACGCCAGAGTTAACAGTTCGCACACGTGGATTATACATCAGCACATAGATTGACTGGCATGCATGGATAATGTAGGTACCAGTGTGTCAGAAATAAATCGCGCACGAAGTAGTGTCGATGTTTGTAAATACGCGCTTGCGAGGCATTCCCGACACGTTGGTATAATATGCTCAGAACATACATATTATTTGCGGGTCCAGAGATGCAGAGTTTCATATTCCAACGTTGAGATCATCTCGCGCCCGTGCGCGTATTCAGTAATGCGGGTGCCCGGTTTTATTGATATTCCGAAATGCTCGTCAAAGCGCTTCAACCCCGTTGAGTTCCGAAACGTCCCGAAACTCCGATCCATCTCGCCGGTCTTGCAGACGCGGAAATATTCTAGTAAAAAACAAGTTTCAAAAATCGGGTCGTTTGCGGCGCCCGCATTATGAAATACATGCAATATGTCAAGAGCATGATTATTATTTGCAAGACCAGAGATGTATAGTAGCATATACGAGTATCGAAACTATCTCGCATGCCTTCGACTTACTCCTGACATGCTGGTATAATTTGCCCACATCAGTACCGGAACCGGTAATATTAGCTCCGAGAACAACTTGCGTGCGCGCATTTGAGTAGGCAGTGACGACGCTCTCTCCGTTATCTCGCTCTTGAATACCAGGGCCGTGCAAATACCGAATTGCGCGCGCGGTCGCGCAGACCGGCACTGAGGTTATATCGCTCGTGTATACCAGAGCTACGCCAAGACCGATTTACGCGCGCGGTCATATACACCGGCACCGAGGTTCTATCGGTCATGTAGATCGTTGCCGAGCTGCGTAGACCGTCGCCGAGTTGTGAGACCGACGTCGAGCTAGGTAAACCAGCGCCGAGCTAGGTAGACCACCGCCGAGCTAGGTACACCTTGCGCCGAGCTAGGTAAACCAGCGCCGAGCTAGGCAGATCAGCGCCGAGCTAGGTAGACCAGCGTCGAGTAGGTAAACCAGCCCCGAGCTAACTAGACAAGCGCCGAGCTAAGTAGATCAGCCCCGAGTTCTCTAGGCCGGCCCTGAGTTGCGTTTACCAGCGCTGCGCGTAATCAGTGCACAATGTTCCCAACCCAACCAAAAGTTTTATCGTGCAGAAGAAACGAACAGACCTGCTGCCATGGCATATTATACGTATAATGCGCGTATAAGAAAATGTAATACGGTTTTCAGCTGTGTTAAAAAATAACGGTAAATAAAAATGTATATTATGTATACACTTATAATAAATTACTTTTAATATTTTTACAAATGATTAGTGCATTTAAGTAGGAGCCATCGAGTGATGGTTATCAAATAAATAATTAAAGTAGCCTATTATGAACTTTATTTATCCACACATTCTAACATTTATTCACGTTTTCTCACATTTAGTCATATTTTCGTACAAAATCCATTTGTGCGAAGGGGATATTTTCATATATTTTCTCCTTTAAATACACAAAAACGTGAGAAAATGTGCATATATGTGTAAATATGTGCCAACTCGTTCCACTACTGTTCGAAGTATGCCGCTTATGCACATTTTCTCACTTGATTTTCACATTTTCTCACATTTTCGCACATTTGTCCATATAAATTATATCCACCCGGGGAAGAAAATCATTTTTGCACCAAATGTCTTGTAACAAGTATACATAATTTACTAGTAAATTTCTCTTGACTGAAAAGTATTCCCTTTGTGGAAAGATAAGGTAGGACTTTGGTGTTTTTTGGCTAAACAATCGAAAAAAATTTTATTGCATTTTCTTAATCTTTCTGATTGTAAGACTATTATTAAATCTTATCAGATGTTAGAACTCGATGTTGTGATAAAGTTATGCACATTTTAGTAGAACAAATTACAATAGATAACATACAAAACTGAAACTTTAAACGTCTTTTTCTCACCACTAATTTTCCTAACTGTAAGAAGTGGCTTGCGTATGAGGGTTTCGTGATTTTTTGTAAACTTTTAGAAAATATACCTTAGTATAAATATGTAAAACGTAAACTGAATACTGCAACTGTTTTATTGCATTTAACTTGATTTCTTTTATCTCAATTTTATCCATCAGTCATTATTAAAAGACGTGTTTTTTTAAGCATTTTCATCAGTCAAATGAAAACTAAATTGTTTTAAAGAAGAATGATGATTTTTCAAATTCTGTCAATAGTTTCTTTTGTTACCTAAACAAGAAAGTAACTCATTTTTTTTTCAGAACTATTTGTCAGAATGCTATGCGCAAGTGACAGTTTGAAAGCTGGACATTTTTGTTAAAAAAACGATTTTTATCAATATCTCTGAGGCAATATGGTATCTTCATTAATCAAAATATTTTCCGGTAGAAAAAACCTTTACAAAATTATTAACAAAGATAATTAAGGATTACCTGCGCCTTAAAAAGAATTATATATAATTATGTCAAATCGGCTATAAAATTGTTATTTTTGTTTATAGGAATTTGTCAAATTATTGTAATATTGAAACATAATTTGATAGAAAATAACCATTGATTAAAGTTCATAATAGGCTATATTAATCCTTTACTTGATAACCATAACTTGATGGCTCCTATTCAAATACAATAATCATTTGTAAAAATATTAAAAGTAATTTTTATCGATTTGACTTGAGATATGGCATGATTATTCCTAATAAAAATTTTCTTCACCGTCAGCCGAAAAATTAAAAAGAAATATGGATGTCTTTATTCTTTTAACTCAGCTACAAGACTCGGGGCTGGTCTACGTAGCTCGGCGCTGGTATAGTTAGCTCGGCGCTGGTCTAGTTAGCTCGGGGCTGGTCTACTTAGCTCGGCATTGGTCTCGTACATAGCTCGGCGCTAGTCTACCTAGCTCGACGCTGGTCTGCTTAGCTCGAAGTCGGTTTACTTAGCTCGGCGTCGGTTTACACGAGTGGTACAACCTCAGTGACGGTCTACGCGACCCCGCGCGCAAATCGGTCTTTGTCGTGGCTCTGGTATACACGAGCAATAAAACCTCGGTGCCGGTTTACGAACCGCGCGCGCAAATCGGTATTGGCGCTACTCTGGTATGCAACAGCGAGATAATGGAGATAACCTCGGCTCTGACTACGCAACCGTGCGTATGCAAATTGTTGTTGGAGCTAATATTACCGGTTCCGGTACTGATACGTGCATATTATACCACAGTACTTGTTACCTTACTATCGGCCGTCAAAACAAACTTGACCTTGACCTCAGATGACTCCGACTTGCGCCAGTGAGCGACACTTAGTGCCAGCAGGGAGGCATCTGATACTGTGATGACTCATCATATATTATCTGAGTAATGCATGATTCTAAATCAATCTTTAATATTTTAAATTAATTTTATTATTTAAAGAAAAAAAATGAATGTAATTAAATTGTAATATTTGAATGAAAGTGTTAACAAATTTTTTTTATTAAAGACTTTAATGATTAAAATATATAATTATCAATAGTTTCAAGAGAAGAAAGGATAAATAATAATGTTAATAAACAGAAGGTAAGTGCAATTAAATGTTCTTATTTATTTGACGATAATCGATTATATAGTACATCTATTATATTATACATGTGTAGATACATGAGTGAATAAAATACATATATTACATCATGTTTACAAAGGCGAATTTATTTATTTAATTCCTTTGAACGTGTTTCCACGCTGGTGGTAATAAAGTTAATTACATTATCGTCAACTGTATTTACAACGTCTCTAACAATACTAGGTTACAAAAACTTGTAATCGCGCTTCATGCATAAGACTACTTTTATTTACAATAAATTCAATAACTTCATCCGCAACGCAACTTACACTACCCGCTATAGAATTTAAATATTCCAGGAAAGCGTCAATACACTTTTCTATGTATTCGATAAGACAGTCAAAAGTAACTTTCTTCATGCTACAAGTATGTCGAAAACGTTTACATACAATAGATTTTTCATGTCTCCGATCCTCCTGTATTTCGATAGCTTTATCTTGATGATTATGCGTGAATTTTAAAATCCAACCATTACGTAAATCTTTTGATCCATTAATTAATCAGCGTCGCCTAGGAAATACTTGAGAATATCAACAAAAGTACCTTTAAATTTTTGCCAATCACTGATTGAGAACGCTTTTCCCTCAAAGTCAGAAGACAGCAGTCGTACAGTAGGTCAAGGATAATCTTCTTGGTGAAGGACTTGTTTAGTCCATATAACTTGCTGAATATCTGATGCGGATGACTAGTGGTTCGTGTTTGGTCAGTCATGTTGTCGTTTCTCTTCAAGTGGTTAGAAATGACTGATGTAAAAGTGTCACCATACCAGCTCTTAATATGTCTGTCAAATTAGAAGTGGAAGTGGAAAGTGCAAATATTATAAAACGGGGGAGGGGCTATTATTTATCACATAACAATAAATACTGACATTCCGAGAAGACTGACGAATATTGCGCCAGACGACCTGTTGAGATAAAGCAACAATGTTTTGGTGAGGGTGTCATGTTTCATAAAGATAGCAGCAAAATTATCGACTAACTTCTTGAAACTTGATACGAACGAAAAAATGTTGCATGAGCCAGATGATATCATGTTACAATAATGACATTTTAGAGCTGCAGGTTTGTAGACATTTGACAATACAGAAACCTCTGACAATGAAATTGTTATCAACATTTTTCAAGTCAGTAGAAAAATTATTTAGAAATTAATACAAGAATATGATACAAAATTGACCACCTACATCGGACGATTCACTCTGTAATGGCGTTACATTCAACGAAATTGTTTACAAGTATTTCGTAAGCGATCTATATGGTCCGTATAAATGGTGGTAATACAAAACTATCAAAATACAAAGCGTTCCAAGATTTATCAACGTATATAACGATCCAGTGTATACCAGGTCTCTCGTGATTGTCGGTGTTTATCACATACGCTGTCGGTTTCATCCACCGACGTGGCATCTGGTCTGCTGAAAATACACCTACAGTATGCGATTGGATTGCCGAAAGGCTGTTCAAGATTTTCAAACTGTCCATTACAAAATTCAACCATGTTGTCACAATTTTAGAATCCCGCGTACACAACCAAGATTTTAAGCAATATATATCATTTAAGGCGCAACGATATTTTAAGTAGAAAGATTTTACAGCGTAATGAATGTAGTACGTATCAGACGATAAATTATTAAAACTCGAACAATTGACATCATATTCCAAATTAATAATTTCACGAGCTATAATTTTGTGTAAGATTAGCCACTTTTCATTTCCTCTTACGTATATTTTTGGTGCATTTTTGGTAATATCTCGCAAAGGCTTATACAGCACTTTCAAAGATAATTTACCTTCAAAATAGTCAAAACCATGATAATTTTGAGTTAACCAGTTATTTTGTTTCCGAATATTATCACTTAAATTGTGTATAGGAGCTGTTGGTGCTACTAACCGATGACCAACAAAATATCCATTTACAGCGATCACGGCGACTTCCGTCGGTACAGTGGTATTTTTAATACCCTTAAAACACTGAATATCTATTACCAAGTCCATTGTCTTTTATAGTTTATGTCGGTGATCGATATTTGAAACTGACTGACGCGTGAAAGACAGAGTCAAACTTATTTATACACGACAATGACATCTACATGTCATAATTTGCAGCCGCTCAAGTACACGATAGCTTGACGTGACGCATCTATCTCCAAAATATTGTCGTATTCTGCGTATACGATACAATTTACTGTGTCAGTCAAAGGATTATCAAACCTCACATCCATTCTAATACTACCGTGTTTAATGAAATTCGAGTGAGTGCAATCGTTAGCCGATAAGTCAGGTGTCAAATCAAAAGCAAATAGACAATAACCATTAGGATATGCTTCACGCGTGATTTAATTACCCTCGTTGAGAAAATGTATACCTGTTCCCGAAAATAAGGTGTGATAAGCGTCAATATATAACTTATTTTTTATTCTAAAATCGGGTTATAAAGGTTTTGAAGGTATTTGTACACCGTCAATGTACAAGCATCGAAAATTGATATTAAAATGTTGAAAGTTTAAAGGATTATGTTCTCGATCACCATTATAAACTTTATTATTAACAAAACCAATAATAATTCGTTTTCGTATCTTGCCTAATATAACGTTATCCTAGATTTCACCATGAACACCACTATACATGGTAATAGCCTTGACTTCTACTACTGTAAGAGGATATTTAGCAGTAGTCTTTGGAAGTGCTTTAGCGTGCGTGAGTAATACACCAGGACTAATTTGTACGCGTCTTACTAAAAAATTAGCTTCCTTGATTTGTAAAGAAAAATATCCTGTAGGATCCATGAGGGTAAAATTGTTGCGAGCTTTTACTAAACGTACTCTTACCTCAACACCATTTATTAGCAACTTTTCTTGGTTAAAAACGTTACCGTGAATATGACCTTTTAAATCGATAGTTCTCCCTGCTGATAGAAATTTTCGTCGTTGTACAAGTTCCTCGTTAGCATCTACCAGATCGTCCATTTTCGCAGTAGTATCTTCACACCATAAGACAGTCGTCAAGTGAGATTGTTTTGCAGCAGATCCATAGTTAAGCAACGTCTCAATGTACGCTCTGTAAGCGTACGCATTGGTTGGTGGTTATACAGGTTTTTGATTGAAAAAGACATCCAATTGATTAAATAATGAATTCATTAAGTTGTTAACGGGGCCAACTTTGTTTATTGGTGGTGCTGGATTCGCAGGTGAATTAGCTATAGGAATATCAAAGTCTAGACGAACACGTAGACTGAGCATCGTGTGTGCAAGATCAATGTATTCTTCACTATTACCAGGTATAACGAATTCTATTGGGGAGTCATCTGTTAACGATAACACTAGTTTATAGTTTATCCAGTGAGAGCCTTTAATCATCGTTTGAGTCGGAGGAACTTCAAACAAGAGTAGCTCTGACTTTAGACATTCACATGAATGGGTGTGTAAAAATGCAATCTTTAGATATGAAAAATATTTCTCGTTGTTCTTTTATTAGTCTTCCTCTTCTTTTTTATTAGCTTCTTCTTCTTAACTTTACCTCTTTTTTACACCGGATGTCTTGTGTCTTGATACCATTTTCCTCTTTTTTGTTACTCTTTTTCTTTTTCTACCTTTGCGGATTGTGACAGTTCCGCCGAACAATTGTAACTGAACAGGATCGACGTGGCGGGGCATTTTATATCCTAACCCCTCCATTAACTTATCTAGTTTTTCCTCAGCCTTTCTCTTCGGAGTCTTACCAGATTCTCTCATACGGTTGCGAAATGATTGAATCTGAATGGTGTATTTCGCGTGTCGATGTCAGACACAATGTTCATTCCAGAACGTACAGCATTCTTTCCAACCGCCTTGGCTCCACGGGTAAAGAGTGGGAGAAGACGTCGAAATATACCAGCCCCACCAATGTGAGGACCCCCACCAAAGGTACCCCCACCACCACTACCAATTTGTATATTGAAATATTCGTCATAACGATCCATTTTCTTTTTCTTTTGTATTACGCAATCGCTTTAGTGTGTTCTTTTAAAATGTAGAGTCACCATCAACGTACCGTAATCGGATGGTATTGGATGCCGAAGCTGGTTCCTTATATCAATTTCGATGGCATTAAAGGAGGTGTATAGTAACGGTACGTACATGAGAGGCGAGAAACTTTTGATTCTGGTGCCTCTTCATTTAGCGATACTGCTCGCAACAACCGTGATTGAATGTCACTCGTTATGTTAGGTTCGCAAATGTCAGTATAAATCATGATCATAGATGATAAGCTGTTGGAACGATGAGCTGGTCTAACGTTCTTTATCGTATCTTGATTTTTAATAAGAATGCTGTCTATATTATCAAACCCCAAATTTTGTTGTAATTTTTTGGACACATAAACCTCATGACTAAACTCGGTACAAGTCGTCTTTGCACAAACTCTAATAATTGACACGTATCTGCCATACCCGACTCTAAACTCCAAATGATCCTTCGTACAGTCTAAATTATTTATTTCGTGTATCAAACTCTGCACATCTTTGTAAATTCCTGGCCGAATCAGAGACAGGGGACTGCTGTAATTTTCCACTCTTAATTTGTTTGTTTCTAAAGCGTGTGTGGTATGCTTTTTAACAAAACTTTTCTGTCTTCTTCGTCTTTATCCGATGTCACGTGTTGAAGCGACAGAGGTATTTGAATCTCCGTAAGTTCGACTGACCATGATCCATGTTGCTGTATTTGTTGTGGTAACGGTGTATAAACTGTGGTACTTATGGTAAAGTGCGTTGTAGTGTTGTCGTTAAAATATTGCAGGCTGCTATCGCAGGGCAAAATAATATAAAACTGATCCTTCATTTTATCTCTATTTTAAATGATTCATCTTAACCCAAGAGTTAAACTTATCGGGGTAACCTTTCCAACTAACAAAATATTCCTTTGAGTGATCTTTACCTCTAGTCTTTAAAACTTTCTCAACCTCGAAAATATCTGTATTTAAATCTTTTCGCACTCTGCTCAGCTCTTCTGCGTAAAAAAACCCATCAATATCTTCGTCTGCCAAGTCTTTCAAAAAGTATACCGGTGGTTGACGTGTCAAAGAGATTCGAGCAATCAGGAATAGTTCCAACGTCCAACCGCGCTCGTAACCGTTGGCAAATACGTTCTTCGCACGACTGACTCGAACCTATATTTCGGTTGTCGAAAAGCATGATTGCCACATCAACTTTTTAAATTTTTGCGAACTTTGGCAACATTGTACAGAGTCACCGAGGCAGGTGTCACTTTTATAGCTGAATGTTTACTGTTGTTGTACGATTCTACGATTTTCGGCAAAAAGTCAATGTAACGTCGCGTGTTTCTGTGAGTAAGATACAGCCAGATTCTTTCCTTCACAGTTCTTATAAATTTTTCCAGGATGGCGGTCTTTGTATCAGGGTGCGTACCACTCTATACTCTATACCGTATTTTTTCAAACTTTTCTTGCGTTTCTCAACCGATAAACTCTTTTCCTTTGTCGGTTTGAAGACACGCCGGTTTTCGATTGTCACTTCTCGACAAGATACGTTTGAAAGCATCACCGGCGTTTGTCGAAATTTTATCCTTGACTGATTTCACAAAGCTGTACTTGCTTACCACGTCTATGACCGATAAAAGGTAGCTGTAGCCATCATTGTAAGTTTTTATAAACCTCACATCCATCAAATCAGCTTCCTACACATCATCAATATTTTGCACATTGTAACTTCGTCTTGGCAATCTATGTGTAACAGGTCTGTGCAAGTTGTAGGCATCTTGACTCTTGAGCCACTCGATAACATTTTGTCGATCATGTTTTTCACGCGTAGCTTGAAAAAGTTTATCAACGGCAGTGTATGCCGGAGGTTGTGGGGGGCTGTAGTAAGGTTCTCTAAAGTTTTATGCATTATATTACTATTGAGGAACATTCTGCAGGATATCGGTATCGGTCCTGTCCTCTAGCACCTCCTCTTCCTCCTCTACCTGCATTGCATCGTTTTCCTTCTGTTCTTGATTAACTGGAGCGTTGTCATTAGTATCATTGAGCATTTTTGTTCTCCTTTTTTCACTATCAGCGTCCTTAAAGTGAAGATAACGTTGCAAGACTTGGCGATACAATGACCACTTTTTTCGCTCATCCTTACACATCGGCGAGTTTAGTATTTCGTTCATCTCTGCGTCGAGTCTGCTCATCACTGTACCGGCTGTTTGCACAGACTTTAGGAAACTGTTTCTGAGAGTACTCTGTAGACTTTCCACTCTCTCCTGTGGTAGGAGAACCATTTTTCTAGTGTGCTCCATTTTCTTTTTATTTATTTACTTACTAGAGTAGCCAAAACGGTACCTAGTAGTGGCGCTAGTAGAGTAGGTAGGGTAGGTGCTGCCAATTTTCGTACAGTTGTTGAGTGTTTACGTAGACGAGACTTGTGTCAAATATGTCGAATTAATTTCGTATCCGCTCTTTGCAAAAGAGTTTTGCGTTGTTTCTCGCTGAGATGATACAAGGCTCGTAGAATGGTGACTTCTTTGTGGGCAAAAGGATGTCGAGTTTTCGGAGCTGTCACAACGATGCGACTGGTACCTGGTTCAAAGTATCGGTACCATTTATCTTTTTTCGCGGCACGTAAACGTAGTGTAATTCATCACCAGGAAAAATATAAGTGCGAAATCGACAATTATCGAGTGTATCTTGCTTCAAGTCCAGCAACAGATAACCATAAGGTTTTGCGGTGGCATTCCAGTAAGCTTCTTGCAGACATATTGGTTCGTCAGAACACGCTTCACAAGAGAGATGTTGTATCTGAGACCTGTCGTGAAAATTTCTAAATACTACAATGTATTGAGCATTTACGGACATATCACGCTATCATTTTCCTTGATGAAAGATATTTTTGGCGATGAACAGCACAGATAGGTTATCATAATGACTAGTTTTTGAAAATATATCGACGATTGAACCTCCAGAGGACGATTCACGCATCGAATCGTCTATAATCACAAGTTTTGCTCTTGAATCACCAGCGAGTCAGTGTTCTGGGACAAACCTTTACGAAATTCAACGTTTTTGTCGACATCTCTGTAATCCGTCTGCCACTCTGAATAATATATGATTATGCGTTCAATTCGAGTGTCACATATACGATCGCTGGTTGTTAAAAATTTGTTCACCAACACCGTTTTCCCACAGCCTGTCGGCCCGCACAATATTGACGTGAATGGATGTTTCCAGCGCAAATCCATGACTCGTACTGACTCATACACATGATGCAACAAATAAAATCCCCTCCTCATTTGGATCCACCTCTACCGACGATCTCGTGGCTACGGTGGAGTCTCCGCGCGCATCCGCTCCCGAGTCCGTGAGCGTTATAGTGGGGCTCACACGAGCACCAATCAGCTTATTAGCACTACCGCCACTAGCGAGCTCGTTTACGCCCACGATCAATCAGCTCGCGGATGTCGTGGCGGTCGCCAATGAGCTTCTTCGTCAAACACCGCGTCATGCCCAACACAACTAATGAGATTCCAAATCCCCGTTACCACAACTAATCATCTCATTAACGCCTACACGAAAGATTTGTTGTTGATAGTAGCGCCATCTGTATCTCATATTTCCAGATTATTCTGTGAGATTGCGTCAGTCGTTTCTGGGCCGCTCTTGTAACCCTACGGATAACTCTTGTCCGCCGACAAGTAATTGGTAAGTAATTCCATAAGTCTTTCGGGTTCTGTAACAATTTCCGTTTGCGACAAGTTTTCGTGTTGACTAAATTTACCCCACACGGAATTTAAATATAATTTAGCTATCGATCTTAGACCGGCATTAAAACATATAGTGTTCTTGTCCAATTTTATACCTTCAGCTCCTTCGAATTCATTTACGTACCGCTCTTGATCCTCGGTCGTGATATACTCTGGTGGATATCTGGATGCCAAAGTTTTTGCATAAAAAATTCGTCTATGTATTCATCAAACTGTCCACCTTGCCATGCTCTCGGGTTGTAGTGCGTCATATCATACTGCCAAATCTCATAAACATCTTGCACAACGTAACCTAGTTTGACAGCCATCTTGATTTCCTCGGATATCCATGTACCCCGTAAAACTCGATCGTTTGGGTCCTCGTGCGGGCACTCATCTTGTAACATTTGTCTGCAACACGTGCGACACAATGAAAATAACAGTTTCCCGTGCATTTTCACCGGTAATATGGGTAATACAAATTTTGAAGCGGAAGTACATCACACACGAGCAAGCTGTTTGTACGAGATATATCATTGTTTGGATATATGAGTTGACGCCATTCCTCAAGACCGACGTATATCTCGAATGACCAACGGAGTACTTACCGCGCTTAGAAATGTACGGGTATAAAGAACATACGTCCACGTACTTGATCTTATTGCCTCCTTGACAATCAAACACTTTAAATGTGTTACCTGTGCGACCTTCGAAAAATGCATCTCGAGGTTGAAGCGGTTTTCTCTTGACAAGATTGATGTTTTCTTTAACGAACCGCTGAAGTTGCTCACTTTGAGAGAGTTCCTTATTAAACTCACAACTCCATATTTCCATCAACTCATAATTGCAGGACTTTATCTTGCCACTAATGGTGAGTGATCTCTCGTACCTATCATCCATCGATTCACCACTTGCCAATACTATGTCTCTATTTATTGGGTAACGGCGAGGGCATCTATGCCAAAAACAGCCATGAAATTGTAGTACTATACTTTTATGATTTTCGTCGGCTTCTAACGGACTATAATCATCTACAACGATACATTCGAGTAACCTTCTTTCACAATATTGGACAGCATGATCAATAAATCGATTGAGTATACGTTTCTTCATCCAGCAAAGTCAATGCACAGCTATTTTAGACTGGTTGTTGGCCCACCTGTAACCATTTGCCGGTATAATACCGATTTGATTCTTTTTTAAAAAGTTTTTCGAAAAACACGCATATACGCTGAATCAATAGTTGTACACTCGTCAAACGGCTCTACACCAAAATTTCATAAATGTTCTTCGAAAAACCAAACAAGCTAATCGTAAAATGGACACATCTTTCTTGCAGTATTCTTCAATTTCTACTTGAAATATGAACAAGTCACCGTTGTTCAACTGTTAATTGCACCATTGTAAAAATTGGGATCTTTCCGCTGATTGTATAGTATCGGGTGAATATTTTTCTAAAGGTGGCAGTTGACCTTCGTATATTTGATTTTTAGGTGTATAAAATAAGTGGGGGAAAGTACCTTTTTCGATTTCCTTTAGACCATATGATTTCGGTAATTGAGATAATGGCGCATGAAAATATTTTAAACTATCTATGAATATTATATGCATAAACTCCATTAAGATTATATTAGAGCCGTTCAAAATCACTGATGGTTTAATACGTTCACTTTTATTTTCAACAATATATTTAAATATAAATTGAGCGACTATCCTTGTGAATTATGAGCAATATATATGAAGTTGTATGTAACTTAAGCGAGAGAGAAATTCTGATATCAAAAGCTTGAAATTTAATGAGGACAGGAATTTCGTTCACTGACTCTTGTCAAATGAGATAATAGAAGGAAAACGCAATTAAAATACTCATTTCTCCGTAGGGTAAGATAAGACGAGGCGGTGAAGCTAGAACCGATAGCGAAATGCACATTGATAGCGACTTCTCTCTCACTCACTCACTGAGACTGTGTGCAAGCGAGGGCGACCGCGTATAGGCGCCACAATCTCCCTCTCTCTCTCTTACCCTCTCTCTGTATGTGTATGTGTGTGTCGACTCCCGATTTTCTACTATATATATATATATATATATATATATATATATATATATATTACATTTAACAAATTATGCCTCATATATATATATATATATGAGGCATAATTTGTTAAGTGTACACCCCCTGCTCTCCAGAATTATTTTAACTTTTAAGAGTCCAGTAAGGGTTCTAAATTTGTGTTTTTTTCATCTAGTTTCTGGAGCCAAGCGGCGCTTTTCGATTCTCAAATATTATTGTGTGAACATTTTTATCCTGATACACTCATTTATGTGGCATAATTTCTGTGAAGAGACAAAAGTCCTACATGAAGCCATTGTATTCAGCCGCAATATTTTATCAGCCACGTTGAGAATCGAAAAACGCCACTTGGCTCCAGAAACTAGATGAAAAAACACAAATTTTGAGCCCTTGCTGGACTCTTAAAAGTTAAAACAAATCTTAAGAGCAGGGGGTGTACAGTTGACAAATTATACATCATATATTTATACATTCTCTCTCTCTCGCTCTCTCTCTCTCTGTCTCTCTCTCTCCCAACTCTCTGTTGGCTCTCGATTTCCTAACATATATAATGTAAATCTATAGAATTAGTATTTCTCGCTTACTACCGGCCGTTAAAACATGATCGACCTGATGGAGTCAAAAGAGGTCATTTTTTGACGGCCGGTAGTAAAGGAAAAACTACTTACCAGCATGTCTGGAGTAATTCGAGGGGGCGCGAGATAGTTTCGATACTCGTATATGCAACTACGAATCTCTGATCCTGCAAATAATAAACACGTTCTTGGCATATTGCATGTATTCCGTAATGCAAGCTCCACGAGTGACCGTTTTTTGTGAAGCTTGCTTTTTATTAATATATTTCAGCGGCTGCAAAGCCGGTATGAGATGGTTCGGAGTTTCGAAACATAATTAATATGTGCAGACGCGTGGGATGCTCACAACGTTGAAACATGCAACTCTCAGGTCCAGCAAATAATATGCATGCTCTGAGCATGTTATACCAACGTGTCGGAACTAACTCGAAAGCGTGCATTTACCAACGTCAAAACTACTTCGTATAAAATTTACTCCGGACACGCTGGTATTTACAATATCCATGCACGCCAGCCAATCTCGGTGCTAATATATAATTCGAGCTATCAACTCAGATGCGTATAAAGTACGCGAAATATTGATTTACGCGATTTTCGTGCTGCAAGCATCGTGTAGAATCCGCGAAAATCGTCACTCCGCGCATTTTTTACGCTCATCAAAAGCCTCTGGTGTAATATAGATCCAGTTTAAAAGTAGTAGCATGTGCCTTGAGCTAAAAACGATGGCTAGGATTACATCCGAAAAAGTTTTCGTAAGATCACTTATTCAGTTGTAGTCCATGCCGTTGCCCAATTCTCATCTCATGCGAAGGGGGAAATACTACTCCCCAAAGCATCATCGAAAAGTCTCTTCCAGTGATAAACCACTACCACCCCTATCCATCTACTACTATCTTTCCTGGAGCTTGTAAGAGATCGTATCATGTACCTCTTAAGAAAACGACAATTCCTACTGCCTACTTGGACTTTTGTGTCACTGTTTTACGACAACGCCATAGCTCACAAACAGCACTACTGAAGTCTTTTAGTAGATCCGTGGTCATTAAGTAGGTTATAAATCGTACATCACAGATCTTAACCAGAAAGCGATTACTAAATCGAACAGGGAATCAGATTGGCTAACAAACCAATATTGGCAGGGCTCAGTTCTGAGGACTCTTTGTTACAGTTTATACCAGTGAGGATCAGCTTCAATACATTTTCGCACGGTTATAGAAGATCGGAGGGTGGATTATCTTAATGATGCAAATCATTTGCTTTGTGCTGAAGATTTTCAAATGTACATGCAAATTACTAGAGTCAATCTCTGTGTAAGCGTGGATCGTTTGACGGCTGTGACTTGGCGACGTCAGCTACTGAGAACGCTCTGTACCTCAATGTTGGGAAAACAAAGGTTATTATGTTTGGTACGGAATACAACATTAACAAACTGCACGGTTTACGCTTGCAAGGCATTGAAGTGCAGGAGAACGTTTTCATTCCCTTTATCGATGCTGTAACTAGACAGCGTAAAACCTAACCTCGGTGTGCATATAGACTATAAATTAACATGGAAACAGCAGGTTAATAGAGCTCTTTACTGACTAAGATCTCTTAAATCATGTACATACAATCGTGGCATTACGCACGCAGCTAACCATTCATTTCTCGCCTGGATCAATGCTCTTTTGCATAGCTTGACTCAAGTGAGTGTAACAATAGAACTTATGAACTGAAATTTATTTATTTGCGTGTCAGAAAAGAAAAGCCCTCAACATCAATCTTTATCCAACATTTGTCAAAGCCTAATACTTCAATATTTTTTTTTGTTCGCGCAATCCATTTATGTAACTCGAATATAGATGCCGATCGAAGTCGCATAATCTTGTTTACGAGTAAACTTAATATTTCCGTCATGGGCACGAAATTCAATAATTGCACCCTAGCATTGACATTCGATATCTTCATTATAACGTAGTAACACGATTTTATCCTTTATGATACCCAACTTCAATTAGGGAACACTTGTGCACATTCTACTGTGAAAGCACTTTTATACAAAGTAAACTGTTAAAAAAACTGCTGCCGATTTATTGGGACTTAGCTTCCTCAAACTAAACTAACTATTCCAATATGAAATTCTTTGCCCGCCGTATTCCTATCAGGAACCTGTAGATATATTTTGAAAATTAAATTTTCCATTTTCATTATTAACTTTCGGAGAAAAATGCGTTTAAAAATTTAACTGTAGCTGTATATTTTCAAATCCCTTTCTCTCCGAGAGTTAATAATTCAAACTTTTGAAAATTTAATTGAAGATTCATAGTATGAGTACGGAGAGCAGAGTATGGAATTTTTTTAGAAATATTTATTTATTTTTGAGGAAAAACATATACATGTGATGCAGGTAAGGTACGAATTTTTATTTCACTTACACATCTCCTTAACTTATCACGTATGATTTAAAATTTTGAAACACTGAAACATCGCTTAATTTACTTTCCTTCTCCCATCTTGGAAAAAGACGTTTCCTCCTTGAATAATTAATTCGGAATTAAATTATTAATCATTCATTTTGGAATTATTAATTAAGTCCACATTTAATTAATAATTCATTATTGAATTATTAATTAAATCCACTTTTATTAATAATTCATTTTGGAATTGCGAATTATTTGTGAAGAACATTTAACATTGAATTAAATATTTGCAACCCGGAATAGTAGATAAAACCAATTTACCTTCGGCAGGCAGGAAGGATAGCTAAATAATTTAACTTTTCCTAAATCATCTCCAGTCACCAATAGTTTTGCATCTCCACTACGACTGCAATTGCTTACATTAACTCCATCTGGCCCATCAGGCCATACACCAATGGTTTCAAAGGAAATTACGCAAGAATGAGAAGCCCAGTCTACATCTTTCAAAAGCGACCCTTGTAAAACTTGACGACAGACTCCAGCATTCCCTGTAAAAATAAACAATAACGATAAATTAAATGTGGTAAACAATGAATATTTAGATCCAGCGCAATTCTGTTGCATTTTCTTTGCTAGTAATGGAAATTACATACAGAACAACATGTGTTGTTTAATTTGCAATTCTATTATTTTTTGATGGCAGACGATTGTATCAGGCACTTTGCAGCAGAATTGTGGGAGATACTTTGCACCAAAATTGAGACAGTCTTGCAGCAGCTAAAGTGCATCATGGGGCTAATATTTTGCACTCACGCATGCAGCAGACTTGCAGTAGACAATTAATGTAGATACTTTACAGCAGTAATGCAGCAAACTTGAGGCAGCTAAACTGCACTCATGGGGTTAATATTATGCATTTATGCATACAACAGGATCGCGCCAGATGCAGCAGACGATTGCAGCAGACACATTACAGTAGAATGCCGGCATAAATATGTGTATAAGTACATATTATGCACGTGCGAGTACAACATATTTGCAGCAGAATGGCGAATGAAGCTTTTATAGTAGTCAATTCGTAATTTCTTGCGCATTTCTGCCCAAGCATACTACGTTCTAGATCACAAGGCGTAGTTCATGAACCTCCGACAGGTGGCAGAACCTTAAAATTCATTCTCACGCAACTAGAAGTGCCATGCCAGGGGGATAAAGGGCTGGTATTCCATCTTCCTAAGAAAGTTGGCTCTTCGGGGCTCGCCGAGGACTATTTTAACATCTACGATATATGCCACATTTTTTAAATATATTTCCGCTATCCTTTCGAGTCCGAAAATCTACACGTAACCGGGAGCTCTAATTCTGTTGCAAGTATGCCGCCCGCGTGAGTACAAACTATTAACCCCTTGATCCATTAAAATGTCTACTGCAATTGTCTGCTCCAATTCTGCCACAATTATGCTGCAAGCGCGAGTGCAAAATATCAGTCATGTGATGCACTTTGACTGATGCAAGTATGTCGCAATTCTGCTAAAAAGTCCCTGCCGTAATCGTCTACTGTAACTCTGACGCAATACTGCCGCACGCGCGAATCTAACCCTACTGAAAAAAACGACTAGTATATCAGGTGATTTGTCAGCTGATAAATCACATTATTTATTTACATGATATGTCAGCAGACTTATCAGCTGCTCCGTAAATGACAGAAAGCTGCACTACAGAATGAAAAAACCTATTAAAAAGAAATTTCATCAAACTAAGGTGTACTAATTAGGTGCTACTATATCGATGATAACACTCAAACTGAGGGATTAAGCTATGATATTTGATTTTTATCAATCCTGCTAGAAAATAGTAGGTTAGTTGTCTGCTGACAAGTCATCAAATAAATCACCTGACAAATAATCAAATAAATCACCTGACAAATCACCAAATAAATCACCTGACAAATCACCAAATAAATCACCTGATAAATCACCAAATAAATCATCTGACAAATCGCTAATTAAATCACCTGACAAAGCACCAAATAAATCACCTGATAAATCACTATAATAAATCACCTACCAAGAAGTCAAATAAATTACCTCACACATCACCTGACAAATCACCAAATAAATCACCTGACCAATCATCAAACAAATCACCTTAAAAATCACCAAATAAATTACATAAAATTTCGAAAACAAAATTACCTGACAAATCACCTGTTATTTTCCAGCCGTATTGCAGCAGTACACCTTAATATAACGAAATCACTTCTTTACCATTTCAGGACGCATGGTTCCTAGAGGAACAATCCCCCTTAATTTTTGGATTTATTGACCGATTCGCATAAAACTTTGTATATAAGGGTTTTCGATTAAAATTAAAATTTGGAAACCAATCCCCTAGAGTTCCCTTCTCAAGTCCATCATTTATACATCATTAAATCTGAATCATGATTAAATCATACGTGATCCATAAATGATGGACTTGGAAAGGGCTCCTACTCGGCACACCATGTTTCCTTCCACCATTGCGTGTGTCATCTTAATATGCGCGGATTTTATGCATGACCGCTCCAAGGAAGAGCTTTATATTTTCGTCATCGTAAACAGTGTAATAAGTTAAAAATGAACAAATTGTTGAATAAAAATATGTTTTAGGATAAAAAAAATCCATTTCGAGCATACCCTAAAATGTATGTATGGATGTGTGTATGTATGTAATCAATGTTATCAATTATCTCAACGATGGCTTAGCCACAGTGGCTGAAATTTATGGGAGATACCTCCCTTATAATTGTAAGTTCATGGTCCTATATTCAGTCAAATCCAATGTCTATATTTCAAATAGAACACCTTTTATAGATATTATTTGAACATTAGAAAATTGAAATTTAACTGCACATTGAGTAACTTTCATATTTCAGAAAATTTTGTATGGTAAAGTCGCAGATCTCGAAGAAATTCAACTTCTTTTATTCAACACTTTTTGCAGAGATGTTACTAAAATCCAGTTCACTGAGAAAAACGCTGCCAACTGATTTGGTACTCTGCTTTCTTTTTTTGAAACGTACATTAAGCTTTAAAATATCTATCTTTATTGGCAAATATTCATTGAGAAAACGTGAAACAACTTGTTTTATAAAATTGTTATTAAAATATACAAAAAATGATAAATGATCGCACGAATAAATGTAGCCTATATTTTACTCAAAGTGGCATTTTATCATATTTTTAAAAATAATTATTCTATACACCACAACAATCACCTGATTCGGCAGAAGGCTCACAAATTTATAAAATCATTTCGGCGGCCGCGCGAAGCGGCGCGCAGATTGGCCGTACGCCGGTGCATTTCAACTTTCAGATTGCCGAGCCGCGCGTCAAGGGGCTCACTTTTACACAGGCTTTAAACTAGATTCCGAGTTTTGATGAGATCCCGGAGAAGCTAAATTTATTCTGCTTAGCCAGGCGCCAAATCAGGAGAAATTTCGGGCCTGATTTTGAATCTTATCCTTTTAGCATTAGCGGACAAGCTGTCCGGCTGCGCGGAGGAGGCGTTTACAGCTCAATTATTAAATTATGATACAGTTAAAAAATTATTGACCGATTTAATCTTGCAATACAGCGATGTGGCACTAGCGGAAGATATTTTAATGCAAATAATAATAAAGTAATAAATCTGCGACCGGGAAAAAAGCGGGCGACTATCGCCTAAGGGTGCAGAAATTAGTAAATCAACTATCTACAATATTCGACTCGGCACCGGATCTTGAACCGGGAAACGAAAATCGCAGCTGGTCACTGACTTTCGGCCTCGAAATGAAATCACGGTGTGCACTTGCTTTCCCCTTCCGTTTACGAGCGATATATTCGAAACTCTCGCTTCAGCCGAAATAATTACGACGGTGGATTTAAAACCGGGTTTTCACCGAATGCCCATCCACTCGCACTCGGCTCAATATTCAGCCTTTGATGCACCACTTGGGCAAAATTTATTTGAACATCTACAGTATCAGAGGGTTGGCATGGACCTATAAGGTGCAACTGACGTTTTTTCGAAAGTTATGGCCATGGCTACGGTAGGATTGCAGGGTAAAGAAGTCACCATATATTTGGATGATTTCATGATCCCCACGAAAAATCTTGAAGAGCATAGCATTCGCTTCAGGCGAGTAATGAGATGATTTATAGACGCCAATCTCTAAGTTTGCAGGCTTTGCGCGGCCACTATATATACTGCTGCGCAAGTGTGTCAAGTTTAATGTGTATAGGTACAGCAGTCAGCTTTTGGCGAACTAAAGAAGATCTTGTGCAGCGAGCCAGTTCAAGCTGCACCGGATTTTTCAAAGCATTTTATTATCACATGTGATAGCTCAGATTATGCACTTGGGAAGGTACTGAGCCAAGGAACCATTGACTCAGATACTGCATGCGCTTATGCGTCCAAACCACTCAAAGGGAGTGAATTACGATAAATCACGTATGATAAGGAGTTGCTGACGATCGTGTTTGTGAAAGACTAGTTTAGACCTTACGTATACGGCAGAAAATTCACAGTGGACACAGATCATGAGAAACTTAAGCATTTTCACACCACCAAAAAACCAGACATTCAATTTAACAGATTAAAAGCTGCATTGCGTGGCTATACATATGATGTGGTTTATCGACTTGGTATTATCAATTCAAAAGCTGATGCACTCTCACGCAACCCGGTTTTGGAAGAAGGTGAAGAAAATCCCCAGCGCCCAAGAGCGGAGCGTTATGAACTTGCAGAGGCGCAAGAAGAAGGGGACAGCAAAGCCGAGCTGGACCAGACACCAGTCAAAATATTTGTGTTACGAGCCGTAAAGAAAAAGGGCATCAACAAGGACAGGAAAAGTAAGCAAGAGAAATTAGACTCAGAAACATCAGATAAAATAAAAACTCATAAGAAGAGTCGCAGGAGCAGTTAATTCTTATACAAAGAAGGTGACGTGCTCGCAGTGAGAAACACGGACGATGGTTTCTTCTTGTGTCGCAACACCAGCGATATTTTCCAAACAGACAAACTAATAGATATACGATGGTAGATACAGCATGAAAAGACTGAAGACATTTACAAGCTTGATTACACGGACACAATACAACTTGTCTGTGTAATGACAAATATAGATGTAGAGCAGGTTGGAAAAAACAAATTTCGGCTGGGCCAGCAAGAACGTGAGAAAATCTTAGACATCCTACGTGCCTCCGTCGAAGCATACAAAATAGTCAAGCCCGACAAAACACCGGCTGCAGGAATGACTCAGTCACTTAGCCCGAAAAATGAAATTCATGGAAAAAATGCAAAAAATGATATTATCTCAGATTCTGAGTCTGTGAGTCCTGGGTTAAGGCAAGCAGATAAGTGAAAAATCACTAAAAAGAAAGAAGCGCATTTTTCACCTCATGATCTAAAAAAATAAAGAGCCAATAATTACTCAGGCAAAAACTGATGATAAATTAGCGAGATTACGCAAAGAAAAGGTTTGCGTGAGGGTGTGCAAATTACGAGCAGACCAACAGCAGCCATCGCGGAAGCTCTCACAGAGCAGCGCAGGTTGGCAAAAGTGATCAACCACAATCGCTCAATCGATCACCGTCTGAATCTAATTTTACGCCAGAGAGTGACATTACTCCAGATCAAGATATGCCACCCTTAGAAGGTCTTACTGTACAGCCCACAGTTATGGATGTTACTTAAATAGTGCAAATGGCACACTTGAAATTGCCAAAAAATTCTAAAATACCAGAAAAATCGGCGAACAGCTGCCTCTCACACTCTCAAGAGCAGCAACACAGCGGCCAGCCCCGCACGCCAATTAAACAAATATTATCAGATTTGGCAAATAAATTACGTGCCAGGCTAATTGTCGATATACAAGTGTGGGATATTAAAGGGAGAAATGGCATGCAAATAAATGTATGAGAAGCCGACACAGAGCTCGGCAGCACACCCGACTTCAATCGTCTTGAACGCAAAAGCTCTGACAGCGAAACCCCAGACATACAGCGAACACGGCGCGAATCACCTACGCTCGGCGAGAAGAAATCTGATACTGACCAGCATGCAGATAATACCTCAGCCGAGAAGAACGTCGCCGCCAGATCGGACTAGTGAAGCTGCGAGCCATCTCCTAAATGAAATAAATGAATTGGCATCAGTACCAATAATAGATTTAACGGTGACAGGTGGCGATTTCTCTAGAAAAAACATCACGGAAAAGCATGAAAATGCTCTGAAAATGGCAAGAGAAATTTAAAGCAAAAGGAAGACAATACTCGCACCAGTTTCAGACACTGAGATGGGAAAGAATTTGGACGAAATAGTATTTCCCGACTTTGGGCCCTATGAACAGGGTAATACAGACAATTTTGAATGACCCTCGCAACTCCAATGATTCAAAATTAGCTTCCGAGAAGCCGCCATCAGCTGACTCATAGTATAGAGGAGATATTTTGACTTACGAGCCAGGAGAATCGTGTGCCGACCCGCACTCAAAGTTAGTTCGCAGCGACGATACACTATCGCAGCAACCTGGCACTGCCTGTTCTACTGCGTAATAAAAATCCGACAGTTAAGGATTTTAGCTGTACAATTACGCAACCTTCTATTTCACTCTCCAGCGCTACCGAGCTGCGGAGATGCATAAGAAGTGCAAGAGATCTTAAACTCAAAAACGAAATGGGGCAATGCAGAGTGTGCGTACATCTTTGCGCAGGAATTTACTCAAAATATTTGCATTCACCAGCAGTTAAGCAATGGGTTAAGCAATGGGAATATAGATTTTTGGCATATTATAGTGAACACCTCGGAACACTACATACATCTGCATATGTATGGAGACCACTTTACACCCTATATTCGAATAGATACAGAGACAGTCGCAGATAATATCTATAATAGGGGAAATTATGATGACTGCAATGAGTCAGATAACAGCTCAAGATCACCCCCCCCCCCCCCCCACAAATGAAGGTAGAAATAATACGCCTATAGAAACTAATGATAAATCTCGCTCCAGCATAGAGCCGTACTCTGGTTCTCATTCTGGAAAAGACGCACAAGACTCTGACAGCGTTTAATCGGATGCGCGCAGTGCATGAGAGGCAGGCATTCTTGCACGTGCGCGCACAAACGCGCTTGAGCGGTGTCTTGTTATCAATGCTAGGCCACCTCGCGAGAACCTGTCATGGGCTCTGCTGGACGGCGAAGAGCCACCTCTGTTTTCGAAATTAAAGGCGCTCGATGAGCACCCTTTCAAATACAAAGAAAATATAATTGATCTTTTGACAACTGACCACTTTTTCGACACTGAAATTTTACGAGCATTAAGTGAACGAAGATATAATTGCCGATGAAATCGAAAAAATACGTCACAAAATTGCTGATGCGCATGTATCACAGTGCAATGATATCAGATTACTAGGATTGTTGGTCAAAGACAGCATTAATGACAACGCACTTAAGTCTAATTTAAATAAATATTTAAAAAAATTAGAAGATCAGATCCGTGGTCAAAACATGAAAAGTTTTGGCATAATGAGAGATTTAACTATCCTAACAATATCTGAATGAACCACATTCATTGGTTTATTTGAAAAACAAATGGAAGGACTGCCGTTCAAGATTGCTTGACAAAATACTACATCCTAATTCCAGTTATGCGTGCGAGCTTGGATGAGGTGGCACGCGCATTCATGGAGCTAGTCATTTGCTATTTCGGACCACCCACGGCCCTGCTGACAGACCAGGGTACGCACTTCTAAAATAGGCTCATAAACGAATTTTGTCATATCTTCAGGATACACAAATACTGCACCACTGCATATCACCCGCAGTCGAATGGTGGCATTGAGCGCATGCAGTATACACTGATGGAGTATTTAAAGAAATATACAGAAAATCGCAAGGACTGGTGCCAATGGGTGCCTATTGGTCGGCACACCTATAATTGCATAACACACGATTCTTCCGATTTTGCGACACACGAGCTCGTATTTGGGCAAAAGTTACGTACACCTTCAAGCTTTCCACCAAAAGAAAAGTTTCTTATGTATGGAGATTATATGGTAGACTTAATTAACAACCTCTCCGAATTACAAACGCTAGCAACAATGAATTTGGTCCAAGCTAAATTCAGATCGAAATATTATTATGACAGAAATTGAATGTACAGCATTTTAGAGAAGGTGAAATGGTTTATACGCTCAAAGAGCCAAAAATGGGTAAATACGACCGCGACTATAAGGACCCTTATGAAATTATTGGTATTGACTATTCATATAAGAAGGCAAAGATAAGACACGATGACATCACTACAATCATTAGTTTGGATAAGGTCAAACGGGCCTCGACAATGAAGGATCCACCCCGGCAACCAGCGATCGAAAACGTTAGGAGTAACATCGCTGAAGAATAATCCTTTTAAACTTTTGCGGCCACCCCGAACACAATGCATTCGGGCGCGGCAGGAGAAAACTCAAACCCTTATGAATATGCACGCAATGCTCTTATAAAAAAATACAAACATTACTGCGAGTCTAGATAAAATAAAACGAGGCTTCGACGACGCTAAATTTTTCGCGCGAGTCATCACAAATAAACACACGCCGTCGACGGTACCTTCTCGCTCACACGGCCCAGTGCAACCAGAAGCAGGTCCATGCAAGCGATCAGCACTAACTGTGCTGTGTCTATGCACAGGTGCATCCTCGCAAAATAAAATGAGGAAAAGCATGCATACACCCTATGATTTAGCTGGATGACGAAGAGTGGTTCCAGTAATACGTTCGAGTAAAAGAAACAGTACGGCGATCGTAATAGCACTATATCAAATTAAATCATAGTAAATTGAAAACAGAACAAATTAAAGCGCAAGCCTATACCCACGTGGGCCGTACAGCCGCCTTATGAGATCGCACCAGAGCTACCAAACCAACCTCTTTGCTGTATTGTAAGGGGCAATCGGACAGTCAAAATGCATACAAATTAAAAGCAGCCAATAGGTATACCCGGACAATTATAGCCCGCTCAGCAGTGAGAGTTTGGGTTGTCCGGCGCCCACCTGGCCCGGTCAAGTTTTTACCTGTAATTTGTTATATACGAGTACACCTAACGCCTATTTAGCTATCAAAAACAACATTGGTTTTACCTTTTGTGGATCTTCATGATAGAGATTATACGACGAAACTCAATAAACCCTCTTAAAAACAACACACACCCTTCAAAAAAAAGTATTATGTAAAGTCTTCTATCAAATTAACGACACCTCTTCTAAACTCACACACAAATGCTTTTATAGTAAAACATAATAAACTATTCAGAATCCAATAGGTAGGATCCTTTCTCTCTCTCTCTCTCTCTCTCTCTCTCTCTCTCACACATACTCTCTCTCACACTCTCTCTCTCCCTCTCCCTCGTATACACACAATTACACAACATAAAAAATGATCACTACAGGAGTAACAAATGATACATTGAATTTTGTAAATCGATTTTTCCCGGGGGGTCCCAATTTTTTCTAATATGCTCTAGAAAGTATCAGATTCATCCTACGGCCCTACCAAGAGGTCGCAAGATAGTGCAGTAAAGTGAAAAAGTGTGTGTATGTGATTCCATGAGATCGTATAAAGAATGCTTGAAACACATGCATAATGCAACAATGGAAGTTGCAGTAATATGTCCTTTTATTTTTTACATATTAGCGCAATCAACCTCTATGAATAATTTTCATGACATTTTTATTTTATAACATTAATACAATTAACTTCTTTGAGCAATTTTTATGAAATTTTATTTTATAATATTAATGCAATTAACGTCTATGAGTAAAAATTCTTCTCATATTTTATAATGATCAATGGCCAATTAATATCAAACTATCTTTGCTTCTTGGTTGACTAAAATTTGAAATAAAGTTTCAATATTAAAAATGTATCCAATTTTTATCTAATAAATTATTTAAGCTTAATAACTATCATAATAACTAGTTCAATGTAGAATGGGGTATGAATGTATTGAGTGGTATTATTATTAAAATTGTATTACAACAACACATGTCTTGGACTACATCAAAAGTAAAATAATAGCACATACAAAATTTTATAATCAATATAATGTATAATCTAAATATATCATAATCAAATCGACGATGTAAACAAAGAAAAAGAGAGATAGAGAGACACGCATATTTTTGCATACACAGTGATATCAAACACACAACATTACACTCCCATACACACGTAATAGAGCCACTGAGGAGTGGCGCGGCCCCTCGAACGTGTAACGTACGCAAATGAGCGCATGTTGGCATGAGACACTCATGTCAGTTGGAAAAAGGGCAAGGCGCTGACAGGGACGAATCCTTACCTTGCGTAGGTCTTCTCGCGTGAGAAAAGCGCGTCTCTGGAGAGACGCGCACAGGCAGTCTGGGTCTGATCTCCAAACCAACCAGTTTAGGCTAAACGTAGATCGGTCGCGAACAGACACCTCTCTCTCCCAGTTATCACAATAAAACGTATCTCCACCCTATCTCTTGTCATTTCTTTCGGGCATCCTAACCTCGCTGAGACTCATGATATTTGACTTTTTCTATTACATAGTGTTTTATATTATGCATACTTGAATCCTTGACAGTTCTTTTAGCAAGTATATCTATTTACTTAAGGTAGGATTCTGGTGTTTATTTAACAAAAATCAAAACTATTATATTATAGTTTCTTAATCTTTGTTACTGTAAGAATACTTTAAGGCCTGTCAGGTAAAAAGTCTCGATGATTTCAAAAAGTTACATGCGGTCAAGTAAAATAATTCACATTAGATAGCATACAAAATTGAAACTTTAAACACTTTTTTCTCAACACTTATTTTTCTAATTTTAAAAAGTGGTTGGCGCAATTGGACTTAATGAATCTTTTTGAAACTTCTAGGGTAAGTTGTTTAAGTTCTTTACAATAAAAGTTGCCATTTTTTATAACATTATTGTATACCCATTTATTGTGTTACTATTAAACAATATAAATAAAGTTATATTTTTAAACAATTTATTTTGTTATAATTTTATTTTTGATAAAAAACATTTTTTAAATTAATAATCCTGCTGGTTTTTTTTACATTGAAGTAAGTATGAACAAAATTTTTCAGAACATTTGAAAATAACTGTATGCACCAACAACTTTTTGAAAATAGCCTCAAATAAATGCAATAATGGCGCACTCTAAGGGTAAAATAAGCTAAAACTTGCTGAAAATGTGTACATAGTATCATATAATAATAGTAAATATATTACCAAAATCTCATTATGTTCACTGTAACTTTCAAAGGAAAATATAAAATGTCTTTTAAGATGTTGGTATAAAACAAATGCATTTTTTTAACATTTTATTTATTTACTTTTTTTTCAAGAAGCAATCAATCTTTGGATTTGAAAATTTCAAAAATTAGAGTTATATATAAAACTAATATTCAGTAAAAATTTAATTGAATTTTATCATTTAATTTGCGAGTTATAGAACTAGAAGATAATTTGTTAAACACACGGTATAACAAATGAAAAACGACACACACTCACACATACACGCACGCACGCACGCACGCATGCACGCACGCACACACACACACACACACGCACGCAGGCACGCACGCATACACACACACACACACACTCATGGACATTTTTTGAGCGTAGATTATTTAAACTCCACAAGTCATATAATATGTATAACAGGCAAACATTTTTACAATATAAATTTTTATTATAAAAACTAATAACGTATATCGTAAGCAATTATCTGATACCATGAATTTCTTGTTTTTACTTTTTAATGTGTCAAACCAATAGAGATCAATGAATACGATAGACGAGCGCGAAGCGCGAGTGTCGATAGTCGTGCCTTATATGCGAAAAGCTATGCTTTTTGCATGCCTTGCAACGTTCGCATTGCACAAGCCGCAGGCCGCAGACTGCATGGAAATACTAATTAACATTTATTATTGTGTCCATATTCTCTATTTATAATAATTTATTATTTGCAATTAATGTAATCCTGAAGGTAATTATTAGCATTAGTGAAATGAACGTTTGTTTGCATACAGAATGTTAGTATAATTTTACGGATGTTTTATGCATTGAGGTGATAGATATATACAGAATGAGACTGGGTGCAATCATCGCTAAATAGGAATGCGGACAATCTGGGATCTGTAAACCAACTGTTATCTATATAATATTAACCGCTGTGATTCTAATTCTTGACTTGTGTTCATTATATTTAATAATATGTATTATCACTTGTATTGTTGGCCTAAAACAAAATAAATCGTCTATCTATCTATATATCTTAAGGGGGCAAGCCTGAGTAAAATATTGTCAAAAATAATTATCCATTATATAGGCTGTAAAAATATTTTGGCGTAATCTAAGTTAATGTAAGTTTTGAATCCGGAATACGTATGGTATATATCATTTTGTCACGAGTATGACTCTTCTAAGTTGAAATGGTTTTGTTGCTATACGGTTCGGCGACTATGCGGGCTAAGTTCCGTTTCGCATTCAGCCGATCAACTTGCACGACTAGAGGTCGTGTTATTCTTTATGTTGGGGCTCGGCTAGCCCGCGTAGGCGGCGGCAGCCCAAGGGAAGAGACTTTCAAGAATGAACATACGTTAGTTAAAATCAAACTAGAACGGGCTTTTATTGACAATTAAGAATTACATAGGATACCCGCTGTATCGAATGGCGGAAAGCGACGAGGGAAAGAGAGCAGGAAGCCTAATTTCATGCGTATCGCGTAAGAGAGAGATGGAGAGTTGAACTTATAAGAGATGATATCCCGGCCTGGTCTCGCTATAGCCGCTTACTCGTGTATGGCCCTCCGTCGTACGCAAACCCTCGCACGAGATATCCTCCAGTACTGTGGGCTCGTACTTGCGTCCCGCACGCCGTTTCTTGTAGGCCTTGTATCGAGAGTGCACGATGTCGGCAGCAGGTTGCGCTGTGCGAGAGGAACGAAGCGATGCTGATTACACGCGAGAAGTCCGGCCTTGACCTAACCCTACGTGACATGTCTCGGTTATAGCGCTCTAATCGATCCCGTGTCTTTTCTACTCTCTCTCTCTGTATCGCTCTGTTTCTCTTGTCCTTACCAAGCGCACAGTAGTGCGCTTTATGTCGGCTGCCCACTCTCTCTGACGCCTGCTGTAATATACAAATATCAAAAAGTGGTCTGGTCCAGTCCATGCAAGACAGAGAACCGTCCGCTTGCATAAATGCATTGGGTTGTATGAAAAGTTGTACGAAATACTTTTGTTATAAATTACAATTATTTCAGATACCTGCAAATTTTTTTGTAAGATAAATATAATTTTATTCTATGTACAAAAAATTCGTTCTTATTTTGTCTTCGATGAAATATTATCATATATAGTCATACATGAAATTGTAAAATTTGTATGACATTAGAAGAAAATAAGGGCTGCCCGGCTCTGTTACTCATTCGAAGAAAATCAAAGAAGGAATTAAGTGTGACAAAATAGTATATAAAATTATATTCGTTCGCTTTATTAATTCAAACACATATCAAGCTCACTCTAAATCCGCTTGATATTATGTTTCTTTTTAGACGCTTTAGTTAAATATAAAAGTTGCGCGTCTATACTAATAAATTACAAACAGTCAAAATCAAAGTCGTCGCACAATTATTTTAAATGAATCACTTATATCCTAATTACACAATGTCAGTTAAAATTTGTTCTCGCATAAGTCAAAAGCGAATTATAAAATTTATTACAAGGTCGTTCAGCTGCATTATTTATTTAAATTATATTACGATTAACGTCATTAAATTATCTCATCAACTACAACGTTTAACTAACCCGAAATAAAATAAGTACGAATTTTCGATATAAGTCTCTAACTAAATAATTATTAAACCAAATTATAAAATATTTAGAAACGAAATAATGATCCGTTCGCCGGCGCTGAATAACGTTACTAATCTGAGGCAAAATATACGCTGGGGCTATCTCATTGGCTCAACTCGCTTGTCCCGCAGAATTTCTTCTCCGAACTGCTTTATTTTTGGATCAAATGTCGAGAAGATCTAAATGATGAGCAAGGTCCCATCAGGAAAAAGAACACCTGGAGTCGGATCTCTACGTGGTCTCATATTCAATGTACCAAGTTGAAGCAGAGCGCCTCGTTATGTCCTGTACCACGGGTGTCGACCGAGAGAGACCGAGTCAGGTGCGGAACTTGCCGCAACGTCCGAAGCGGCAAATTACGTGATCCAATTGCGCGATGCTCCCGCACTCTCAACTAGGTCAACTATTGACTGATGATTCACAGTGACCTATATTATCAAGGCTGCACGAGCCTTTACAACTTTTTTTGCGCTAGCCCCGTTACATCTCTTCTCTTTTTTGTCGAGTGTAAGAGCAAGCGATAAAAAACGAAACAAAATGTATGGAATAAAAATATACTATCATATCAGTAAAATTTATATCCTTATACTTTTCCTTCGAGGACTGGACATTTTAATAAAATAAAAAAATGTATCATCGTTTTATACGAGAACGTCTCCCCCACTCCAATCAGGTAATCACAGACTTATTATATATATACTGTTTTCCTGATTTCCCAGTTTTCGCTCACTTATCCCTCTGATAACTATCATAACTATCGCATTCAATATTTTAAAAACTCGAAATTATGATATTTCACTTATTTAAATTGCGGTATAATTTACTCGACCATGCACAAGATTAGAATAAAATTAATATAGTAACCGATATTTTGTACAAACTTATTTTTTGCAACGCTAATTTAATTTTACTATTTTTGGTCTCCCTATTGCCTATGACGTTGGACCAGTATACAAGTTTCTCTTGAAGTCCCTTTAAATCAATAGATCAGAAATATCACAATACGTTTTCGTCGCTCATGTTATACTATTGCGGAGATAATATATGCTTGAAACATTCGACTACTCTTTTTTGCTTTTATTTAATTTCATGACGTTTATATAAAAAAATTATAATTAGAAAATTTTAACCAAATAATCTATATTCAAATTTTATTTTTCGTACTTTACATAATCAAAACTTGGTTATTTTCTACTGGATTTTAAATCCCGATTTCGACATCATTATTATTTGGATTGACTAGGAGGAAAGTATTTTTCTCTATTACTTTTGAAATTAAATATGGACCTTGAAATAGATGAAGAAACTTAATTCGATCTTTTGTTCGATTAACAAAATGTTTGTCTAAGATTTTTCTTGCAAAAGTTATAAGATATTGATATAACATATACTACGGGTTTTCCGAAATGTAACTCATTTGGGGTATGTTTCTGCTACCAATATACTTAATAACCTTCCGATCTCGCGCATGACGCGCTCAGTCAGGTTTGACTGTAGAAGCCGCAGAAAACTATAAATTACTTTAATTCCTTATTTTTCTCGTTCGTTTTTCCATTTTAGTGAGGTGAATTGTGATCTATTATCACTCAGAATTCTATACGATTTGCCGCAGTCTTGAAAATAATTTTCATGAATTTTCTTTAAGGCCATGTTGTTGCTCTGTTTATCAGGTAAAGGGGAACCACTTTTGAAGACGCATCATTCGCCACAAATATAAATCGACGCTCCCTACGAAGAGTAACACCTACATTCATTTTTACGGCCATGACTAACACTTTCAAAATATTGCGACGAAGACTAACATGTTGAATGATTTTGGGTTGAAAAGTAACATATTCTATACTTTTGTGGCGAGGACAAACACTCATAAATCTTTTGCGATAAAAACTAACACGTGAAATGATTTTTCGAGAGAAAGTAACACCTTCTTTATCCCATAATAATCAGAAGTACTATTTTTGGAACTTTACAACTTTACAACTTTGCAACTTTATAAAAAAATTAATCATATCTTCGCCTCAAACCGTTGAGGTGTTACTTTTCGTAGGGAGCTTCAAATATACTCTGCCCTTTCACGACCGCGAGATAGAGGCCCATAAAATCTACCCTGACTAAATCAGATGGTTTTTCAGACGTTACCATATGATATTTGTCTTTCATCGCGATCGTTAAATGCTTGACGCGTTGACACAAATTGCACGTAAATACGTATTTTTTATATCTCTCTGCATTTCTCGCCAGTAATAAATTTATATTAAATACTGCATCATCTTATACACTCCCGGATGGCCTAATTTTCCGTGAATTTCACTAATTACTATTTTGCTTCCTCATATAAGAAGCTTTGTGATAGTAAAAGAATGTTAGACTAAAATCGTTATAGAAGCATATTTTCAGATATTAGGAATCAAAATATATAATTTTTAGAAAATGTGTGTGTGCGTATGCGTGTGTGTGTATGTGTCTGTGTCTGCGTGTGTGTGTATATGTGTGTGTGTATGTGTGTGTTTGTATGTGTATGTGTTTGTGTGTGTGTGTCTGTGTGAGTAGATAAGCTATTCCGATTCTGGCACTCCTCGTCTATGCTGGGCCGATTCTGGCACATGCCAATTCTGCCACACAATGGTCTATGCTAAGCCGATGCTGACGCATGCCAATTCTGGTACATCATGGTCAATACTAGGTCGATTCTGGCACATTTCGATTCTGGCACACTATGGTCTATTCTAGGCCGATTCTGACACATGCCGATTCTGGCACACGAAAGTCGCGCGAAAGTGCAGCTCTGAGACACTTAAGCTAGATAGCCCAGAACACGTGTAGCGGGTGAAGGGATGCGGAGTCTTTAGGAGAGTAGTTAGGCTTATACTGAGATTATTATTAATATCACAAAGTAAAGTGAGCATTTATTGTTGCTCTTAAAATCACTTATTTACATGTTGCCTTAATATGTACTTGTTAGTGTATAAAAGGAAAGTAGACTTTACACGCGGTCGTGAAAACAGGCGCCGCGATGCGCGTAACGGCCCCGAACTTGCCATAGTCGCGGTCAAGCCGGAAGAGAGAGAGCTCAGCGAGAACAATTGGTTTTTGATCTCGCTTCGCGAAAATTAGGAAGGAAGAAAGTGGGAGAAAGCGCGCACCTGTGTCCTCTCTCGCAAGAAATCGTGCGAGCGAGCGCTTCAGTTCTCGCGCGAGAGGGAAACACAGTGCGCGCGAAAATATGAAATATAATAGGGCCGCTGCAAGTGCAAACGGCCCGAACAAAGATTGATATCTACTACAATTATTTTGCTACCACTTTTAATTGAATTATTCTAACTTGAATTTTTTACATTGGAATATTTTATTGCAGAATATTATAACAATTTTTCTTTCCACAATTTAATTAAATAAATAAATTTAATTGAAAGAAAAAATCTGATTTGACAGAGATTCGAATCGGCGATCTTCTAGTCGAGAGGCAAACGTTTCACCTACTGTGCCCTCCCGACATCTCATATGCGATACTTGGAATTGTCCTTACTAAGTTACACCAGACTACTTTTTATAATTTCACTGTGCAGTTTGTTAATGTTAAAGACATGCGTATGATGTAGTTATTGTATATATTTATATATAGGAATATCTATTTTGCAGTTCTACTATTGTACTAACCATCAAATCTTTAGAGGTTACTTTTAACCTAAATAAAATTATGACACTCGCTGATCACCTCAGTCTGAGAAATTCCACGACAAAATTATATCTAAAAAAATAAAAGTAACATTTTTCTTGAACCAACAGAGTTTGAAACTTCAAATTTTGCATGTAAGTTAGGTTCACCTGAACATACAATAAAGCTTGCTTGGAACTATCCAAGACCCTTGGTTACTCCAGCGAGTGAGAAAAGTATACATGTAATTTCAAAATTCAATTGTCGCTAGAACTAGAATTACCATAAAATGACTTTCTTCGTAAACTTTGAGCTGTAAGGACTTGTAACTTGATAAGTAGCTTTGTTTATAGTCAACGTATACAAATAAATTATTCAGAGCTTTTTGAAAAACTATTGTTTACTAATACGAGTTACAAACCTTGAATGTGCTTAAAATTTGAAGGAACGCTAAGACGAGTTTTTCTATAAAGAGATTAAATTAATTCTATAAGTAAGATTACATTTTTTGAACTTGTTTATTTATTTATTTATTTCAAATGTATCATTATATGAAACCTGCTTCACATAACTCGTTGATGGCAAAGCCAACCTCGTTATCCTAAATTCCAAATGAATTCATAAACATGAGTTCTCGGAGTCGATCGACTAATGCATTAGGATCATCCTAGTCGTCGAATCCGTAATTCATTTCTCTTCTCCAATTCTCATATGAATCTTTACGATTTGATTGCCTTTGGCAACGAGAAACAAAAGTTGATTTTAATTTTGGTGAGCCAGTAATCATATGATTTTTAACATAAGGGGATGAATCAGATTCATCTACACTATTATCAGCGTCTTGTAGAGAATCTTCATAGATACTTCATATTCCTCGCTGATTTCATCAGAAGACACACAATTCTGATCAAAGTTACGAGTCATATTTTTTTAAATCATCTTGGAAATGGATTCGAATGGTGGCTCACCTTTATTATGTCGATATTTTGGTAATAAGCTCCCATTTCTTGTTGAATATTACATATCTCATCAGACAATATTGTAGAAGAAGCATTATTATTACTTTGAGATTCATTCCTAGCATTCTTCCATCGTAGAAAAGGTTTATTGGTAGCTTGTCTCTTCGTACTCTCGTATCGATGTGAAAGTTCGACTTGACCGGTAGATTGAACCATTGGAACAATAAAGTGTTTGGAATTATTACTTTTCAACATACGTATCGACTCTTCTTCCAAGTAATGTTTTTTGTGTACACTTGTAACTTTTACTATAGTATGATAGTTTATAATATCATCAGGACCAATAAGATTTGAATAAGGCTCTTTTCTAAAGAGTAATTCAAGCAACCCTTCAATTATAAAACATCTTACATTGTTCACTTTGATGTGATTATTGACAAATTGTATGGGTGTTTTAGCAAACATAAACTCGTTTCCTTGTTTTAAACTCCATACACTTTATCGAGATATCTTTCACAATTTTTATCAAGCCTCCAGAGATATTTATGAAGAGATGAAAATGTCTCTCTATTGCTGAATGAAATATCCAGAAAAGACTTATCCCTATCGTGAATTTCATTCGGTTTATTAGTTTCATTAAATTTGCGAATCTCGTTAGTATTCTCAAACATCACACACTTGGTTCCTGTATTTGTCATGTCGACAGTAAGGCTTTTAAGCTGATGGACAATTGGTCTAAATGTATCAGTCTCGGCACTTGCTCTTCTATGTCTTAGAAAATTACATTTGCTTGTATTGTCTTCCATTTTGACGCTTGAACAGCCCAGGGTAAAATAATTATGTGTAACGGCGTAAGCTATATTTATAGTGAAATCTACTTCATATGACATAAAAGTGAGACTGTGTGACATAAAAGTGCGACTATGTGACATAAAAGTGCGACTCTCTGACATAAAAGTGCAACTCTCTGACATATAAGTGCGACTCTGTGAAATAAAAGTGCGACTCTGTGATATAAAAGTGCAACTCTGTGACATAAAAGTGTGACTCTTTGACATTAGACTTTTACATTGGATAGTACACGAATACTGGGAGTATTATTATACGAGTTAATATTTTTACGAATCTATACAAGACCTTAATAAGTCATACATAAAGTGCATATAATTTTAAAAGTTTTTAAATTTTTTTTTCTTTTTACATATCAGATTTTTTAATCCAACTATTATGAGAATTATAAAAACCAAGCCAGCAGGTGGACTAATCTCGATAGTCCTTTAGATGGCACGTCGTTGGATTCGTAGCTACTACATTGGTGACTGTGAATATCTCTGTCGATCAGTTGGGATTGTAACCTTTCTCAAACACTTGCTTCGGATTACTCACTGGTACTTTGTCACCGATCTTAAATTTAGGCTTCTTCTTCTGCATTCTCTTTAGAAAGAATTGTTTTAGAACTTGAGTTTTATTCATAGCAGTAACTTCGTTAGGTTTCATACCAATAGTTCGATGCTTACTATTGTTATACTTTTCTAGCACAGCAGACAATATATCAAGTCATTTATAGTTTCCCTACAATCTGAAATTTGTCCACATCTTGTTCTTGTGAGTACGATTGAATCTTTCGCATATTCATGCTTTTAGAATGCTGTACGTTGAGTAGAGATGGATCTTGTATTTTTTCATGAGATTCTGGAAGTTTGTATTATAGAACTCTTTTCCTCTATCAGTATGTAAAATTTTTTTTACACTACGAGGTCAGGTATTTAGCCGCAAACGCGACTATAGAGACTTAGTACATTTTCAGGAGTTGGACTTAGTTCTAATTCGCGAGCACTGGAACCCTAGGGTATTGGGTTTCTGTTTGTTGGAGATCATAGGTAGCATTTAAGTTTTGTTTACATCGAGCGTACGAACAACACACAACACTTCTTCAACACATTGAAAGAACCTCACCAGATTTTTTTTTATTATTTTTGTTTTATACGTGAATGTCGTATAACATTGCAGTATTATATTGTAACAATATTATATAAGGATTCATTTTATTCTTTTTATTATTATTTATGGCTATATTGTATTGTTCTGTAGTTGCGGTATTTATATGAATAATCGTGTTATTGGTGAAGTGGTAGAGAAAATAGAGAAATAGCCACATTAACAAGGTTACTGTTCTTTATGTTAAATGCGATCTGAATCCATAGAATTTTCTGAACCCTTTAAGATACACACATAGATTGATAGGAACGTTTAAAATAGATGCATATTTATTTGTTACAGTTGAGAAAAATTTCTTTACAGATATACGGAAATTTTTGTTTCAAGCCTACGTGTTTTATCTGTTACAGGTCACTTTACAGGTCTGGAATTCTGTCTGTTACAGGTCTACTAAATTTTTTTTTCATAGGCCAAGAGAATTTTACAGATCAAGAAATCGTTTTTGTTCCAGATTAGGATTTCTTTTCAGTCTAAATTCTCGAATCTAAGGTAGAAGAGTAAATCAAGTACCAAAATATTGCGGTGAATCAATTATTATTTCAATAGTGATTAATGTACAATCTGTGTGAGTAGACCCGGTCCAAATTGAGTATAGGCCCTGTCCCAACTGTGTGGAGACCCTTGTAAAGAGTTAATTATTTTTGCCAGACAGTTAAATTAGTGCTCTCTGACGATTCGATCAATTTTTTGCCCTTTTTCGTGCTTTGGGAAGGTTAACTGAGACAGAAGAAAAGATAGAAGGGTACGTAGCTAAGATGAGAGAGATTATGAAAAGGTCGAGGGAATTTAGAGACATACTAAGGGACATAAGAAGAATGCCTGAGCAAGAAATAATGACCTAACTAGAAGAGTTGTACCTTAACACAAGGGTCAGTGCACACGTGAGACAGGAGAGGTTGTTTAGGGTTGATCTTGTAAGAACGAGGAAGCTAGAAGATGTTCCATTGTACCCAGATGCAGATGAGGAGACGGCAACTGACAATGAAACAGGAGTGACATCCCCGGTGATGGAGGTGTCCGATCAAAAGAATGAATACCAAGAGGAAAACAGAGAGGAACCAAACTCGAGTTCAGGTACCGCAAGTGACCATTGAAGATACACCGGCAGAAAGGACGACAGGGGCATCAGCAACAGAGCCCCGCATAGAAACGCAGAATGCAGTAGGGTCTAGAACGAATGTAGACATAGTCCAAAACAATTTGACGGACGCTAGAAAGACGGATCTACCGACCAAGTATCCGACAACATACAATTTATTAGAGCCGCTAGATACGGCATATGGAAATCTCAATTTACGGGAACTGTCGAGTCCACAGAGGGACTTGCTAATATGCAAGCTGACTCCGTCACCTCAAATCGTGTTGTGGGACGAAGAGGAGGTTACATCGAGAGCAAGAAGGAACACAGAAGGTGGGACCTGAGATCTCCAATTTGAGAGCGTAGAGCTTTAGTGCAACCACAGAAAAAGATCCTAAACAATAGACCAAGTACAGAAGAGGAGAGAAATAATCAATGAAATAATCGGATGAAAGTAGCATCAAGGAGAGTAGCGAATGGAATTCAGAGGGATCCCGTTCGAAGTCAACGCCAGAGAAGTAAGAGTCAATTGATTAAGGAATAACACCACTCTAGATACACCTAGTTTTGACGATTTTTTGTGGTTAAATAATAAGCGAAATGAAAAATTCGTTTAAAGAACTTTATTGCACAATTAATAAAGGGTAAAAAACAAATTTTTTTTTTCGAAATGGCGGCCGCGGGAGCCCGTAGTAGGCCGTTACTTTTCTGTTCACGCTCAAATGGGAGGACAGTTTTCTCGTACATGATGAACCCTAGAACAAAAACAAAGTTTGTTTTTCTTGAAGTACCTATTAGTAGGCCAGGTAGTATGTAGGATTTTTTTTAAATCAAATTTCAAAAAAATGGAGCTCATTTAAAACAAAAAATTTTGATTTTTGAAAATTTTTTAAAGGTAGTTAATGACAAAAATTTTTTTCATGGGTAATCTCGAAAATTTATTTTTATTATAGTGTTTAACAATTGAATTATACATTAGTTACATATTTACAGTACACTTTCTCGCAAATATGTACAGAAGTGTATGTTACATTATAAATATAAATTTTAAATAATGTTTTTTTTCTGTTGAAAATATTATCGTGGTAAAAGTTAATATAAATCGTATACTTTCAAAGTATTTTAAAAAATTAATTGAAACTGAATACTACTGGGCACTAATACATTCTATAAGTACCTTGTAAGGATGAAAATGTGTATAGCAATATACCTTCAGTCAAGATCAAAACCATTTTTAAACAAAGCGTATATATGTGTCGCGTATATTCGTGAGTGTGTTGTCGATCATGTGTTTGTATATCTGAATATTCCAACGATGTTAGTGTACAATAATTCAGTCAGTTCTTTTGTAGCAGTCTATTTAACACCATGCCGCCGATTATTATAAAAAATCACGCGCGTACTCATGAGGAAAATCGCTCTGTTATTTGTTTACTTTGCGGGATAAAAGTAAACGGATTATTGACACAACATCAGTTTTGCGAGGTAAAATATGTAAACTGTTTAAAATTATGACGAAAAAAATGAGTGCCTTCCAAAAGTAGTGTGTGCATCTTGCAAGTCCAATTTATACCGTACAAATCTCGACGAAAAAAAGATCTCGCCAATAGATTTTTCGCAATTTAGGTTGAAGAAAGATACAAGATCAAATGCAAGTGCAAAGTGTAATTGTTTTTTTTGTGAACGAGCAAGAAAGAATGGCAAGGACAAAGTTATTCCCAATAATGTTTTTGAAACTCAACGTAAGTCTCAGCTGAATGAAGAAAGAAAAAGAAAACCTCCAGTTATGAAAAGCTGCTCAAAATGTTTTTCTAAAATACATGCAGGTAAAAGTCATATTTGTAGAAAAGCTACTGTAGTACGCAAAATTTCAAGCTGTGTTACTTCACTAGATTTGAAATCTAAGGAATAGATAGCTTCCAATTTGTTATAAATGGTGCTTGCGATCCAACCGTAACCTGGGTTGTTTGAAATATGTGGATGTATTTGAAAAGTTCGAAACCGTTGTTGACTCTTGCTTTAATGTTTCTTTAAATCCGAAATTTGTTGAATATATAGATGCGTTCAAAGATAAGCGTTCAGAGTAACACCGAAAGTCCACGCAGTTTTTTTTCATGTAAAAGAATTTTGTGTTGAACATAATCTCGGTCTCAGCTGTTATAGTGAGCAAGCTATGGAAGCAGTGCATTATGATTTTTCCAAAACATGGGCTAAGTATAAAGTATCAAAAAAACATCCAGATTATGCAAATAAATTATTAAGAGCAGTCTGCGAATATAATTCACAACACATTTGAAATGTTCTTATACTTATTAATCTTATTATGCTTTCATTGCAGCATAAATTGTGATTATTTCTGTATATTTTGCGAGAAAGTGTACTGTACATATGTAATTAATGTATAATTCAAGTGTTAAACACTATAATAAAAGTAAATTTTCTAGATTACCCATGAAAAAAAATTTTCGTCATTGACTACCCATAAAAAATTTTCAAAATTGAATTAAAAAAAATGCTCATTCCTCGATTTTAGTTTCTATTGAAATGTGGTCCTGAAAGGGCCTCAAATCATATGCCAAAGGAAAATCCAAAGTGCAAACACGTTTCGGTTGAATTTTGCCGAGGACCACCGTGCTTATAGTATCTGACTTACATAACATATGTATGTGTTATATGGGAAAATGCAAAATTATTCTAAAGTGAGAACTGCAACTGCCTTTAAAGACATCTGACTTACATAACATATGTATGTGTTATATGGGAAAATGCAAAATTATTCTAAAGTGAGAACTGCAACTGCCTTTACCGACATATATGCAATATATAAGCCTCGAAGTCACGCACCATGGGCGTATTGTTGGCTGTCGGCTGTTGGCTGTCGGCTGTCGACTGTCGGTATGTACAATCGCAGCGATCTAGAATCACCGAGATATAGAATCGACGTGATCTAGAATCGGCATAGTTAGTCCAGTCAGATTAGACTTTAAAAGGCCTGTTTTGGGAACTAAATTAAAGAAGGTAAAAGATTATTGGAAGTTGTTCGGAAAGATGTCAGAATATTGGGACAATAGTTTGAGCGCGATTTCTGGCTGTGGAACATTGTTTAAATAATCAAAGAAAGTGCAAAAAACGTTTTTTGCGCATAACTTTTGAACCGCTGATGCTATTGAAAAATAGTTCAATACTTTTTTTTAAGTATTAAAAATACCTACAAAATAAGACAAACTAAATTAAAATCCGCCCATTTGTTTACTCAAAAAGAAAAAAAAAGCCGATTTTAGCGTTTTTTTAAATTTTCTATAATTAATTTAGTTTTACTTCTAAAAAATCGTACTACAACTTTCTTTGAAGATCTTTGTACACTTTATAAGTAGTATACATTTTAGCTTAAAATATTCATAACTTTTTGTTAATTCCTATTTGTTAGGTAAAAAAGGTTCTTGCCAGATTCTAAATAATTTTTTTTTGAGACGTCGGAGAGACTTCTCCGAGGGTCTATTTTACTCGTAAAGAGTTATACTATAACGTACGAGGGTAGTTCAATAAGTCTTTAGAAAAAAGTATAAAAACAATTTTTTTTGGGTAAATTTTTTTTTATTTTTCAACATAATCTCCTTGGAGCTCTATACACTTGGTCAATCGCTTTTTAAGTTTTTGTAATCCTTCAGAAAAGTGCGTTTTCGGAAGTTCCTCAAAATAAGCACTTACAGAGGCAATGACGTCTTCATTGTCCGTAAATCTCTGTCCACCGAGCCATTTTTTCAAGTTTGGAAATAAGAAAAAGTCACTGGGGGCTAAATCTGGTGAATACGGCGGGTGTTCGACCAATTCGAATTTTAGTTCTTCAATTTTAGCCATTGAAACGAAGCATGTGTGAACTCGGGCGTTGTCGTGATGAAAGAGAATTTTTTTTCTCGCCAAATGTGGTCGTTTTTTTTTAATTTCTTCTTTCAGCTGCTCTAATAATGATGCATAATACTCACCAGTAATTGTTTTACCCTTTTCCAAGTAGTCAATAAGTATAATTCCACGTGCATCCCAAAAAACTGTAGCCATAACCTTACCAGCTGACTTTACGGTCTTTGCCTTCTTTGGAGCTGGTTCGCCTGTGGAAATCCACTGTTTGGATTGTTCCTTTGTCTCAGGAGTGTAGAGGTGTATCCATGTTTCATCCACAGTCACAAATCGACGAAAAAATTCCTCAGGATTCCGACTTATGCGCGCCAAAAGAGCCTCAGAGGCGACCACTCTATTGCGTTTATTCTCAGCTGAGAGCAAACGCGGCGCCCATCTTGCCGATAGCTTTTTCATGCCTAATTTTTCATGTAGAATTGAAACAACTGCACCTATAGATATCCTTGTGGCCTCAGCTAACTCACGCCCTTTTAATCTTCTATCCTTCAACACCATATCGTGGATTTTATTGATGATTTCGGGAGTAGTTGCTTCTACGGGCCTTCCTGAACGTGGTTCGTCACTTATTGATGTACGACCACGCTTAAATTCATTTACCCAGTTATAAACCGTTGCTAAGGCAGGGGCAGATGTGCCATGAACTGAGTCCAATTTATTTTTTATCTCATATGGAGTTAAACCCTTTAAATGAAAATGTTTAATTACCGCTCTGAACTCGTTTTTTTCCATTTTTCTTAACAAGCAATTTTTTTTTTTCAATTGGTTATAAAAACACGTAAACTCAGAAGATGTGGTCTGTGACTGCACCATATATCTAGTCGGGAGTGGTGCTGACTGAAAACAGATGATTTGGAGCGATTCGCGCGCCATCTGTTGGTCATTCTAAAGACTTATTGAACTACCCTCGTACAATAAAGGAAAAGTTGATTACTGAATGGTAAATTGTTTAAACATTAAGTTGAAAATCATAAATTTGTAATGTTAAAAGTTAAATGGTAAATTGTTTTCAGATAAAATTTCCACATCAATTACTTAATTGCTATGATTTTTATGCAAATTTTAAGCTTTCAATTATTGCTCTACGATAATCTGGAGCTGATATAATTTTTTTTTTCAAAAAATCATTGCGGCTTTGTTTATTAATATTAAGAGCTCAAATTTACGGGTGGTCAACAGTAACAGTTAAACTATCATATCTGATATTTGAGCAACAATGAATGTGAATATTTAAGGTGAGTTGGTGACAAAAGCGTCAGCGCGTTTTTGTAGAGATTGGGGCGCGCATGCGCGCCGCGGCTAAAATTTGGCCAAGCGTCTTATATTTGAAAAAGCGAGACAATTTTACTTTTTCTCGGGAACTAATGATCCGATTTTGATGATTCTTTTTTCAATTGGGGGTAGAATCAAAAAATAATAACAACCACGGTGTTAGATTTTAGATAAAAAATTATTTAATCGCAAATTTTTTTACAACTCTTTACATTGATACTTACATCTTGTGAATAATATTTATATTGTACTAAAAATTATTTCTTGTGTAACCCTCAGTTTGTTATAAATATTTATAACGTTGGAAATTAATGTATAAAATATTATTTGCAAATCATATACGGATACTTGTACGAAAATGTAGTTCACTTGAAATATGTAATCTTTTCGTTAATAGTTATTTCTAAGAATAATTTGAACAGTTACTGCAGCTCATAAATTTACGGTACTTTAATTGAACTTTAACGATTGTCTGGCTATTGTTTATATGCGGGCAATTAGACAGGATCCCGAGGGTCGTCTAGACTGTTTGATCTCATGGTAAGACTAAAATTTATTATCGGGGCTATTACATCTTCTCCGTATACGGACAGGGCAGGTATACAATCGAAGGGACCGTCTCTTTTGAAATTTACAGAAGTAGTGGGGGGGGGGGGGGCGGGGACCGGGAAGGGGATGAGGACAATGAATACTGCGCATGTGCTATTTTTGAAATAGACTCAGTCAGCAGATGCTCCAGCCTGGGTCTTTTCGTCAATTTGGTTTTAACGGTCTTTGAGAGAGTATCACCTAACACAAGCGTGCAAAGTTTGGAAAAACGGAGCAAGTAGACGTTGCAGTGCCTATAGTTTGTGAATTGTTTATCAACGACCTTTATGAGAACATCATCAACGACGTACGTGCAAAATTTTCAAATCGCAATCTGCAGACGTTCAGCTGTCGACGGTTCTCGAGTCATTTTTCAACGATTTTTGCAAGAACATGGTCTTACTGCTACGATACGTGATATAATAAAGGTATGTTATTTTATAAAAAATTCATGTACGCGTAATTCATGTACAATATTGTAAGAAAATCGTTTTTAAGTTTAATTTTAAATTCACGCTTAAAATCTTAGAGTGAAGGTCAGTCTAAGTATGGAAAGAATTTGACCACTACCTTTATAGTCAATTTACACTCTAATTAGTCTGAGTTTTATTTGATAGTCTGATCTGATTAGACTGACTAGTCACTCTAAAATCTTAAGAGGGTTCCTATACAACATAAAAATACATTATTTTTTTTATTTTTGCAGCTCATCACAGTAGAATTATGGATGGCGTCGATGCAGTTTGTATACTTTGCGACAAAGAGCTTCTGCAGGAAGGCAAACGAACCATTGGAAAGCGTGCCATTGCTTCCTTAATCAAAGCAAGTAAGGATAGGAAAGATAAGAAGTACTTCCGTATGAGAAATTGCACATCGTTGGATATACACGTAAATTGTCATTCAGCTTATCTGCGGGAAAAAAATATAATTGCAGCAGCGAAGGAAGTAGCTGCATCTACTTCACGTAAGCGTCGATCAACCAGCGATGCACTAAATTTCGATTTCAATTCTCTGTACTTTATCTGTGGCGATGATGCATCCGATGATTACATAGAAAAGCGTAAGTCGAATCCATCAAGATATCCTAAAGTTGTATCTGTCAGTAAACGCAAAACAGGTGATAATATACTAAAAAGCATACGAGAGCGTGAACTGCAAGCTGATGAGTGTATGAATCTGATTTGTCAACGACTAAGTACCGTAGATAATTTATCAGATGTGAATGCACGCTATCATATAAATTGCATAACTAAATTTTATAACTATCAACTACTGAAATTTGGCCAAGCGTCTTATATTTGAAAAAGCGAGACAATTTTGCTTTTTGTCGTAGAATCAAAAAATAATAACAACCACGTGTTAGATTTTAGATAAAAAATTATTTAATCGCAAATTTTTTTATAATTCTTTACATTTGTAAGGAAATAGGTGATATTTTGATAGAATAATATGTATTTATTTATATTAGACTCATTTAATAACAATATTATATTTATTACATATATAAATCGCATACGATTACAATGTTTTTCTATATTCTTAAAATATTCTTATACTAATTATTATTATTAATTATTCTACTCTGCGCTTTTTACTTTTCTTCATGCTATTTAAATCGCTCGCATTATTTAAATCATCATCGTCATCGTATCGTCCTCATCGTCATCGCCATCGCCATTGCCATTGCCATCGCCATCGCCATCGTTATATTTATCATTATAATTATCGCTGTCTTCATTGTTAGAATCTATATTTACAGGTAATAAATCTAAAATATTCTCTATATCGTCTTCTAAATTTAATTCGCTTTCTTGAGATACTTGTACCGTTTTTTCGTCTATATTTGAGTCTCGCCATGGCAACCTGCGCATAAAGGTGTGCAACGTAGTCCATGTTTTCTGCACCCACAATTTTTATTTTACATCCGCCTTCGCATCTACATGTAATACACATTAAAAGCTCTTCTGGAATTAACGGCTCGTCAGTAAAAACAGCTTGTAATCCTTGCTCAGTTGATTTCCATCCCCATTGCAGAGCATTTACTTCGTTTCCTAACCATACTTCCAATTGATAAAATGACCTTACAGAGTGTTGCTTTGCAGCACCAGCTGTCGGAGGTAGAGATTCCAATTTGCATATTTTTTTTATTGTCGATTTTTGAAAATGTAGGAATCTTAGTTCTTCTAATACTTTTGGCTCTTTTTTAGTACTATATAATGCTGCTATTATTCTATTCCCACAATTCTCGATCTCTGATTGAGACGCATTCGCGTTATAAAACTTATAAGCTAGCGTTTGTAATACAAAGTCATTTAATAATAATTTAACTAATTTATTTTTCCCTTGCTTATAGAAGCAGGATGTTGTGTCACAACCTGTAAATGCGTGTAAAAAAAGAATTATTTTTTGTAATTCCTCATATTTAAAAGAATGATTGGAGTATATCTGTTGTTCAGTTTTTCCTCTGTTTGGTTTTACAAAATAAATATTCGAATGTAATGGAGTTAATTGTGTCAATAAAACTAAAAGGTCATCATCCTCGCCAATAATTACAACGTTGTTATTATCAGTTTTACAATCAATAGCTGTTTTAATAATAAGGAAATCCGCATCCTCCTCAGCGACTTTTGTCAGACATCCTACTTTATTAAATTCTACACATAATAACTTAATTAAATTTTCCTTATTTTTATCGCTAGATAAAACTTTTTCTTGTGAAAAATTTATTTTTGTACTTAAATCAAAATTCAGATCCGTCCCTAAATTTCTTTGTTGACGACGTAAGCGCTCAGCAGATTTTGTACCTGTTTTTGAATAACCATCGAAGACAATACAACAGTTGTTTGTATAGTACTTCAAAACGTATGCGATGTATTGCTGTAAAATTGAAGTAATGGTCTCATTAATATGCCATACTACTCGGTGAAGAAGAAATCCGCCATCGATCACATAAAATATATTTTCAGATGGTAGTACGGAAATAGTATTGAAGTTTTCGTAAAAAGCTGATTTTCGAGTTTTTCGCATTACTCCTTCGTCAAATAATGAGAGCGGATAAGGTGCCAGTTCATACGTCAAGAATTTCTTCATATCGCTTTTTGACTCTATGTTTAATGACGGTCTTTGAAAAATCAAAGTAGGATCGATAATTTCTATGTTGTTATTTATTTTCACTGACGAGTTCATTGCCTTCAGAGGTAAGATTTTATTTTTTCGCTGTAGTTTTACCGTGCCAAAATTTTCGCCAATCATTTTATTCATCGCATCTAAACCTATTAATAATGCCCTGTGACAATTGATTTTTTCATCGCCAATCACACCACTGCTAATAGATTGAATTTTATCTATCATGAGGAACGGATCATGTGTGTCAAAGAAAGAAATTAGCTTCTGTACATCTGCAGCATCTCGCGAAATTCTAGAAATTCTTGTATCTATATGTTGTTCGGAAGTTACATATGAAACGTTGCAAAATTGTTACATCGCATCAGATACTTCAACTAAAACTATGATCGAGAGAACCCATTTGGAAAGTACACTTTCTATCATACCGCGTCCGTGTGTTAATCCACCACTTGTTTTCATGGGTCCCATTAGCATTTGCTCAATGGTCATATCTGGCCAAATTCCCGAACGATATTTATCTGTACGTCTTATTGTAAAGTATCCTAAATTTGTAAATTTGTCATACTCAAAAACATCCATTTGAGATTCTAATGCGTACATTTCTTGTAAATATAAGTGACTAGATTTAGCATATAATAAATGGCCACTTGCATGAAAATAAGGTAACATTTTATGCATGCTGTTTAGATAAAGATGCCAATCACCGGTTCTTTCTGCTTCTATAAACTGTTTCATAATTTCCACCATCGTAAAATATTCTACCCAAAGTTGTGCAGTAGGGCCATTATTTTTTAAACTATTCAATTTTAAAATGAATTTATTTTTTAACTGTTGCAAATCACCATTTTTAATAGCGCTATGGAAGTCGTCCTCACCTACTTTACTTAGAATATTATTTAAATTATTTATTTCAGTTTCATTAAAATCTAAACTAGATAAAATCGTCTCTGCTAATGATTGTTGGACTAAAAGATGCCCTCGAATTGCTCTTGAAAACGCATGTCCGGTGAGAGCTTTTTCAGCTGATATTTCCGCATATATTTCACTAAAAGCTGCGTTTAACCCACTACCGTCCATAATGAACCCTATCGAACCAAGATATGACATTAATGTATGAAAACCTCCTAGTCTTACAACTACAGAATCCAAAGTGTTTTGATGTTCTGCACCTCTTGAACAAGCTACGATTTCCTGAACTTTATCGTACAATGGTTGATCAAAAGTAACGAAGGTATGTGTTTGATTATTTGATTTGCATCTCTTATCAGCTTCGAGTAATACAGTCAAAATGGTATCATATTGACTTGGTGGAGCATTTACAAATGGCAATGGAATAATTTTTGTCAACGTACACACTTTTTCTTTAGCAGTAAGTTCTTTAAATCCATTCCAACCGGCAGTTTCGTTTGTATTTTTGTATTTTCCGCAAAACCATAAAAAGTCTGATGCAGTAATTTCTATTTCATTTGAAATTTGATTTTCTAAATATAAATTTTTTATTATAATATTTTTACGACCTGCTGAATTGCCTTTCTCAAAATGCTGCAGAGGGATATAACCGAATTTTCCAGTAGAATCAGCGCTAGGCATTTTTTGTAGCCGAGTGATCGTTTTTGTGGACTGTACTGATGAAGAAGGAGATACGCACATAATGCCGCCCATAGAATGAAAGGTATTTCGTCCGTCAATTGTATTTGTATTGTGGTCAGCGTTATCAAATACAAATTGAACATAAGAATCAGATAAATCGTACTGTTGTGGATCATGAATAATCGAAGCTTCGAAACGTAGCGTTTCTTCATACGAAGAACAAAGACCTAAATTGTGTAAGCTATCGATAAGACTTTTTGATGCATGTTTTTTGTGCATCATTGACGATAATCCTAATAAAATAGGTGATATAAATGACCGAGGTCTGACTGACGAAGTAAGGCAGTGTGCGTATGTCGCGATTTGATTGTCCCATTTTTCAACATTTTTCGTCTTTTTACATCTTTTAATTAGAATATCAAGAAATAATTTTAAGTTGGCTGAAATATCTGAATTAATACTATCTAGAAAGCAATTTGGCGATGGATATTTACTATGATCATAACACTTAGATCGAATTTCTTGTAAAATTATTTCAGCAGCAGCTTTCACTATTCTTTTTTTTTCTTCTTCTTCATTTTTTGAACGGTTTTCGTACCAATGCTTTGTTAAAATTGTTTCTCTAATATCCAAAAAGCATATTATATAATCATTTTTTACGGAATAAATAATCACTTCCTTTCCTAAATATTCAATTAACCTTTCTTTTATGTATTTAACAGCCGGTTTCTCACCTTCATACTGATCATAAATATTTCTTAAAGAAAATTGGCATTCTTCTGCATTCTCTATTAAGTAATTAATAACGAACTCTAAACATGATATTGTTGAGTCATATGAAGAACGTCCTTTTGGATTCGTATTCTCTTGATAGTTATAAAATTTAGTTATGCAATTTATATGATAGCGTGCATTCACATCTGATAAATTATCTACGGTACTTAGTCGTTGACAAATCAGATTCATACACTCATCAGCTTGCAGTTCACGCTCTCGTATGCTTTTTAGTATATTATCACCTGTTTTGCGTTTACTGACAGATACAACTTTAGGATATCTTGATGGATTCGACTTACGCTTTTCTATGTAATCATCGGATGCATCATCGCCACAGATAAAGTACAGAGAATTGAAATCGAAATTTAGTGCATCGCTGGTTGATCGACGCTTACGTGAAGTAGATGCAGCTACTTCCTTCGCTGCTGCAATTATATTTTTTTCCCGCAGATAAGCTGAATGACAATTTACGTGTATATCCAACGATGTGCAATTTCTCATACGGAAGTACTTCTTATCTTTCCTATCCTTACTTGCTTTGATTAAGGAAGCAATGGCACGCTTTCCAATGGTTCGTTTGCCTTCCTGCAGAAGCTCTTTGTCGCAAAGTATACAAACTGCATCGACGCCATCCATAATTCTACTGTGATGAGCTGCAAAAATAAAAAAAATAATGTATTTTTATGTTGTATAGGAACCCTCTTAAGATTTTAGAGTGACTAGTCAGTCTAATCAGATCAGACTATCAAATAAAACTCAGACTAATTAGAGTGTAAATTGACTATAAAGGTAGTGGTCAAATTCTTTCCATACTTAGACTGACCTTCACTCTAAGATTTTAAGCGTGAATTTAAAATTAAACTTAAAAACGATTTTCTTACAATATTGTACATGAATTACGCGTACATGAATTTTTTATAAAATAACATACCTTTATTATATCACGTATCGTAGCAGTAAGACCATGTTCTTGCAAAAATCGTTGAAAAATGACTCGAGAACCGTCGACAGCTGAACGTCTGCAGATTGCGATTTGAAAATTTTGCACGTACGTCGTTGATGATGTTCTCATAAAGGTCGTTGGTAAACAATTCACAAACTATAGGCACTGCAACGTCTACTTGCTCCGTTTTTCCAAACTTTGCACGCTTGTGTTAGGTGATACTCTCTCAAAGACCGTTAAAACCAAATTGACGAAAAGACCCAGGCTGGAGCATCTGCTGACTGAGTCTATTTCAAAAATAGCACATGCGCAGTATTCATTGTCCTCATCCCCTTCCCGGTCCCCGCCCCCCCCCCCCCCACTACTTCTGTAAATTTCAAAAGAGACGGTCCCTTCGATTGTATACCTGCCCTGTCCGTATACGGAGAAGATGTAATAGCCCCGATAATAAATTTTAGTCTTACCATGAGATCAAACAGTCTAGACGACCCTCGGGATCCTGTCTAATTGCCCGCATATAAACAATAGCCAGACAATCGTTAAAGTTCAATTAAAGTACCGTAAATTTATGAGCTGCAGTAACTGTTCAAATTATTCTTAGAAATAACTATTAACGAAAAGATTACATATTTCAAGTGAACTACATTTTCGTACAAGTATCCGTATATGATTTGCAAATAATATTTTATACATTAATTTCCAACGTTATAAATATTTATAACAAACTGAGGGTTACACAAGAAATAATTTTTAGTACAATATAAATATTATTCACAAGATGTAAGTATCAATGTAAAGAGTTGTAAAAAAATTTGCGATTAAATAATTTTTTATCTAAAATCTAACACCGTGGTTGTTATTATTTTTTGATTCTACCCCCAATTGAAAAAAGAATCATCAAAATCGGATCATTAGTTCCCGAGAAAAAGTAAAATTGTCTCGCTTTTTCAAATATAAGACGCTTGGCCAAATTTTAGCCGCGGCGCGCATGCGCGCCCCAATCTCTACAAAAACGCGCTGACGCTTTTGTCACCAACTCACCTTAAATATTCACATTCATTGTTGCTCAAATATCAGATATGATAGTTTAACTGTTACTGTTGACCACCCGTAAATTTGAGCTCTTAATATTAATAAACAAAGCCGCAATGATTTTTTGAAAAAAAAAATTATATCAGCTCCAGATTATCGTAGAGCAATAATTGAAAGCTTAAAATTTGCATAAAAATCATAGCAATTAAGTAATTGATGTGGAAATTTTATCTGAAAATAATTTACCATTTAACTTTTAACATTACAAATTTATGATTTTCAACTTAATGTTTAAACAATTTACCATTCAGTAATCAACTTTTCCTTTATTGTACGTTATAGTATAACTCTTTACGAGTAAAATAGACCCTCGGAGAAGTCTCTCCGACGTCTCAAAAAAAAATTATTTAGAATCTGGCAAGAGCCTTTTTTACCTAACAAATAGGAATTAACAAAAAGTTATGAATATTTTAAGTTAAAATTTATACCACTTATAAAGTGTACAAAGATCTTCAAAAAAAGTTGTAGTACGATTTTTTAGAAGTAAAACTAAATTAATTATAGAAAATTTAAAAAAACGCTAAAATCGGCGATTTTTTGTTTTTTGAGTAAACAAATGGGCGGATTTTAATTTAGTTTGTCTTATTTTGTAGGTATTTTTAATACTTAAAAAAAGTATTGAACTATTTTTCAATAGCATCAACGGTTCAAAAGTTATGCGCAAAAAACGGTTTTTGCACTTTCTTTGATTATTTAAACAATGTTCCACAGCCAGAAATCGCGCTCAAACTATTGTCCCAATATTCTGACATCCTTCCGAACATATTCCAATATTCTTTTACCTTCTTTTATTTAGTTCCTGGAAAAAGTCTAATCTGACTGGACTAAGTATAGACCATGGTGTGCCATAATCGGCCTAGTATAGACCATGGTGTGCCACAATTGGCCTAGCATGGACCAGTTGTGCCAGAATCGGCCTAGCTTATCTACTTCTGTTCGCGTGTGTGTGTGTATGTGTGTGTGTGTGTCTGTGTGTGTGTATGTGAGTTTATGTGTGTGTATTTGTGTGTGTATATGTGTGTGTATATGTGTGTGTATGTATGTGTGCATCGATATCTCTAATAATCTACGGTAAAATTTAATGTTTCTGTGCTCATTTTTTTCAGAGGGTCCAAAAATCATTATTCTTACTGTGATATTAAATAAAGAAGTTCGTTCAAGTTGACACTGTCCTTAATCACAGATGGGCAGAACTTTAGAAAATCTGTACTTAAGTAATTGTGAAAATTATCTCACTTTTTGAATCTCTACAAGTGTAAGAATATTTTCGGACCTGATAGGATAAAAAAATGTCATAAGCAACAAAGTTATAACCATTCAATGAAAATAATTAACATTTCTTCTTATCTAGAACTAAATATTTAAATACATTCTCCTCGAAACTAATTTTAACTTCAAAAAGTTGCTCGTACATTTAGAATCGATGAATGTAGTTGTAACTCGGAGCAAATATTCCTATATGGACTATTTAAAAAAGTTAGTATAATATGTATTAAATATGTATACCAAAACATGGTATTGTTTTTCGTATACAACTTTTGTTTGTTACGGGGTTTAAAATTAGTAACAATTTATTAGGTTGATATTGTCAAACTTAAGGGGGTAGAATACCTATAACACTTTTTTGAAGATTTCCATCTTTAAAAATAGTAGGAAAATAATTAGAATATGAGTGTGAATAGATCCTTAAAGTTGTATAAATTTCTTACAAAAATCATCCTTGAAGACCCCCTCCCCCTCTTCTTATAGGGGGAGATAGGAGTCTATGAACATTTTTTGCTTGCAGGTAACCTACAGACTCAAGCGATGAACGGATTTTGGTCGTGCTGGTTTTAAATTGTTCCTCTTATATATCGTTTTAGACTGAAAGTAGTTAGAAAAATTAATTTTTATTTATTTAAAATTTTTGATGACCTGAAAGCCTAAATAATTATCATTATTATTCAAATTGTCAGTCTACTCTCAGTCTCAGTCTACATTATAACGTTTTGATCCACTTCAGCGGCTGTTCTTAAATATGAAACATGATTTTATCATCTCAATCATACAGTGCGTGCTAATTCTAACCTGAAAGAAATTAATGTTACTTCAGTATCAAATGGAAAAATGATACACTAAGAAGTAAAGTAGTTTATATGCCAGTAATTGATTTGAATATCTTTCTAGATTTTATCCCTTTGACATAAACTTATTTTTTCCACATGCGCAGTTAACTGAGATATTTTTTGACCTTGGTACGGTACGCGTATTTACTGATAAAAATATTACAAAGTAATACATACAAAAATTACATTAGCTACTGACAAAATACGATGACTTATCTGATTGAATAAATGTACTGCAGTATTCCATTTTTGGACAACTTTGGAAGTAAACACTCACAACAACATATGACTAGGTTGCGCCTTTTCAACGCACTAAGGCGCTACGATCTGCAACTACCAAAAATGCATGAATTTCAAAAGAGATAGTAATTTAGAAAGAATCACTTAAAGCCTGTACATTTTTTTATGGATTTATTCATAGAAAGTGATTAAGTCCTTTTTCTTTAAGTACTTTTGTACTTCAAAAAAGTACTTAAGTCCTTTTTGTCAATTACATTTTTTCAAACCCAGCGTACTTGAGAAAAAAGATTTAAGTTCTTTTCTTAAGTACAAAAATAGGAAAGAGCGGAGCATGACTTATTACATTTTCTTTTTCAATTGAATTCTTAAATTGAACACGTGTATTTTAAATGTAAACGACAATTTTACTAACACAATAAAATTCGTATATGTATAGTAATGTAGTAAATAATATAGTTATCCTAACTTTTCATAACCTTTTCCTGAACATTTTTGCTTTATCAAAGATGAAGTTTTGTGTTATTAAAAAAATAGGTTTCATAAAAACATGTTAGAATAATGTTTTGAGACATTATGAATCAAAATATGCTATTTTTAGAAAATGTGTGTATGTGTGTGTATGTGTGCGTCTATGTGTGTGCATCTGAGTGCGTGTGTGTGGGGGTGTGGGTGTGGGTGTGGATGTGTGTGGGTGTGTGTATATGTGTGTGACTGTGTGTGTATCTGTGTGTGTGTGCGTGTGTGTGGGGGGGGGGGTAGGTGTGTGTGTGTATATGTGTAGGTGTTAGTGTGGCTATGTGTGTGTGCGTGTGTGTGGATGAGTATTATGCTGAATATTCACGGTAAAAATTAATGTTTCAGGACTCATATTTTTAAGGAGACAGGCCTGAATTAAACCCATAAAAAGAATTTTTTTTACTAGTCCAGGAACCTTTTTATGCTTAAAAACAAATATTCTGAAAATATTTGTGCTATAATTACTTAGTAATATCTTACAGTTTACCGTTGTAAACTATATAATTAGTGTACATAACTCCGAATTTCTCGACGGATCTCGAAAACATCTCCATTATGGAATCCACCTCCATCTTCCCTGCCGAATCTGCATGATTTGCCCGAACAATCGCACCTGCTCGATGCTCGGCCACTAAAACTGCTCTAGCTTCGGAAATATGTCGAATTGGCCTCTGAAATTTTGAAGACAATTCTTGGGTAGTTTTGGAATAGATTTAAGACAAAAAAAATCGATTTGTTGAAGCCGATTAAGCAGACTCCCCCCTTAAACGATGATATCTGGGAAATATAAGATGGAAAATTATTGAAAAATTTTGAGGTAACTAGAAATATGGAGAAGAATATTCTGTAAAAAATTGTAAGTCGTTATCCTTTTGTATTTTCGAAAAAAAAATCATTTTATGAGAAAAATCCATTTTGTTTTGCCTCTCAATAATTTTACTAAAATGTCACCATTACTTCTGAAAATTTTCAGAAAAAAAGCTCTTTACTATCTTTTAGTCGAGTTCTTTGCCCAGATTATAACGATCTTAATATTCTGAGTTATTAAATTTGAGGTTATGTTTTTTATCGAAATTTTTCTTTGTTGTTAACCGGAGCTCATTTTTTTCGTTTTTAGGAATTGGCTCTAAACCCATACATTTCATATAGAGCCTCTACATGCCATATAATCCCTATATACCTAATCATGCCTATAGTCGGCTAATACCTAATAAGTTTGACCTAAAATTTGTTTTTAGTATAATTTGATATGTTACTTACATTACTTAAAATAAATTTCTATCTGAGTTAGAAACTCCAAGACCCCTCTAATGAATGAAACTTGAATTGGAGTACCAGAAAATTCGAAAATGTCAGAAGTGGCCGTTCCTCTCAGCATATCAAGCCTTGTGTCATGAGAACTTAATTTGACCGAATAAAAAGTCAAACACTCACATTAGATAAAATGCAAAAAAAATAGAAATTCAGTGAAATGGCCATTTCTCACTGTATATCGCACAATAGTATCGGTCCAAATTGTTTGAAAAAATTTCGTTAAGTTCTTTATTACATTCCCTCGATCCGTTTTCAGCCTTATACCGTAAGAGTTTAACTTTACCAAATAACAATTTAAACACTAACATTAGATAAAATAAAAGAAAATTCCAAAAATCGCCAGAAATGGATGTTTCTCGCAGCATATCATACCGTAGCATCGATCCAAATGGTCTGAAAAAATTTCTACAAATTCTCTTTTATATTCTCTCGACCCTTTTTATCCTTATATCGTAAGAGTGAAAATTACCCAAATGAAAATTAAAGCATTTACATTAGACAATAAGAAGGAAATTCGACAGAAATGGCTGTTCCTCTCAGCATATCGTACCGTAGAATCGACCTAAATGGTCTGAAATTTTTTTTACGAATTCGTTATTATATTCCCTTGCTTCTACCAATATATCACTTGTTAAAACATCCCTAGATGGATACATAATATTAATATAAATATTAATTTTAATATTTATATAACCCTGCTTTGTGGTTTAACTAAAGGAATTTAAATTTAAGAAAAAACAAAAAAAAACAGACAAGTTTACAGCATTTTTCTATTAGCGATGGTTTAATGAAGATTCAGAACTGAAAAGAAATTTTAAGATTAATAGACCCGTTTTTGTATTACAACGGTTTCTCTATTTTACGACATTCTGAAATCGATAAGGTAAATTATTTTGGTATTTTAGAAATAGTATGATTACTTCAGTGTAAATACATTTAAGAGAGCGTAAAATCACCTATTTTCTCTGACACGAATTTTTTTATAAGCTGTCTCCCCTCTTTTGTTGTATACGAAAATTTAATTTTTTGTTTAAACGGCAAAATCTCGTAAATATATGATGGAAAATCTATAAAATAAATTCAGCTGAAAAAGGTAGCTTTCAACTGTCTCTTGGCTAACTCTTTTCCCAGACTATGGGATCTTTTATCTTACAAGATATTTGAGGTTATATTTTTCTTCCAATTTTGATTGCTTATATCTCGTCAACAAATGATTTTTTTTTTGTATTTTGATGAACGTATGACATAAAAAAATTGAACACTCCTCGATTTGTTTTTATTTTATAACGATTTTTCTATTTTACGATATTTTGTTGTAATGTAATTTATGATCACAAGCTTAAATTTTTTTGTAATTTATCTTTTAACAAAGAATTTATGATAATAAACACATTTTTCGAGCTATTAATTAGAAAGAAATATAGCAATTTAAAATGAATGTATTTGAATAAAGAAATTCATATTGGAACAATTTACTTAGTTTGAGAAAGCTAAGACTTAATGAATTAGCTGCGGTTATTTTATTTTCAGTAAAATGATTAAATACTAATTTTCACTCTCACTTTCTCTAGGGGTAACATGCCATTATAAACCTGATTATTTTTACTACATTTAGTTTTACTTTTATCATGATTTCCCATTATGTTTTTACGAAATCGCCCCCCCCCCCATTTGTTTTTCTGTTAAATTTGTTATAACCGTTTTTAATGAAACATCGTCTTATGTAACATGATTATTACCAATGACGATGTTTTATTACTGAAAATAAACACGCGTAATCAGTGCTCCGTAATAATAGAATTATACAAAAAATTCGTTAAATGGATACTTGACTCCATAGAGCTTTTTTGATACAAAAGTTGAGCGAAATCAAGCATTTTTCAAGCTTTGCAGTGCATTTCAATAAAAAATTCTAAAATAGCATTTACTTCAAGGAAAATGTTATTATTTCAAAATTATACAAAATATTTTTGTAAAAATTTATAGACATGGTTGTTTTGGGCCGCGTTTCGTTTACCATTTTGGCAATCCAAACAAAAAAACCCATATATACTTACTATGAGAGTGTCGGAGGTTCGGAAAACGATATTTGCTAAAACTTTAAGAAGTGTTTTCTGAAACTTAAAAATTAAGTATAACACCTTTAGTTTTTTCCAATGGGCACTTATTCTCGAAAAATCAACCAATTGTCATATCCAGTTTCCCGGTGGAAGATATAGCTCGATCTTCTCTTCCCAATCGGATTTACTAAACGATTGAGGATTTCGTGATGTAAGGTACATCTTATATAATAACTTACGGCGAATTTGGTGTAGTGATTGGGCACATGCATGCTTCACAACATTCGACGCTCTCACCCTCATTTTTAGCCACTATACGTGATAGTATGCTTGGGATTAAGGGCTTAAAAATATATTAATGATAAAACCAATATTTGATTTTTATTAAACAAAACATGATTTGTTTAAGCCGTTAGAATAGTAATGATTATGTTTGCAAATAAAACCTTGAAAACACAAATTATTTATTGTTTTAAATTTGAATTGCTTTTAATATAAATATTATTTAAAAGTGCATCTATTATTTTTAGTAATAATTAAAATTATAAATTTGTAACTTGTTTATTATTTGATGTTAGAATTTTATAAAATAATTAAATGTAAATATTCAAAATAAAGTAAAGAAAAATAAACAAAACTAAAAAGTATGAAATAATGAGGTACTTACTTGAAGTTCGTGTATGGAGCTGGAATACAAGGTCTAGTTCAAATGTAGTTAATCAGAGTTTCACATAAAAATGTTATTTATTCGATTATTTCGTTTTTACAATATTATTTATTACTATTACAATGTTTCAGAATTGAACAAAAAATCACTCCCTGAGAAATGTATAAATAAACAGAATAAGCCGATTTATTTTACATGAACTCAATTCAGACAAAAATATTACAAACGAAATTTTGTTCCAGCGTTATATTCGGATAAGAGATATACTTTTCAAAGTGAGATTTTAAAATGTCAAATGTGATCTTTAATGAAATTTTTTATTTTTTAAGTTATGTTTGATCGTATGCCATTTCACCAAATCTACATGAATTTAGGTCTATTATATCTCAAATTCTTCGTCTTAGAAATACCTTTAACTCCTTTTTTCATACATTCAAATCCGTTACGTATAACTAAAAATACAGGTCGTACAATGAACTTACTTTTTCGAAAATCATCAGGTTGGCATCTGAAACGTGCGACTATCTAACCGATTTTAACTCTAACTTTTATGAAAGATAGCTCAAAAATCCTAGAAAACAAAGAAATTTGTTTGGTTTTGTGTATTATATGTTTAGAATGACTGTGAATTTTTTTTCTAGCCTGTTTCTTCCATCTAATGTAAACGACATATTATTAAAGTCTGATGTAATTTACGTCACGTATTATACGTTACGGATAATTCTGCGTACGGTAAAGAGAAATCTTATTTTCCAGGATGTTCGAACTATGTTTTCTGGAAATTAGAGATACAGTGGTTTAAATAGACACAAGTTTCAGTTCCAGCTTATTGGGCGAGCTGCATGTACTAAAAAAGGAATTAAAGGTATTTTAAAGACGAAGATTTGAGATATGATAGACCTAAATTCATGTTGAGTTGGTGAAATAACATATCAAACATAACCTAAAAAATACAAAATTTCGGGTCTATTTTCAGCTTTGTATAGGTGATCCACTTGACTGCTATGGTGGTGTAATAATTTTTTTCTTGAAGATTGTAAAAAGTCGAAGAAATACTTTTTTGGTACGTTCAAAATTGTGGCCATTTCTAAAGATTCTAAATGTTCTACTAGCTTACACATGGGATCTTAGGGGCTGAAACTTGTTTTGAAAGCTTCATTTGATAGGTACTTTCATATAAAAAATCGGCAGAGAAAACTGAGAACTAGGGGTGCACTGATTTGTTCATTTTGGCTGCCCTGACTCATGTATATATACATTTACTATTACATAATTACATTTTGGAAACCATTTCGCATGTTCAAACCATGGGTCTTCATTTGTATTGGACTGTTTAATGCATCCCCCACGATAAAAGTATACTACAGAAACTTCTCGTTGTATATAGAAAAATCCAGCCTCAGTTGATCTATTGGATTTTTGTGTCATACGGATTGGCCAATTTTTATAGCTTTGTAGACTTTGATAGTAGTTAATGTTGTCTATGTACCGTGGTTGTTTATTTTCATCCTCTTCTTTTTGTTTAAGAATCATAGTAATGAATTCATTCATTTAATTATGCATTACAAACGTATCTGCAATTCAAAAATTACGAGGTTTTATTCGGTTTATTTATTCGAATAAGTTTCGTATGTAAAAAGAGTTTTCGTTGTCATTGATATCTAAATGGTTCAGAACTATGTTTCTGAATCGAAGTATGTTTATTTTTCTGGAAATGATCGTTTCAATATATGGTGTAAAATGTGCATCTCTGTCGAAAAATATGGGTTAGTTTTTGACAGATTCTTGTCTCGACCACGTACTCGTAATATATATTTAATGGTTAGTTCTATCATTTCTTCATCGTCTAAAAGTTTGCGGTATTCTTGGTAATCTTCGGAGTTTAGAATCTGTTGGTTATACGATGTTTCGTAATTATCGTTTATATTTTAGATAAATAATTTTATTATACCAAAAGGGTCATTTCCAGTTCTTTCAATAGCCGTTACATTAAGGTGAGCATTTACGAGTCTGGGCATTGATCGATTTATTCGAGTTATCAAGTCGTCATCAAGATATGGTTCGAAATCATAATTGTTCTCTTCTTCGATAAGTTCATCATCTTATATGTCTATGTATTCAGGTTCATCTGATAAGAATACTTAATTAATTATTATAATTTATTTTCTTCAAACCAATTTATATACGTGGATTGTAGTTTTTCGTAATTTACATTCCCAGATAACACGAGTGATAAAAGTGCATAATTAGGTGAATCTAATTTATTTTTTGTTCTTCTGTCTCATTTTTTTGTAGCTGTTCAAATTTAAGATTTTCCGTATATGCATCCTTTATGATGCAAATTTCATTACAATTATCAGAAGTTTTTCTAATAAATTACTGACACTTAATTGGTCTTGATTAATTTTCTTTATAATTCTTTAAAAATTTTCTGTTTCTTTATGAGCATTCTGGTAGCATGTTTTGCATATTATCTACTTGCTGAATTTTATTTTTTGAATATGGTGATTTGAATTAATTTATATTTGTTGCTTTGGTTTGACTGATTTTACATACAGACAATCGTTATTTAGTACGTGCATGTGTTTAAGTAATCATGCTTCGTGCAAATTGAAATAGACATCAGTACATCTCCCGCAATCAAAACCAGGTTTTATGTCTAATAAAAATATTCCGCAAGTAAAACATTGGATCATCATCTGTCTAATTCGACCTGTACTAGGCCTGTCAATATATTTAAATAGAGGATTTGATGAACGATAGTTATTTGGATTGAAACATGTAGCACATTTAAGAATTCTACTTCTTGCATCATAGTAAAAGTGTTTTACTTATGTCATTTTTTTAATGCAGCATTTTTTAACATGTTTATATGTATTTCGATAATCTGTGTGTATCACTCCATCGTACAGTTCTCTATTGTCGTCCATGAAAAGTTTTCTATAGTTGAAAATTTGGTTATGATTCTTCTTCATCTGCTATTATGTTTGAAAGTTTATTCATATACAGATTTTTTTCTATAGCTTTTGCATATTTCATAGCGTCTTGAAATGTTTCGTAGCAATGGGGTGGACACATACAGTTTTTTTATAGAATTCTTTATTCCGAGTATGAATCCTATGATTGCATACCATTCAATATCTTCACGTGTTTCATACAATTCTTTTTACAATATTTGAATATTCTTTATTAGTCTATGGTGTAGCCTTTTCATAGTTCTATTTTTATTATAAAATTCTACAATATTTTCGTTGTCTTAATTTGTGTTTATCATTTTTAATCGTATATCCAGAATTTCTTTATAGTAATTTTCCATTATTCTGGTCAAGCTCTTCTTGGAAATATAACTAGTGATCCTGAACGTTCTGATGGTGGATATAAAGGTGGGCTTTGGAAGTTTATATAAGGTTCTAAACCTAATGTAGAACATTGTCATATACATGCTCATCGTGTTATCGTTATTTTCTTGACCTTTATCTTTGCCTATGTGTAATAATAATTGCGTTACTGACATCCTTATAGCACCAACTAGATACATGGACCATCCGTAAATTGTGTAAGTTGCATAACCGTAAATAATAGTGTCTATTAGTAATTTGATTAGTCTCCCTAACATAAATAACCCTATAATTCCAGCACTGCAATCCCAAAGGTTAATATATTTTCCCTCGTTTTGTTCCAAGTGGAAGTGGCTGAAGCTTCTAATGTATCTTGGTCTAGAAATCCACTTATTGAAACTCCTTGACCCGTGATTGATCTGCCTGCCATTCCTAATTCTAGTGAGTTTAGTTCTGAATTTTGTTCTACGGGGAATAAAATTCTATCCCGTAGTTTGTCTAGATCCTTATTCGAGTATATTCCGCTCATGGTTAAAGCTTGCGGTATCATGTATATCCATGTCCGCTTCGATTGAGGTTTAAGAACTTTTGGATCCTATCGATATCGAATATCTGGTGCGAATTGTACCAATGTTCTATTTATACAGTAAATCGAAGACATCAAGGCTACGGGTTATTTGACTTCCCGTTCGTACGAGAACTCTGGTCATGGGTAACAAAAACTATTCTTCTTTTCCGCGATAAACTGGTAATTAATTGTAACATTCAACGATAGGCCTCAATGTTACTTCTACTTGTACACATTTTAGTAAATGAACAACCTCACCTGATATGACGGCTATGTATCCGGGTGAATTTATTAATCTATAAGCGCAATCCTCTGGGGCTTGTGTAGCTATTGATAAGGCATTAGTCAAGACTTAACGTTCTAGTTCACACTTATGGCGTAATAGATCATAATACATACGATTTATTTGTTTACGAATATGTTTTTCGACGTAAATAAATTTTAAGTTTATGTAAGTAAATATATCTAGATTATCTACTGCATTATCATTTTCTTGAGTGAATACTATTTCTTTAACGTTTTCCATGATAAATAGTTTGGGGTGCTCGGTTCTTATTAATGAATAACCGCATACTTGTTTTTCGCCAATCTTTGACAAAGCTAATGTTAATGTTACATCTTGAAATTCTGAAATGTACGTAACTGTATTCTAATTTTCAGTTTCTTTTGTCTTGTTTACATATCCTTCGTATAATATACCATAGTTTTTGATTTTCAAACTATCACTTTGCATAGGGGACCTGAAGGCATTTGCTTCCGTTACGTAAAAGCAGGCAGTTGCGGTTAAGGAGCAAACGGTTCCTGATTTTAATTGAATTCTGTTAGTATCAAGAATGACTGTTGCAAAGTAATTTGATATCTTTATTTCAACATATCCTGATACAAATGTGTCATGCCAATTTCCATAGTGATCACTATACGAAGTGCCCTTGAACGATCCGCCGTGACCCACAGCCCCAGCGAATACTACGGTTGCTGAGAAGGCACCATTTTTTAGGTATATCTTGTATTTCTTTTGATCCAATTCGATGATACCCCGTTTGGTGTTTGCGTAAACATTCTTGTCGTGTAACTTCTTTAAAGAAGCTGATTTGTTCGTCTCTTACTTTTATGCTACTTCTCTAGTAATTTTTATAGCACACTGTACTACTTTGTTTTTTTTGCATTCGTTTAATTGGAGAACTTGTACATAAGCGTTAGTAATATTTAAGTTAGGTGGTTCTATATCCCATTCACTAATCTTTACTAACGATATTGTAGTCAGGTTTGAGACTTGATCTCCACAGTCGTATCCCATGATTTGCGAGTTATTGCGTTTAACGACAATCAACAACAGGAATACGATACAGGTGGGTCTTATGTGAATTTCCATTCTGAAATATTGGATTGACAATTAGTTTATTCATTTCCTCATTTTTTGTATGTTTTTTATATTGGTGTGTGTCTTTTGTATACGTGTTCTCTTCCTATTTTATACATATGTTTCTTGTCTTATTAATACGTCATAAATGTGTTCAGTTCCATTGTGATATATCATTCAAAAGAATTAATATGCTCGAAGGTCTCGAAAATACGTGAGCTTCTGGATATGATATTGTTTGAGAACTACTTGTTTGTGAGGCGTTAAATTTTGATTGTGTATACCAATAAGTTAAAGTCATTATACCAATAATTATACAACCAATTATTAGTAATGGTATAAGTGAAGTAGGTGATATCTTTATGTAGAAATTAATTACTCCTTTTTGTTTTATTTTATTAATTATTTTATTTTGTTAGCATCCAGAATGACTTTTCTTTTATTGTTTCGTTACAATTTACACTTGTATTTATTTTTAAATAAATTTTTTTATATTCAAAGAAAAATTCGGTACATAAACCTCTTTCTATCATCTAAGTGTGGAGTGTGAGTGTAATTATTAGTGTGAATGATTATAAGGATGAAGGAAGAATGAAAGGTGTTTTATATATGTGCAATATAAATGTGTATGTGTATATTTTACTTGTTATCTATTTATTTATATATTATTAAGTTGACGAAATGATATGTGATAGCACTGACTACGTTAGGTTAAGTTAGTCTATAAATTGACGACCTATGATAGCGATCCAAACTTTTAAAATGCAATGACTGATAATGTGATAACTAATTTTAACCAAATGTACATACAGCTGTAAATTTTTGTCATAGTGACGAATAAAAAGTATATCTATTTATCTATCTATGTTTTGTTTGAAAAAATTAGAGCGTGTAATTGATATTCTTCAGATACTATTTTACAATTTGGGCTTAGGTGCAATATTCCTGTTCAAATTATTTTCATGTTAGTTTTGTTGTATCCCTTGCATGATAAGTCTAGGTCCACTGGCTTAGGCAGGGAAAATATCCATTCTCTGTTTGTTCCCAACCGTGTTCAAAATGATGTATAAGTTAGTATAAGTTGTATGTCGCACATATATAATTTATTTTCTTGTGGTGTTTTAAAAAGATAATATTCACAATTTGAATTATTCTTCCCAATGTACATGGGGTGATCAGGATGGCATAGTATATTAAACTTTGTTTTTTTGCATCCTGAATACTGTTTGTCACTCATAGTATAGTAACATCCATTTGTCGTTATGCCGAAATAAGGTGTTTGAGGGTTTATATGCGCTGTGATTATTTGTCCATTTATACACTGTGGTACTGGTAATGAATACACGAGATAATGCTTAAACTCTTGGGGAGGTGTTAGCGGGACTCGAAGTTCAATAAGAAAATATTTTTCTATGCTTTCTGTCTTAATGTCGACTATATTAGACAAAATTTCGACTTTCGTTGATTTAGCAGGCAATGGGAACTCACTTGGAGTTGCTAATTCATCGATTTTTGTTATTATTTCTGACAGTTGATGGTTACTCATCAATCGAGGATGTAATCGATGGATTTTAAGAGAATTATTGATATCAATTGTTGTTTCATTGATTACTATAAACAAAAATAGAGTTGTCTTTCTTATGAAAGTCTTTTAATATTATCAATAGGCCTTTGGATCCATTGTTTATAAGGTTATTGGCTCTTTCCACCTTTCCTTTAAATTTTCCCAAATATCATTTTATTAAATGGGTATCGTAGTTTTTTATATATATATATATATATATATATATATATTCTCTTTTGCTATGTACAATTTATTGGCACCGACTCATGTACCGTTATATTTTGATGAAAAATTTTCCTTACTACGATATCTATTAAACGTTGTTGAGAAGTTGTTTTTAAATCAGTTAAACTCCCTTGAAAATAATTTTGATATATCCTGCATACATTCATTTTGATTAGCATATGCTTTGAGTATTCTTTAAACAATCCTTTATGTTTTTCCAAGCTTTCTACGAATTGCTTAATTCCGTATTTTCGATTAATGGAATGGTGGTTGCATAACAGTAGTTTCTTTAAGGTGTTGTTCTTGCATACTACTTTGCTCAATTCTTTTATTTCTTACAAGCATTTTAAAAAGTACGTGTATCCTTCTGTGTATCCAGAAAGGTACTTAATATTTTGCTGGTTTTGAAAATGTCCACGAACGTAAATCTTTTAAAGGTGTTTCATCACAAGAGATGTTCCTGGTTTTTTTAAATCCAAATAATCAAAGACTATAAAGTCACTTTAGTAGAAAATATCCGGAAGCATGATTAAGATAACACCTAGGACACGCATACAGTTGTTTTTGTATGATATTTCCACTGCAGTTTCACCTTTTCTATCTAGTCCATCTACTGAGTTTGAGAAATTGCAAATAATGTATGTAAATATTTGTAACGAGTCGTTGGCTGCTACGATGTGCATAGTAGGATCTTTTGTACTGTTTATGTCAGCGCTGTGCTGAATAAGTTGATTCACTAGCCAACTATCATTCATTTCGATGGCAATATCTAATAGAGTGTTTCCTTCTTCATCCTTTTGATTTACAAAGGCTCCATAATGTATAAACAAAGGTAATACTGATTACGCAACTTCCTGCATCCACAAGTAATTTAATTAGATTTGATTATATTTAATTTCGAGAGACGAGATTTATGGTGGGTCCTGCGCGAACATGGCCCTACGCGTGCTCCTATTTTTATGGCGAGCGCCATATGGGTTGTGTCGCGCGCGCGTAGTGTGCACGTTTGGCAGGGAAAGTCGGGAATTTTAAGAAACGTCGTGCATCACGGCTCTTGTTTATAAAAATGATATAGTCTTTTTAATAAAGGAACGAACGGTGAAATAGTCACAAATTGTTAAAAAGCATACAAAAAAATTTTCAGACCCTAAGCTTAAAAGTGTAAAAAGTTATGTGAACACTTATAAATTGAATTATTTAATTTTTTTCATAATTTCAAATTTTATTGCATTTATAATTAAATTTCTTTGAGTCTATCAATATTCAACAACCACTCAGTTTTGTATTCAGTTCATAAAGCTACTTAACTTATTCATTGCAAATATATTTTATGTATATTGTTATGCAATTATACAATACTACATAGTATATATTCAATCGTACTTAATCACCCACTAAACATTATCACTCAAACTGGTATTATTATAATATTATTTTAATGGCCAGCTGTAAATGGTTAGTAGTAATGGTGTTTAAATGGCCGCAGCTATCATAATCTTATATCCACTGTCATCATGTTTGTATAATCACTGCAGTCATCATTAGTAGTTGCTGAGATCACGTACTTCACAGCTTTGTTCTCACAATTACTGCACTTATATATTTTTAAATCCACAAAGCCGATGCTGTCATAAATAACCACTGCAGCCGTAGTCTATTCTTTTCATGAATCACCAATGTATCTGGAACGTAACATTCACAAAGTATCCGCATACTTGTATGCTACTAAATATCACATAAAAGTTTAAATTTGCTTATTTGAAAGTACCAACAAAGATTTTATAATATGCCTTTTCTTAGTTTTTAAAATAACCTTGTAATTTTCCGAATATCAACGAAGATCGACGATTGAAAAACAATTTTAAAAACACTGTATCGCCAACTTAATATTAGCTGAAATGTATTATTTACAAAATCACAATAACGTACTCGCGACGTACTTAAATAAAAACCAACAACTAATTATAGTTAAGGTTACTAATAGCAACTGCCATATGAAAGTAGAAGACTATAATATACTTTTAAGGTACATCTGCAATGCAGTGAATTGTAGTTTTCTAAAGCAGAGAGCGGAATAGATACGTATATATAGATAGTGGAACAATAGCTCAAATCTTAAGGACAAAAAATTACATTAATTTAACTGGTAATTATTGTCCTTAAGACCTAATAATGCACCATTTTATCAATTAATATAATATATATTGTTTAAAATTTTCATAGTGTGTAGTTCATATAGAGACATGAGTTCAATATATTGAAACGAACTCCAGATTCAATGTATAGAACTCATGTCTCTATATCGATTATACATTATACAGGATCATTTTGTGCAGCACCTTGTGACGACGTCCGTACATAGGCCACTGAAAAAGTGTCTTGGAAAACAACTTTTATGTACTTTCAGCTGCCTGCTCTATAAAGAAGCTTTCGCTTATGTCCGTTTGCACTGAAACATCAACCTTGTCACGTCCTTAGGGGCTATGTACTTTCGGTAGTCCTTGTACATTCCCGCCCGCACTCGCGTATGAGCGTAACTCGCGAGTGCGAGTAAAAATTTCGAAATACACGAGGTTATTTGGCATGGCTGACGCACAGTGTTACCTTTAAGGGTGCTCTCGCGATACCCATGAGCAGGGATGGATGCGAGTGTTTTACTGACACAGGCCTGATCCTCGAAGTTCGTTTGAACATTTTTAAAGGTCGTTCTTGCCCTCCGGCTCACCCATGAATGACGGCGAACTCGCCTCTGCTAAGACTATGGTCAATCGCGATTCAAGTGCTTTCGGGATACAGAGAGAATACGAGAAGTGAGACTCGATCGACGCGAGTTTGCTTGCGTCCATGTGTTCCGCCCAGTGCCCGAGACAAGCCGAGGCAGACGCTTTTGTTAATGTGGGCCCCGAGGAGAGCCTCGTCCCTCATGTGCGAGACACAGATTGGATAGCGAGATACCCGACATAATCCTCACTCGCGCGATGATATCGTAGGACTCTGCGTGACAGCCGCTAGGTTGTACTGACAGAGTCCAGTGACTTTCCGTACGCCATGACCGCCGCGGGCAGTGGTGCAACTCTCGCGCATAAGCCTCTAGCCTGAGGGGAACCATCGCGGTTCGCTCGTGCACGATGGAAACGCTGGCACTTCGCTCACACACTAGGGATCTCTCGGGATTCGTTCGAATGCTAGAAGTCCCTTGGGTTTCACTCGCAGGCGAGGGAAACATTGACGCTTCGCTCGTGTGCTTTGAATCGCTTGCAAGCTAGAGAAACACCCGTACACTAGGAAAACGCTTGCGTGCCAGATGAGCGTTCGTACACTAATAACGCAATAATATTAACAATAACAATAAGGATAACAACAGCAACAGCAACAGCAACAGCGACAGCGACAGCGACAGCGACAGCAAAAGCGACAGCGACAGCGACAGCGACAGCGACAGCGACAGCGACAGCGACAGCGACAATAATAATAATAATAATAATAATAGCCCAAGACAAACGCGGACTGACTTAAGACAGGAGACCGAACTAAGGGGAGATAATCAGGCAATAAGAGCTCAACTCAAGCGCATAGACAAGACCCTACAGTCGATGTTCACACGAAAAAAGAAACAGAGAGGACTGAGCACGGAAATCACGAACGGAATGGCTGAGATACAAGAATGTTCCAAGATCGTATGGTATGAATGCGACCGTCTGACAGCCCTCTGGGAGGCTTCGAAGAAAGACGATGATACGAACGACGCCATGGAAACGCCACAGAACAAGAGGGGACGTGAGGCCACCGGATCAAGCCCTGAGCAGGCGGAAGCCTTCCAAAGGGTGGAAGACGGCTCGGGTTTCGTGAATGTGGCAAACCGAAAACAGAAGAAAAAGACGACACTACACAAAGCACAGAACACCCCGAAACAAGACAGGACTGGCGACGTGACTAAAGAAGACGGAAGAGCCACGCAACAGACCAGGACTAGACTCGGCGACGGACATGGTAGGGGCAGGCGGCATCAGAGGGCTAACGGCGGTGCTGTCCTCATCAGGCCCAAGGGGACGATGACCTACGTCGAAACAATAAGACAGCTTAAGACGAACGTGGACCCCGAATCTGCAAACGTACAGATACAGAGCTACCGCAAAACTAAAGACGGAGGACTGCTTGTGCGACTGCGCAGTGAGGCGGAGAACAGACGCGACATCCAAAAGAAACTCCAGGAAACCCTAGGAGAGAAAGGAGAAGTCAAGGACCTCACCTCCAGGGTAAGATTGGAGATTCTTGACATAGACTGTGTAACAACACCGAAGGACGTGACAGACGCACTGTATACAGAGACGGAGGACAGGTCGGATCCGGGCGTACACATTTTCGGTCCGAATCAATATGACACGTGCATGGCGGTCTGCGAGGTAGAGGATAGCGTTGCTCAACTGCTACTTCGCAAAGGCCGCATAAAAATGGGATGGATGAATTGCCGCGTCAGACTGAGAACGGTAGTAACGAGGTGCTACAGGTGCCTCGGGCACGGACACAGACGGACAGACTGTAAAGGTACAGACAGAAGTCAGTGTTGCTGTAAGTGCGGCCTGACCGGCCATGTCGGGAAAGGCTGCCCGACCTCAACACTGGCGTGTTTCCTGTGCTCTGAAAATGAGCGCGAAGAGACCGCTCACCTGCCGAGCTCCAGTAAGTGTGCGGTTTACAGAGCCGCGTTGGAGGAGCGCAGGAGGCAGCTTCAGACATGACGACTATTCTCCAAGGAAATATGCATAGATGCGAAAGAACGAGACGCTGACATACTAATAATTAGCGAACAATACAGGGACTTACAGAAAACGTGGTACTCAAACACCTCGGGCACATCGGCCATCTGGATATGGGGTAAGCAGAGGACGGGGGTCACTGACTTTGGCGCGGAGGATGACTACGTTTGGGTCAGGGTCGGCACTGTACGGCTAATGCTTTTGACAGTAAAGTAGAGAAATTGGAGGACGCCCTAAGAGATCTCCCGGGAGACTTAGTCGTCGCGGGCGATTTTAACTCCAGAGCGATCGAGTGGGGAATGACAAAGACGAACAAAAGAGGAAGGCTGCTGCTGGAAATGGTCGCAAGGCTGGGACTAGTTGTAGCCAAACTTGGTCAGACACCTACATACAGAAGACCGGGCTTCGGAGACTCGATACCAGACGTCACTTTTGTAACGGACCGCCTTCTACCAAAGATCAAGCAATGGCGGGTGATCGAGGACTTTACAGCCAGCGATCACCAGTACATTGTCTTTGACGTGACGAACTATACAGAGATGCCACGGAACGCACCTGAGCGACCTCCGCGTTGGAACCTGAAGAAACAGGAGAAGGAACGATTCTTCACACTACTGCGGGAACTACTAGCACCCGCTAAGATCGTTCCGCATCAACTCACAGACAGACACAGGATAGACCGACTCGTGGACGAGACGTTGCGATAGATAGAATAGCTATGCAACGTGACCATGCCCCGAAAAGGTACAGTACGGAACAGACGTGAAGTGTACTGGTGGACAGACAAAATCGGCCACCTGCGAAGGGAGTGCATAAAAAGTCGAAGAAAAATGAGTCGCGCGAGAAAAAAACGCAACCCTAATGAGGAGGCCCTCTCGGCGGAATACAGGCCAGCACGGAAAGCACTAGTAAACGCAATCAAAGACTCAAAAATACGCTGCTGGAAACAGGTATGTGACGACGTGGAGCGGGACCCCTGGGGTCTGGGTTACAAGATAGTAACGCAGAGACTAGGGGCCTTTGGCTCACCAGAACTGAAGGACAGAACCACAATGGACGCGATCTCGGACGGGCTCTTCCCAACCCACAAGGTAAGGGGGAAGTACATCGACGATCAAACGCTAACCGTCCCGGAGTTCTGCGAGGAGGAGCTCTTGAGAGCCACCTCATCGTTGAAACCTGGGAAGGTACCAGGACCAGACGGCATCCCAGGAGAAATTCTTCGGCAAGTGGTTTGCCACAAGCCGGAGATGCTCCTGGACATGCACAACGACAGTTTACGTACAGGGACTTTCAGCAAGCGATGGAAGACGGCTAGGTTGGTTCTTCTGTATAAGGGAAAAGGAGAACCGGATGCGCCGTCCTCCTATAGACCACTAAGCCTACTGGACACCGCGGGCAAGGTTTTCGAATTACTACTTCGACCACGACTGACAGACGCGATTGAAGCCGCCGGAGGGTTCTCCGACAACCAGCACGGCTTTCGCAGGGGCCGATCCACGATAGGGGCAATTCGGGAGGTAGTCGAAGCCTCTCGAAAGACAAGACAAACCTGCTACGGGGCCAGACCATTAGTTTTCGCAGGACTGCTAGACGTGAAAAACACTTTCAACTCGGTCAGGTGGGTGGACATCTTGAGAGCCCTAGAAACTTTCAGGGTGCCTCCCTATTTGATGCGGGTTATAAGAGTCTATCTACGGGACCGCAAAATAACATACGAAACGACCGAGGGATGGACAACCAGGAACATAACCGCGGGAGTCGCTCAGGGATCCATACTAGGACCAGACTTCTGGAGCGTGATATACGACAGCCTACTAAGACTAGAAATGCCAGAAGACGCCTTTCTGGTAGCCTACGCGGACGACATCGCTGTGGTTATTGTACAACGGAACCCGGAACTAGCCCAACTAACGCTGAATCAGGTCATGAGACGAATACACAGATAGATGACAGAGCACGGACTACAACTGGCAATACACAAGACAGAACTGGTTTTGCTCACAGAACAACGAATACCGACAGTTATTCCGATGAACGTCGACACCGAACTGACAGAGACGAAGAAATCGGTCAAGTATCTGGGGGTAACACTGGATACAAAGCTGACCTTCTGGGTACACATAGAAAAGACTGCCAATAAGGCGGCTGAAAGAGTCATCTCCCTAAGCCGCCTGATGGCAAACACGTACGGACCAAGGCAGGGAAAAAGACGGTTACTCATGTCAATGACCCACTCGATCCTGCTATACGGCGCGGAAATTTGGGTCGATACGCTGGGGGTAAAAAAGTACTGCAAGGGACTAATGAACGTACAAAGACGGGGGGCGCTGAGGATTGCGTGCGCCTATAGGACGGCCTCCCAGGAGGCTATCTTGGTCGTGGTGGGCGTGATCCCCATAGATCTTCTCGCAAAAGAACGCAAGAGGATCTATGAACTAAGCGCCGCGACAGGACGGACTGACGCGGCGATAACCGAAAGAAACAGGACTTTAAGTACTGCGGACACGACAGGGATGACACAGAACATACATTTTTCGTATGCCAAAGATGGACAACGGACAGATGCAGACTGGGACCAGAAAACATAACGCCCGAGAACAATATACCGAGAATGCTACGCGACCCAGACAGCTGAACCGGAGTAGCTACGTTCTTCGAGACAGTACTCAGAGGGAAGAAAGGCGATGGGTGCTTGGAATGAGCGAAAGAAAATGACAGAGAGAATAGGAACGCAAGAATACATGAAAGAATGTTTTTTGAGAACGAATAAAGAATGAATGTGGGAACACATAAACTGACAAGAATGAAATAGACGGACAGACCATACGAGACGAAAGAAAAGTGGACAGACCCTGCAACGTGAAGTATTACTAACGTAGTTCCACATTGCAGGTGGACGGAATCGGTTACCTATCCCTGATCCGGCACTGCTGGCTACATGTCAACCGTCCTTGATCAGGGGAAGGCGGGTTTAGTCGGTCCCCCAGTCGTAGATGCTCTGGGTGGAAATTGAGCAAGTATCTCCTGTCTCCTTTCCCAGCCCGAGAAGATACGAAGCCTGGGAACCCGACACTCCAGTTGGGAATATCCAGCAGGTCGTTGCCTCCAGGGTGATCCCGACTGATGGTTTGGTTAGAGCAAATTTACCCGTTTTTTATCCTTAAAAAAAAATAATAATACTAATAACAATAATAATAATAATAATAATTTTTTCCCGAGGGTATGTAGGAGATGCCACCTAAGGCACACCTGACTGGGTCCGCACAGCTGGAGTGTGGGGCTGGTTGGGGATGCCTCCGCTGTGTGTATAATATAGGACGAAAAATAAAATAAACAAAAACGCGAAAAAGAACTAGACAGACGTTGCATCGCAAATGGACCCACTAAAACCTACCAACCTTTCCTCTTGTGGCGGAACCCACCCTGGTACAGTTTATCATTTTTTTTTTTTTTTTTTTGTCAACGTCGCCATGTTTATGCTCCCATGTGGTGCTAATCGACGACGGGGGTCTGCGGTGTGTTTGTAAACAAAGCACATGTAATTTTTACAGAGGTGCTTGTATCAATCGGCAGAGACTAGGATTCGAACCCGGGTCACCGGCGTGGGAATCCGACACTCTACCGACTGAGCCGCCGCAGGCCCCTCAGTTTATCATATTACCTCAGGGAGGTGATATTCTTGTATCGTCTCGACAACCGCCGCTGCCTTGACCTGAAACAAATTTAAAATTCATAATTTTAAATCCTCCGAGGGTACGTCTGATCTAACCCGTCTCGTTTATACCCGCATTTGAACCGGCGCATTAATCTCCGTACGGAAAGGAGAAGTATTCCCATCCCTCCTGGCGACATTCATAAGATGAAAGAAAATGAGCGTCTAACGGTTAAGAAAGGGTCCCATTTCCTCCCTCCTCGTCCATTTTCATGGAGTCATCCGACGTCCCTCGGTTATGTTGGGGTTCGGAGTGTCTCCTAGCGCTTCATTCATACCTTCATCGGTTGCCCTGTTCGAGGTCTGTCCCAAAAGTATCCGACCTACGTTCATATCTTCGCGCAGAGAGACTCAGGCGACCTCTGGAGGGTACGAACGTCACCAGCAACTCCTAACCTTCTCGTCAGTAGCCTGAGATACCGATGAAACGCCTTAGTTCCCGCGCAGCGTGTATTTGTTTACAACGACATTTTTGCGTTCGTCGCAATTTGCTTACTTCTAAAAATGGCAGAACGAACCGAACAGCGAATTTGCATAAAATTCTGCTTTATCTCGGTAAAAGTTGTGCGGAAACTATTGAAATGTTGCAAAAGACCTTTAAAGATGAGTGTATGGGCAAAACACAAATAAAAGAGTGGTATAGGCGGTTCAAAAGTGGCCGCACATCTGTTGACAGTGATCCTCGTTCTGGTCGACCTTCGACGGGAACATCGTCGGATAATGTCGAGCGTGTGCGTGTCGCAGTTGAACAAGATCGTCGTTTGACTGTGAGAGAACTGGAAGATGAACTTGGAATACCAAAAAGTACTGTTTGGCGAATTTTAACCGAGAACTTGGGAATGACTCGTGTGTGTGCAAAATTCATCCTGAAACTGCTCTCAGACCAGCAAAAAAACCTTCGATTAGAAATCGCTCAGGACAATTTGGAAATGATTAATAGTGATGAAAACTTTCTTAAAAAGGTTATTACTGGTGATGAGTCATGGGTTTATGGTTATGATCCTGAAACAAAACAACAATCTTCGCAGTGGAAGCTTCCATCTGAGCCTCGGCCGATAAAAGCTCGTCAAAGTCGAAGCAACATCAAGTCAATGTTGATTGTTTTTTTTCGATTATGAGGACGTTGTGCACCACGAATATGCTCCTACAGGCCATACAATCAATAAAGAGTAATACGTCGAAGTTTTGAAAAGATTACGTAATGCAATCAGGAGAAAACGACCGCAACTTTGGGGAACCGGTGACTGGCTTCTTCATCACGACAATACTCCAGCGCACGCATCAAACCTTGTGCAGCAGTATTTATTGAAACACAGTGTTGCGCAGCTCCGCCAGCCTCCATACAGTCCTGATATAGCTCCCTGAGACTTTTGGCTGTTTCCTCGATTGAAAATGTCGCTTAAAGGACATCGATTCGACAATAAACAGACTGTTGAAACTAATGCGACGAATGCACTAAAGGCGATTCCGAAGTCTGACTTTCAAGATTGCTTTAATAAGTGGAAACATCGATATAAGCATCTTGTTCAATCAAATGGGGACTACTTTGAAGGATGCCACCCCCCGGATGACGAAGAATAAATCAAGCGCCGAGAAATCGAGGTAGGTCGGATACTTTTGGGACAGACCTCGTATAGGTACCATTTCTTTTGTCGTAGGGCCGTCTCGACGAATTTTGCCGTGGCGCTCCACTTATCTTTGGTGGACAACATTTCGCCCACGATGGCCTCGGGCGCGAAATGTCCGACCAAGTCGAGAAGAGCTGTTCTTTCTTCGTTCCACTGTTCGCAGACGAAAAACGTGTGGAACGCATCGTCGCGATCAGCGGAACAAAAATATACTTCGGGCTCTGTAGCTTCCCCATGCGTTTGAGATAGTCTCGGAAGTATCCGTGGTCACTCAGGAATTGGGTAAGGTAGTATCCTACCTCCCCGTGGTGTCTGTTTATCCAAGAGGCCAGTTGGTCTACCAGCCTGGCTGTCCACTGACCCTTGGTTTCATTTGTCCAGGATTATTGCTACGTTACCATGGTACGATCACGTTCCTCACTGTGGATGATTGTTTTGTCCTCTGCTGGGTTTTTCTTCTTCCGTTCATAGATTCTTTTGCACTCCTTCGCGTGCAGGTCGATCGGGATGATTCCGGCAATAACGAGTACTGCCGGTCCCGAGACCGTGCGATATGCGCTGGAGACTCCTTTTCCATTGCATCGGCCCATATTTCAGAGCTGTACAATAGGATGAATGTGATGACTGACATGAGCAGCCGTCGCTTGCTCGCCTTTAGTCCACTCGTAGTTACCATGAAACGACTCGGCCGTGCCGTCTTTTCGCCGCTTTGTCCGCTGCATACGCCAGGTGAAGAAAGAAAGTAAGCTTAGTATCTAGATTGAGTCCCAGATACATAGCCTCCCTCCTCGTCAATACCTCAGCTAAATCGTCGGCAGCCCGCACAGCTCCTTGTATCCGTGGTTTGAGTATCGTCTCGTAGAGCTTTCCTCGTGGTCCAACATGCACAGAGGCCTGTTGAACGACGGAAGCCGGGGATCAGCTCCCTTAACTTTGCCGATCAGCACGAGACGCGCAACCTTCCAGGGGGTACCGAAGACACCCGATTTTGGGCACGCGTTGTACATGCTCAGCAAGAGAGAGGGTACTCTCGCCGCGATGATCTTCAATACCTCAGTTGGTATCCCGCTGGGCCCAGGCTCCTTTCCGCTCCGCATCATTTTCGCGACGATCTGCGGCTCCCCGCTGGCGAATAGTGGAATCTCCCCCACTTCAACGGTTTCCTCCTGGTCCTGCCTTGCCGGATGCGATGGGAACAGACTGTCCACGATTCGTGAAATGGTGTTCTCGTCAAAAGGGTGATTCGGGATCGTGCACAGTTTCTTGGTCACGATCTTGTAGCCCAAGCCCCACACGTCCCGATTTACTTCCTCTGTCAGGTTCTTCCAGCACTTTCCCTTGCTCCGATTGACTTCGTATCCGTTTGCGCGCTACTTTGTGCTGCTTCGACCATATTTTTGCTTCTTTTTCGTCCCGCGTTCTCTGTGCTCTTCTTCTGAGACGATTTGCTTCCACTTTCAGTTGCCCAATTTCGTCGGTCCAACAGTGAGCTTGGCGTTTTCCACGTCGCGATCCCTTGCGCGGAATGGATACGTCGTAGGATCGGTGAATGAGACCCATGGTCTCCTTCACTCGAACCTCCGCTTTGACCCTGCTCCCTGTGGCATTCGTCGTCGGAAGATTTGGCTGTCCTTTAAGCAGTACCTCCACTACTTTGTCCCAACATGCCCTACCCTTAGGATGGTGGCGTGTTCCCAACGTGGAGAACTATCCGGCCGAGGCTGGATGCCATCTCCATGATTGAGTTTCCTCTGCTGTCCGGCTCTGGCATGCCCCGCATTGAAGTCGCCGGCGACCACGATTTCGCCTTGCATCTCGTGAGTCGCGTCTTCTAACTCGTCCAGACTACGCCTGAATTCATCGACGGGAACGTTCGGGGTATAATAGCAGCTCAAGTAAGTTACGTCTCTGCTTTTCACCCAAACAAAGCTACCCCCTGCTCCGTGTTCGTCTACTCTCATGGTTTCTGGGATCGCATAGACTGCTGTTGTCCCCAGGTTGTCTCGATGCCACGTAGGTGTATCCCAGTCACGGTACTGCTCGCTGATCATAGCTACTTCTGCTCCTACTTCAATCGTATGGGGGAAGGTTCAGAGCCCGAATTACATCTTCTGCTCTGCTGATTGCGACGATGTGTTTCACATGTTTTTCGCCTGCGAAAAGTGGAACGAAGAAAAAACAGCTCTTGTCGACTCGGTCGGACAACTTACGCCTGAGACCATCGTGGGCGAAATGCTGTCCGCCGAGAATAAGTGGGCCGCACGGCAAAATTCGCCGAGACAGGGTAACCGACGAAGGTGTGAATGAAGCGCTGGAAGACGCTCCGACACCCAAACATAACCTAGGGACATCGGATGACTCCATGAAAATGGACGTGGTGGAAGAAGATGGGACGCTTTCTTAAACGACAAACGCACATTTTCTCTTATTTTATGAATGTCGCGGGTAGGGACAGGGAAACTTCTCCTTTCCGTACGGAGATGAAATGCGCCGGTTTGGATATGCGTATAAATGCGACATGTTAGACTTAAAACTATAAACATAATTTGTTTTAGATCAAGGCGGCAGCGGTTTACCTAGACGACACAAGAATGGCACCATCTTGAGGTAATGTGATCAACAGTTCCAGGGTGGGTTATGCCAGAAGACGAAAGGGAAGTATGTTTTAGTGGGTCGGTTTGCAATTCAGCGGCCGTGTAGTTTTCCCACTTTTTTTATTTTATTTTTCGACCTATATTATACACGCGGCGGATGCATCCCCAACCAGCCCCATACTATCCGGCTATGCGGATCCAGTCGGGTGTATCGGAGATGGCATTTCCTACATACTCTATCAGAAAGAAAAGTAAACAGAATTGTTATGATTCTGGGAATTTGGATATAAAAATTATTGACGAAAGTTATAGTCTATTTAAGCGATATTTCATAATAAAATTTAAAAAAATTGAAGAATTTTCGCTTAAATGAACTGTAATTTTGATCAATAATTCTTATATACAATTTCCTACGCTCATATCATGACTTATCAACATGTATTTAGAACATAATAAAACCTTGAAAGCGTCAATTCGATCACATTGCCTCTCTAGACCATGCGGTAGCCCAAGACATATAGGTGTTTTCATTATAGTCAATCAAAGGAACCTAACGTCCTTCAAAAACATTTAAAAAAAAATTTTTAGTTATATTTTGATAAACTTTTAAAATTTACCGAAAAGAATTAGGTAATATATGATGCGTGACTTATTTTTAACTTAAAATGTATTATCAATTAATTTAAAATTTAAAGGTGTATCTGTCCCCTTAAGCGTTTGCAAGACAAAATTCATTGTAGGTTAATCTCCTTTAGATTTTGGGCGGAAATTATCTGATGAAAGAGCTTCTACTGATATCATATTCGTAATGCATCAGCTGTTATCTGGTTGAATAGCATAATTGCTACGATAGCCGTTGTTAGCCATATCAGGTACAGTTACGTTATAATAAACCAATGTTATATTATAGCTGTTTGAGTCAACGTTTCTTATTCTTTGGGTCATTATTCTAGCTTAAAGATAATTGATTGTAGACTCATAGTCAGAAGTAAAGGTATATTTTTTACTAAAATAACGCATGTTTGAAGTAAAATAGCGGGTACTAGTCGTTTATTTTAGGTATCAGAAACCACCTGGTAAAGCCTGATATGAATTCGTTTCCCGAAGGGAGTGCACTTTCCTAGAAAATAGAATAAAGTCTTTATTAAATAAATTATGATTAATTAAAAAACCTATGATATTTTTCTTATTTTCTTGTATTTAAGTTATCATATTGGAAGAACACTTCGGTTAGAGAGAAAGAGAACTGCAAATTTGGAAATACTCGAAATGTATAAAATACCAAGTCTCAGGTGAAATTTCGATATATGCAGGTTTGAGTTTAAAATTGCATTTAATGGGGGAGTTATGTAAATGAGGTGATGTTTAAGTGTTTCTTTGACAAGTAATTGTTTATTATCATTAATAACACTTTTCTCACAAAAAAGATACGTTTAACAAAGTAGAAAAAATTGTAAAAAGTCATTTTTGACGGTTATATATAAAGATATAGTGATCGCGCGCAGAGGTCCACTCAAAACGGAGGGATAGCTGACATCCTTAATAAATGTCTAAAATATATATACCTGCTGATGTGCAGCGCTCGTAGCTATTTTTCGAGATGAAATATTACACTATAAAGCTACAATTATATTCACTAGATGTTTTAGAAAGTTTTTAAGAAAATAATCAATTTTTAGACCTTTTACATAAGACTCTCCCCTTACACCTAAGCAAAAAAGGATAGATTATAACAAAAGGGAACTAATATATAAACTCTTGCAACTTTTGACATTTTATATAAAAATATACCATGTATGGATAATAAATCACTAAAAAGTTAATTTTCCAAAAAAGTGTACTTTAGGTGGCAGGTCTGGGTTTAACCCATAAATATATTTTTTATTTATGAGTCCAGAAAACTTTTTATGTTTAAAGAAATCATTCTAAAAATTTGTATGCTATAAATATACAATAAAATAATAAATTTTACAGTTATAAAACCTCAAAATTTTGATCCTACAAGTCACAATAAATCATTATTTTAAAAACCATATTTATTAAAGGAACTTTGATCCGCACACGATTCTAGTTGACATAATGAACGAAAATTTTTATTTTTTCGGTTATTCGACTCCTTTTGACATGTATTACAAAATGAAAACAGCACTGTTAAAGTTTTTTTAATATTTTTTTTTCAGAAATCCAATCGATTATTTGAAAAAACTCATTTAATATTTTTTTAAAAATTGAATGGATATACGAAAAAGAATAATAAAAACATTTTAACGAAAAAGCGCTCCGCTCATTTTGTAATACATGTCAAAAGGAGTCAGAAAAATATCGAAAAGAAAATTTTTGTTCATCATCTCACCTAGAATCGGGTGAGGGACAAAGTTCCTTTAATAAATATGGTATTGAAAATAGTGATTTATTATGAAGTGTAGGGTCAAGATTTTTAAGTTGTACACCGGCAAAATTCAAGTGATTGTTAAGTATCGATAGCAAAGAAATTTTCAGAATGATTGCTTTTGAATATGAAAAGTTTTCTGGACTCATAAAGAAAAGAATCATTCTTTGGGTTTAACACAGACCTGTCTCCTTATGTTGTTTTTCCAGTTCACGACAAATATGCAGTCTTGAGTCGAAATGTGTTAAAAAAATAAAATTTACTAAAAATACTCACAATATAATAATTCGTAATCTCCACTGTTGCTTCTTAAATACTGGCCGTGAATCGACCAATCCAAATGACATATATAATTAGAATGACCCTGAAATAATAAATTTTATTTAAGACGTAAATTACATAAAAATTAATGCTATGTTATCTATCAAAATCTCAATATTCTTACAACATAACTGTGAATAAATAAATCTATTTTAAAATTAAATTATATCACATGTAATACAAAACAGTTTTTTATTGTTGTTGGTATTATATAGGAAATGTAATGAATGGTCGGACGATCGAATTTTTTATTTTAGCACTTTAATGTATGCCGATGTTTCGGTCATTTGTCAGATTATGTAATATATATATATATATATATATATATATATATATATATATATATATATATATATATATATATATATATATATCGTTAAATCGAATAAGCGTTAAAAAAATCAAAATGAGTCGATGAATCTTTAAATTTCTTTGTAATTTCGCATCTTCATTAAAAAAAGAAAAAATTGAGCCCTACACGGTGGTCCTCAATTAAATTTAACCTAAAGGTGCCTGCACCTCTCGGATCTTTGCATATTCTGATACGGCCGCACTGCACTGGCTATGTCCTTACGCTTTAGTCTTCATATTGCCTCGAGTGGTATTGCGGCTGACTAGGTACAAATCACACGTCATACGTGACAAGATCGAGACTCAAAAATTTTACTAAAGATTCTTCTCCATATTCCTCATCAGCTCAATTTTTTTTCAAAAATTTTCCTTATTATATTGCACAGATATCACGAAATAAATGACGTTTCGTGTATAAAAAAAACAAGGGAATAAGATTATTCAAAATTTAGGGTTGAAAAAGATAGGTAATTTTATGTTCTGTCAAATGCATTATAACTGAATTAATGACATTATTTCTAAAGTATCAACAGAACCCGAAAAACTAAAACTCAAAAATGGAAAACCCGCAATAGCCAAAAAACATCGAAAAACAAAAAAAATATCTTTGAGCCGCCTTTCTTAAAAAAAAAAACAAAACTAAATGAGCCCAGAAACATTAATTTTCACCGTGTATATTCAGAGTAATGCTGATCCACATCCATACATACATACACATCCATAGAAACATTTTCTAAAAATAGTGTATTTTGATTCATAATGCCTCAAAACATGTATCTATAATGATTTTAGCATAACTTTTTTTTACCATTATAAGGCCTCCTCTATGGGGAAGCAAAATATATAAAACCATATGAACTATATAGTATACTTACACGGAAACACCTTTGTAAGCGAGGCGACGCCGAATACGCAATCAGCAGCGCCACTATGTTTCAGTGCGACTGCATAGCCGCAGTAAGTAAGCCACGCGCCCGTCTTGGGCATTCTGCGCGCTTAAATATGCTCTCCAAATCTGGAAGAGTGTTTTTTCACTCTTTTAAAGAGCGACAAGCTAAATAAATCAGTATCTAATGATTTTTCTGTATACTTAACTCGAAAGGAGTGATACTTTTCACTCGAACAAAACGAATGGTGCTAATCACTCGTTTATATCGAGTGATCTAGTAACTACTACTGAAAATTTCTATAAAGGTAGCTTTACTATCTCTTGATTAAGTTATTTATCCAGATCATGAGGACTTTTATAGTTCAAGATAATGAGATATTTTTTATAAAAAAAATTTTGATTGTTTATTTCTTGCGTATTTGAAGGTATTACGTACGAGTGATCTTGTGCTAGCGAGTTGCTCGGTGCACGAATGCCCCGAGAGGTATTGAGAGGGTGGGGCAAAAGAAACAATACGAGAAATTGGGTAAGCTGCAGGTTTATTTACTGATAGCGGGAGAAAGAGGTGTGTCGCCCTAGAACGTCGCACGGGGACTGACTGCCGCACATCGCTATGCGACGTGCCTCAACGCGCTGCAAAGACGACGTGCAATGAGAGTGTGCATCAGTACTGTATGAGCTGCCGACCAGACGGAGGTGCAGGTTGTCTCCTTGAGAACTATGGAATCCCAAATCCGTAACACATACGTATTCATTATAATTATTATAAATTGTCATATACATGTATATTTCTATTATGTTATTGTATAATTCTTAAGTGCAAGTCACTTTTTACTTTTGATTCTTTACTTTTTCACTGTATTTTCATGTTGTACCAAACACCAAAAACTTCAGTGGGAGACGTCTAACCTTGATATGGACGATGAATATAGAGAAATAAATGCACTAACAAGGAAACTACCCGAGATGTACCTCACCGATTTCCTTGATATTGTGATATGTTATAGTACATCAAAAAGTATTATACCCCTATTTTTTACGTGCTAATTCGGCGATTTAAGAGTTGAAAACCGCCATTAAAATTTACCTCCAAAAACAGTTTTTTATTAATATCTCAAAAACGAATTGAAATTTTCCGATGAAACCAACGCCAATTTGTTTCTTATCAAAATACGCTTCAGTGGTAATCGCTTTCACTCTGAAGGGTTGCATCCCTTATTTTTTATAAGGGTATATATTACTTTTTTTCGTTTTTTCTTTCTTCAGAAATTTCTTAATTAATCGAATCTTATAAAAAATAATTATATTATAAACAATGTTAAAATTAAAAGTTGACCGGTCCCAGGAATTTTCAAAAAAAAATTATTTAAAGGGGTAACTACCCTCTAACACGAGTTTTCTGACATAGGCCTTAATAATTTACTTAATTTTGTAATATATTGTAAAACATGAAAAAGACAAAAAATATATACATACATACTTATACGACCATTTGAGGGATGAAAAATATCCTTACACTTCACCCCTAAAAATCATTTTTTTTAATGTCTTAAAGACGAATTGAAATTTTGAATGATATTAACGCCAATTTTTTTCTTTGTAAGACGCTTATCTACTTTTATACGAAACGGTCAGATACCGTATTTTATATAAAAATAAATTTGATTTTCTTTTTAATATATATATAAATTATCATACAAACGATATATTGTATATTGTATATTGATGTTGATTTTTTATTCTACAATTTTTCTACGTATCAATATAATTTTTAAAATTTCTATATTTCTAATAATTTGATATAATCTTTATTAAATATAAATTAGTGCATTAATTAATAGTTATATGTTTTGAATTAATGTTAATTAGTGTTTATACAATGAACAATAATGGTAGTCATAAAAAAATGTTTCAACCATAGAGACTTTTTACAGCAAGAACATCTAACTATTGCAATGTTAGAGCAACCGTCTACTTCGCGATATACTATACTACGCGAATTTGAATAAATCGATATAACTCGGTGATGATAGCTGATTATGTACCAGTGATTGTAACTTTATAATATGATTCCTTAAATATAGATTTAAATCCTCATTCATTAATATCACAGAGTCAGAGAAATGTCTCACATATCTCTTCCATACTCTGAAGCCATAAAAATCAAGAGGTTGTATTCTACACGTAGTTCCTTTCGGAATTATTTTTAAGATCACTTCTTTATTCTGAGGGGTCGCTTCTTGCAAAACGACAGAACAATGCCCACTCCAAGAGTCTATTAACAAAACACTTGATGAACCAACGTTGGGAAAGTATACTTCTTTTATCGTCGTTTTAAAATGATCTAAAATTAAATAAAATTTGAAATACCAAAATTTAATTTACAATTTTACAATTTTGATTTACTCATTTATAATATCATTTACTCATTTACATTCATTTACACATTTACAACATCAAATAAATAGATTTTTTCCAATTATCTGAGGTTAATTTTCCAGATTTAGAAGCCATAACATACACATTATGGAGCCTAAATAAGTCTTGTTCTATAATGGGTCCAAATTCACCACATTTTTCTTTAAGAACTATAAGAAGAGGTGAAAGAAGTCTACCATTGTCTGCTATTGTTAACTGACTTGTATAACTACGAGTTGTAGAAGTCACTGATTGTACCAAACATTGAACTTGATTCTGTCCTTCAACTGCTAATGTACGACCCGAGTGCATTTCTAATTGAAAGCCTGATAGATCTGAATTAAATACATTTTCTATACCTTTTTCATGAATCAGTTTTTTTATTTCAATAACAAACGTATCAGTTGTTCATTCTAAATAATCTACTCTTTCAAGTGTTTTTTTGGTTACAAATTTGTTAATTTTTCTACTAATATTTCTGTGAGCTTTTTTAAAATTAGATAACCAATGATTAGATGCTTTAAAACGAAAATCTTCGTTTCCAATAGCTTTTTGAGCCTGTAACGCCCATTTTTGTAAATCCTTGTCATGAAACGGATAACCAGCATCAACAACAGTTTTAAAATTTTCTAAAAAAAAAAGAATAAATTCTTCCTATTTTCTCTTTATACGTTCCTCGTTTATTTAATGTTTTTGCCCAACGTTTTAATTAGGTTATGGACTGAACCTTGCGAAAACGATTTTGTACGGTTTTTAATGCTAAATTTTTTCTCAAGCCACTTCTCCAGAATTCCACGGCTCTTGCTTTATAGTCATGATCTAGTTCTTCTGTACATTGTTGTAAATCTTCATCAATTGTAAAAGCAATTACCACAGAAGCGCATTTTTATGAGAAAAAAATTGGCGCTGGTTTCATTCATAAATTTCAATTCGTTTTTAAGATATTAAAAAAAATGATTTTTGGGGGTGAAGTGTAAGGGTATTTTTCATCCCTCAAATGGTCGTATAAGTATGTACGTATCTATTTTTTGTCTTTTTCATGTTTTACAATATATTACAAAATTAAGTAAATTATTAAGGCCTATGTCAGAGAACAGGTGTTAGGGGGTAGTTACCCTTTTAAATAATTTCTTTTTAAAACTCCGGGATTGGTCAACATTAAATTTCAATATTATTTATAACAGAATGATTTTTTATAAGATTCGGTTAATTAAGAAAATTCTGGAGAAAAAAACGAAAAAAAGTCACTTTTACCCTTATAAAAAAAGGGATGCAACCCTTCAGACTGAAAGCGATTACCAAAGAAGCGCATTTTTATGAGAAATAAATCGGCGTTGGTTTCATTGGAAAACTTCAATTCGTTTTTAAGATATTAAAAAAACATGATTTTGGGGGTGAATTATAAGGGTGTTTTTCATCCCTCAAATGGTCGTATAATTATGTATGTATATATTTGTTATATTTTTTTCATGTTTTACAATATATTACAAAATTAAGTAAATTATTAAAGCCTATGTCAGGAAACTCGTGTGAGGGGGTAGTTACCCCTTTAAATAATTTTTTTTTGAAAATTCCTGGGACCGGTCAACTTTTAATTTTAACATTGTTTATAATATAATTATTTTTTATAAGATTCGATTAATTAAGAAATTTCTGAAGAAAGAAAAAACGAAAAAAAGTAATATATACCCTTATAAAAAATAAGGGATGCAACCCTTCACAGTGAAAGCGATTATCACAGAAGCGTATTTTGATAAGAAACAAATTGGTGTTGGTTTCATCGGAAAATTTCAATTTGTTTTTGAGATATTAAAACAAAACTTTTTTTGGGGGTAAATTTTAAAGGTGGTTTTGAAGCCTTATATCGCCGAATTAGCACGTAAAAAATACGTGTTTAATGCTTTTTGATGTACTACAACATATCACAATATTAAGAAAATCGGTGAGGTATACCTCAGGTAGTTTCCTTGTATGAGTGGCCGCGTTTACAATGTGTCACATTACAAAAGACTTTTCTGGTAAATCGAGAACTGGATAAGCCACTACTGTCGCTGTTATCTGCTGTCGCACACGCGGAGATGCAAAACTAAAAGGATTTTGAGGGTTCGGCAGTCTCTGTTACCATGCAAAAAGTAGTCGACAGTAATGGAATGAGAAACGCGACATTCGCGCATGCGCACGGACCCTACACAAACGTAATCGAAGAGAGGGCATGAAAGCTTATAGGCGGTACCTATGAAACATGAAGAGAACGTGTGTGTACACGAAGTATACTTAAGAACTCTCTCGTGCGAGATCAAGGTCAAATCTCAATGACAACTGATGCAATACCTCAGATATTACTAGATTGTCGAGATATAGATAGCGCTGCTATCGGTGACAAAATACACATCCAAACCCACACCTACCCACACACACGCATACGCGCGCACACACACACATACATACGCTTACGCACATGCATAAGTGCAAACCGGTGTACGGAAAGAGGAGATTCTTGACGGCGGACAAGAGTTACCCGTACGGTTACAAGAGCGGTACAGTAACGACTGACGCAATCTCATAGAATAATCTGAAAATATGAGATACAGATGGCGCTACTATTAACAGTATCTTTCGTGTGGGCGTTCATGAGATGATTAGTTGTGGTAGCGGGGGTTTAGAATCTCATTAGCGATCGGCGAATCGTTAACAAGTTGATTGGGCGTGGCGCGGTGTTTGACGAAGAAGCTCATTGGCGACCGCCGCGACATCCGCGAGCTCATTGGTCGTGGGCGTAAACGAGCTCGCTGACAGCGGTAGTGCAAATAAGCTGATTGGTGCTCGGGTGAGCCACGCCATACCGCTCACGGACTCGTGAGCGGACGCGCGCGGTGACTCCAGCGCAGCCAAGAGATCATCGATGGAGGTAGAACGAAATGAGGAGGAGATTTTATCTGTTGAATAATGTGTATGAGTCAGTACGAGTCATGGATTTGCGCTGGAAACACCCATTCACGTCAATATTGAACGAGCCGACAGGCTGTTAGAAAATGGTGTTTGTGAACAAAAATTTAACAATCATCGATTGTATGTGTGACACTCGAATCGAACGCAGAATCATCAGATGATATCAGAAATAAGGCAGATCAACTACTGCATCGTTTGCATATCATGGTAACATTGTTTGGGGTGCTAATGGATCTGTAACGATAGGCGGTGTGCGGATACGTGGTGGTGGCATGATTGACCTATTGAACGACGCTATGAGCGAGAGAGGAGTTACCCCACCACCGGGACATCTCCAGTTTGCTGTTGTACTCCGTGAATTATTAATTCCTCGAGAGTTTATCGGCAACAAAAGAGTTTGGCGCAATATTTGTCAATCGTCGTCAAACGGATCGTCGACAGAGGGCATTGTTCACGCTCTTGCAGCACGCCCGCACTCTGTGAACGATCTCGATAGTAGAGGTGGTAATGTCGACGGTGGTGGTAGTGGTAGTAACAAATACTCATCTGCTCACAGCAGCAGCAATAACAACAGGGACGTTCCAAGTGAAAGAGCTTGCTCTTTTTCAGTCAAAAGAAAGAGTTTATAGAAAAAAAATGGCGCCTGTGCAGAGAAGAAAAAGAAGAACAAAGTTTCAGCATTAAGGACAGAAGTTCAAGGATGGCGTCGATTGAGCGGGGAGTTCAAGAGAAAGAAGAAAAAGTGAGTTTTCAAGAAAACGAAAATTTACGTGAAAAAGAAAGAGCTTTGGACCCCTTGATTGATTTACTACCTATTGAGATGCATATGTCTGGTTACAGATTCTGTGGATCAGGTAATAAATTAGCTGAACGTATCGATCGCGGAGATGTTGGAATTAATCCTTTGGATGAAACTTGTTGTCAACACGATATCGCTTATGTTGCTAAAAAAATAGGTGATACTCGTCAAGTCGATCGAGTCTTAGTAGATTACGTTTTCTCTCGTATGCTTACAGAGGATACGGAAGTTGACGAAAGAACGTTGACTTTAATGACAGCTTGTTGCATGGTTAGTAAAATAATCGTTGAAAAAAATTTTTCTAGCATCAAGAGGTCTATAAAGAGAAAACCAAAACAAGTAAGAAGAAAATCAACGTCCAGTGATTAAAAAACAAAAGTATAGAAAGTGAATAAAAGGTAGATAATGCATAAAACTTTTGAGAACATTTACTACATCCCCCCGCAACCTCCGACATACGCTGGCATTGATAAACTTTTTCAAGCTACGCGTAAAGAACATGACCGACAGAATGTTATCGAATGGCTCGAGAGTCAAGATGCCAACAACTTGCCCAGACCTGTTAGACATCGATTCTCAAGACGAAGTTACAATGTGCGAAATATTGACGATGTGTGGGAAGCTGATTTATGGATGTGTGGTCTATAAAAACTTACAATGATGGTTACAGCTACCTTTTAGCTGTCATAGACGTGGTAAGCAAGTATAGCTTTGTGGAATCAGTCAAGGGTAAAACTTCGAGAAACGTCGGCGATGCTTTCAAACGTATCTTGTCGAGAAGTAACAACCGAAAACTGGTGTGTCTGCAAACCGAAAAAGGAAAATAGTTGTCACATTGGTGGGGTTGAACGCATTTACATTGACTCCCCCTACCAACGAGGTCATGGTGCCATCTGTTCATTCCTGGCTGGTATATTTCGACGTGTTCTCGCACTCTTTACCCGTTGAGCCTAGGCGGTTGCAAAGAAGGCTGTACGTGCTGGAATGCACATTATGTCTGACATCGGCACGCGAAATACACCATTCAGAGAATCATTTCGCAACCGAATGAGAGAATCTGTTAAAAGTCTGAAGAGAAATGCTGAGGATAAACTATATAAGTTGATGGAGGAGTCAGGATATAAAATGTCCCGCCACGTCGATCCTCCTCAGTTGTAATTGCTCGGCGGACCTGTCACAATCCGTAAATGTAGAAAAAGAAAAAGAGTAACAAAAAAGATAGATAGATAGATAGATAGATAGATAGATATACGATTTATTTGTCAATTTTGGCAAAAATACATTACATAAAAATTGTTATTTTGTCATTACATTAAGTCTTTGATCACTATCACAGTTCGTCAGTGTATAAATATATAAATTGTTGCACAAATTTGTCATTATCTAATATCACAGTTTGTTTATATCACAGTTCCATAACAATTTCTGAAGTCTACTCATTCTTGCATACACGTACATCCATCACGTCACAATTTAAAAACAATTACAATTCAGCCGATACATACACTCATCACACACGCAGATATATTTACTCTTTATTAAAATGTACTCTTTATATTTTGTACATTACAACATTTTTCACGACTAAGAATACAGAACGCGGGAGAACGGATAAATTAAAATAAAAAAATAAAAAGATACAATTAATAAATAAATAATTAAGTAAATAAATAAATAAATAAAGAAATAATTAAGTAAATAAATAAATAAATAAAGAAATAATTAAGTAAATAAATAAATAAATAAATAATTAAGTAAATAAATAAATAAATAAATAAATAAATAGATAAATAAATAGATAAATAAATAAATAAATAAATAAATAGATAAATAAATAGATAAATAAATAAATAAATAAATAAATAAATAAATAAATAGATAGATAGATAGATAGATAGATAGATAGATAGATAGATAGATAGATAGATAGATAGATAGATAGATAGATAGATAGATAGATAGATAGATAGATAGATAGATAGATAGATAGATAGATAGATAGATAGATAGATAGATAGATAGATAGATAGATAGATAGATAGATAGATAGATAGATAGATAGATAGATAGATAGATAGATAGATAGATAGATAGATAGATAGATAGATAGATAGATAGATAGATAGATAGATAGATAGATAGATAGATAGATAGATAGATAGATAGATAGATAGATAGATAGATAGATAGATAGATAGATAGATAGATAGATAGATAGATAGATAGATAGATAGATAGATAGATAGATAGATAGATAGATAGATAGATAGATAGATAGATAGATAGATAGATAGATAGATAGATAGATAGATAGATAGATAGATAGATAGATAGATAGATAGATAGATAGATAGATAGATAGATAGATAGATAGATAGATAGATAGATAGATAGATAGATAGATAGATAGATAGATAGATAGATAGATAGATAGATAGATAGATAGATAGATAGATAGATAGATAGATAGATAGATAGATAGATAGATAGATAGATAGATAGATAGATAGATAGATAGATAGATAGATAGATAGATAGATAGATAGATAGATAGATAGATAGATAGATAGATAGATAGATAGATAGATAGATAGATAGATAGATAGATAGATAGATAGATAGATAGATAGATAGATAGATAGATAGATAGATAGATAGATAGATAGATAGATAGATAGATAGATAGATAGATAGATAGATAGATAGATAGATAGATAGATAGATAGATAGATAGATAGATAGATAGATAGATAGATAGATAGATAGATAGATAGATAGATAGATAGATAGATAGATAGATAGATAGATAGATAGATAGATAGATAGATAGATAGATAGATAGATAGATAGATAGATAGATAGATAGATAGATAGATAGATAGATAGATAGATAGATAGATAGATAGATAGATAGATAGATAGATAGATAGATAGATAGATAGATAGATAGATAGATAGATAGATAGATAGATAGATAGATAGATAGATAGATAGATAGATAGATAGATAGATAGATAGATAGATAGATAGATAGATAGATAGATAGATAGATAGATAGATAGATAGATAGATAGATAGATAGATAGATAGATAGATAGATAGATAGATAGATAGATAGATAGATAGATAGATAGATAGATAGATAGATAGATAGATAGATAGATAGATAGATAGATAGATAGATAGATAGATAGATAGATAGATAGATAGATAGATAGATAGATAGATAGATAGATAGATAGATAGATAGATAGATAGATAGATAGATAGATAGATAGATAGATAGATAGATAGATAGATAGATAGATAGATAGATAGATAGATAGATAGATAGATAGATAGATAGATAGATAGATAGATAGATAGATAGATAGATAGATAGATAGATAGATAGATAGATAGATAGATAGATAGATAGATAGATAGATAGATAGATAGATAGATAGATAGATAGATAGATAGATAGATAGATAGATAGATAGATAGATAGATAGATAGATAGATAGATAGATAGATAGATAGATAGATAGATAGATAGATAGATAGATAGATAGATAGATAGATAGATAGATAGATAGATAGATAGATAGATAGATAGATAGATAGATAGATAGATAGATAGATAGATAGATAGATAGATAGATAGATAGATAGATAGATAGATAGATAGATAGATAGATAGATAGATAGATAGATAGATAGATAGATAGATAGATAGATAGATAGATAGATAGATAGATAGATAGATAGATAGATAGATAGATAGATAGATAGATAGATAGATAGATAGATAGATAGATAGATAGATAGATAGATAGATAGATAGATAGATAGATAGATAGATAGATAGATAGATAGATAGATAGATAGATAGATAGATAGATAGATAGATAGATAGATAGATAGATAGATAGATAGATAGATAGATAGATAGATAGATAGATAGATAGATAGATAGATAGATAGATAGATAGATAGATAGATAGATAGATAGATAGATAGATAGATAGATATATAGATAGATAGATAGATAGATAGATAGATAGATAGATAGATAGATAGATAGATAGATAGATAGATAGATAGATAGATAGATAGATAGATAGATAGATAGATAGATATATAGATAGATAGATAGATAGATAGATAGATAGATAGATAGATAGATAGATAGATAGATAGATAGATAAATAAATAAATAAATAAATAAATAAATAACTACCCATGTATGTGAATTCTCCGTCATCATGAAAAATGTCAACTTACTCACCGTGCAGTTGTCTGAGGTGCCTGCCTAACGCCGTTTTAAATTTACATAAGGACGGCAGATACCTCACACTGCAGGGGAGGGTGTTCCAGAATCGCGAACCTTGGGCTCTAAACGAATAGAGACCCTTATCAGTCCGCGAACCCGGAACCGAGAGCTCTTTCACACCGCTCCTACTGGAAGTCCTAGCTGTGTTTTTACCAAAGAGAGCCGCAAGGTACGGAGGTTGTCCCATATTTATTGCCCTATACAATAATAACCCCGCAAAGTACGCTCTTCTTTCCTTTACTGTAAGCCAGCCAAGATATTTCCTGTGAGGAGTGATGTGCTCATCCCTTCTAACACCACATATGTATCTCACACATGAATTTTGAAGTCGTTGCAACTTCGTCTCGAGCTCATCAGACACATCAAGGTGAACCACGGAACAATAATCTAAATGTGGCACTACCAGCGCGCATGCAAGCTGCTTTCTCAACGCCTGAGTTGTGCATGAACTAAAAAATCGTAGGCTGTAAAGAGCACGATTTACCTTTTTTCCAACTGCATCAATCTGCAGTTTCCACGTGAGTTTAGAGTCCATGACAATACCAAGGTTTGTGACCGAGTCAGAGAAAGGCACATGTACACCTTCCTGAAACTCAATGCCGGGCAAACCAAGATCCTGCAACCGATTGATGTTGTGCTCGGAGCCGAAAATGATCGCTTTTGTTTTGCCGACATTGAGTCGCAGTCCGGATGCTTCGGCCCACTCCGACACTGCCCGCGCAACAGCCGACATGCATCTGATACCCACATAAAGATCTCGCCATGTCACTTGAGTGTAAGTTTGCAAGTCGTCCGCGTATAGCAAGTGTTTAACATCACCATCAGTCAGTACGTCTTGTAAGTCATTGATATAAAGACTGAATAGCAAGGGCCCCAGGACTGAACCCTGTGGCACACCTAGATTGGTGGTTAGCCAATCAGATTCCCCATTGTTGTCAGTTATGACTTTTTGCCTGCGACCAAAGATGTATGATTTGATCCACAGAAGAACACTCCTGGAAAAACCCATGCGTATCAGCTTACAAAGTAATTTAGATGGTGATATAGTGTCAAACGCCTTACTAAAGTCGAACAGTAGCAGTATAGTCATTAGTTTCTTATTGTCGTTTATCCCAGTTCGTATGTCCTCGGTTAGTTTTAGTAGAGCTGTCTGGGTGCTGTGATGCTGTCTGAAACCGGTTTGCAGAGGATCCAAGATATTTTTGGATCTTAAGAAATCGGTAATCTGGTTGTGTACTATCTTTTCCAGCACCTTGGAGAGAAAGCTCCAGAAGAAGAGAAAGGTATCAAGACACAAGTCGTCCGGTGTGAAAAAGGTAAAGTTAAGAAGAAGAAGAAGCTAGCAAAGAAGAAGAGGAAGACTAATAAAAGTACAACGAGATATACTTTGATAGCTAAAGATGGCCTTATTACACACCCATTTATGTGAATATCTAAAGTCGGAGCTACTCTTGTTTGAAATTCTTCCAATTCAAACGACGATTGAAGGCTTTCACTGAATACATTATAAACCAATATCATCGTTAACAGATGACTCACCAATAAAATTCAATATACCTGGTAATAGTGAAGAATACATTGATCTTGCACATACGATGCTCAGTCTACGTATTCGTCTAGCCTGTGATATACTTATAGCTAATTTACCTGCGAATTTAACCAAGAAAATCTGCTAATAAATGGTGTTGAGGTAAGAGTACGTTTAGTAAAAGCTCACAATGATTTTACCCTCATGGATCCTACAGGATATTTTTCTTTACATATTGAGGAAGCTAACCTTTTAGTTAGATGCGTAAAAATTAGTTCCGGTGTATTACTCGCGTACGCTAAAGCACTTTCAAAGACAACTGCTAAATATTCTCTTACAAGAGTAGAAGTCAAGGCTATTATCATGCACAGTGGTATTCACGGCGAAACCTTAGATAACGTTCTATTAGGTCAAATACCAAAAAAAATTTGATTAAACACGGGTAGTATTAGAATCGACGTGAGGTTCGATAATCCTTTGACTGACAGAGTAATTTATATCGTATACGCAGAATATGACAATATTTTGGAGATAGATGCGTCACGTCAAGTTATCGCGGACTTTAGCAGCTGAAATTGGGACATGTAGATGTCGCTGTTGTGTATATATAAGTTTGCTTCTATATTTCACGCGTCGGTCAGTTTCAAATTTCGATCGCCGACACAAGCTATAAAAGACAATCGACTTGGTCATAGATATTCAGTGTTTTGAGGGTATTAAAAATATCACTGTACCGAAGGAAGTCGCTGCGGTCGCTGTAAACAGAGATTTTGTTGATCATTGGTTACTATATACAATTTAAGTGATAATATTCGGAAACAAAATAACTGGCTAACTCAAAATGATCATGGTTTTGACTATTTTGAAGGTGAAGTATCTGTGAAAGTGCTGTATAAGACTCTGCGAGATATTACTAAAAATGCACGAAAAATATACGTAAGAGGAAATGAAAAATGTCTAATATTACACAAAATTATAGCTCGTGAAATTATTAATTTGGAATACGACGTCAATTGTCCGAGTTTTAATAATTTATAGTCCGATACGTGCTGCATTCATCACGCTGTAAAACCTTTGTACTTAAAATATCGTTGCGCCTTAAATAATATATATCGTTTATAATCTTGGTTGAGTGAGCGAGATTCTGAAAATTGTGAAAAAAAGGTTGAAATTTGTAATATACTGTCTGTAAACCCTGTAGAGACTTTCGGCAATCCGATCGCATACTGTAGGTGTATTTCCAGCAGACCAGACGCCGCGTGGGTGAATGAAACCGACAACGTTTGTGATAAACACTAGCAATCACGAGAGACCTGGTGGGCACTGGATCGCTATATATGTTGATAAATCTTGGAATGCTTTGTATTTTGATAGTTTTGGATTACCACCATTTATATCGGACCATATAGATCGCTTATGAAACAATTGTACACAATTTCGTAGGAATGTAACGCCATTAGAGAGTGAATTGTCCTATGTATGTGGCCAATTTTTTAGCATGTTCTGGTATTACATGAGCACGGGCTTGGGTTTCCAGAAATTTCTAAATAATTTTTCTACCGACTTGAAGGAAATGATAGTATAGCCAAACTCTGTAAAATATAAAAAATATGTTGATAGAAATTTCATTGGCAGAGGTGGCTGCATCGTCAGATGTTTACAGAACTGCAGCTCTAAAATGTCATTATTGTAACATGATATCATCTGGCTGATGCAACATTCTTTCGTTCGTATCAAGTTTCAAGAAGTTTCTCGATAATTTTTCTGCTATCTTTGTGAAACGTGACACCCTCACTAAAATATTGTTGCTTTATCTCTACACGTCGTCTGATGCAGTATTCCTCAGTCTTCTCGGAATGTCAGTATTTATTGTTATGTGATACCCCTCCCCCTTTTTACAATTTTTGCACTTTCTACCTCCACTTCTAATTTGAAAGATATATTAAGAGCTGGTATGGTGACACTTTTGCATCAGCCATTTCTATCCACTTAAAAAGAAATGACAATATTACTGACCAACACGAACCACTCATCAATCGCATTAGTTATTCAGCAGGTTATATGGACTAAACAAATCCTTCACCTACAAGATTATCGTTGGTTTAGAATACGATAGTTATAAAGGCGAATGTTACTGACCAACTGTACGACTGTTGTCTTCTGAGTTTGAGGGAATAGGATTCTCAATCAGTGATCAGCAAGAATTTAAAGGTATTTTTTTGATATCGTCAAGTATTTTCGTGGGGACGCTGATGAATTAAGGGATCAAAAGATTAAGGTAATAGTTGGATTTTAAAATTCTCACGTAGTCATCAAGATAAAGCTATCGAAATAGACGAGAATCAGAGACCTGGAAAATCTATTGTATGTAAACGTTTTCGGCATAGTTGTATTATAAAGAAAGTTACTTTTGACTGTCTCATCGAATATGTAGAAAAGTGTATTGACGCTCGCCTTGAATATTTAAATTCTATAGTGGATAGTGTAAGTTGCGTTGCGGATGAAGTTATTGAATTTGTTGTAAATAAAAGTAGTCTTATGCATGAAGCGCAATTATAAGTGTTTGCACCTGGTATTGTTAAAGACGCTGTAAATACAGTTGACGGTAATATAATTAACTGTATAACCACCAGCGTACAAACACGTTCAAAGGAATTGAATAAACAAATTCCTCTTTGTAAACATGATGTAATAGATATATTTTATTAACTCGTATCTCTACATATGTATAATATAATAGATGTACTAAATAATCGATTGTTATCAAATAAATAAGAAAATTTAATTGCACTTACCTTCTTTTTATTAATTTGATTATCTGTCCTTTTTCCTCTTGAAGCCATTTATAATTTTATATTTTAATGATTAAAGTCTTTTATAAAAAAAATTATTTTGATACTTTCATTCAAATATCGAAATTTAATTAGATTCATTTTTTTCTTTAAATAATAATATTAATTTCAAAGAGAAATAATTTATTTAGAATCATTCGTTACTCAGATAATATATGTTGAGTCATCAAAGTATCAGATGTCACCCCGCTGGCGCTATGTCTCACTGACTGGCGCCAGTCGGGGTCGTCTGAGGTGAAGGTCAAGTTTGTTTTGTCGGCCGATAGTAAGGTGACAACTACTTACGTACATACAAATTTATGCGAATTAAATGTATATACAAAAACATGGAATCTTTTGTCATATATTTGTTTGAAATGGAGGTATATTTTTTTCAATTCATTTATGATAGAAAATTAAAATAAAAAATAATCTACTTCTAAAAATGCACTAAAAAGTGTGAAATAATTCACAAAAATGTTCTCGAAGTCGGCGCCAAATTACAAATTGACATATACCATCACCTCTTTTTGTTTCATTGGGAATCTTATTCTTGACTAATTGTTTGATAGTGTAGTTTGCGTACCGCCGCTAGGTGGCGATGGCCTAAGCACATTAAGATTATTCCGGGGATAATACATAAAAGCTCGCGCCAGCAGTTACAATTGTAACAGTATTGTTTGAATTATATATGATAGTTTAGCCGATGACTATCATTTGAAGAAGATTGGTGCATTGGAAGTTCTTTTTAAAAGCATTTTCTCTCAAACCAGTGCTTTCAATTACGAGTTATTAACTTTAAGTGGGATATACCATACTGGAACACATATTTCGTTCCAGGTTTAACAAAATTGGACATATTTCAATATTATTTATAAATTATATTCTTGAGCAAGATACTACCGTCACGGACCCTATTGTGGATCAATGCCTCTATTGTGAATCAGATTATGTTAAAACTATATTGTGAAAGTTTTGCGTTCCTTTTATTATTATTTTGAAAGCGCTTATTCTTATGTATCAAAATAATTAAAGAAGTAATGCAAAACTTTTATAATGTCTATTTAGAAATAAATGATGCACAACAGAGGCACTGATCCACAATAGGGTCTGTGACGGTGTATGTCAATTTGTAATTCGGCGCCGACTTCGAGAACATTTTTGTAAATTATTTCACACTTTTTAGTGCATGTTTCGAAGTCGGTTCTTTTTTTTAAAAAAATTTGTTTATTTCAGACTTTTTAGTTGTAAGGGTGGAGTTTCATTCAATTTATATTGTAATATGGGTCGACCAACAAAGGATGCTGCACGTAAGAGAAAAGACCGTTTGCACGAAACGCAAGAGGCTAAATCTGAACGCCTTTCTCGAGCAAAGAAGAAAATGGCAGACATTCGTCGCGAGGACTATTGGTAATATAGGGGGACCAACATGAGATCATTCTCTTATATTAAAAAAATATTATCAAAATCGGTTTAGTAGTTTCCGAATAATCGGCGGAAGTACATACAAAATTACCAGTACTGACGTAGTACTGGCTCCATACTGGCCCAGTAATATAATGGGACCACAATGGATCATTCTCTTTCATTCAAAAAATATTATCAAAATCGGTTCAGTAGTTTCCGAATAATCGGCGGAGAAACATAATAACTTACCATTACTGACGTAGTACTGGCTCAAAACTGGCCCAGTAATACAATGGGACAAACATGAGATCATTCTGTTTCATTAAAAAAATATATTATTTAAATCGGTTCAATAGTTTCCGAATACTCGGCGGACAGAGTCGGCAGAGGCCGAAATGTACAGAAAAAATATTCATAAAAACTAAATTATTGGCGAGATACTCGACCAATAATCACAAAATTTAAAAAGGACCACCGGTGGATAATTACCTTTCATATAAAAAAATTTCATCCGAATTGGTCGAGTAGTTTCGGAATAATCGCTAAACAAACATAAAAAAAAAAGGCCATGTCGAATTGAGAATCTCCTCCTTTTTTGAAGTCGGTTAAAAATACTAACTTTTGTTTATTACGAGGTCTAAAGTAACTGAGAATTTATTAGGTTGATATTGTGAAACTTAAATTCCCAAGGAACTTTTTGAATTAACCTCTGATTTGACTGCAAAAAATTGCATTTTATTCAATGAATTGGGATTAGAAAAGTGAAAATTGCTCAAAATTGGTATATATTCTTCTTTTTTAGTTACTGATAACATATAAAAATTTTAAAATAAAATTCCGGATGTTTAACGATTTTGGAAAACTCATGTAAACCCACCTTAAGAGATATTAATTTAATCTTTCACATAAAAAAAGTTTTCAGGAAAAAGATTTATCCAGTAATGAACTTTTTATTATATATACATATATAATAAGGTTAAGTACGCATAAGAATCAGCTGATGATGATATATGTATGTATAAAATAATAGGTGCGCGATAAACACATCAGCCGTCTGATATACCTAATAACCATATAGCAATATGTCGTCCACGCGTCGTCTTGCCTTGTGCGCGGATACACGGCAAACCAAGAAGCGCGAGTGTAAAGGCACGTTCTGGTATCCTATAGCAAATGCTGCGTAGTGCGGAGTTGAGCGGAGTCCGCGGCCGGCTGCTCGGCCGCTTACCAGGACATCAAAGTCAGGATTTTCGCTGCAGATTTTGCTGGCTACATAAAGACTATACTAGTGATTTGAAATGCGTGTTTTAGAACAGTGACAAACGAGCCGAACAACTATCAAGAATTTGTATTTGTATTATATGCGGTTAAGTGCGTGACATTAAAAATATTAAACTAAATAAAAAAAACGCTGCTAATAACGTTTTTAACTCAATGATTTCTCAAGGAGATTTAATGCACAATCTTTTATTGTATATTCTCATTGATAAAAGTGATTTTAGGAATAATCGACAAAGTTATAGACTACGGTGTTAAGCTAGATTAAAATGGTACATTACTGGCTTAAAATTTAATCAGTTTTATATATACGGACTTCTTTCAGATAAACCTAAAAATTTTTAATGAAAAATACGAATGCGTTATAAAGTTATAGTTATCTCAAAATGCTATCATATAAGATACATATTCAAAATTTAAAATCGTATTTCGTTCACAACAATATCTCAATGTAAGGCTAATGTACCAGTAACTGTCCACTTATTGTTAGTAACACAAACATTGCTAGACTGAAATATAAACATTAAAATCAAATTTACACCGAAAAAGCTTTTACTTATTGAACTATATTACTATTATCTCTCAAGAAAACTGCTTCTAACGGCTTTAGCAGAATACTTTCTCAAACAGAATTCTTGATTAATCGACTTATAGAATCTTATAATGGAAATTCGAATTAAATAAATTAATGCTAATATAAATTTATGATACCAGGATTCAGAATAGCGTTTAAAAGAATTAGGTTCAATAAAACTTTACGTACATTTTATATATTTTAGTAAACAGAGCTAAAAAATTATTTTCGACTTGCTAATATAACTATTTTAGAAGAAAATGGATACATTTTTCAAACTAGATGTTTTTAAGACCATGTATTTAAAGCTGTTTCAAGCTAAATATGATTTTATTGCCAAAATGTGCATTTTAACAATTTTTTAAACAATATTTCATGTTATTGTGATTTTTTTACATAAAAGTTTCATATAAAAAATGACTACATGCTTATATTTAGCCTTGATAAACTTTAAACTTAAGTGTTTCAAAAATCTGAAAAAATTCACATACATTCTACCTAACAAAAGGAACATTTTTTCGGAAGAAATAAAAACTTTTTTTGTTCTCGATTTTCCGGTGAATTACCTATATATATGGGGAGAAATACGTTAACTTTCCTAGCGCGGCGCTCGAGCGCTAAATTCTGTCGTTTTCAACTCGCGCTAGTGGTACGAAAATGTACGTAATAAAATACCAACATACCATTTCGATGTATTTTTTCCTCAGCTTTGCAACGGTGTGGTCAGATTTTTCGAAATTTTCCATTTTCCTGGTGAAAAAACACAAAACATGTTATATCTCAAAAAAGGTTTTTTTAATATATTTTTGAATACTTTTAATCGAAAGCTGAGGTTTTTTTTACATAAAAAAGAGGTTTTGCCATGACGACACTTAGCTGCGGTGAGTTCGACTGATAATTATCGAGCGACCCTCGGCACTTCTTGGAGTCGGTAACTTTATATTATATTATATTATATAAATACTTAGTAAATCACATTATGGTATTAACCCGCGATTTGGTGGGCAAATTGGGAAAGTCATAGATTAAATTCAAGGGGTTGTTATTTATTAGTCAACTCGAGTAAAGGTGGTGACTCGATCGTTGGAAGCGATACGCGCGCGGACTCGCGTAGCCATATTGAATAGCGACAAATTTGTAAATTAGCGACCAGATTTGATAATTGAAAAATAAAGCCTAGGTATTTAAATTATTAATCAAGTGTGTCAGTTAGTGGTAGAATTAATTATCCTGATTTTGATTCACGAAACCTCCTCTGGGATAAGGCTCATACGAGGCTAGCTGTGCTTTACCTGGCGCCCATTAACAGTAAAATCGGTAAAGTGCAGAGCAACATTCAAAGGTTCGAATGCTTAATTAATAAAGTAATAAGAGACAGGCGTAACAAAATTCCATGTTACAATGTGTACGTCACGAAAATTTTAAGCTAATGCTAGAAGCTACTGATTTAGAAACTTTGACAAAAGATACTCAACTGTCCCTTAAAACTTATCACGACTGCATTCAGGCAATCGTCTGTAAAAATCCACGTGATGAGTGTTATCTAGGTGACTGCCTAAATTATCCTAATATATGTATAGTGCGAGATCATTTGCTTGATTGTTTTGAAAAAGATAATATTTCTCAGATACAGTTTGAATCGTGGTTTCAAACAGATCGATGTACAATCGGTTCTGTAAGTCAGAATGCTTATGATTTTCTCAACGCGCTGTGCGTAAAGTTGATGAAATTAAAAACTCACGATTTTTTCGCTATGAATCAGTCACTCTATGTTAATAACTTAAAAAAAAGTCTTCAAGAAGGTGAATTTATTGTGTATTTTGATTTCGCGGAAAACTATGCATTCATAGTACAAAATTCTACACAATCCTTCCATTGGAATACTAATCAGGCAACCATTTTTACAGTTGTAGTTTATTATAAAGAAAATAATGAGATCGGGCATGTTAGCGTTGCTGTAATGTCAGACAATCTAAACCATAATACTATTGCAGTTTAGGAATATCAAAAAATAGTCATTCTCTATCTGAAATCTAATTTCACAGTTAAAACAATTTATTATCTAGCGGATGGGGCAGGTCAACATTTTAAGAATAAGAATAATATGCAAAATCTTTTATTTCATGAAAAAGGTTTTGGAATACCAGCTGAATGGCATTTTTATGCCACTGCATACGGCAAAGGTGCTTGCGACGGTATCGGTGCAAACTTAAAAAGAGGTGCAAGGCGAGCTAGTTTACAACTTTCATCGAAAAATCGAGTTTTAACAGCAGAATATCTTTCCAAATGGGCTAGAAATTATTGCAAAGAAACTAAAGTTTTTTATAACAGTAAAGATTCTTACTAAGAAACGGTCTTAGAACTGAAACCAAGGTTAGATAAAGCTAAGGCTATATCAAGAACTTTACAGTATCATGCTTTTATTTCAATGAATTAAAATATATTGAAGCTAAAGAAAATTTCGTTGAGTAATTTCCGAAGAAAGTTGTTACTAAACGTGAAAAAAATGCATCTAAACGTGTAACTATGACACAGAAAATAACAAAGTCAAAGACTACTAACTAGAACAGTGGTTTCTCTTTAAAAACGAAGAAAATTAACAATAATTGTAAAAAAACATAAAAACTAGCTGAATCAAAATAATAGGCTTGGTAAAAGTTATAAATGAATCAATAGTCAATAGGCAAACCGAGTTCCGTAGCCACTGCGGAAGAGTTGGAAAATTGTATATAATAGTAGATCATTTTGTACGATATATGATCATACATTTTTAAGCGGAATTGTATATGGACAAAAGTTACACGAAAATATATTATATTACTATATTCAAATATAACAATTGCCATGAATTATGAAGCATTGCTGAAACTAATTTATAACCGCACGAGATTATTTTTAACCAATGCTGTTTACGAATCAACCCTCTTCCCGCGAACTCAACACCATTCAGCTAGCGGAATCATTAATAACTTTCGAACTATTTACAATATCATATTCTGCCAGATCTCAAAATATATAGCTCATCAAGCACTATACGAATTCATAGTGGCATTCTCAAAAATGTTTATGGAATTAATACTTTAACTCATAATTAACCCCTTCGAACCTACTTTATACGAAAAAGGGGTTGATAATATATCGAAACGATTTTATAACTATGTTATCTTATGAGGCATTACCAAAACTATTTTATAACGACACGATATTCTTTTAACCCACGCAGTTTATGAATTAATCCTCTTCCCGCGAACTCAACACCGTTTAGCTAGCGGAATCATTAACAACTTTCGAACTACTTACAGTATCTTATTCTGCCATGTTACAAAATTTATATCTTGTCAAGTACTATAAAAATTCGTAACGACATTTCCAAAAGTAGTTTTGGAAATAATTCGCTAACCCGTAATTAACTTCTTCGAACCTACTTTATTCGAAAGAAATGTTAATAGTCTATGTAAATAATGCCCTAAATTTAATGTAATTCTCGCGTCACGCACTGATTCCAAGTTGGTGTCACACCACCAAATCGCGGGTTAATACCATAATGTGATTTACTATATATTTATATAATATAAAGTTACCGACACCAAGCACAGCCGAGGATTACTCGAGAATTATCAGTCCAATTCACCGCAGCTAAGTATCTTGAGAGGCTATAATTCGTCCAGGCGCTGCCTCGTGGTCACAATGGAGTCGCTATTTTCCCCGTGTTGCGAAGATGCTCTATTCAACTTTAACATGCCTTTTTCCTAACTTTAGCACTCCGATCCACTAATAATAACTCAACAAACTAATAGCTCTAACAATTCTAACGGTCCTATTACTCTCAAATTTAATGTCGCTATACTTCGTCTTGATGCTACGACGGGCGGGCAGTCAATGGCCAAGATCGGAAAGGCCGGAAATCTTTTTCAAATTCGGCTTTACTTCTGCCTATCTTCAGCCCTCACACACTTGTTGCTGCTGTTCTTATCTTGCTTTTTGATTGGCCTTGATTTTCCTTAAATGCAAATACAAGGCTAGATCCACGGCGATATGAGTCGCTATCGTTGATTGGTTCGCTCCGCGATTGTCGTCCTGCCCGCGAAACGAGGGCAATATGTATTGCTAATCATACACGCGCGGCAACCCGGCGTATATATTTATAGCGGGCGCTTTCAGTTCTGTCGCCGCGGGCGCTTTCAGTTCTCTCTCACACTGCATATTGCCAAATTCTGCCTTCGGGCGCCTTGCTTCTAGATACACTGCAGGCCCAAAGTTGCAAGCTGTGTAGACTCCTATTCTGCATCCTGTGTGTGCTCTGCTTGCAACATCCTTGCATCTTTACGTTGCTGCTGCATTGCTTTGGAGGTTAGCTCGTAATTTGGATTTGGGCGTATTTCCACACTCATCTCGTCGCGAATGCGCCAATACCTGCGGCTATTTTGGAAACGAGGTCAGCTTTCTAGGTATCAAGTCAAGGCATACACAGCAAGCAGTCACGTGTCATCCAAAGCTGATTGATTGAGAACATTATACGCGACTATCACGGGATTGTAGTGAGTAGTGAGCGTAGTACCCGATATGTGGCGAACTGTAAGTCGCGCCCGCAACTAAAATTTGCGCGTAGAGTTGTTAAATAGTGGCTCGATGAAACTGCTCGGTGTAGACTCCGATAATGCTCACAGTTTATGATTCTATTACGGGTATTAACGTTGGAAATCAGTAGTAATAATACCAGTACGAACGAGCATTTTAATGCATTATCAGACAAAATATATACTTTTACTGAAACTTTGAGTGAACAAAATGTACGCTTAAAATTTCTTGAAGACGAAAATGCTACTCTCCCTAACGAAATACAGGATTTAAAAGTTTTGCATGCCCGAGCTACCCCGAGCACGGAAATGAAAATTACGGGTATCCCGACTATGTCTAATATACCATTACCTGAACTGACTAGTAAAATTTTACATTATATAGATTTAGGAGCATTAAAAACTGATACTTAAAAATACGTGAGTTTAAACTAAAAAACAAAAATTCTTCTAATGAAACGGAAGTTCAAAATGGTCACTCAAGCGGCGATGATAACAATGCGAGAAATAAGGGAAACGAAAAGGATAAGATACCGACTTTTTCTTATGTCGTCAAATTTAAGTCATCTGGTACACGCGATCACGTCTTAACAGTTAAGCGAGACTTCGGCGAATTGTTATTTTCTGATCTTTACCAGGGTGCCGATAATCTAATTGTTAATTTATATGAAATGTTGCCTTCAGTTGTTCACAATCTTTTGTATTTAACTAAAGAGAAAGTTAAACAGTGCAAATATAACTATGTCTGGACACGTGAAGGCAATATTTATTTTGGCAAAAATGATAAGTCTGACAGAATTTGCATAGTAACCGAAAATTACCTTGAGAAATTGTGACTGCCATGAAATTCTAACTCACTAGCGCAATCCTTTTGTAGACATTCATTGTTACGTGTCGCTCAAATTAATGCCAATTCAATAAAAGATCACTTAAACGAAATAGAAATATTTCTTATTAATAAAAATATCGATATACTGTCCATATCCGAGTCCTGGCTTATGCATAATAAAGAAGATTCTCACTTTACCATATTGAATTTTAATCTAGTTCGCAACGATCGAGGCTGTTTAGCAACTAGTGGCAAACGTACTTATATTCAAGCTGGCGGAGTCGCATTTTATATTCGGAATGGAATTTCATACAGAATACTTAGTGCTCCACAAATAAATGCTTCGAATGACACCGAATATCTACTTGTTGATATTAGTTTAGAAAATAACAAGCATGTTCCTTTTGCCTCAATTTATCGTCTACCTAAGGGTAATGTTCTCACGAGCTTTTTTGAGTAATTTCAAAGATATGTACATCTTCAATCGAATGTTATTCTAGCTGGAGACTTGAATTCGGATTTATTAACTAATAATTTTTATGGATTACATTTGCAAAATTTTATTACTGAAAACTGTTTGTTTCTTGTACCATCTGGTGCGACACATCATAAAGATAATTCTGATATATGGCTCGATGTTATACTTATTGACTCTTCAAGCAAGGTTCATTCACGATTATATAATAATTGATTATAAATTAGATGGTCCCATTAATATGAATATTACAGTGATGTCGATAGATTTTAGAAAAGTTTCTTCGAATTTATTTTCCAACGATATATGTGCTTCTTTGGAGGATATGTATAAGCGATTCAGTAATGTTAATGATGTAAACATTCTGTTAGATGAATTCAAATCAAAGGCCGTTGATACACTAAATGCACCATTTATATATACCATATACATGTACCATTTACAACCCGTCGTATTCGTAAAAATACTGCCCCGTGGTTAAATAAAGAACTTAAGGATAAATGTAAATACCGAAATCGACTATATAAAGAGGCTAAACGCCCGAAGAATTCATCCCTTCTGTTAGAGTATAAAATAGTACGCAAACAGCTTAAAAACGAGATAACTTTAGCTAGAGATACCTACATAACTCAATCATTAGCATCAATTTCAGATAAATCTAAATGTTGGAATCTACTAAGTAAATTTGGCCTTGTGAAGAGTAAATTATCATCACCTCTGAATATTTTTACTGCCGATGAACTTATTCGCTACTATTCTTCAGCCACATGTTGTCACCCACCTTGCTCAATTACAAAACTTCAGAAAATACTCGCGATACCGTTACGTGACAACGAGCGTAGCTTTTCCTTCAGACCAGTGAACAGAATACAAGTCCAGCAAACAATGTTGTTGTGCCTTCCTAAAGCTATAGGATGTAGTTGTGATGGACTTTCTCTTTCTTACTTCCAAGAAATGCTACTATTATTAGTCCCTTTTTTTACCGATTTTTTTAATATGTCGATATCATTTTGTACATTTCCTACAGAGTGGACAAAATCACTCATAGTTCCCCTCAGTAAAGTTCTTACGCCTGGCTCTCCAGCAAATACAAGACCAGTTGCTAACTTATCTCATTTTGCTAAAGTATTTGACTCTCTCATGACGCAACAGCTAACTGAGTGTCTTGAAGTAAATTCACTTCTTTCTCCATTCCAATCAGGGTTTAGACGCAATTTTAGTACGCAAACGGCGCTATTGAAAACTACCGAAGATATTCATCGCGGAATCGAGAAGGGATTGGTTACAGTCCTATTACTTTTCGATCTCAAACGGGCTTTTGTTTGCATTAATCGCGAATTACTTTTGAAAAAGCTTAGAGAAATTAATTTTTCCGATGAAGCTATTAGTTGGTTTCACTCGTATTTAACAGGCCGGTCTCAAGCTGCGATTAATCTTGATGGTAGCGTATCATTTTATGGAAAACTCTTCAGGAGTACCACAAGGCTCAACTCCGGGCCCAATTATTTTTCTAATATTTATCAACATGCTAGCACTATTCTTAGTTCATTGTAAAGATAATTGCTTACTTTTTGCGGACGATTTCTAATTCTACATACAATATGAACCAGCTGAATTGCCAGCTGCGATCTCTAAATTAAATGAACATGCTGCTGCTGTTGTAAATTGGGTTAAATCAAACGGACTAATTCTTAATGTTGATAAAACGCAAGCCTTGCTTATTGTATCCGTGAAATATCACATGCGTATTGATAAAAACAATCTTCCACCCTTAGTCGATGGTTCAATCATACCACTTGTAAGCACAGTAAAAAATTTGGGTGTTATTCTCAGCGAAGACTTATCGTGAAATGCCCATGTATTACAAATTTACTCTAGGGTCCACAGTGTCCTTTATCGTCTAAGATTTAGAGGTAGATGTCTATCAAGTCGGATAAAAACTCAACTAGTCAATGCACTAATATTTCCATACTTTGACTACGCTTGTCTAGTATTCAGTGATCTTTCGCAATATCTTGCTGTTAAACTCCAGTGACTATGTAATACTGGCATACGCTTCGTATTTAGTCTAAAACGTGATGCAGCGTTGCAACCGTATTATAAACAGCTAAATTGGCTACCCATGCTGAGCGTCGAAAATACTTTTTAGGAGTTACTATTTATAAAATATTAACGGTGTCGAGACCGGAATATCTTCATAAGTTATTCCCGGAAATCAAAGATTCACACGTCGTTCTGAAAGACTGAAATCGTCAAATTTTGTAATCCCCCTAGCTACAACGAGAACTTATCGATACACATTTTCTATCCAAGCTATGGAACTTTGGGATACTTTGCCTATCGCGATTAGACTTAAAAAGACTGTAGAATCGTTTAAAATTGCATTATATGGATATCTTATAGGATTAGAACACCCCTAGGTATGATTAGAATTTAATTTAATTAATTAAAATTGCTATTATTAGTTTTGTACTCGTGAGATATACATTACAAATATTTTAACTGAGAGGCTATTTCTAGGAAATGCACTGCAATGTAATTATTGTTATTAGTATTAATTTGTAATAATTGCTATATTCTATATATACATTTTTATACATGTTACAATAATTAAAATGTATTATATTGTTTGTTTGCCATACGGTTATGATAACCTTGGCATAAATAAATTTGTTATCAATCTCTCTCTCTCTCTCTCTCTCTCTCTCTCCCTCTCTCTCTCTCTCTCATTGCTGCAACTAATTTATAACGACACGATATTCTTTTAACGAACGCAGTTTATGAATTAATCCTCTTCCCGCGATCTCAACACCGTTTAGCTAGCGGAATCACTAACAACTTGCGAACTACTTACAGTATCATATTCTGCCATGTCTCAAAATTTATAGCTCGGCAGGTACTATAAAAATTCGTAACAACACAATGGGCGAATGCCTGGCCGTACAACAAGCTCTGTCTAACATTCCATCATACGATGGTAAAACATGTCTTTAAAAACATTTTTACAAGACGTTGAAACTGGACTCACTATATGTCCAGAAGGTATACGCAAAACCTTTTTTAAGGGCGTCGTCGCAAAATTATGCGATACCGCCCGTGACGCCGTCGGAGACACCACAATTAAGTCCGTGGACGACCTTAAAAACGTCCTTCAGGAATATTTCGCTCCGAAAAAGACATACTCATATTATTGTACTGAAATACAAGTCATCAGAATGAGACGAGGAGAAACAGTAATGGAATATAACAGCCGAATCAAAAAAATAATGGACAGCGCAAAGGCATCATTAAGGTAAAAATTTACGGCTATACAAGTACCTCATATGATAACGATGTTGGAAGGAATCGCACTTGAATCCTTCAAACGGGGACTTTCGGACGATCTCCTGTGCGCTGTAAACATACAGGAACCAGCAACGCTTGACGCAGCTCTAAAGATTTCCCAACGTATCGAAAAGGATATGATAGGGTCAAACGATAGAAAAGGCAATATGAGTATCATTGCAAATGACCTCAAAGAAGACGAATACGATAAACGTTATGTTCATTTTCGAAATGACCATACACCTGCAAACAGAACTCCATGGAGAAGCCAATCTCCCGCAGGGACAATAGAGACTGTAGAGACAATCCCCGATCTAACTAGAATCCTCAAAACAGAACCTCATACGATCAACGAGGAAGGAGCAACTACAGAAATAATTACCAGACCAGAAGCCCAACCCAATTTCATCAATTCAAAGGACGTCGGGATGACTACCGAACAAGGAGTCCTACCCGTCAATTCGAGGATCGTCGAGACGAAGAACGACGAGACCACTACACAACGAAAAATCCTTCTGGTCAATTTGAAGACCGACGAGACCACTACACAACGAAAAATCCTTCTCGTCAATTTGAAGAACGACAAGACCATTACACAACAAAGAGTCCTTCTCGCCAATTTGAAGAACGACAAGACCATTACACAACAAAGAGTTCTTCTCGCCAATTTGAAGAACGACAATACGAAGGACATAGACCCGAAAACTTACAAAATCACTTCACATACATCGCTTACCCTACACATTATCCCTTTGTACCACAATATTTCCCACAATACCCAACTTATAAGTTTCCTAACCCAAACTTTCCTTTTCAAAAGACTAAATCTGAGGAGAATTTAAACCCCTTGACTGCCCGCTGAACGGACGCGTCGACGAGCGAAATGTCCAAAGAGCGTCCCCCAGCGGTCAAATTTATATCAGCCGAACAACTCCAGAAGAAACCTGCGGACGAGCAGCCCCTTCCCTAATAATTCTAAATGCCCCCGAACTACAACAACCCACAGAGTTCTTAATAGATACAAGTACCGCAATAAACCTAATACATGTAAACTCACAACAACCCAGAACTATCATAGCCTGTCATGAAGCCATGCCCATAACGGGAATCACAAAGGATAGCTTAACAACCGCTGGATCAACAGAACTAACTTTCTTTGACACGCCTATTAAGTTCCAAGTCCTAATCGACGACCTCCCAATTCCTATAATAGGAATATTAGGTGTTGATTTCTTAAAAACAGAATCAGCAGAAATCTCCTTTCACCATAACGCTCTAATCACATTGGCTAGACCTATTAAACCAATAAGGTTTACTAACTACGAGTATAGGAGACCTAAACCAACTAAATACATATTACAGGCTAGAACAAAAAACTCAAATAAAAATAAATTTGTTTCCCACTGATCTAAAAACTGGATACATACCCCGGCTCGAGACCCCTAAAAACATCTTTATCGGAGAAGCTGTGGTTACTAACGACAAACAAGAGTGTTACGTCATGGCGACCAACGCTTACGAAGAAGATGCTGAAATCGAAATTCCGCCCATGGAATTGCAACCCTACGACTCTAACTAATCAGAAGATTTCTTCGAGACAGAGAACAGCGACAACGAAATTTCTCCGAACTGCCTACAAAGCATTGTCGACTCCTTATGCATGGACCATCTCAACGCCGAAGAACGGGAACATGTGATCGAACTCGTCACTAAATACCAAGAGTTATTCTATTTACCTGAATACTCTTTGCCCGCGACTGACGTACTAGAACACAGCATCCCGACTACAGACGACACCCCAGTATTCATCAAACAATACAGGTACCCTCGGAGATGCCCATCCTTTGCCCCAGATTAATGAAATCTTGGACAGACTAGGTGGTGCAAAATACTTCTTGATTTTCGATATGGCTAGCAGGTTTCACCAAATAAAAATGAACCCCAAAGACCGCCATAAAACTGCATTTAGCACAGGCACTGGTCACTACCAATACGTGACAATGCCGTTTGGTTAAAAAAACGCACCAGCCACCTTCCAACGTCTTATTAACCAAGTACTATTGGGACTTCAAGACGTTGAACTTTTGGTATACCTGGATGACGTAATTGTATACACATCAAACCTAGAGGAACATCAGAAAAAGGTAATAAGCCTATTTGATCGCTTACTAAAGGCTAAACTTTCACTCCAGCCGGACAAATGCGAATTTCTCGCCACTGAAGTCCAATACCTAGGACACATTATCAGCGAAGATGGCGTACGCCCCGACCCAAAGAAAACAGAAGCAGTCCAAAAATTCCCAAGACCGAGAAATCAAACTTATATTCGACAATGTCTAGGACTCGCCGGATATTACACAAGATTCATCGAAAACTTCTTTGTAAGAGCACGACCACTATCTGATTTACTTAAGAAAACCATACCTTTCGAATGGAAAGATGAACATAATAAAAGTTTTGAAGATTTGAACAATGCACTATGCACGGCACCTGTCCTGCAGTATCCAGACTTCTCTCAACCCTTTATTTTGACGACAGATTCATCGGATTTTGCGGTCGGAGCTGTCCTAAGTCAGGGAAAGATCGGCGAAGACCGCCCCATAGCCTACATGTCCCATATAATGAAGCCAGCCGAAAAAAATTATGGACTGACGGAGAAGGAATGCCTCGCAATAATTTACGCAGTACTCCATTTTCGACCTTACTTGTATAGTCGGGAGTTCATCCTAATCAGCGATCATGAACCATTAAAATGGATAGACTGTTAATAAACCCCCTGTCCAACGCCTCATTAGATGGCGCACTAGGTTAAGGGGATACGAATATAAATTCATGTACAAACCAGGACGACTAAATATTAACGCAGATGCTTTATCCAGAAACCCCGTACAACCTAATGCCATTGCACTACCAACATCCTCTTTAGCAAAAATCACCCAAAGTACTAAAGGAAGACCAATGGGTTCCAAGAATAAACCCCCTCATCCTGTCGGATCCGATTCCGGTCCGAGACAGCCGGAGCCACCATTGCTGAAAGAGTCCGACAACGGAGGCTTAAACCGGCAATAGTACTACAGAAATCCGCACCACTTAATAAGGATAAAACATCCCAATCAAAAACACCCAAACCGGTTCCATCAACTAGTGGACCATCCAAAACTGAACGACCAGCACCCGTTAAAAGGGTCACCTTTAGCTCGGGAGACGACTCCAGTACTATCACAGAACCACCACCAGAACCACGAAAACGATACAGCGGATTTCCAAGCCTTGTATCGAAAGGGCCACCAACTAGAAGGACAACCCCCTCTTCTGAAGATGAGCAACATCCCGCGGAAACACAAAATAAAAATATCAAGGAATTAAACCCCGAGAACTCTTCATCAGACGAAGTAGAACGATTCAAAGATTACTGGTGGGACAACCACCACTCCAATATGCGAGGGCGATGACACCCAATGGCACAATCAGCCCCGGTAGCACCCGAACTGTCCGAAAATAGCGAATCTGCCGATTCCGTTGCCGAATTTAGGCGACAGTTGAGAAACCCACTACCTGCACTATAGGTAACGATCAACTTCATAGGTAGCGATCCTATGTCAAAAGCCTCAGATACTATACCACCGGGAATATTTTATCCTGAATTTATCAGAAGACCGGACATTAAGTTAAAAATCAAGCTCATCAACAAAGGTATAACACACATGAAGGATAATATACTTCACTTTACTTCTGCAGATTGCGAATTCGCCACACCTCTCACAAAACTATTGATAGACTTAGATAAAATCGATACTCATAGTATAAAAAACCGGAAACCTAAAAAGGGGTAGGTCATTGTAACACCAAAATCCACGATAAATATCCTTACATCAATATTGATTAATAAGCATTTCGAACTTATCTCACTACAAGATCTTCGAGAAACCGTCACTAACGTAGCAGACTCTATAAAAAAATATAAAATGAAAACGTTATCGCTGTCAAAGCAGAATGACCTATCAGACCAAATAACGTTCTCCACATTCCTCGATGTACTTAAGGAAACCCTGGGCGAATGTGAATGTACAATCTTTATTTGCTACGAAACCATCACTATACCACCAGAGGACATACGTAACCAAATAATTAAAGAATATCACGACAGTCTGATAGGCGGACACAGAGGAGTAACTAAAACATACCGACGTATCCGCGAGAAATTCTATTGGACAGAAATGATATCGGACATAACAGAATACATCAGGAGCTGTAATAATTCAGAGAAAAAAAGTCAGAATAAAAAACAAAGAACCAATGGTAATGACCGATACACCAATAGAACCCTTTGATAAAATATCCATAGATATCATCGGACCACTTCCTTTAACTCCCGATGGTAATAAACATATACTCACAATTCATTGCCCTTGCAATTCCAGACACTAAAGCAGAAACAATAGCCGACGCTTTAGCACGACACGTGATAACCCTATACGGATCTCCCCGTATAATCTTATCCGACAAGGCACCAGCCCTGATTGGTAAGGTAAAGCAAAAACTTTCAAAAATATTCAAAATAAACCAATTCACGACATCCGGTTACCACCCCCAATCCAACGGTAGCCTAAAAGGAAGCTATCTAGTGCTCTTGGAATATATTCGCCAATACATCGATAAATACGAGGACTAGGACAAAATAATACCTTTTGCTATATTTTCATACAACACTAGTGTTCACGAGTCCACCAACTTTACGCCATTCGAACTAATTTTTGGTAAGCCAGTTCGCACCCCAATTTCATTTACAAATGACACCGAAACATATCCATCATACTTAACCGATTTAATAAATAGACTACATGACACTAGAATGATTGCAACGCAGACTCTGATAGACTTGAAATATAAATCCAAACATTATTATGATAAAAAAACTAAAGACCACCCTTACTCGCCAGGTGACAGCGTATATGCGCTTACAGAACCAAGAATAAATAAACTAGATATGACTTACAAATGTCCATACAAGATAATAGAAATTTTAGAAAAACACAACGTCTTTCTAGAAGATGAAACTGGCAAATGGTTTCTTAAACATATCGACAAAATAAAACGAGCCTATCAAAGATAAGAACAATTTTGTTACAGATGAGGTGCGAAATCGTAGTCATAATAGCCTTTGCAATTCGCGGAAACACAACGGATAGATTCTCTATTCAAGAGATCAATTAAAACCCCGGGATCCTCTTCGAGAGGTTTGAAGACATAAGATACACTCAAGCGGACTGGAAAATAATAGTCTTCATCGATATATCGCCACTACGATTCAACCAAAGTTATATGAACCACACGGTGCAAAACATAAGGTACTCGTGTTATCAACACCCATTTTTCTGCACTACACTAACAAAAAGATTAAATTACATCGACACCAAAATAAAAACAGTAAATTCTATACATGAAAATTTAATTGATTCCATGCAAAAAGTTGAATCGATAGACCCTACCGAAAACCCAACACCCACAACTATCAAAAAAAGAAGCGCACCATTCGGATTTATGGGAAGCATTAGTAAAACTCTCTTTGGCACATTATCCGAAAGCGATGGAGAACACCTAACGGAACAAATTAATTTTTTATTCAAGGGCCAAACAAAAAAAGTTGGCCAGAATAGCAAAAGAAGACACACACATAGTAAAACACAAAATTTTCTCTATAGAAGAAAACATAAAACATTCCAACAAAGTCATAAACGAAAGTCTACTCGCACTGCGCAGAACGACTCAAGAAATGTTCGATCTCAAAGACATATGGCAAAGATATAACTTTACCCGAGAATTCAGCGACATCAGTAATGAAATAGAAACAGCCCTTCATATGTACCAAGACACGTTCCAAACAATCGTGGATGCTGTACGCTCAGCAAGGATAGGTCAATTACACCCCTCACTTATTTCCACTAATAAACTTAAACAAATAATTAGACAAATAGTCGACCTCCACCCGGAATACGAGTTCCCAATCCCAATAAACCATGCCTGGACAGACAAATTAACAGAAATAGCTCCTGTAAAACTAGGCTTTAGAAAGAATAAATTCCTTGCAGAATTATACAGAATGCACCCAATCCCTATCGCACAAACACACGTAGAACATACTACTTCAGCATTCATAATACCTCAAGCACCCTACATCTCACTAAGCCACGATAAGAGAGCATATAGGTTCCTATCAGAACAAAACCTCCATAAATGCAAACTAACCCAACACCACACGATTTGCACGTATGATCATCCAATCTACGAAGCTAACGGAGATATGGCCTGCGAATATCTACTACTTAATCAACCCAGCCATGACAGCCTTAAGAAATGTAGCATAAGTTACCTTCCCCAACATATCTATCATGGATGGCTGTACTCTCTTCCCAAACTCACCACGATACAGATTTTATGTCTTGGGGAACAACACGAACTAGTAAGAAAAACAGGCGTCGGACTACTCAAAATCCGACCTAGATGCTCTACGCGCCAAGACCACACAACATTAGAAAGAATAAAAAACCTAGGCACAAGTGTTAAATATTTGTATTTGCCTAAACTATCACTTAACGTAACCAATATTGATAACCTCTTCTACCATAAATTAAGAATTATAAATAACTCTCTTAACCATCCAACCGCCATAGCAAAGTACGTACCAGCAAAACTGGAATCTCAGGTAACACTCGAAACAATACAAGACAAATATGACTCATTCATCGCTGAACAGGACAGTAGTGCCATTGGTAAAACAAGCAATTTACGAATGCCCAACCAACGTAACAGAATGCCAACTACTCTTAAGCAGAAGCAAAACATTTCTTCAGAAGATTGGATACAACAACTAAGCTTCTAAACCGTCTCACCTATTTTCCTGTCGCCACAGAAAAAACAGAAGAAACCAAGAAAAAACCAACTACAATTATTAACGGTATCACAAGCGACCTCGGAGAACTTGACACGCTAAGAGAAGACAATAGATTATACCGCTACACCACTATCCAAGAAGTCAATTCATCACTTCAAAGATCGCTTAAAAACTTCTTAAATTTCATGCAAACATGGTTCACCACAACACAAACCACACTGGATAAACATATCCAGATATACCACGATACGATGGAAATAATTGAATCCGCAACTCAAGGAAGGATCAGTACGCTACTACTTCCCAACGACCTTAAAGAAAATTTAAAAAGCCTAATCCAATAAAAAGAACCCAACACCATACTCCCAACCATCGACCCTTTCTCCTCCGACTTCCAAAAACTTTACCAAATAAAAATTAGAAGATTGATAAGAAAAATAAGCATAACAATAACCCTACCTCTCTACTCTAATTCTTTCTATGAGCTACACCGAATACACTCAGTATTGGTACCACAACAAGGCGAAACCACTGCAAACATAAAACATAACGGACAGTTCATCGCCCGAAACAACATAACCAACCAACACATTTTCCTTATCGAAAACCAATTTCTTTCCTGCCCCCGACTACAGCAAGACACATATTGTAACCTACGAGTCCTTATCCAAAGGCAAACTTCTTGCGAGTTACATGTATTAACCAACTCTCCGACCATCGCATGGGAATCATGCAACGTTTTGATCCATAATAAACAAAAGACCACCTGGACTCACCTAGCAGAAACAGATGACTGGTTGTTCGTCGCACCCGAAATTGAGTACTTTCAAATACAGTGCTGCAACAGATCAATCGAGGATACGACCATTGCAGGACTGGGAATCCTTCACCTTGGAGCACAATGCGAAGCCTACGTCAGAGATATAATCATACCACCAGCTGTGTCACTTACCAAATGGCACTCTCATTTTAAATCCGATTCAAATCTTCAAATCAAGGATACCAATAACACAGATCTCGTCCACCTTAAAAATTACATCAATTACCTCACCATACTATTCTCCATTATGTTAATTTTGACAGTCATTTTACAAGCCCTGGTCTTGTAAAATGAACACCACCGAGACTATGCCCCGACCAAAATTCTACAAACCTCACGAAAGAAATCGACCGTATAATCAAATTAACAAACCTTAAACAACTTCATATAGACGATATTAACAACCCGACGGAGCCAAACAAATACAGGCTTTCCCCCATGAACGATGTCATCGACCCACTTATCCCTCTTCTCGAACGAACGTCGCAAACGTTTACAGACACCCAACAAGTCCTATAAACGCACTCGCAAACCTACGCAATAACAGCCAATAATTTTATTTTTTCTATCATGCCCTTATTCTTTTTTTGTTTTCTGCCTACAGATGTACCACATTCTTTTCTTTGCACATCTGGTAGCCTTCACCCAAGTTCAGAAGTTCGATGCCATACCTGGAAACTATCGATTAGTGGACACTATCTTAAACGTGGACCGACTAATACTGAACGAAGGTCACATCGAGACCGAGATCACCCTGGCTCGCACGGAGTGCCTTGTTACATCAAGGCTTTGTCCCCTCGGACTACCAAGAGTAGAATATCTAGCCATCTTACTCAACACGTCAAGAAGACAGCAGCGTGAAATCATCACCAATACGGAGGACACCCCAGAGGATTCTAGAAAAGAAAGCTCCGAAATATTAATGGTAGTCTTCAACAAGATAACAGCCATGAGGGACAAAGCAATGGCCCTCCGCTCATCCACGCCATTTCCGCAGAAGGGAAAATTCCAAAGGGAACTGGACTTTGTCAGAAGCGTCAGACAATGGATCGCAATTACGGAAGCTATCCTAAATTGCCATGTCGACATCATGAAAAGAATAATCGACATTACTACTAGTGTCGATCCTGAACCTGCATTTCCCAATATAAAAATTTTAAGAAACAGCTACAAAGTGACCATACGGATGAACTTCACGACGCCAACTGCCAGTTCAGAACTCCCACTCAATACCATACAAGAGGAAGTAATAAATCAAATAGAAATATTCCGCGTTAACCAGGAATATAGGAACTACCTTCTCTACGCACTAATTACGCTAGGAACAATAGGATTCACCATGACCATTCTCTTCATGATGTGTGCCTCAACTAAGATCAAGGACCTAAAATCCAAGTATTAACACTTGAAGAAGACGCGCAAGACGAGACCCACCATCGAAGTATTCCACGCCTCGCTACTACCACCATCACGGCCTTTTCTAATGGAACTTACGCCGACACCACCGCCTCTTCCTGAAGAACCACCGCAATTAACATCTTTCGTTCCAAAGACCAACGCTTTCGCTGCCCCACTATTAACATAAAATTTGTATTATTATTATTATTAATTCTCTGTTTTTATTTTTTTTTGTGTGTTATCACTCCTCAATTTAGCAACAAAAGGGTTGATCTTTAACATAAGATCTGACTATTTTCATGTATAAATTATGACCACCAATTAATAGCGAAAAACGTTAATACTACCGCCATTATTTTTTAAATTTCTTTTATTGCCTTTTTTCCCTCTTTCTTTTTTATCATTTCCTTGTAATTATTATTTTGAAGCGACAACAACCAGGTTTTTTGTTGTTCTCGCTTCTCCACTAACAGGACTTAGCCCTCGTATTACGGGAGTCACTGAAGGATAGCGCGCTATACTTTATGTTCTAAAAAAAGGGGGAAATAATGGGAAGAAAAGGAGAAGAAATGTATATGTATAATAACGAATGAATATTATAATCACATAAACGTATACGAATACAAATTTAGCCCTTTTTGTTGTTCCTCTTTCTCCTCTCCCCCTCTGACATCCACGAATACACCACACTCCACACTCAAAACTACCTACAGTGCATGTATCAATGTCGACCTACATAGCTGCATGAAATAATATGTAATTTGTCGTAGCAGAACAACTAGTGCATGGGACGTAGGACGAAGAAAGATCATATACAGACGTTTACATATATATATGTTTTACAATCACCATTGGTTTCAGCAAATGGATCCCATGAATAACCTGCACCTATTACTGGATCTGGGATGCAATCCCGCGCTGGAACCCTGCCATCAAAGGACACCCCGAAACCACCAAAAATGTACGGTATGCCAGCGCCCTATGGAAAGCAGACCACTGCTAACGCTAAACCCTCATCCAGGACCCGACCAGGTATGGATTGTCCAGTGGCAACACAGGCTATTAAGACTCAAAATCACGAAAGAAATATTCGCCCAACTACGCCCTTACCTGCGTATACGACCACCAAGAGTCTCCACACGGACACCGAAGATGACTAAGATACCTCCTAACCTCTCTTCCTTCCACCATCCAAGTATACATAAAAAATAGAAGGAATAAGGGGTGGGGACGGCGGTATGCGTGTATGCATGTGTATTTGAAGATAAATAAAAAAACTACGAATAAATACCTTATACGAAGTGTAATCACATGTTATGAAAGGTGCGCTTCCACGAACAACTTGTCGCTAGCTCATACGAGACATCGGCTGCGCGAAAATGAAAAATAGGTGATACGCCACTTAAATTCATCGAGGACGATGATCTCTCTGACAAGGGAGGTGTAACATCCTGGTTTAATATATATAAATTCTTTTTTTAAATTTCTTTTAAATCTTTTTGTGACGTATCACATGTTTTTCATTTTATAAGCCCAACAAACATGTAAATCTCCGAGACAAATTGTTATTTTAGGCAAGTAGGAGAAACTTAAGCCGAAATAAAATGAGAATTCGTAGAATGAGATTATTACTTAATTGCGCCAAGAACGTCTTATGTTTGATCGACACGTAATGAGTGTGTTGATTAAACATGATAGACGAAAAACCGAGAGTGCACTTATCTGGCTGGAGACGCATTTCGGCGGCGCTTGTTTCTATAGTTTACAACCCCTGCCATTAGCGCTACGGCCGCCGCCGCCGCCGAAAGGTGTATTTAATTTAGCCGGGCGCACAGCTCGGTGTCTTTTAGTTTTCGTGAGTATCCAGCAGAAGCTGGAAGCGAACAGCCCGCTGCATAGACGTGTGAGTTGCGACTTGTAATAGTTCAACGTACGAAGTGTAAAGTTTTGCTGCTAAGTCCAGCCATTGTTCACTAAAATCCAAAAATATTGTTATTCAGAAAAGGGTAGATTGCCTCAGACTATATAAAACATACAAATTACGACAAGCTACAAATAAAACGCAAGGTGAGATTACAAAATATATATATTTTAATTTCTTTTACAAAAAACCCGATCTTTTTCCGCAAGGAGCACATTTCCCTATCTGATCCTCCTCCTCACGTTCTCCCCTTTCACGCCACGCCACCCAAACCTACTCGTGCAAACCGCTCGGCACGCAGTAGGAAAAGTCGTAGCATACTCGATTGTTTTTAACAAATAATTCAGTACGTTACAATTCAATACATTTTTCCAAAAAACTCTCATTATTTATTATATGGTCAGTGCATCCGCTATTTAGTAGCCATTTAATTTCGTTACCAAACCTATCATTACCTACGCTGTTCTGCGCCGCATGTACTGTTGCTACCCAGGCGTTGGCTTCTGAACCTCTCTATTGACTGTACTGGCTCATTGCTGCTGCTGGCGGTAGTTTCCATGCCCTCTGCCATAGTTGCTTCTTCCGTTTCTGCCTCTGCTGCGACCACATGTTGAACCTCGCCATGTTCCGTCGCTGTGTGCCGCTTGGCCGCCATCTTGGCAATCTCGTACAAAATGCCCGGTTTTGCGACATTTGAAGCGACTTCCTCATTTTGCAGTAAAAACATTCGATCTTCTTTCTTCATCTTTATTATCAATTTTCATCTCAGAAATTTGAATTTTATTTTTGACATAGGCTGCTGTTTGATCTTCTTCCTTCAATGTGTCTATTACGAGGGTAGTTCAATAAGTCTTTAGAATGACCAACAGATGGCGCGCGAATCGCTCCAAATCATCTGTTTTCAGTCAGCACCACTCCCGACTAGATATATGGTGCAGTCACAGTCCACATCTTCTGAGTTTACGTGTTTTTATAACCAATTGAAAAAAAAAATTGCTTGTTAAGAAAAATGGAAAAAAACGAGTTCAGAGCGGTAATTAAACATTTTCATTTAAAGGGTTTAACTCCATATGAGATAAAAAATGAATTGGACTCAGTTCATGGCACATCTGCCCCTGCCTTAGCAACGGTTTATAACTGGGTAAATGAATTTAAGCGTGGTCGTACATCAATAAGTGACGAACCACGTTCAGGAAGGCCCGTAGAAGCAACTACTCCCGAAATCATCAATAAAATCCACGATATGGTGTTGAAGGATAGAAGATTAAAAGTGCGTGAGTTAGCTGAGGCCACAAGGATATCTATAGGTGCAGTTGTTTCAATTCTACATGAAAAATTAGGCATGAAAAAGCTATCGGCAAGATGGGTGCTGCGTTTGCTCTCAGCTGAGAATAAACGCAATAGAGTGGTCGCCTCTGAGGCTCTTTTGGCGCGCATAAGTCGGAATCCTGAGGAATTTTTTCGTCGATTTATGACTGTGGATGAAACATGGATACACCACTACACTCCTGAGACAAAGGAACAATCCAAACAGTGGATTTCCACAGGCGAACCAGCTCCAAAGAAGGTAAAGACCGTAAAGTCAGCTGGTAAGGTTATGGCTACAGTTTTTTGGGATGCACGTGGAATTATACTTATTGACTACTTGGAAAAGGGTAAAACAATTACTGGTGAGTATTATGCATCATTATTAGAGCAGCTGAAAGAAGAAATTAAAAAAAAACGACCACATTTGACGAGAAAAAAAATTCTCTTTCATCACGACAACGCCCGAGTTCACACATGCTTCGTTTCAATGGCTAAAATTGAAGAACTAAAATTCGAATTGGTCGAACACCCACCGTATTCACCAGATTTAGCCCCCAGTGACTTTTTCTTATTTCCAAACTTGAAAAAATGGCTCGGTGGACAGAGATTTACGGACAACAAAGACGTCATTGCCTCTGTAAGTGCTTATTTTGAGGAACTTCCGTAAACGCACTTTTCTGAAGGATTAAAAAAACTTAAAAAGCGATTGACCAAGTGTATAGAGCTCCAAGGAGATTATGTTGAAAAATAAAAAAAAATTTACCCAAAAAAAATTGTTTTTATACTTTATTCTAAAGACTTATTGAACTACCCTCGTAAATCATCAATGTAACTGTAATGACTTGGCAGCGTGTTCAGCATGTAATTCAATTTTTCTTTTTCGCTGATCTTGGCTCCAGCGCTTTTTAAATCGTTCACTGATTTTTCAAAATCATTAAAAAGAGTTACTGTGTCACTATATTTATCTAATCTCAATTTTTCCAATTTATTTTGATACTCAATTTACAATGCAGTAGACTTTTTTAAATACATCTCGTCTAACTTCTTTATAATTTTTTAAGCAGTAGTTTCTTCACAAACAAATTCTAATTGCATATTCGATATGGCACTACAAATCAAATTTATTGCCTTTGAATCATTTTCATCCCAATCTTCTTTATCTGCTGCCACCTTTTCTCTCATTATTACTTCATCACATTTTTTTAACTTGAGAAACATTGTATTTCTCTTTTTCCACATATTATATTCTTCCCCGTCAAACAGTGGTATTGTAACTTTTTTCCCATATTTTCTTCTATATTCTCGAACGTCCTTCGTGTTCAGAATTTTCTTCTTCAAATTTTACTTCTTGCTTAACTTCCGGCGTACTTGCTTCTTCCATAGACGTCTCGAACGTTCCTTCGTGTTCGAATTTATTTGAAGCTTTTCACACCACGTGGCTGTTTAACTTTACTTACTTTATATTATCTCTAAATTTTCCCGAGGGTCAATTTAGAGATTAATAAGTGTATAACCATGTTCTGCTACCATGTTAAATAAATTGAGGCTTAAGGTTGAGAGGTTTAGATATAATAATGTGGTTTATTTATACTATATACAATGCATACGACCCGCTCTCTCCGAGCGTACAGCAATGAGTAGTCCGAGTCATAGTCGCGCAGCATCGCGTTGTCGTACGACTCTCACATACGTGCGCCAGAGTGGGAAGACTTACATGTGTGCGTCTCTATACTACTGCTGCGCTATTTCTTACGAACAGTGCGCACCGAAAACTGTGTAACTATTCTATGCTATAATGTACAATATGAATGTACTATACATTCAACAATAATATAAAATAAGAAGTTTGAAGATCTAGAAAAAATTCTATTATAAGAGTGGTATCTGCTACGGCACTTGGGGCATCTATTCAGCACTGCTACCCAAACCCGGATCGCACATTGAAGACAACAGCAAAGATGCCTACACAGCATAAGACGTAAAAGCAGATTCTGTGAGTTGTTTACTGTTATTATAAATGAAAAATGTTCATACTAAAGATTTATAATATTCACATTCTTTTGTGAGTTTTGCTAATTCGTTTATACAGCTTTTAATATTATTTATTGATTCCTTATTCACATACACTATAAAATATTTGGCAATACCTGTCAAGCAATGTACTGTAAAGCATGTATAGAATATGTATAACGAGAATTATAAAATACGCAGAATGAGAGCCCTTGCACTGATCTCTACTTGTAACTGATACAATACTATCCTTCGACCACTACTACTATCCTTTCACGTACGTTATTAAACATAGCCCACATATATTTTTTGAGAAAAATTAGACATGGAGTTACGAAACGTTCTCAAACGTGCATCAAACATTTCTTACATTTATCAAAACGTTAAACTATTTAGATTGTAATATAACCTGCAGTTATAACAATTTTTCAAATATGTCATAAACCTCGTTATTAACTGCAGAGCTTATGCATACAGAAACATGTATAATGAGATACGCGGCATTGATTTCAACTTGTAGAACTTACAAATCCTTAACCATTATTATTATAATTATTATTGTTATATATTGCAAAAGAAACTGCCGTAAGAACATTTTTCTTACGTTTTTGATTCAATCTTTTGGCACGGTTTTTAATATGCATTATTATTCTTCGCATCTCGCAATCATTCAAATACTTGTTAAAATTCTTTGTCGAGTACAGACTTTATGTAAACTAAAGCCAATATAATGAGAGACCAGGAATTCATCATAATTCCCACGATCATTATTATTATTATTTTCCTTCTCATAATGAATATCAATCGTTCTTATCGACACATAGAAATATTTATCCTGCAGCAAACACCGCAATAATAGCACTTTCATTACGCATTTCTCATCTCTAATGCGCCTGATTTGCATAATACTCTCATAGTTAGGCGTAAGAAAAGCCCATGTACATATTTTATGAAAAATTATTAAAGGAGGCTTATTATTGATCTCGACTTATACAAGGAGTTATAAGATGTTCAATCCACTACCATTATTATTATTTTCCCTTTTCCATATTGAATAGCAATTGAACTTATCGAAACGGAAAAATATTTATCTTGCTACAAACACTGGCATAATAATACTTTAATTACTTATTTCACATTACTAACGTGCTGTATCTGCACAGTACCAACGTAATTACGCGTAAAAAGCAAGCCCATGTACATATTTTAAGAAAAATTATTGAAAGAATCCTCACGTTGCACTCGACTAAATAAGGATTTACAAGTTTTTCCCTCTGGTATTGTTATTCTCATTATTATAATTATTACTTTTTCTATATTTCCGTTAATTATAAATAAAAATTGAAATCGTATGAAATTTTTTTATATTTATCAAAACGTTAAAATGTTTATATTTCGAATGAAACTGCAGTGACAACATTTTACTTACACTTTTGATTAAATCTTTTGGCTGAGTTTTTAATACGCTTTATTATTATTCTAATCTCGCAATCTTTCAAATACTTGCCAAAACTCTTTATCAAGCGCAAAGTTTTTTTTATACTAAAGCATATTTAATGAGAGACCAAGCATTGGTCTAAGTTTGTTATACGCGATGCAAAACTTTCCCATCATTATTATTAGTTATTATTTTCCCCCTTTATACTTAATATCAATCGTTCTTATCGATACATAGACATATTTATCTTGCAACAAACACCGCAATAATAGAACTTTCATTACACATTTCTTACCTCTACCACACCTGATTTGCATAATACTCTCGTAATTAGGCGTAAGAAAAATTCATGTACATGTTTTATGAAAAATTATTAAAGGAGGCTTCGTATTGCTTTCGACTTATACAAGGAGTTACAAGACGTTCCCTCGACCACTTTTGTTATTATTATTTTCCTTTTTTCATATTGAATAGCAATTGAACTTATAGAAACGGAGAAATATTTATCTTGCAAAAACACTGACATAATAACACTTGAATTACTTATTTCCCATTACGGACATGCTTTATCCGCACAGTATCAATGTAATTATGCGCAAAAAAGCCCATGTACACCCAACATTCATTAATTCTTTTTGTGAGCTTTAAGAACGCACCAATACGAATACTTACATTTGTGTTTCAGCCAATGAGCGCCAATTAAATTCAAATAACCTTAAACGAATTAATGTGCATTGGGTGTACATATTTTCAGAAAAATTATTGAAGGAGGCCTGGTATTGCACTCAATTAAATAAGGAGTTATAGGTCGTTCCCTCTAGCATTATTATTCTCATTATTATAATTATTACTTTTTCTGTATTTCTGTTAATTATAATTTAAAAATGTAATCGTATGAAGCATTTATAGTATTTATCAAAACGTTAAAATATTTATATTGCAAAAGAAACTGCCGAAACAACATTTTTCTTACGTTTCAGATTACATCAATTGTCACAGTTTTTAATATGCTTTATTGTTTACCTAATCTTCCAATCTTTAAAATACTTCATAAAACTCGCTATCAAGTGCAGAGTTTATTGATACTAAAAGATATATAATGGAAGACCATGCATTTTCTGATTATGCGTAAAACGAAGGCCCCGGTACATTTTGAAGGAAAATGATTAATTAGAGGAATCGAATCGCTCTTGACTTTTTTCTACAAGACGTTCCCACTAACATTATTATTATTATTATAGTATTATTATTATTATAATTTTAAAAACACGTTTTTCTTACTTAGGAATCTTAAAAACACAAAAAATCATCATAATCTTTGATAATAAATATTTCATTGTCACCAAGCTATCTACTTGAGAAAGCAAAAACAAGGCGATGAGGCTTTGATTTTATTTATAATATGGAATGTTAATTAAAAAACCGCCTTTAACTGATCTAGAACAATGCTTTCTCAAAGAGATTTAATGCACAGTCATTTATTGAATATTTACATTGATACAAGTGACTTTATTAGCAATCGACAATGCTATAAACAATGTTATAGACTACGATGTTAAACTAGATTAAAATAGTGCATTGTTGACTCAAGACTTAATCAGTTGTATGCGGAGTTATTTCTAATTAAACTACAGAATTTGAATGAAAAATAAAAGTGCGTTCAAAAGTGATGGTAACCACAAAATTTGATCACATGAAATGCGTATTCAAATTTTAAAATCGTATTTTGCTTACAAAAATATTTTAAAGTCTTTCTTAGATATATAAAATGTAAAGAAATTGCTTCTTGTTTATGCATAAGTGCACATTTTGTACCTACCTAATATATAAATTTACAATAAATTTATTTCAATTTTGAAAATTTGTCAAAGTTCCAAATTGCATTTTTTAACAAAAACTACTGTATTGAAACTGTAAGATTCACCAATCAAAAGAAAATGCCATGATCTTTAAGGATATATACATATTTTTTAAATATCAAACGTATAAAATGAAGAAAATATATGCTGCTAATTTTACAAATTTTAAAAATTAAAAATTTTAATCCTTTAACTAAAACAAACTTTGAAGTAATTGTAAAATAGGTTAATAGAAATAAAACTACATGAACTTTACGAATATACGCAGCTTTTTGACGTATCTAACATATAAAATAACAAAAATATTTTTTTTTAATTTTCACAAACTTTACGAATATATGCAGTTTTTGGACATATCAAACTTATAAATAACAAAAAATTTATTTTCAATTTTCATAAATTTTAAAACTTTAATATCGCATTTCGTTAACAAAAACGAACTTTAAAGATATTGTAATAAACACCATTTGAGATAAAATTAAGTCTACTTTACGAATTTATGTATATTTATGGCATATTTATCGCACAAATAACAAAAACAAATTTTTTAGTTTTTCGAAAATTTTAAAAATTTAAAATTTTAAAAAATAAGGAGTAAATTTTGAACATTTAGCTCCAAAATCTGGTCAGTTCTGTATTGAGTCATATCTGATGTACCTGCAAAACTTCAGTCCTAAATACCACGGTATTCAAAAGCTATGGTTACCACAAAATTTGACCACATACATACATACATACATACATACATAGGAGAAGTCGGGGCGTGTTGGCCACCGTTAAAGTTTCTTTATTTTTTCTGGTAATTCAATAATGAAACTAAGAAAAAGAACTACACATTTATAAACTAGAAGTCTTCAGCTACTTAATTTTTTCAATAAAAGTATAAGTATTTTCATACATATTGTAAAATAAATGATTTTGCAAAAAGTAGCGAAGCTGTCATTACGCCTCGATTAATTCGTTAAATGAAATACTAGAGTGTTGATTCTTTTACTCATAACGTAAAAATGAGCAATACATACGTAAATCATAAAAAAGTTTTATAATATTTGCAGAAAATATGTTTTAGATGGAAATTAAAATTTAGAGACTGCATGAGCTAGTTCCAATGAATTTCAATAAACTGCGAAATACGTAACAGGATTTGTCACAGATTTAAAAATACCGCGATTTATAGTAGATTATTGTCTAAACTTTGTGTAGGAAAATAAATTTTTTGAATCTTCATTCCTCATAAATGAAAATGTTAATCGTTTTGGATAAGTGCATTTGGGGCGGTGTGTCCACCGTTTACAATTTATTAAATGTATTCTTTTTTTTTACATTTCCTTGCATATATTTCTCAAATATAGTACTTTGATACAAAAAATAAAAAAAGGAATTATTTCGAACATCGTATAAATCATGATTTAATCAATTTTTATTTTTTGAGATATACATAACCTGTCTTTACTATAGTATAATCCGTAGTAGGGTGCCACTTTTGGCGACGCAGCCCTATATACATACATACACATACACACACACACATACAGACACACGTACTCACGCACGCACTCACGCCCGCACACACACACACTTACATACATATAGACAGACATTTTGAAGATCCTGCGTATTCTGATTCAGCGACCTCAAAAACATCGAAATTGAGCCAAATCTTGGTTTTCAAAAAAATCACCCTGACAAAGCTTTCTCTTTGAGAAAGCAAAAATGAGCCCTGTTTGGTAAAAAAATTACCATGCCATTCTCGACAAATAAGCGATCAAACAAATTTCAAAAAATACATAACCTGAAGTATCTTGAAATATGAAGGTCATTGTGATCGGGGCAAAGAACTCGTTCAAGAGATAGTAAAATGCTACCGTTTTGGAAAGTTTCAGATCAAATGCTGCCGTTAAACTCCAGTATTCGCAGCTAACTAAAAATCGATTCTTTTTATAAAAGACTTTTTTTTCCAAATAAAATGATGAAGCCTGCACAAATTTTCTAGAATATTCTTCTGTATATTCCTAATTATACCAATTTTTTAAAAAAAATTTCCTTCTTATATTTTACAAATATATTTGTGTGAAAAAATGACGATCTCGTGAATAAAAAAACAAGGGAAATAGCTTATTCAAAATTTCGGATTGGAAAAAATAGATAATCTTATGCTCTTTCAAATTCATTATCACTCAATCGATGATATTATTTCTAAGCTATCAAAAGTCCAAAAAACTAATACTCATAAATCGAAAAACCGCTAAACAACAATACGTATCAAAAATAAAAAAAAATATTTTTCATCCGCCTTCCTTAAAAAAAAAATGAGCCCCAAAGCATTACAAGTATAATTTTTTAGCTCAGATAATCGTTAGTATGCCATAAAAGTGTGTACGGTAAGGACGGTGGATTACAAACAAAATTTGGAATTCTCTTTTTGTAGAGAAACAAATCGAGCGACAATGCTCTAAAATTTCCATCCAATGGAGTCCTATGAAATATTGTTCATCGGCTACATTTTTCAAGATACATATTTTCTTTAATGTATTAAGTAAACCCAGAGAAAGCAGAATCAAATGATACGCGCCGGATTTTCAGTTGAGCTTGGGGTACGATAAATGCAGTAGGCAGTATGTTAATTTACAGTTTTTTTTCATTTGGAATAGCATTAAAAGTTTTATGAAAATTCCGGGTACTGTAAGTCTAAGTTATTAACAACAACGAATCAGTGATATATGTAATTAATGAAAATAGGTATAATAAGCCTAGTAAAATTTTCGTTTGATTCAAATACGGGAGGGGCGCGCACGCGCATTTGTCTCTATTTCTCTCCCCTCCGCTGTTCTTTCTTACTATGGCTGCATATACATAACGCGGAGAAAATTGCGTGTCTTGGTATTGCTTGTCTGATTAATCTTGCTCATAGTTAAAAACCCTAAATTTTTTGCAGTTTATTTCAATAATGACGATTTTCCAAAGATCTTATCATAAAGGGCGTGTCAAAAAAAATTTAAGAAACTTTTTCGTAATTGCCTAGTCTAAAGGCCGCTACATATATATTCTGTTGAGCTTTCTCATTTAAATTTTTCATCGAACATTTCCCAAAGTATTTATACACCTGCTCAACGAAAGCATGGCAATAATATAGCTTTTTTCTTATTTTTGAAGCAAAATTTCGTATTTTTAATTTATATCATCATCGATTCTAAAATCTCCGTAAACTGATATGATCTTAGAGCATATAGTACCTACTAGTAGTTTATTACAAATACAATTAAAGTTTATCAGAGTTTCAGACTGCATTTGTTTCATATTTCATTTTTCCTTAATAATATTCTAATTGCATTATTACAAAATATTATTAATATTGAGAGTCAATCGCGCTGTGCTCTATGGTGTTGGAGAGCAGGTGGTACCTCCAAGAATCGAAAAATTCGACGAAGGTGGATAAGCTGTGCTTGATGTCGGTATTGACACCAAGCTGCCTCTCCAACCCTTCTCCCATTTTTTTAGGAGTTCGTCCACCTGCTTCACGAAATCCTAGACTATTCTTATCCGCGGGCAGCTGGGCTATTGTTTATCACCCAGCAATGTGTGTGAAGGAAGCTGGTCCACTACCACGATTGCTTCTTCGCAAGTTTGGGATTTGCCTGCCTCCTGGTTCATCTCTTTGTTGTGTTGGTACATTTTCTTTCTTTATTGTTTACCGGCGCATCGCGCATAGGGGGGGGGGGGGGCGAAATAGCTAGGATAGGATGCACCCTCGGATACATTGATCCTACTCCAGATCCCTAAGGCCCAGCCTTCATTTTCCCTGTCCCGGAATACACGGACGGGCAGGGATCGCCCGAAGCAATAGGGATGCCGATCCCCCTGCCCAATACGCACTTCCTAATCAGGGTTCGAAGCGGCCAGCTTCTGATCCCGCACCGAAACTAGCCGCCTTGACAGAGCAACGCTCACATCAGCCCTTCGTCGATGTCGAAGGGAACAACCAATAGGGGTCCGGGCAGTTCCAGCGGGTCACGGCGAGATAATAATCGGGTAGAGCGATTTTCTGTACATCATCCACACGACTAGTCGTACCGCCCGAGAGGAGATGTCTGTGTATTTTGTTCAGTGTAGTGAGTGTGGTAAGTACAGCGTAATGAGTGTAAGAGTAAATGTTTGTGAAGTGGGGTGTTGGCCATTGCGCGCTGCAGTTTATTCAATTTATTCGTTCCTAACCAGATAGAGTGACCACTCCCCCATCCGCAACCTGGGTCGCATCTGATTGCCTGGCTAAACGCCCCCTGCGTTCGCCTACGGGGCGCTATCCCAGGGGTAGAATAATAATAATAATAATAATAATAATAATAAAATAATAAGAATAATAAAAATAATAATTTATCGATGTACCCGAACCAATTAATTTTGAAATAATGGGCGCACACACATTCACCTCCTCTACGGTTGCATGGCAAACCGACTCACTAAAACCTACCAACCTTTCCACTTCTGGCGGAACCCACCCTGGCACCATTTATCACATTACCTCAGGGTGGTGCCATTCTAGTATCGTCTCGGCAACCGCTGCTGCCTTGACCTGAAACCAATTTAAAAATTCATAATTTTATAACTCGTCTCATTTATACGCGTATTCGAACCGGCGCATTCATCTCTGTACGGAAAGAAGAAGTATCCCTGTCCGTCCCCGCGATATTCATAATACCAGAGAAATTTAGCGTCTTCCGATTAAGAAAGCATCCCATCTTCTCCCTCCACATCCATTTCCATGTTGGGGTGTCGGAGCGTCTCCCAGCGCTTCATTCATACCTTCGTCGTTTGCCCTGTCTAGGTACCGCTTCTTTTGTTGTAGGACCGTCTCGGCGAATTTTACCGTGGCGGCCCACTTATTCTCGACGGATAGCATTTCGCCCACGATGTTCTCAGGCGTGAATTGTCCGACCGAGCCGATAAGTGCTGTTCTTTCTTCGTTCCACTTTTCTCAGACGAAAAACGTGTCAGACGCATCGTTGCAATCAGTGGAACAGAAGATGCAACTCGGACTCTGTACCTTCCCCATACGATTGAGGTATGTGCAGAAGTACCCATGGTTACTCAGGAATTGGGTCAGGTAGTAATTTACCTCCCCATGGTCTCTGTTAATCCAAGGGGCCAGCTGGTCTATCAGTCTTACTGTCCATTTACCATTGGTTGTGGTTCTTCAGGATCGTTGCCACGTTTCCGTGGTGCGTTTCCGTTCCTCTCTATGGACTGTTGTTCTGTCCTCTCCTGGTTTCTTCCGTTCGTAGATTCACTTGTGCTCCGTCGCGTGTTGGTCGATCGAGATGATTCCCGCAATAACGAGCACTGCAGGTCCCGCGACCGTGCAATAGGCGCTGGTACGTAAAATATTAAATTATGATTACATAATAGTAATCGAATTGTTATCTTTTATTTTCGAGTGAGTGAGGTTTCTAAACGAAAAACAAGGTTACCCTTGTATTCAAGTTCAAGAAAAAATTTTCGTTATCGCGTTACTATTTACGAATATGTTATTTAGCAATGATTAATATTAATTTACTAAATTTATGTTGTGAATATTCTAATTTAAATGAAAAATAAGGAAAAAGTATCTATTCAACGTCCATTTAATTGGAAATACTTTCCATTGCATGTGTTCGTAAAAAAATGTATTTAAATCTGCTTATAATTACTCCAGTTATGGACCATTGCTAATCACCATTACTGATATATTACATACTTTTAATTCAAAAGCAAAATTTTATTTGTTACATTATATAAAATTGTTAAACAAATGGAATAACAATTGAGTCAAGAAAGATTTTTAATCAAATTTATTTTAAAAAACAATGTTGCAGTAGATTGTGGTGTCTATACTGTATCTATGAACACATGTTACCAAAAAAATTTATTTTTCAACTTCTTTCTAAAATTATCGTCTTGATATTAAACAAAAGTCTAATGAAACTCGTAGTTACCACGAACTTTATTTAGATAAATTTTCAAAATTATACATGAAATTAAAATGCCGAAACTTCACCATGCACTCACACACTGTTCATTATACTATATTTGTATTTATACAAAACTAATTATTTAGGACATATGTATAAATTTGGGGATATTTTATTGTATTAATGCCAATTTGCAGAATGCAGAACAATCAGAATAAAATATCTATGCCAAATATTGCTAGCGTGACCTAACGCCTGCCGACAAAAGAAAAAGATGGCTGCCTGCGAAACTACCTCACAGCGCACTTGCAAAAATGGCCAGATACACACCGCACAGTGTGCCAAAACGCAAATTTCAAGGACAAAATGAAATTTCTCTGGTTAGGAGCAACCGTTGAAATAATTCTTTTTCGTACGTGTAGCTTAAAGTGATGCTAAAGCCACCTGTCACCAAAAATACGAGGATCCACTTTTCTCATTTAATTTTCAATTTTGAGTAAATATCTCTATGGAAAGTTGTTATTTCCATTAAAAATAACAACTTTTCAGAGAGATATTTTCTTAAAATTTAAAATTGAATGAAAAAAGTGGATCCCCGTATTTACCAGTAACACGGAGTTTAACATCGCCTTAAGTTATCTCGATTATTAGAAAACTATACAAATTTTTTTAGCGAGCGCTGCTAACCCTGGAAAATTGCTGAAAATCAGCAACTATGCAAAAAATCCTTTCAACATTTTCTTGTAACTCGGACACACGACTGAAAAAATCTTAAATTATTCACAGACTCCTGTAAAACCCCTATGAACATATTTCTAGAATTTCCAGAGAAATTAAAAACTCTTACTTTGAATTGACAGAGAACCACATATATCTATATATAAGATATTTTCGGTCAAGTATATTCGAGTTACGGAAGGTCAATTTATATATATGTGTGTGTATATATATACAGTCTTATCAACGTCCATTTAATTTGAATTTTAACGATAGTTTGTTTACAGCCAACCAGTTATCGACTAGTAACAAATTATTGTTCATAGATTCCTGGATTTCCTCCCACGTATCACCAGTAGATATAATTGCAGTATCATCTGCATAAGACAAAATTTCATCAGGCTGGATTACCTTCAAGAGATCATTAATTTATATATTATATTAAGATATATATAATAAAAAGTAGTGGACCTAAAATGGTACTTTGTGGTAGACCCCTATATATATTTTTAAATAATCACTCTCAATGCCGTTTATTTGAACTTTTTTATACCTATTATTAAGATAACTATCATTTAAAACAGCTCAAAAATGGAAAAAATACTAAAATTGTCAACATTGACCTTCCGTAACTCGAAGACACTTGACCGAAAAAATCTTAAATAATTCACAGCCTCCTGTAAGAACCCCACGAACATATTCCCAGAATTTTAAGAGAAATTATAAACTCGTGTTTTGAGTTAACAGAGTACCAGCTATATATATATATATATATATATATAGCTGGTACTCTGTTAACTCAAAACACGAGTTTATAATTTCTCTTAAAATTCTGGGAATATGTTCGTGGGGTTCTTACAGGAGGCTGTGAATTATTTAAGATTTTTTCAAAAATATATATATATATATATTATTACCCTAGTCTAATAAGTCAATTTATTAAGTCAAGCAGTATCACTAGGGAAAAATATTTAGTGATTACAAGAAACAAAAGAAAGGTCAACAATAAAAATAGTAACACAAAAGCAATAACAACTATCAATAAATTACCAAATGATCTAAAAACACTAGAACTTGATAAAAAGTCATACACAAGCAAACTAAAAATCTGGATAAAAGATATCTGAATTATCAGAAGTGCAATTACGGTAAATATATGTGTATCCAAACACTATTTTTGTTATTAGATAAGTAAACAATGTTACAATGATGCTAGTACAGTTGACAGTTTAAACTATACTAGTTTAGTTTTTAAGTTAGTTTTAAGTAAGTAAGTTAAGTTTTAAGTATTTTATGTTATTTTAGTTTTATGTACCGGACCTGTGCACAGGTAACTAGTTTACCTCTGTATGGATTTACATCATTTTGTTATTTTGTATGTAACGCTTTTTCTGGTTAATAAATTTCTAATTCCTAATTTCAGCAAGTATGCATTTTACGAAGAAATTCATTTATACTTTTTTCTGTAAATTTTCAAAATGTTACAATAAAAACATTTTGTGGGTCAATAGAGCTTGTTTTTTATAAGTTATGTCTACTTTAAATCTTAACACAAGGAAAAAAAGTTTGATTCTCCGGATCATTACCAAAAAATATAGACATTGTTTTTATAGTACAAAATTTTTTTCTTCAAGTCAGACTGCAAAAAACTTTACGAGTATCAATTGTACTACACAATTCTTTTCATTCCTCGGAAACTACCCCTAGTCCGGCTGAGAGGGTGATAAAAATCGGCTAAAATTCACAAATTGATTTTTCAGTCATCGCTTGCAAATTTATTTTCGCAATTTGGGTTGTAAAACACTGTACGTATGCCAGGGGTGCTACACGACTTTTTTCATTCCTCGGAAACTACCTCTAGGGATTTCCAATCCTGTAGTCCTGGTAAGTAGCCCGACAAGGGGTACTTTCCGTGGAATGAAAAAAATTGTGTAGCACAATTGAAACTTGTAAAGTCTATTACAATCTGAACTAAAGAAAAAAAATTTGCAGGCGTACAATGAAGAATCAATTTGTGATTTTGGGCCGATTTTTACCATATCAGCCCGACAAAGGGTAGTTGTCGGAGAATGAAATAAATTGTCTAATAGCCCTAATATATGTATAGTCTACTGAGGTCTAAATTGAAGAAAAAAATTGATATTCTGAACAGAAATAATTTCTTTTTTATTTGTCATATTCAACCCTCGGTAAGGGATGATTCCGGGGTTCGAAATGCTTTTTTGGATTTCTTACATCATTTTATGTTATTTAGAGCTTATTTGAGCAGTATAAAATGATGTACTTCTGAATTTGAGTAATTCGAATTATCGCGCAACTTGCGCGATCGAAACTTCAAACTTATAAAATCAGATGAAATTTTTGAGGTTAGAAAATAATCGTCCGCTATCCTAGGAGTTATACATACACTTTTATACTGAAAAAAGCAATCTCTATGTTTTATTCTGCCTATGAAAGTGTAAAATGTAGAATTTTTTGAATAGTTGCTGATTGTCAGCAATTTTTCTGGGTTAGCAACGCTTGCTAAAAGAATTTCTATAGTTTTCCAATAATCAGGATAACTTAAGCTACACGTCCGAAAAAGAATTATCTCAGCGATTGCTCCTAGCCAGAGACATTTTATTTTGACCTTGAAATTTGCGTTTTGGCACACTGAGCGCCGTCGCGACGCTGTCGAGCCCCTCACTGCGGCCGCGTGTATGTCACTCGCGAAACTGTCGACTATGTCTTACAGGTGCCACTTTATGTTTAAGTTCACCTACACTGTAGTATTCTACGAAATTTTAATCATGAATTGCGTATAATTAAATTTTAATTTAATCCAAATTTCAGCGAAATTTTTGTCGGCCCCACGTTGGGCGCCAATATTACGACAATAATTTTGGCTCTTAAAGCCAAGATTATTGTGCCGCACATGTAGGCTTTAACATTATATTTATTCGAGGCTTTAAATAAAGTAATATACAGGAAATTTCAATAAAAACATGAACACTTAAGATTTTTTCAAATTATATTACAAATGTATTGAACGACAGCTGCTCGAACGTGCAGCACGATGTTGCAAGTGTTCGATTGACACATAGAATTATTTATAAAACGAAAACTAACTACGGTGAACACGGCAATACGATGGGAAACGGTATGTGTTCGAGAGGGGAAGAAGTGAGTACTCAGGGACGCAAATTCTACGGAATGTATGGCGGTGAAATACAAATGCTAATTGGAGACACGCGGCGCGATGCTCGACAAACGCACGCGACGCTAGATCGATCGATATACTCGTATCTATATATATACTAGGGGGGTTCACCCCTGTTCGCTCCGCTCACCAACCCCCTTTCAACTTTTAAACTTTAATAAACGTTGTAGAACTGAGTATCTGTTGTAATATTTAATATATTAATCGCGCATTTGAATTGTGTACAGTTTAATATTGATCAATATATCTATATTCGACCAATGCTAAATTGCGCACAATTATAATGTGCAGGAACTAGAACTCTATAATATTTACATAAGATATATCATAATTTTTTAGAGGGAACGTGGAGGGGGTGGAGGGGCAAATACGTAAAAAATTAACGTAGTTTCTGAAACAATTTAACGTTATTATGTGGAAGGGATGTGGAGAGGTATGTGGAGGGAATGTGGAGGGGCGTTGAGGGGTGTGGAGGGATGTGGAGGTGTGTGGATAGGATGTGGAGAGGATATTGAGTGGCGAGGAGGGGGGTGGAGGGGAAAATAAGTAAAAAAAAATAATAACGTAGTTTTGAAACAATTTAACGTTATTATGTGGAGGGGTATGTAGAGGGGATGTGGTGGGGTGTGGAGGGTTGTTTAGAGGGGTACAGTGACTTGATAAAGTTTACGATTATATAATATAGGAATATATATATATAGGAATATATATATATATATATATATATATATATATATATATATAATAAGTACAATAGTAATCTGTGCAACTTACTCTTTTCTTAAAATCCGGTGTGGCTTCCTTTGAAAACGTAGAGTTCACGTTGGTTGGCACACGCGGAATGAGAAGATCGACGGAAAATCGAAATACGTAATTTAATATAAAAGGTTTGCAAAACGGAGCAACCTAAGTACGAGGTGCATACTAGCGCGGCTCATTACGAAATGAGTGAATCTCTCGCTTGGTACTCGCGGCGTTGTACGCGTATTTCGGCTATAGTCGGTCGAGCTCGGGCAAAGTCGCAGCGCGTGCGCCTGGTGAGGCAGAAAGAGAAGCGTCTGCTCGCGGTGACGTCACGCTATACGGCGCGCAGTCGACGGCTCGCAGACGGTGTTTTGGGAGCCAAGAGGAGGCAGTATGACGAGGGATCCAGCAGCACCTGGGCAACTACGACGAACAAAGGCGAGAGCTGCATGTCCCAGGACTGCGTACTTGCATCAAAGCAGTGTAACGCGGTTAACGTCGAAGAGGTTATACTTGCTTAGCAGCTTGCTATGCTACTCTCTTCAATTGCCACTACAGCTATCGGGTGAGATGAGTATTTTTATATAACATTGTCTCTTTACTCTTCTTAATGCTATGTTCCCTCTGTGACTGGCGAGTGCTTCTGTGGCTGCTGCTGCTGCTGTTATGGAGAAGCGCGCCAGGAGTTGGACTGCGATTCTGCGTCTGGAAGGCCACACTGCATCTACAAACCTTCTAAACTAGGTAAGAGAGATCCACTTTGTTTTCCATATCTTGTGGAGGCTAACCCCTCTTTATGTTTTCTAGGGTACATGCCGTAAGCCTCTGGAGTATCCGGAGAAGCAGCCGCTCCGCCCAAGGTGGTCCCATATATGCCTGTCAGGCCATCAAACCATACCAGGTACATACAAGGTGGGTACTATTCTAATACCATTCTGCTTACATTCTAGGGTAATAATACCCTTTGTATGTACTTCGTACGTACTCAGGTTGGTTCGAGAGGATAGGAGCCAGGAAAGGGACACCAGGACACGCTCAGCGTATGCGAGGCTCTATGGTATGGCAGCTGTGAGTCTTCTTTGTCTGCTTCAGGGGTTCGAGGAGCTCGCTTGCTCTATGTCATCGAGGGGAAGTGTTGTGACAGTGACTAGTGTGTGTATGGAGTGAGTAGGATAGTGTTGTGGAGCAGGGATTAGGTCACAATGTAGTAGAGTGTAGTATGCGAGGCTGCGAGAGCCTATCATCAATCCGTGCTTTTCATTCTGTACTAAGTTTCCCTAATGTATATTTTGTCGAGCATCGGACCTGTACTGAGCAGCTCGTTTCGACTATGCCTACAGGTTCGACCGACTGCTTAATAAGTAACACACACAAAATGTGGTGTTACAGCTTATAAAATAGATGTAAAGAGGACGAAATAATTTTTGATGATGGAACGTATTTACACTTCTTCTATAAATCTATACATTAATTGAAAGTCCACTATTGTTCAACATTGTTTTTAGTATTAAAAAGCTCTGTTCTTTACCAACTGTGTAAAATATTCAGGACTTTTGGATTAAATAATAATAGATAAAGAGGAATGAAAATATTATTATTAAATTACGTTTTTAATTACAATAATTATGATTGTGCAAGGTCTCTCGTTATTTATTCCAATTGTACACTCTCACAAAATATGCAATAATTTCTGATAATGAATGAATTCCATGTGTTCCGAAAACTGCCTAGTTGCCTCTATCGCCGTTGGATTGAGACATATACAAACACACACACACACACACACACACACACACACACACACACACACACACACACACTCTCACACCTTCCAACGACACATTTTCTTTCCGATTACAGATCGACCGCGACAGTAATTAGCGAGACCCGAACGCGACCACACCTAATATATACACGACACTATACTTTTATTTGCCTACTTGGGCCTTTGTATATTTGTAAGGTTAGAATATAATTTAAAGAGAAAATCAGTGCCTTATGATTTATTTAAACCTCCCTCCACAAGACAGCAAAAAACTCGCTCACCATGAATTAATTAAGTATAATATTAATTTACAGACACTGACCATATATTAATGCAATCACTTTTAAGAAACTCCCACACGCGCACGCATGTACGCATGTACATATAGAAATATACATATGCACATAAAGAAACGCATATTTAATTCTGGGTAGGTTTATAAATAATTTTTTACGAACATAAATATTAAATTTTTTTCTTTTTTAGGAAATGACATAGTATGTTCTGCTGTCTCACAGAATCTGCTTTTACGGCTTCATGTCGTTTGGGCATCTTTGCTGTTGTCTCACAGGCATGCGCATCGAGTTCGATGGAAGCATTGTTGTCATGTGCCGTTTCTTATTTCAACTTCGTACGTGTAGTATTTAAATGATTACTTTGATGCACATAATTTCGATCTTTGCTTATGTGTAAATTTTGTCAATTATAATGATTTGCACCAGGTATTTTTAAATCTATTATTATGTGAAAGTGACTTATATCTATTTGTTGTATTGTATTTTATTTGTTACTTTTTGTCGATGATCATCATTGCATAGAATCACTCCAGAAGGTCACTAATACCCTTAATTTTATAACGTTAGATAAAATTAAACTTTTTCGTTTTCCATTAAAACATTAGATATGAAAATCCTACATAGATACACATGTATATGTACATTCGGCGTTAAAAGTATCTGATCGAATTTGTTTTAATTTTTTTAAATCCTCCCAAGACGTAAGCGAATACTATATTAAGTATTAAATCTTATAGCGCCTGCTAAAAATGCGCAGCAAATTTGTAAATATTTATTTGCTAGAATCATAGCAAGAACTTAAATATAAAAACGTTAATAACAACTTCAGTAAACTTATTGACTTTTTATTGAATGTCTGCAATTTCAATTCCAGTTTTAGATAATTGCGAAAATTGGTTTATACATTAATTAGCCGCTCTCATCCTATTACTGTTCGGAGACTCATTATCCGAATTATGACGTACAAGGGGCAATGTGGATTCAATATCATCTCGAGTTACCAGGTTTCTTTCTTATGAAATGCTAATTTAGCAAAAGGAAACCAAATTGCCCAGTTTCTTCCATACACAGAAGGACTAATAATTTTTCATTGACATGACCACTACTGTGGTCTTGCAATTTTTTAAAATTTTGACTTCAGATTAGAAATCTGCTCCTTCGAGGCACGCTGATTATTCTTACCTATTTTGGTTTTGATGTTTTAAATTTAAGCCTGGGGTCAAAATTAATCACAGATGGCCTTCATGAGTTCAAAACTATAGTTCGCCGTATCAAAAGTTATTTTTATAAAAACTTTAATCCTAAATTTTTCAAGTTTCTATAGTAATTAGTTCAGATAATAAAATTTGACTAAAACTAAATTATTAGTATAAAAAACCTGGGCAAAAATAACATATATGATCATATATAATGTTTCATATATTTTCGTAAGCTAGTTATGGCAACATAGGAAAATATCTGGTAATATATGAACACATATGCTCACATACCATTTTTTTATTCTTTAAATATTTATTTAAGTAGATTTCTGATTATAATTATATTATATTATATTATATTGTATTTTTATGTGAAATTAATTGTGTATGATATACCTGAAGCATTATTTTTATCCAAAGTTGTGACGATCCCGCAATAATAAGCATTTATGGCGTCCTGTGTAATAGTTCAGTTATGGATAGATATTTATACTGTAATTTAATCTTTTTATATATTTCATAGTGCGGCCACCTATTTATTTCAATAAATATAAAACTAAAAGAATTTTCTTAAAGTAATTATATCGATAATATAGATACTTATCAGTACCGTTATAAAATATTTTCTACTTTTTAAACTTTCAATTGTTTACTTCAATTCCGCACTTTTTCGCATATTTAACAGTCGAAATCTTTATCTTCGAAATATTTTTGTTCGTATTAAATAATATTCCATTTCTTTTATTTATATATAGTTTAAAGTATGTTACAAATAATTCTAAATAACGCTATTTCGACTTTCTAATAATTATTTCTTTTTTATAATTATTTCTTATTTAACTAATTCTTACGATACAGCTTTCTACTTATTTTATGAAATATTAATAAAATTTCTTTTAGAACATTTGAAAGTCTAATTACTTTATTTCGTTAATTTAACTTCAGTTTTTTCTACTATCGAATAATTAAGCATTCTTTTCTCATTAATTAGGTTCATTGCAGTACCCAATTCGTACTTCAGAAATTCTCAATTCTTAGCAAAATTATGATTAACACTCTACTGATCGACCCCCCCCCCCCCGGTAAGCTGTAGAAAAATTACTGTTTATAGTGGAAACGATTTCATTTCCAATGCACCTTGAACTACCGGACGACGGGCCTATACGATTGTAGTTACATATTTTCTATAATTGGAGACATTGTATGAAATTTTGAAATGGATAGAAAACGATAGTAAAGCGGTAATCGTAATATTTTGCATAGCAATTCAATATAGTATAATACAGGACAATCATAAAATGTTAAAAACTATGATACATTCGGGATGATCGTGAATACAGACTTTTCAGAAAATGCATCCATTTTTTTTTCTACTTGGTAGTTTGTTAACTGGTTTCCGTACTTTCTATAGCATACATTTGTATGGCTTAATTACTCCTCCGAAAACATAAGAAATAAATAAAAACTATAATAATTATCAGCTTTTTTGTTAAATGAAATTTTATGATTACAATATTACACATATTACAGATTTTATATTACTATATTCCATTTTTAAAATCTGCTTTATATGTCATTCGATACAATTTACTCACAATGTATGCATACATTTCCCCGGGCGCGAATTAACCCCAAGGAGAACACAAAGTTTTATTTGTAATGGTACTTATAGTAAAATAATAGCCGTGCAGATTGTACGGAGGGACATCTTTCCTGTCCTTCGTGTCAAATAGATTTTTGGAACCTTTGTCCTTCCTTCTTGTCAGTCAACTCGTAGTAATATTGCGCGTGCAGTCCCCTCTCTCACAATTCCACTTCACAACACAATTTTTCACAAATGTTCCAAAAATTCCAAAGTTCAAAACAGGTATCGTATTGTGTTGCTCTTATGCCTCACGTGCAAGACCCACGAGCGATGCCAAATGTTACGTACAGATCGTCTTGTGCTCGCAAGTTGCTCAGTGCACGAGTACACCGAGTTTAATTGAAAGGTCGGTGCAAAAGAATCAAAATAAGGAATCAGGTGAGATACTGGTTTATTTACTGATAGCGGGAAAGACAGGTGTCTGACCCGAGAACTTCGCGCGGAGACTATGCAATGTGCCTCATAGTACTGCGAAAACGCCGCACAATGAGAGTGCTGCATCAACACTGTATGCGATGCCGACCGGCCGGAGGTATTAGCCGTTTCCGTGAGAACTACGGACTCCCAGGTCAGTAACAGCGGTAATCTTGGATCAATCAAAGGTTACTTTTTCGTTTCATAGTAAAGTTTTGAAATCAAAACGATTGTGAAACAAAATTCGAGTCCCAAAAAACGTTTTGTCATAAAAAAAATGTCATTAAACCTAAATTTTCAAATTTATAAATTTCGAAAAATAGTTATGAAATCAAACTGAGGTGACCATATTCGCTAACATTTTTAAGCATCTGCTAGGTATACATAATAAATATGTATACAAAGTTTGGTCAGGTTTTACCGCGGAATATTCGAATGCCGATGACACACACACACACACACGCGCGCACGCACGCACACGCACGCACACGCACACGTACACACACACATGCATATATATATACGACCGATTTCATCTCAAATCATGCGGGCCGACAGCACCTGTCGCTCCGAATCAGCTCAAATTATAGTCTATTATTCTACTCGTAAAATAACCGTATACGTATTTTTTGATTTATCGATAGCATCAAAATTGCATGTGTTATGCTTTTTTCAAAAATGACTCCTCCAATTTCGTTTCTCAAAAATCGAAAACTTTTTTCTTTTTAAATCGTTCTAATTCGTCTTTTTATGGATATTTGAAAATAATTCTGTACATATTCGATGCTGTTGGTAATACTCTTTCGATCTGCCAAGTTCAAAAATTTTTTTACAAAAACTCAAGGATGATATGGCATTTTTTATAAACAATGAAAAATTCTTTTTTCTCAAAAAAGCCATCTTTTTTTTTACTCAATTTTTTTTTATAGATAGCTAATCTCAATACCTATATGGTCATATACATGACATTTGGAATATTTTTGTTTTTTAAGAAATATAAACGAAATAAGAAAAAAAAATTATGTTCCCCCATAGCACTGTCGTGCAAGAAAAAATCCTATGTATTTTTCCCTTTTTTATGATTTTTAGACATTTTATTGCTTTTTCTAACTTTCGTGCTAACACGATTCTTTGAGTTGATTTTCTTCTTCTTCTGTTTCTCTTTATTTAACGATTTTGTTAAAGAATGAAGAGCGGTTCGACCTGTATAAGATTTTTTCTTTTTACCTACATTTACTTTCCATAATGGGTTTTCTGAATGCCGTTATATTTAGGAGCCTTAAGCCACTCTTTTATTTTATTTTGTCTAAAAACTTCAATATCATCTTTTGGTAGTAAGATTAGTTTAATATTATTAGTATAAGATTGAACTTTTGTTACAAAAGCATTGGCATCTTGTATTGATTCAATATGACTGTTCTGAAGATTATGTCTAGTTGCATAGTGTTTGACTAGTCCGCCAACACCATCACATGCACCTTTCCCGTGACCTGTAGCTGAAAACAACCATTTTATATTGATGGAAGCATTTTTCATTTCATACAATTGAAATCGATTTTTAAAGTGGCTTGCTGCTCCATCTGTTATAATCGATATTTGATCTATTAAATCGGTTGAATCATTTTTCATCGAATCGGTTATTTTTTCCATTGCTAACAAGGCATGGGCAGAATCGTGTTTTCTATCATCACTGATGACAGCAAAAGTTTTTGTTAGTTTTCCTTGATAACAAACTGCTGTGAAAATAGAGACCTGTTGATTAACCCAGTGAGTACCTTGAATAGGGTTACTGTGAATCACTGCCCAATTTTCAGCAAAATCACCATGCAGTACTAGATGACCTGAGTTAGCTGCAGCTATTTCTTTCTCTTCTTTTACAGCTTTTCTTTGTATATTTTTAATATTTAAATGAACGCTTGTTTTGACTGTCCAAGAAGAAAGATCGCTAAAAAAATTGGAGATTGTTAATCTTTTCTTCACAAGATGGCCATTTTCCCACATAGCAAAAACAATCTCCTCATGTTCATTAGTTATCTCTAATCCAAACAAACTTAGGTTGATATTTTCAGAACCTGGGCATAAAGTACATTCTTGAAAAAGATACTTATCGGACAAATTGGAGCAAACAATTGCCGATAAAAGTATAGAACGAACTCTATCGAGGTCTGAATGTTTGCCTCCTAGGAAATTATTTAGACTATTAACGTATAAATCAAAATTTGCACAGTAAATGCACAGACACACTTCCTTCGACGGGCTCAACATAACAAACTTTGGTTTTAATGTATAAAACTTTGTTATACCGATTTTTATGTCTGGGTTTTCTTGTTTGAATAGTTTAACGCCTCTTTTAAACTGCGTGTCAAATAACGTTTTATTTTTTTTTCTTTTTTTCCATTTTGTTGAACAGTCACAAAATCACATTTATTAGGGCTTTGACGTGTACAGTTAAAGTCATCGTTTAGAAAATATTCCATGGCAATTTTTGTAGACTTTTCGTCCAATGGATGACCAGTATACGCATCAGGTTCAGAATATATTCCCTTAGTTGTTACAAGCATTCTTGCTTTGTCAATCATATAAACAGTTACTTCGGGAAATGCTGATAAAATACTAGATTTTGTTAATGACGAATGAAGCAACGTTAAAATTCTAATTTTCTCATTGATACTGTCACAATTTGCAAGCGCTACTCGCAAGTTATTGAGCTATTCATTGCAGAAGCATTGAGTCAAATCATCATGTGATTCATCAATGCAAACATTGTATGCTTCTGACAATTTTGAGCTAGTTGCAGATGAGAATGAAAATACTAGTTCTGATTTTTTTCTAATAATGTATCTTTGTGCAGATGAATCATCAATACCTCTCTTCCTTTTAAGTGGCTAAACATTACCAAAAGAACTTGAAATTAAGGTTTCGTTTAAATGCTCAATCCGCTCTGGGGTGCTAGCTCGAAAATCATGGTCTTCAGTATCACTGTCCAAGTCAGTATAATTGTCTGAATGAATCGCATCAATTATTTCCTTTGGTTCAATATTTTTAACGCGTTCATAACAATTGAAGCATACATAATTCAAACTCTGCACTGCTTTGTTAGGAAAACTTTGTCGAAGAAGTTCTGCTAAATTCTCCAATTTTCTAAATTTAACAGTGACATCATATACGTTTTTTTTGTGTGATCCAAAAAAATTTGGACACTTGCGCCTCTTTGTTGAATAAATTTCAGCCATAATTCAAGAGAAATCTTAGTATGTATAAGTAATACTATATATATTAAGATAACTAGACCGGATTCCTTAAATAAGCTAAAATAACTAACATTATCTACGTGATAGCAAAAGATAAGTTTTAGCCACCTTGCTGAGAATTCTAGTACCATGCGTTATACTCCTCTATGGTGTACACACACATATATAAATAATCGTACACGTATTCGCCTAATGCACAGATTCTTGCTCTGCTATATACGTATAATCATTATACTTAGGGGTACATAAAATTTTTTTCTGATTTCGTTTATATCTCTTAAAAAACAAAAATATTCCAAATGTCATGTATATGACCATATAGGTATTGAGATTAACTATCTATAAAAAAAAATTGAGTAAAAAAAAAGATGGCTTTTTTGAGAAAAAAGCATTTTTCATTGTTTATAAAAAATGCCATATCATCCTTGATTTTTTGTAAAAAAATTTTTGAACTTGGCAGATCGAAAGAGTATCACCAACAGCATGGAATATGTACAGAATTATTTTCAAATATCCATAAAAAGACGAATTAGAACGATTTAAAAAGAAAAAAGGTTTCGATTTTTGAGAAACGAAATTTGAGGAGTCATTTTTGAAAAAAGCATAACACATGCAATTTTGATGCTATCGAAAAATCAAAAAATACCTATACGCTTATTTTCCGAGTAGAATAATATACTATAATTTGAGCTGATTCGGAGAGATAGGTGCTGTCGGCCTGCATGATTTGAGATGAAATCGGTCATACATGTGTGTGTGTATATATTTCTAAATAAATGTAAAATAACAGAAATATGCAGGACAGCACGAGAAACAATATTAAATAAATAATTTTACAAAGTTAGTAGCGGCCTTACAAAAGAGAGACAAACTTTGATACATGGCTCACTATTAAACTTTAATGTTATGTAGATTTTATAAATCAAGTTGCTCCACGTTACCACAATTTTACCACAACGTTATCAAAAGTAAAAATAAAAGTACAGTTCAATAATGTTTTTTTTTTAAAACAGATGGCAAGGGATACCCGCCGTTAAGATAATTACAATGCTCCTGTTCAGGAATCAAAAAACTGATGATGAAGACATGTTAATATAAGAAAAGAAGAATTTTTGGTCATTTGAGTAAACCCCCTCCCCGTTCCTACCCCCATAAATTGCAAAAGAACCACTATTTTCACATTATTATTTTTATCTCGACACCCTTAAAATAAAAAATTTCAAACAAAATCGGACACATACCTCATATGATTGATCATACAAATATACACTTTTTTAAGATACGAGATTCCCAAATTCTAATCTAAACAATTATTAAATATTTGAAATCCTTATAACTCCAAATCATAAATCGGTGCAGGGCCAATTCTTCTTATAAATCATATATTTTACTATAATATATATTCTCAAATTTTTTCAGAATTTTTCGAAAGGTACATCGACCTCAAAATGGCATTAAACCATCATTTTCATTATTTATTGGCCATTTTCGGCCTTAACCCAGTCCATTTATATATATTTTTTTCTTTTAAAATTTAGAAACTTCTTTGTCGATTAAGTAGTACTATAAAAAGTTAATTGAAATATGTTTTAGAATTATTTTTCATGAATAAATCTCATTCGAATATATTCAACTCTTAAAATGTAAAAAATCCATATTTTTCATGATTTTTCAACCATTATCGACCTTAGTTGCGTCCCCAGATACTGTTTCTGCTTTTAAACTTTAATAACTTCTTAATTTTAATCAAGTAATACCATAAAATATTAGTTACGTGTTACGTACCTACGTTCTAGAGCATAGCTCTAGAAGCTTTGCACCAGCCAAATGGCTGACCATCAATTTCTGCTTGCAGAGCAACACACCGGCGAAGTCCGTGAATCTCGATCCCCAAATTGCAGGTTAAAGAGAGGCAGCCTGCGCATACGATATAAAAGGGGGCATCGCGGCTCGAGCGATTCTCCACTTGACCACGAGACGACTATCTGTAGTCAAGACTCAGAGACCAAACACGAAGAGGACCACGACTAGTCGAGACGCGAGCCTTCTCGTAAACAAATCTGTGTTAATATATTGGTCAATAAACATACCCGATCATTTCTCCATCATTAGGTAGTAAATCAATCACATTCGACAGAAAGGACGGAAGGATGACATCGGTCATTTTCATCCTCATCATTGTCAACATTGGGAGCAATATGTCACACATGGACGATCTCCAAACAACTCAACCTCCTTGATTACAGGACAGACGAGGAAAATATCTGAAAGACAAAACCTTTAGCAACCGGGACGGATCAAGGAGACGATGTAACTCGGAAGCATCCTTCCTGGACAGGGATTTTGAATCCCTGCAACAAAGACTCACATTACTCAATGCAAACCCGTGGAAGTCATTACTTGATGCGGATCTTAAGCAGGAGCCACAGGATCCACGGAATGAATATTGGCCAGGGGCTAATAGAACCAATATCGCAAGTCGTAAACTGAGGGGTTCCCTAACACTGAGACCGAGCCCTCAGAACCACGACCTTTAAGGGAACGCATGCCATGTACGCACTATGCTAGATCAACTCAAAACTGAAGGGGGACACTTCGGAGACAATTCCAATTACGACATACAACAACGACGATAGCTAAGTAATAGGGGATTCGAAAATGTTAATCCTAGCGAACAGTACAATACAACGCATAAGTGGACAGGCTACCAGAAAACCGAAGACAGCCATCTCCCCATTTGCGAGCTCTCCCTATGAAAACCGACGAAGAGAACGGCCTAGGGACGGACAGTGGATGTTCTCTCTTCATCAAGCACTAAATACCATCCCGCATTACGATGGCAATCCGAACATGCTTGCTTGATATTGTAGGGCCGTCCGCGACGTAGTTAATGAATTCGGACCCCACTCAGAAAGATGGATACTTAACACTCTCGCGTTTAAATGTCGCGGAAGGACCGCTGAAGGTATACTGCTCATATAATACAATACGAGACAGTAGAATGCTTATTAATAGATCTTACAACATAACATAGCGGCGTAGGAGAAGTATTAGACGAGCTTAATATCGGCCATCAAATCCCCGGATAAAGTGCAGAAGACGCATGCGATTTGCGTACTCTTCCTATGAAAACCGACGAAGAGAATGATCTAGCGACGGACAATGGATGTTCTCCGTTCATCAAGCACTAAATACCATCCTTCATCCCATGACGTAGTTAATGAATTCGGACCCCACTAAAAAATATGGATACTTAACACTCTCGCGTCTAAATTTCGCGGAAGGGCCGCTGAAGGGTATACTGCTCATATAACACAATACGTTACAGTAGAATGCTTATTAACAGATCTTAAAACACAATATAGCGGCGTAGGAGAAATATTAGACGAGCTTAATATCGTCCGTCAAAACCCCGGAGAAAGTGCAGAAGACTATGGGCTTCGTGCCTAGACGTTACATAATAGGCTGCTTAACATCTACGATTCAAACACCAGTTTAAGCGACTATTCTTATTTAGATTAAATGGTTTGCTGGAACACCAAATCCGATCTAAGAACCAACCGTGCCTTAGAGAGGTGATCTAGTGCTAGAAGAGTGGCTAACTGTCCGCCAGGTAATCATTCCAATGATTATACAGGATGTCCTATGCGGCTACCAGAACTAATCAAACTTATAACAAAGTCAAATATTGATTCACCGAACGGAAACTCAAGACAAATTTCAGTCCCTTCGCAACATCTCACACAACTGCCTAGCAATGCAGCCGTGCGCCTAGCAATAAGAAGCAATTTTGGCAGTTACTAACGCGCACAAGTACACGACGAGCAGGAATGCAGAAAGATGAACCACGACACGAAAAAATCTGAATACTTAGACAAGTCTGAACACCTATATACGGAATGACACTCGCTGAAGAAAGCAATAAATAGTGGCCAAGTTCGCAAAAATATGGTTGAAAAACTACCGACACATATATATGTGCGCCATATCCGATGCCGCCGCCAGTAATCATGCTATATATGGTGACTCTCCGAGAGGAAATCAGTAATCATAACTCTCAACAAAATAAGGAAAATCAACCCAATAACGGATACCGTCGCAGAAACGATCCCACTAATAATTATAATAATTCCGTTCGTAGATATTCTAGAGGGAGTACGAAAGGGTCCCGTAATTATAATTATAGGAACAATGCCAGGAGATATAAACATAGTAACAACGATCTCAGAGGTAATCGTAATTATAGAAATAATCAACGATAATCAACCTGACAATCCAGCCGAAAGTAGAAATTACGGTAATGATTATAGTGACAACAGAGAGGAAAATTATAAACATATACGCGACTGGAGAGACAACGGTAGAAATAACTATAATGAAAACCTAGATACATAAGAAGAAAATAGATATCGTCCAAGTCAAGATTTTGAAAATTCCTTAAACTCTCAGGATGTTTGGCAAATGTAAGCGGTCTAAGTCAACAAAAAGGAGAACGGTTGAGGCAAATAACCATTGGACCGACTACCCAAAACAAAACAATTAATTTTATAACTAACATGCGATAAAATAACAGGAGGTACATAAGACTTTTATGCCGATACGTATGCGCAAATATTTCGCTTGTAAATTCGAGCTGTATCGATTTTCACGCACCAATCGATACTTAACATAGGATGCCAATAGACGAAATAAACTACAGGTAAATATGTAGATTTAAGCCTAGTAGGATCAGATCACAAGATCTAAGTTACTCTGGATAATTTCCTTATAAATACAGATAGAATACTGAATTTAAATCGAATTATTTATATTTTTTTAATATGCTTATATGACAACTGCATAATGCGTTATATTTTGAAGAAGTTACTTTAAAGTTAATTTTTACAAGTGCTTGTTCAGTAAAGTAGAGTAACACAATTTTACTGAATGATTATGATAGTAGCACAATGTGTATTCATGGATCAAACGAGCTCTCACAAATTAGAGTATTTTAGAACACATTTTTGGAGCGAAAGAGCCTCCAAAATTATCTAAAATGTAACATGAGGTCGCACGTCCCAATGCCTCTGATTAACAACTGAGTTAACATGCACCATGACCTCAGTGGTGCATAGTCAATAATTAAGTTTAATAAAGATGTCACATTTACTATACAACTGAGCGCATATTAATAGATCGAACTAGCCTATGGAAAAAGAATAATTCGCGCATAAGTCGGAGCGAACGAGCCTCTAAAGTTAACTAAAATATGACACGCGTACACATGTCCCAAAGCATTTGAGTAACCACTGAATTAACACGCACCACGACTTCTGAGGTACATAATAATTCAATAATCAGTTGTTACATATATAAAAAAAATTAAGAACACATTGCGCTCAAAGTTTCATTTTCTTCTATCAATCTAAAACACTGCAAGTCACAGAAAATTGAATAAACAATTACAAATCAGAATAGTGAATGTTTTCTGCTATGCACTGGTGAATTGCACTTCCAGTGTAATACTTACGTTTATTATGCAATATAAGAGTTCTCGAGTGCTTTCTCAAAGAGATAGTTTTGTGATAGTAAAAACATTTTTTGTGTTTTTTTAGCGTATAAACATATTTTATGCCTTGTCCGAATATATTAGTCTTAAATACGTTTGTGTTTGCGTGTATGTGTGCGAATGTATGTGCGCGCGTACGTACGAGTTTGTGTGTGTGTGTACGTGTATATGTGTGTGTGTGTACGAGTGTGTGTGTCTGTGTGTGTGTGTGTGTGTATGTGTGTGAATATGCGTGTGTGTGTTAGTATGTGGCATATCACCATGCGTTTAATCTGCGGTATAACTCTCCCAAACTTTGCACATATGATTGCTATCAATACCCGCCATGCATTTGAATTTTAAAATTTCGGCATCTTTAATTTTTTTCAATGGAGGAATGGTTTTTGGGAAATGAATTTTTTACACAATAAAGGATTCATAAAACCCTTCATTTTACGACCAGAAACGATTTTATATGAGTCGTTTTTCAGTTGTTATACTGTGTGACAAAATTTTATATTTCATCATTTATTACACGAAAATTATACGATAAATGTATGTGAAATTTATACTGAATGCTTTTTTTATATACAGATGCATTTCTGTAATTTTTTAGGTGATGTGGCGGTCTGCTTTTTGACAAAAATAAATGTGAAAAAATGCATTGTTTTTGGACAATGATAACTTGAGTAATACTTGATGTAATGTTCAGAAAATTTTTAAATTTTTAGAATACTTTTAAATATTTAGAAAATTTTTAAATATTTGGAAAATATATAAATTTTTAGAAAATTTTTAAATATTTAGAAAATATATGAATTTTTAGATAATTTGTAAAAAATTTTAAATTTGTAAAAAATTGTGTTAACTTTTGAAAATATTGATTTTTTTTAAATACTATGTTTTTAGAAAATTTAAAAAATTGTGAAATTTTTAGAAAATTTTAAAATTAATAGAAAATTTTAAAATTAAAAAAAAATGTTAAAATTTATATTTAGTATCTGCTTAAAACCGACAAGTCATTTTTGCTTTCTTAAAGAGGAAACTTTGAGATAGTAAAAAAAAAATGTTTTTCGAAAATAAGCTACTTTTTTCTCTTATACACGAAAAACGTCGTGATTTGTTTAAACGGTGATATCTAGAAAATATAACGTGGAAAACTTTTTAAAAAATTTGTCGTAATTATTAATATGGATGACAATATTTTGTAAAACTTTTAATCCATTATATTTTTCCTTTTTCGAGAAAAAAATAATTTTGTACAAAAGTTGTTTATTTTTTGCTGCTGTGTAACTTGAGTAAAGTTCATTATTCCTTCTGAAAATTTCCATAAAGGTAAGTTTTTACTTTCTCTTGAGACTGCTAGAAGCGTAGATTATATCAACCTTTATATTCAAAGTTATTGGAGGTTATGTATTTTAAAAAAAATTTTTATTGTTTTTCGTTTTTTAATTAAGAGAAATTTTGAGATTCATCAATCCGTTTTTGCTTTATAATGATTTCTTTATTTTACGATATACTACAAGACTAGGAATCACAGGCGACCACAATTTCAATCATTAACGATATCAATATCAATATAAATTGAAGTAAATAAATATTAATATAATAAAATATCCAGTTAGTATCCAAAATCATTTATAAACATTAATTATAATATACAGATATTGATTATATATGGTAGTCTATTGTTTTAATATAATTTTCAAACAATATTATTATATAAATATGATTAAGTGAAAACGCCAAATAATTTTTAACTAAAAAATGGAGTTAAAAATTACCATAGATTTTATCATATTTCCATACTTGATTTATTTTGAGCTAACCGTTTTAATTAAATTGATATTTTAATAGTTGATCTACTAAAAATGATTCCCACTTTGTTTTCCACTGTCCATCGTAATTGAAGGCATCGATTCTAAAACGTCCTTAGCGCTCGACTCGGGTTGCCGCTATATACAAATTGACATCATGGTGTCCAATTTTTAAATTTGCGGAAATGAATTTTTAAAAATAGCATCGTATAGAGGATAAAAAATGGCAACATTTTATATATATACTTTGTTTGTACAATGTTTAGTATTTGAAAAAAAAAATAAAAACGGCATAATTTTAAATCTTATTTGCACCACGTTTTTTAAACTTAGCTCGCTGCAGCTCCGACAAATATGAACGGATCTTGCTCATTTTTTGAATAATCTCATAAAATAGTCTAGCGCTGCTGATAAACTCATAGATAGTTAAATATTAAATATTTTTCTTTCAACAATTTAATTGCAAACCAGTGAGTTACCTTTTATATGGTTAAGTATATTCAACGAAAAAAGTATCGAGGGAAGTTTAAGACTCAGTGAACTTTCAACGAGACATTTGTTTGTTAACATTTGAAGAAGTTTCTCAGAAAATTACAGATCAATTGGATGAAAAGTGGCAAAGATAGAGCGATTTTGCTAAACTTGCACGCTCCGCGCGAACATTAGCGGGTCTGCGCGATACATGACGCTCGCAGCGTATGTCAGTCATATAATGCCGTTTACTTGAACATTTGCTATCCTTTTTTTTAAAAAATACATACTTAATCAAATCATACTATTTAATAAATAGTAATATAAATTAATACTGTCGATTTATAGTGTAGAAGTTAAGAAAAATAAGTATCTGATGAAACAATAAGAAATTAAATAAACAAAGCAAAGGCAAAATCAAACGGCAGTTATTCATAAAGTTGTTGAATTTTTAAATCTTTGTACGAAAGTTTTAGAAATTATTGTTAATTCTAAATGTTATATACACTAGATAATAAATGGTTATAATAAAGCGTTCAAATGAAATTCACACACATTAAAAAGAATATTGCAGCGTAAATGAATTGAATAGTAAATTACAATCTTTAAAAATATAAATTTCTGGGAAACATATAAATTTCACAGATTTTTGACATTGTTCAGTAAATTAGAAACTTCAAATAACTAATACTTATATTTATTTATATTTCTACATTAAGATTTATTTACAATTCAGTCGCAATACATACAACGCCTTTCAAAAACATATTACTTTTTTTTTCCTTTTATTGTTTTTGTTTTCTTTTCTTTTTTATTAATTTTTAATTCTAATTTTTGCTTTTGTTCGTCGCTTACTTTTCTTCTTTTTGTTGAGACAACTTCCGTTTTTCGAACTTTTCTGTTACCATGTTCTTCTTTCACATTCTTTGTTTTACTGACAACAGTTTTAATAGAAGTTGTTTTTTAAAAATTTTCACGAAAATGTTGCCCATTAGTAGTACAAAATTGCAATAAATGTTTAAAATCCTTTTCTTTTTCTTTCGTTATTCCTACCTTTTTAGCTAATGATACTTTCGACAAATCTACTTCACTGCTGTTTCTTAGTTTAATTGTAATTGGATTGCCATCATAATCGTAATACAAATCAATTTGTCCGTTAGGAAAATATACAATTCTAACAACTTTGCTTATTTTAATTACATTTTTCTGCAAGTCTTCGTCTTTCGCAAACAGTTTTTCATAATCTTTTACTTCGCACTGTGAAATAGCAACCATTTCGAATGGAGGATTTCTAGAATTTTTTATTAGTTGCACATAATCATTTTCTGTTTCAATTCTTTCTTGCTTTTTTTTCTTACTACCATAAAAAACGGAATTTCGGTCACACTGGCAGTAGGAATGCCCTCTATCAGGAAATAAATATTGAATTTCTAATTGCAATTTGTAAGATAAAAATGAAAAGAATTTCAAATTAATGTAATTTCGATTTTGACCTCCTGCAGCATCAGAAAATAAAAATATTTTATCGAAGACGTTTAGTTGTAGTTGTTTCCTTATCGCATACTCAACCATATTACATACGCTGTTGGCGCCCTTTTTAAAATCCCTTCAAGGAAATGGAACATGTAACTTCGATCACTATCGAAAATGTGTACATTAAAGAAATACATCCAAACTAAACGACGAAAAAATTGAGAATTAACTGGTAGTTTTGGCAATGGCAAGTTTTGACCAAAGTCAAATTCACATTTTAGTACATTTACAGTGGACAACATTGAATTTTTTAAGTTTTTATACTTTTCAACTTGCACGATATGTTCAAAATACTCATTTTCTCGTCCTTTGTTAGTTTCATAAGTAAAACAACGATCACATACATCAGTACGTGGCAGACCAATAGAGAAATTCACAAAATGATTAAAATAATTAAAATATGTTGTTTTATCAATAGGAATAGCTTCACTCCCTGTTACAGCTGCATAAAAATCCAAAAAGGAAAAATAGAGTGAATGTAATGTTAACGATGTATCAAGAAAATAGTAAAGCTTTGAGCTTTCTCTAGTATAATGTGACTCAGAATGCGGAAGGCTTTTACAATTTTCCAGAATTAAAGTTTTGACATCTTCAGTTAGCTTTACCTTGTGATTATCTTGTTTTCCTCTATTATCAGACATCGTTTTGCCACTTACTATTTTTTCTTGAACCGTTTTTATTCTTCGTTCTCCAATTTGGAAAATACTGCAAACAAACTTTCGACAATTATCGATACTAGTGCTTTTGTAGTAACAATGAAATTACCACTGTAAACGTTTTAATTCTTGCGTCGATTCTTTTCTTACAATCATATTTTCTAATATTGTATTCTGTACTTGAAAATCTCCACTGCGCCAAAATTTATGAAACATACTTTTTTGCCATTCATGATCTACTTTTAAAAAACACTTTTTAGGACAACAATTTTTGATTTCTGTGAACTTTTCAAGCACTTTCTTTCCACTAACTGATTCATATTCTAATCCCTATATAAAAGACGTTTGGAAATCATCATTTTATATATACGTATTAATGAAAAAATTTATTTTACAAAATTGATTACAGCTTCATTTTAAATGATTTGAAAATAGTGCATTTTGACACGGGTGTGGAAGTTGATTAACGCATGGGATGCATAAGTAATTAAAATAATTAACCTCAAATTGTTTATTTACATAATATTTCACAACAGCATAAAAATTTAGAGAGTTCTTCGTTTTAATTAATTTCGAGTTTTATATACATGTCATTCAATCATATTTGCAACAGAAATTCTTTTTTATAACACGTCTTACGATATTTTACTTACCTTATTTTTACAACTTTTATTAATAGTTTTTTTCCATGCATGCTCATTTCTAATTCTTTTACGTCCTATATTGATCGACATTATGCTTATAATTTATTTAGCAAGTAAAACGTTTTTTAAAAAGATTAAAGAAATTAACAAATTTGTGAATAAATGCAGCTTGTAAACGAACAAGAAAATCAGTGTGATTTCAATGCGAAACGAGTTCGACTTTGTTTTGTTTATTTCAGGATAACTTTTATCATGTTTCTTAAATTATTTCTTATTCTATGACTGACATACACTAAGCGTCATGTATCGCGCAGACCCGCTAATGTTCGCGCGGAGCGTGCAAGTTTGGCAAAATCGCTCTATCTTTGCCACTTTTCATCGAATTGATCTGTAATTTTCTGAGAAACTTCTTCAAATGTTAACAAACAAATATCTCGTTGAAAGTTCACTGAGTCTTAAACTTCCCTCGATACTTTTTTCGTTGAATATACTCAACCATATAAAAGGTAACTCACTGGTTTGCAATTAAATTGTTGAAAGAAAAATATTTAATATTTAACTATCTATGAGTTTATCAGCAGCGCTAGACTATTTTACGAGATTATTCAAAAAATGAGCAAGATCCGTTCATATTTGTCGGAGCTGCAGCGAGCTAAGTTTAAAAAACGTGGTGCAAATAAGATTTAAAATTTTGCCGTTTTTATTTTTTTTTTCAAATACTAAACATTGTACAAACAAAGTATATATATAAAAAGTTGCCATTTTTGACCCTCTGCACGATACTATTTTTTAAAATTCATTTCCGTTAAATTGCAAATTTTGGTCACCATGACGTCAATTTTGATATAACGGCAGCCGGGCCGAGCGCTAAGGACGTTTTAGAATCGATGCCTTCAATTATGCTTTTCACGTGTAAAGTAATAGTAAAGATAAAATAAAACTTTAAATAATTACTATATTAAACGTATTTAAAAGTGTAGATGTATATTAATCGTAAAATTTGTTCTGTTTTAAAAGAAATATTTATCATAAGTTAATAGATAGGTTCATGAATAGCGAGATAAATTGATAGAGACGTATGTGGATAGTAGGATAAGTCGACAGAGGGATGTATGGATAGTGGAAAAGTGGAGTATAGAGCTGCGTGGATATATAAGTACATGGATAGTAGGATACCGAGATAGAAGTGCATTGATTACAGTGCGCGTGAATAGTAGTGTGCTTGGTAGCATGGTCCATGTACATAAATATAATTACTAATAAATCTTGTGATCGTTTTTTTTAGAGTACTATCTGTTTCTGTCTCTCTCTCTCTCTCTCTCTCTCTCTCTCTCTCTCTCTCTCTCTCTCTCTCTCTCTCTCTCTCTCTCTCTCTCTCTCTCTCTCTCTCTCTCTCTCTCTCTCTCTCTCGACAGAACTTGACAACGTCTTGACCACTGTCAGTGATGACGGGTTTGTTTTCCGAGAAGTCAACTTGTCGGACATGGTCCTGGCTGTTGCCCATTTCTCGTCGCAGGCCAGAGGAGAAGACGGCATCCCCCAAAGTATAGTGGCTAAGGCTCTTCCGTTTGTGGAAGATCATATCGTTAAAATCTTTAACTCCTCTCTGTCCAGTGGCATTTTTCCGGGAACTTGGAAAGGAGCTCAATTGGTGCCTTTGAAGAAGAAGCCTGTACCATCTACGGTGTCAGATTTTCGACCAATTGCCCTACTGAGTTTCCTTTCCAAGGTCCTGGAAAAAATAGTACACGATCAAATAACTGACTTTTTACGGGAAAACAACACTTTGGACCCGATGCAGACGGGTTTTCGACAGCATCACAGTACACAGACAGCACTACTAAAACTGACGGAAGACATAAGATCAGGCATTAACAACAACAAAAAACTATTGACTATTTTGTTGATGTTTGATTTTAGCAAACCATTCGACACCATCTCACACACTAAACTGCTGCGTAAGCTGATGCGCATGGATTTCTCCAGGAGTGTTCTCCTGTGATTTAAGTCATATATAATGGGGAGACGACAGAAAGTCGTCACAAATACAAAAGGGGATTCAGGTTGGCTAACCACCAATCTTGGCGTTCCACAGGGCTCAGTCCTGGGACCCTTGCTGTTCAGCCTTTACATAAACGATTTACGAGACGCACTAGACTTAGATGGTGTAGAACACATACTATACGCTGACGACTTGCAAACCTACACTCAAGTGACCCTGGAAGGTCTTTGTGATGGATCGGTAGCATGTCGACTATAGCACGAGCAGTGTCGAATTGGGCATCGTCAGCTGGCCCGCGCCTCAATGTCGGCAAGACAAAGGCGATTATCTTTGGATCTGATCACAACATCAAACAGATTCTGAACCTTGACTTTCAAGACATTGAGATACAGACCGGCGTACACGTTCCCTTTGTCGATACAGTTACCAACCTCGGCGTGGTGATGGACGGAAGGTTAACATAGAAGCCGCAACTGAATGCGGTCAGTAAGAAAGTTAATAGAGCTCCGTATAGTTTAAAATTATTTCGCTCTTGCACTACAGAGACACTGCGGAAGCAGCCTGAATGTGCACTGGTACTACCTCACTTAAACTATTGCTCAGTGGTTCTTCTTGACGTATCAGGGGAACTTCAGACACGACTACAACGTTTACAGAATTCATGTGTGAGATACATATGTGGTGTTAGGCGCGATGAGCATATCACCTCCTACAGGGAAAGACTGGACTGGTTGGATCTGAAGGTGAGGAGGGAGTATTTTATGGGGCTGTTGCTTTACGAAGCGGTTGTCATGCGGCAGCCACCATATCTTACTGCCCTCTTTGAAAAAAACCAGGCCAGGACTTCAAGTAGGGGTGATACAAAGGAGCTCTCGGTTCCGGGGTCGCGCACCGATAAGGGCCTATTCTCGTTTAAAGTTCAAGGTCCGCACCTCTGTAATTCGCTCCCAAGCAGTGTGAGGTGCCTGCCATCTTTTTGTAAATTTAAAACGGCATTAGGCAGGCACCTTAAACAATTACATGGTGACGGGAATACACAGAAGTGAACTTTTCGAAAATCGGTTAATACATTATTTTGTTCATTTCTGTGTAGTCCTAATCTAACTCAGACATTTATTTAGGTTATTTATTTATTTAAATTACTTATTTATTTAATTTATTTATTTATTTAACTTATTTATTTATTTATCTAACTTATTTATTTATTTATCTAACTTATTTATTTATTTATCTAACTTATTTATTTATTTATCTAACTTATTTATTTATTTATCTAACTCATTTATTTATTTATCTAACTTATTTATTTATTTACCTAACTTATTTATTTATTTATCTAACTTATTTATTTATTTATCTAACTTATTTATTTATTTATCTAACTTATTTATTTATTTATCTAACATATTTATTTATTTATCTAAATTATTTATTTATTTATCTAACTTATTTATTTATTTATCTAACTTATTTATTTATTTATCTAACTTATTTATTTATTTATCTAACTTATTTATTTATTTATCTAACATATTTATTTATTTATCTAAATTATTTATTTATTTATCTAACTTATTTATTTATTTGATTTAGTTATTTATTAATTTAATTTATTTTAAATGTTAAGTGTTAAGTATGAATGTATTTATTAGCGTGAATTGTAAGAGTGTCATATGAATGAGTGTTTTTATTTTTTTTGACGTGATAGATTTACGTACAATTTTTCGTTAAGTGGGTGTATATATTCCTTTTATTTTTATTGTATTATGTTATCTTTATTATATTTATTTTATGTATTGACGAAACGTATTCTGTGATGTGCCATTTGACTATGCCTAGTTCATTATATTTAAATTTTATAAACTGACGAACTGTTACAACAAATAATGTTATTTTTTATATAAGAAACGTAATGATTGAATGTTAAATGTGAGATAACAAATGTAGAATACTGACTGATATTTTAATTATTATAACTATATATGTACATGCAATTGTAAGAATAAACAGTATCTCTCTCTCTCTCTCTCTCTTTCTCTCTCTCTTTCTCTCTCTCTCTCTTTCTCTCTATCTCTCTCTCTCTCTCTCTCTCTTTCTCTCTGTATTCCATATGTTCTCTTTATCTTTGCCATTTTACCCCCACCTATGACCCCCACAACCCACTTTTCCTCCTCCTCGTTCCACCCACCTGATCCATTCGCCCAATCCTCCTATGCTTACAGTACATATCCTGCCTTTCTTCCAAAATCCATCCATTCCCATTTTCTTTCTCTTTGATATATATAGATATGTACCAACCCTGTTGAAAAAAGTTAAGTACCTTTGAGATGTAATTTTATTACATCAATTTGTTACATCATTTATGTATCTTTTTAATTTGTGATGTAACCATTTGGTACTTTTTGTCAAAATGAAAATATCAAAGCTTATTGCATCAGTTTGAGTGTTATTATCCGGATTATACTTCCACTTCTATTTCACAATAATTTTTAATCCCACGGCCCTTCACCTCCCCCATTATCCACCACACTCAATCCAATTATATTTCCTTCATTCTCATGCGCTGCCGGTTCTACCTGACCCCTTTACTTCATTCCGCAATGCACTCATCGTAGAAAATTAAGAGTTATTTCTGCGATACGCTTATAACGATTACAATCATTATTATGCACACCCACATGCACACAGTAATTACTGCATGAACTTAAATGCACATTAACACAACTGTGTATGCGTATTTGCAAGTAGATACAACAGCGCCCCATTTCTCACACACATTTCATTTAATGCTACTCGATAACTATGCCAGAGTTCATGCAATTCCATAAGCTCTCTCTTTCTTTCCCTTTTATTCCCTTACACCACCCCCTAATCCTCCCTTTCCTCGTTACACTCACCTTATACGTTGACCCTATTCCTCCTATGCTCACGGTATTTCCTGTCTTCCTTTCTAAATCTTTCCATTCTCTCTTTCTTTCTCTTCGAATATATACAGATATATATTCCAGACGTGTATTTCACAATAATTTTTATTCTCACGCCCTTCCACCTCCCCAATCACACACCGTACTCCATCTAGCTATATTTTCTTCATTCTCTTACGCTCCCGGCTCTTTCTGGCCCATTCATTTTGTTCCTGGATTGACTATATCGTAGAAAATGAAGAGTTAGTTTGTGTCTTAAGTTTAGTGAATACAATCATTATTTTACTTAACGATTCTGAAATGGATAAGATGAATTATTTTTGCATTTTAGAAATAATATGATTGTTTAATTCTTTCTTTCTGTCTTTGTATTTAATGGCTATGTGTCCCCTCTTTTTTAGGACTCTGATATGTCACCATGTATGTGTGATTTTGTATTTTACATTTGCATTTTATATACTTGTTTGTTCTGTTGTGCGATGTCGGTCGAGCGAAACCCATCACCTGCTTACTAGCGTCTCAGGTACTTGAGGAGGCTGTCTGGGCACATACGCCCTGTATCAAAGCACAATGCGTAGTCGGAGATCTTCTCCCGACAAAAAAATATCGATAATTTTCGCCCGGAATCGAATCCTCGACTGCTAGAGCATCTTGTATCGGTAGACAAGCATCTTACCCACTGAGTCAAGGAGGGCTCTATGATCGCTTCATTTTGCATTTAAAAGAGTATAAAATTACTTATAATTGGTGATAATTATGTTTCTTTTTATAACTTTTCCATTGATATTTTGAAGTATTTATTGAAAAGGTATTTAAAGATTAATGAAACAATGTATATCAGTATTTTTTATGATTTATTTCTTATAAATCTGGGTAAAAGTAATACGTATGAACGATTTAATTACACGCTAAACACGTTGGAGTGAAATTCCAATTGAAGAATCAGTAAAATAAATCACTATAATTAGAGTGGTTTTTAATTCCAAATATAGAGTGGAAATCTTTTACTTTTAAGTATAGTAAAAACTCACTCTACTTTAGCGTACATACTTTCCCCATGGACATAGACGAAAAACTAATCTATTATTTTATTTTTAAGTTTATAATATTTCAAGCGTGATTAGATATACATTTCTCAGTAATAACAGGTTTACCAAAATATACAAAATATAAAGTCACAGAATTATGACTTTTACGAAATGTTGTTATTCAGTTTGTTAATAATTTATTATATAATAAACTATAAAAAATAACTTTTTCCAAGCATTCACTTTCATATAAAATAATCGACTAGCTTTAGTGATTTGATCGCAACAACTGTCATATTTAAGATGTACGTGCTAAATTTATCAAATATAATATTATATATTATTCATTACAATGCAAAATATAGTTTACAAAAATTATTAGGGTTATCTTAACATAATTAAAATAATGTAAATAAGTTATTACTGAAGTTGATGCAAGATACACACTCATTATGTTTATGTTTTAATTCACAATTTTTGATTAAAAATAGACAAAGCAGAATTACTTGTAAAAGTCTTTTATTGTATGATTATTATTTGCATTTTACTCATTATATAACACCATATGTTATTCATAGCTAAAAGAGAAAACCACAGTTTTAGTGTCCTAGAATGAAGTAACTGTATGTAATTTAAGTTGGAGACACAGTGATTGCCAGTTGTCGAATGAAAGTTTTGGCATGAGAATGAAATCCAAAAATTAATAATGCAGTTGAAAAAACTAGTTAAGTACACGGTATATGCTAAGTCTAAAAATTACAGCTGCGATTACTCATATCTTCTTTTAAGCGATAAAATTAGACAAATATGTGAATAGATTTTATCTGCCGGGAGATAAGCTGCCGGCAACAACTGTACTCGAGCACGAAATCCCCCTTAATAGTACTGTACCCATTCGTATTAAACAATTCCTTCACCCTCCGGTACTGAACGACGAAATCAATAGGCAAGTACAGGAATTGCTAGATAACGATATAATCGAGCCCTCGATCAGCTCTTACTAAGCACCGGTATTTTGCGTCGATAAATAGCCCGATTCCAAAGGCAATAAACATTATAAAATGGTGGTAGATTTCAGGAAGCTTAATGCAATTATATCTGATTATAATCACCCTGCACCCAATATAAGTGACATTTTAGACAAATTAGGAGGCGCAAAATGTTTTTCTGTATTCGATTTAGCTTCCGGTTACCATAAAATTTTTATAAAAAAAGAAGATAGACACAAAACAGCTTTTCTTTGAAATTTGGGAGAATTTCATTTTTGCAGGAGCCCATTTGGCCTTAAAAAAGTGCATCTGTTTTCCTCACTCTGATCACGGTACTAATTGTAGGTTGATTAGCATTTCTTGATGATATTTGTATCTTTTCAGAAACTATCGAAGAACATTGGGAGATAATATCTGAGCTGCTAAAAAGATTAATAAAAGCTAACCTAACATTGCAACCTGATAAATGCGAATTTTTAAAGATAGAAATTAACTACCTAAGGCACATTATAAGCAGCAATGGTTTGAAGTCCGATCCTAAAAAAATAGAAGCAGAAAAAAAATTTCAAGTGCCCAAAACAGCAAAAAATATTAAACAATTTCTGGGACCTTCTAATTATTATAGACGTTTTATACCTGGTTTTGCAAAAATAGCCAGACCTTTAAACCTTTTACTATAGAAAGATCAACCATTTATCTGAGAAAAAAATTCTGAGGAAGCTTTTTAAAATTTGAGAGACCGATTACGTTAACCTCCAATTTTAATACATCCTAATTTTGATAAACAATTTACTGTTTCAATGGATGCTAACAGATACGCGATTGGGGAAGTGCTTTGTCAACAGGAACTCCAGACTACAGACCATAGACCATTAGTTTGACTAAATTCGCACAAAGATCCAAGTTCTAGAGTCACGAGATGCAGATTAAAATTGGCAGATTACAATTTTGAAATTAAATATAAGCCAGGCGCAGTAAATATCAATGCCGATGCACTTTCGCGAAGTCCAGTAGAGTCACAAATATTAATCATTAACGATGACTAAAATAGCAATTTGTTAGAAATTGAGCATGAACAAGCTAACAACCAGAGTGAGCTAAATAGTGAGATCAATAATCAAACCTTAGCATCCTCCTTTTCTGCACGTGCAAAAATTATCGAAGAAATGCATTGCTCTAAGATTGGTGGACACAAAGGCGTCAATAAAACTTATAATAGAATCGGGCATAAATATAATTGGGAAAATCTGAAGCAGGAAGTGCAAAAGTTCATTAAAAAATGCAAACAATGTCAATTAGAAAAATTAGTTATAGTCAAAACTAATTATTACTGATTATCCAGCAATTCTGTTTTCTAAAGTAGTTCTTAATATAGTCAGAACATTGTCTAAAACTAAAATGGGTAACGAATATATACTTAGCATGCAAGATTAATTTTCGAAATTAATAATTTTTGTTCCACTTTCCGATTAGACAGCTATCGCAGTAGCTGACGGATTTATAAAAAGATTAGTTTGTATTTCCGAAGCTCCTCAAGCTATATTAACAGATTAAGGGACTAATTTTATCAGTAGATTAGTTACATGCGTATCCGAAAGGTTTAAAATCAAGCAAATAAAAACTACCGCTTTTAACCCGCAGTCGAACGGTTCTCTTCAGCGAACCGCACGCACCGCTACGTGTATTTCTAAAAATGCTTATTTCGAAAGAAGTTTAAATGGGATAAATGGGTTAAATTAGCCATGCTTAACACAGTTCCGGGCGGAATGAATCGACCATTTTCATACCTTACGAGCTTGTATTTGGGGGTCTAGCGTGACTACCGTCAAGCGATCCTCCCGCGCCCGATGACCTCTTACATGCGTACGCCGACTATATGCGAGATCTTATCTCACGCCTGAGTGCTTTAAGTGAAATAGCCGCTGAAAGAATCTCCCTAGCTAAGGGAAGAGCGAAGCGATATTATGACTTAAAGGTTAATTACGTAGAAATAAAAGTAGGTGATTACGTTTGGTTGCAAAAGAGTCCCAAGCCTCATAAGTTCGATGATCCTTATACTGGTCTTAATTTAGTGTTACATATTTGGGAAAATGAATACGTACGGATACAATTAAGAGAAAATCAAACAAAGATAGTGCACATGAACCACCTATGCTGTTCGCACATTTAACCAAAATAATATGATCAAATAATAATATATAATAAATAATTCACTGATTTCAGATATAATCTACACGCGACCTTCAGAAATAAGCAGTTGATCTCAAACTTATTTAACTACTTATCATACGCAAATATTTATTTCAGATACTAAACCCGCAGTAATAGCAAATACGAGGTTCTTTTTACCACAAAATTTAAAGATCAAAGCAAATTATTAATAATTACAGTATCGAAATAACAAAGAGAAAGAGAATGACTGATAATTTTATTCAGCATTTTTACAGATGGATAAAAGAATCTCGAAAAAAAACAAAGAACATTCAATCTGACAGAACACTATTTATAGACAATCTTATGTGTGATCATATAAAAATACAAAAGAGAATATACAAAAGAAATAACTAAGTTAAGCAAAAAATTAGTATTATAAAGATATCTAGTATATCATAGTATATCATATAGTATTTTTATAGTTATCAAACAATAAATAGACTGTATCCATAATGTATGCAATAAGAGCATTTTTCGTACCGATAAGAAATATAAATTTTAAACTTCGAAGATTTTTAAGTAAACTTGTTAAAACATCGAATAACGCTAATTTTTACCATTTCCACACCTGTGCAAAGATCCATATTATTGTAATTCACCAAATCAACACAAGAAAGAAGACAAATAACTATCGTATCTCGTTAAATATTAAGTAAGTTTTAATAATCTTTTTTAAAAATATTTTATACCACAAGGAACTTTGACACATTATTACAATATCCCGAATATATAATAAAATATTTAATGTACGAATGTAGGTACAATAAGGTATTCCAACAATATCAGTATTGTTAATTTTTTTTAACGACTTCATTTGTACAACAATACACTTATGTATTAATGTTTAAATAAGTGTAATGACAGATAGTAGATAAATTGATATCTTGCAAATAATTATATAGAAACAAATCGTCGCTAGTTCAGCCATAGATAATCGAGCGATTTGCCATTATATATCATACCGAACTGTAAACAACCTTGTAAAAAAGCGAACAAGTAGATTAAATGAAATTTGAACAATATAAACAACATACACTATAACTATAAATGTTAACAAAATTAATGGATAAGTATGTAAGCAAAGGCTACTTTTTCGTATTTTATTATTTCAGCGAAATGCAAAGCCCATGCAACAGATTGTTACCTGTTTTAATTATCAAAGTAGAAGAAAAACATAAATATTTATCAAACCACAAAAATACTTAACATTTATATTCAACTACTTAGCTCGATCAAATGTCGATTTCTAAACATTCATATTTCTCAAATATCAAAATTCACTATATTCAGCAAGCTTTCAAACATACCAAACAACTAAAGGTTAATTACAGCTATCTTATACCGAACTAATGAATCATACCTATAAAATTACTCTTACCAACAAAAAACAAGTTAGTATTGATTAACTATGTAGTAATTATTTTATATATAAATATCAAATATTGAAAGGGTAATACTTTATAAACAATTATTTATAAACAATTATTAAAATCTATCAATATTTATACCAACTATATCTAAAGGTATATATATATATATATATATATATATATATATATATATATATATATATATATATATATATATATATATATATATATAAATTATATAAAGATTTTTTATACTTATTAACATTTTTACAGGTAACCAAAATTCACTAAATGAATATCGAAAAATAATATGTATCTAAGCCAAACCGATCTTTTATCTATCGAATTAAATTTCATCATAATAAGTAACTAATGTGTGATGTACTAATGGAGTTGGCGCAGCATCTCAAAATATAATCATTGTTTCAATCCTAGAAAATCGCTCCCTTAGTACAAGTTGTTTTCTAATGTATCAATGTTTAAATGATCATAGTGTTACACAACAAACTGAGTTTAGTCATGAACATTTACGTTGAATAATTACTACCTGTAAGAAAATTATCGCATGCTGAGAATACACTATACGGTAATCGACTATCCTTATCCATATCATGAAGGGGTATGGCCACAGTAGAATTGTCAAAAAATCGAAAATTGTTTGGCTGTTTTTGATACTTTATTATCATAGAAATAAGTTACCATTCGAGTTACAGCGTGAAAATTTTTTTATTTTGTTCCAGGTCCAAAATTACGCATGTAATTTTGCATTCAGAATAGTGTAAAGAAAAAAAGGTGCTGCCGGAAACGCGCTGTGAGCGGCCATTTTCTTTTTGGAAAAATTAAAAAAAAAATTTTTTGATACTTCAAGACATTTGAACTTTTTTTTCATATTAAAACAAAATGTTGAATATGCACATGATTTTATGCCTGCTACTGTGGCCATCCCCCTTAAATAAAATCTTTCACAAAGTCACTAACTATGTATGAACAAATTCGAAACTGTACGAACGATTCGTCGTCAGCACTGTAACATTCAATGTTGGAATTCGTGGAGAGGGAGATTGAGTGGATGAACTCCTTGCTTCCTTTAAGTCTCTTTATTTCGAAAGCGACAAT